>JAUIMM010000461.1:0-1200000 GCA_031769625.1 Taudactylus pleione | reverse complement strand
GCGGCTTGCCGCTCCCTGTGGTTGCGCTCTTGGAAAGCGGACGCATATTCCATTTGGAATGCTTTGCCTTTTACAGGACAAGTCCTGTTTGGCCCTCGTCTGGACGCAATTGTGGCCCTACAGGCAGCAGCTACGTCTGCGTGTCTACCATCGGCTACAGTCCCATCAGGGTCTGGGGCTTTGTCTTTTCGGCCCTGTGAGGCCAGGGTAAGTCTAAAATACAGCTTTCCAAGACAGTCAGTAGCCAGGAAATCTGCTCAGCCATAAGAACAGGCTTGGAGTACAAGACGTCCTACTCCCAAGTTGGACTATAAGCCTTCAGCCTCACGGGACGGGCCTCCTCTCGGGAGCCCCGAGAGTTGGAGGCCGGCTTCTCCAGTTCGCCCAGTGCTGGTGTCTGACCACCACGGACACTGGGGTAAGAGAAGTATTTTCTTGAAGGTATGTCCTCTCCTCCCGGTAAAAGCCTCCCAGATGGTTTTTCGTTACAGGTCTTCTGTCAATTCAGGACAAGGCCCTGTAATTTTTGAGGGTGTTACACTCTATGCTCCAGGCAGGAGTTATAGTACCTATTCCGTTGCCCCAAAGGGGGAACGAGGTATTACTCCATCCTCTTTCTGGTACAGACACCCAATGGGTCTTACCAGGACATTCTCAACCTCGAATCCTTCAACAAATTCTTAAGGGTTCCTCGGTTCGGGAGGGGGACCCTGCATTCCATCATTCAATGGAGCCTGGGAATTTTGTGGTGTCGTTGGATATATTCAGGGTGACTACCTGAATATCCCTCTTTTCTTAGCACACCAGTGTTTTCCTCAGGTTTGCAGTGGTCGATAAGCATTTCCAGTTTCTGGCATTGCCCCTTGGTCTGGCCTCCGCGCCTCACGGTTTACCAGGGTCATGGTAGTTATGGCAGCCCACCTGCGGATGCAGGGGGTCCGCTTGTTACCCTATCCGAGTGACCTCCTGTTGTTACCCCGGTCTCCAGAGATACTTCAGTGCCATATGCAACGGACAATATCTGTGTTGCTACATTAGGGCTGACTGATAAACTGGAAATGGTCCTCTCTGATTCTTCACAGAGGATGCTCCATATCCCAACATCTGAGGATCTTTGTGATTGAGGAAAAGATCTCTGCATTACAGGCAAAGGTACGCAGTTGCCTGCAGAGTCGCCGAGTGTCTATTCACTTGGCAATGTGGTTCCTGGGTTCCAGGATGTCGCTGTTCAACATGGTGGAGAGTACCCAGCTTCACTCTAAAGAACTCGATCCTCTCCGGATGGGATGGGTTGCCCCATAGGATAAAGTCAATAGGCTTTCCCCGGAGGTTTGTCTCTCTCTGGCCTGGTGGCTGCAGAAAGCTCACCTAAACAAGGGACACCCCCTTTGGGATTGCGGACAGGGTCCTTCTGACGACGGACGCCAGTATCCGTGGCTGGGAAGCAGTGACGGGTCCACACTTGTTCCAGGGCAGGTGGACACCAGTAGTTTTTGTGCTTCCCATAAACATCTGAGAACTCTGAGCAGTATTCAAGGTTCTCCAGCATGCAGGACAGGTCCTCCACGGAAATACAGTGCAGGTACAGTCTGACAACGCCATCATGATGGCTTATGTAAACCACCTAGGAGGTTCCCGAAGTCAGGCGACACTAACAGGGGTGTCCCGAATTCTGGCTTGGGTGGAAGGCTATATCCCTGCCGTCATCGGCAGTGTTCATTCAGGAATCCTCAGATGGAAAGCAGGCTTTCTCAGCCGTCAAGACGTGCATTCAGGGAAATGTCCTCTTTATCAGGCGGTGTTCAATCTTCTGGTGAACAAGTGGAGCCTTTCAGAGATGAGACTCTTCTGATAGACGTAGGTAGGTCCAGTGGACCTTCCAAGTTGTGTACCTCGTCCCTCCGTTATCCCTTCTTCCTCCAGTAATAGCAAGAAGGAGGCACGCTCCTGCTGATAGCTCCAGCGTAGGCCAGATGGCACTATTACTCAGATCTTCGGAGCCTCTCAGTTAACACTCCGAAGCTGTTGCCTCTACGCCCGGACCTGTTGTCTCAGGATCCTGGCTGATACCCAGACCTGGGTTGTCTGTACTTGATGGTGTGGCAGTGGAGACTGCCCTCTTAAGGTCTAGGAGTTTTTCCAGCTCTATAGTTAACAGGGGCTCTGTCCATGCTAAGAGCTCGGAAGTTTTTATCTGCAAGAATTTACCATTAGGTATGGTATACTTTCTTTCAGGTGTCGCCCTAGAGGCTAGGCTCCTCGGGTATTCCGGATATCCAGAGGTTGGCTTTCCTACAGGTGGGCTTAGATAACTTCCTGATGTCCGCACCTTTGTGCAGGGTGTATTTTATATTCAGCATCCCTTTGTTCCACCTGTGGCTTCTTGGGATTTGGCTGTGGTCCTTAGGGCTCTCTGAGGACTGCCATTTGATCCACTGGGCTCAGTGGATTTCAAATGGCTTACGGCTAGGACTGTATTCCTTCTGGCTCTTAATTTGGCCAGTAGGATCTCAGAATGGGAGGCTCGGTCATGTAGACCTCCCTTTTTCTCATCTTTCCTAGGAACAGGGCAGTGCTTGCCTTTACTTCCCCAGTCCTGTCTGCTGGTGAGGCCTATTTGGCTGTGGTACGGGCGCTAAGAATTTAAGTTGACCGTACCAGTCCATTTAGGAAATCAGACTCTCGGTTTTGTCCTTTCTGGTTTCCATAAAAAGGGTTGGCCTGCCACTACGCTAACTTTGGCAGGATGGATTCACAGGTCTTCCTGTTCCATCCTCTATTAAAGCTCTTCCACTAGGTCTGTGGGTCCTTCGTGGGCAGCTCGACGTGGCGCCTCAGCGGTGATTGGCAGCCACGTGGTCATCTGTCCATATTTTTGTAAGGTATTATGCTTTTGATACCTTCGCCTCTCAGGATGCTTCCTTTCGGCGGCGGATTCTCCTTACAGCACAGGAGCGTCCCCACCCTTAAAGGATACTGCTTTGGGACATCCCCAAGGTATCCTGTGGATACCCTATGGACCCTGAAGTAGAAAATATGAGATATGGTAAGAACTTACCCTTGTTATCTCTATTTCTACGAAGTCCATAGGGTTCCACAGGACTCCCGCCCTGTCGCACCTGTACTGCAGATGGGCTTTGATCTGGTCACCGGTTTCTCCGTCTCCTTTTGGTGAGAATGTGATTCTTGTGTGTTCCAGACTGTCTTCTCTCTCTTTTTTGCTCCTGCTCCGGCCTATGGCTTGTTACGAAACTGAGTGGCCTGAGGCTCGGGGGCGGGGTATAGGAGAGGGACCCCAGTGCATCCTGGGAGGCTGAAAATTTAACTCTGTGGTGCCTGGATGTCTGCCGCCATCGCCTATACCCCAAGGTATCCTGTGGAACCCTATGGACTTCGTAGAAATAGAGATAACAAGGGTAAATTCTTACCATATCTCATATTTTTTAATTCGCATCTGCTTCCCAAACATATGCAATTAGAATTTGAAGCAGAAAATGCAGAGCAGAATGTTACCAAGACATTACATTTCCGGCGAAGGCAGAATTTCAGTTGCGTGCAGGGGTGAACGTTGTGCAGCACATTGCAACACAGGTTAGTAATAATAAATTGCAGAGCCGTAACTAGACTTTTTGGTGCCCTGTGCCAGAGAGAGCATTGGCACGCCCCCCCCCTCCCAAGTTTTAACTAGGGATATAAGATAGTGCACCTGAAAAAGGGCCATGGCCTCATGAGAAAGGACCAGGGAAGAGATAGGGGAGGCCAGGAGATGCTGGGCCCAAACAGCGCCCCCTGCCCTGCGGTGCCATGGCACAGGCTGCACTACCCTAGTTACGGCCCTGATAAATTGCATCGGTAACACATCTTGCAATTTCACCTTATTCCATAAGAATCCCCTCAGTGCTGTACTCAACTTCACACTTTCCAGTCAGCTTGAGCCATTATTTGTATTTATTTTTATTAGTGTTCATTCTAGTACCCTGCACCTGTCACAACCCGTGCAGTTCCTCTTCCTGTCTGGGGTGTCGCTCTCTGGTGCTTCTAGCACACTGTGGTCTGTATCTTAGCAGTTTGTTGCATCAGTTGAGTGTGCTAGAAGCACCAGAGCAGAGAGTGACACCCCAGGCAGGAAAGAGGAACTGCACGGGTTGTGACATGTGCAGGGTGCTAGAATGAACACTAATTTATGCAACACATACTATAGTTACACAGGCACTATCTATTACATAGCACTTTAGTTAAAACAGTGGTTTACTTCAGAGGGAGAAGTATCCAAAATCTCATGAAATAAACACACAAAGTAATTTCCAGGTGTTGGTTATACCTATAGTATAAGTGGATCAGTTCAGGGGCTCACAATGCATTTGTCATTTTTTTTTGTGAGTGGGGGACTAGTGGCTACGTAGCATTTGTAGGAAAATATATTGTACTGTAAAAGGGTGTTCACATGGCCTCATAATACCGTGGCACAAGTAGGAAAGAAGAAGTGCGTGAGACATGGCAGACAAAAGACGCACACTTACGTGCATATGTTATGTTTTTGACAAGCGAGTGCTTGAATAAGCACAAGCAAGTTTAAACTAGGGATGTGCAGGCTCGGATAGGTTCGAGTTTGCACGTTGAGTTCGGATTTTTCCCTCCAAAAAAACGGAACTCAGAAAGAGGCAAAACATCATCTTGCATGGACGAACATCATCATTCCTGGACTTTTGGCCAGGAATGATGATGTTCGTCCATGCAAGATGACGTTTTGCCTCTTTCTGAGTTCCGTTTTTTTGGAGGGAAAAATCCGAACTCAACGTGCAAACTCGAACCTATCCGAGCCTGCACATCCCTAGTTTAAACCCCTAGGGAGTGTGGGGTTGTACAGCATCTCACAAGAGAGGAGGGGTTAAGTTATTTTAAGGAATAGCCTATAGGAATTAGTTAGGGGCGAGTTTAGGGTGGGATGGCAGACATTTTATGTGTTAGAGTAGTTAGGATCTGCCTCTTTTCATCGATCCCCTCACGCCCACCCCAATAATTGGCTATTTTTTCTTTTTCTTTGCCGGAGGAGTTTGTCAACCTCTATACAGCGGGAAAGAACTGCAGTCCAGTGGGTATTGCGCGGCAGTAATTTTTGAGGTGCGCTCTCCATACCAATACATTCATTTTTGTCTGAGCTTCACTACTGGGGGCAGGGGCACTGGCTGACTGGACGGCTCCATTATAGTGTATTGGTGGGAGAGTTGGAGCCTGATCATTTTTATTGGTGACAGGCAATTGGCTCAGTTACCTAAATGTCGTGGACATTTACTTTGGGCGTAAGACGTAGTGTCACTGAGCAGCTGGCCGTTCTTTCTTGCTGCATGCGCGAGACCCGGATAGCGATGGGCAATCCGTTGCTCCGGGTCTCGCACCAAATGGGGGCGTGCTGTCGATTTTGAGTGACAGCACGCCCCCTTTGGTGGGCGGGCCGGGGGGTGGCTGCCCAGACGGAGGCGTTCCCATGAGAACGCCTACCGTCTGGGGGCGGCCCCACTGACATCACAAATGATGTCAGCGGGAGAGCTTTCGGTTCTGTTTGAGCCGAAAGCTCTCTGGGGCTTGCGACCATCGCGACCATCATCCTGGCCGCTCGCATTAGCTGTGGATGACCTACCACAAGGGTCTCGTCGCAACCCGATGGTCGCGATGGTCTTAACCATCGCGACCATCATCCTGGCCGCTCGCATTAGCTGTGGGTGGCAACCCACAGCAATGCGAGCGGCCAGGAGGCCGCTCCATAAAAAAAAAAAGATGCCCTGATTCAGAGCGAGCGCTCTGTCAGAGCGTCTGGCTCTGAATCAGAGCCTTAGTTCCTGAACCTCTCATTAACTGTCATGGGCCGAAATGTATTTTCCATAAGATAAGTTTTATTTTAAAGACTCTTTTGAGTGCCTTCTTTTCTAAATACAATGTATATATAATATATATATATATATAATTGTTTTTCTATAGCCCCCAGTAGCTCCACCCACAGTTCCTGAACCTATTTTTCCAGAAAATTAGCCCTGTTTACGACCATGCCGGGCTGTGCATTACCTGACATGGTCGCAAACAATGTGTCTAGTCAGAAACCCTGCCTTGGGTGGCTGCTGGAAGATAATCTTCCAGCAGCCGCCAATGGCAGAGGGACCTCCCTCTGCACCCTCCCCCAAAGTCTGCCGTGCTGCCAATTACTGCTGATTGGGCAGCCGGGCAGAACTCCCCAACTGCAGCTGCCGGGGAATTATAATGAACCAACCCTCAGCCCCCCAGTGTATACCTGACAGCTGCCGAAAGAAGCAGCCGCTGGGGAAATGTAAATTGCGATATCGCGATGGTCTGATGATCTATATTCCGATATATCGCCGGTCAATATTTAAAAATGGATATTAATGGTAAAGGGACCTGAACGAGGCGACCCAAACCAGGAGATTTTGATCGCAACGTTCAGAAAGTCGTCTAATGGATAGCCGGCAAGGACCAGCGATGCGCGTGCACACTGGGGACCTCATTCAGAGTCGGTCGAAGCGGCCGCACGGTCATACGCCACCGATGTTCGCTATACTACGCATGCGTAAAGTTCGCAATGCGCGTGCGCAAACTAGCCGCTACGATCAGAACACAGCAAGGTCGGTAGTTTGAGTGACAGATTGAGGTGTTTGTGGGTGGTAACAGGGGAAGGTGCTTGAAAACGGGGGAGTGGAGATCCGAACGCAGGTGTGCCTAATTATGCGAATGGCGTTTTATGGGAGTGTATAATTAACAAAGTAGCGTCATGGCACATGGGAGGTTTTTACACTGACATGATCGTAGAGCTTAAGAGAGGGTATGGTCAACCTTAAGCTCTACAACCAGTTCCGATGGTTCCCGATGGTCTCGATTAATCCTTATATGCCCGGAGATGACGTGCAATGCGTACGAGAAGGGGGCGTATTTTTTTGAATTCCGGCCGCTTCCTCCCCTTGGTCGGCCAGCTGCCGATCCGAACTTAGGGACGCAACTTGAGAGGGAATCATTTACATATCCGGCCCCTTTTCCTGTACGACCGTGCGGCCGCTTCGACCGACTCTGAATGAGGTCCTGGGTCCTTGCCGACGCCGACTATCTGTGGAACATGCCCGTCAACCTGATAGGATAGGAGGTCGGTCTCCTGCACTGAACGATGTCCAGTGAACTCCGTTCAGTGCGGGCACCGCACCTAGGCGACCTGAAGGACTGAACGCGAGTCGTCCAGTTTTTCAGGTCGCCTAATGGATAGGCCCCTTAAGTGTTTCAAAAAACAATATTTTTTTTTATAAAATCGTCTTGGATAAGTTTTAAATGATTATTATTATTATCATTTATTTAGATGACACAAGTGTTCCGCAGCGACTTACAGTACAATACAATGCAGGACAAGGACATGGATAATATACATTGCTACATTAGCGACCATAGCACCCACATAAGCAACAGAGCATAAGCAACCAAGTGTTAGGGGTCCTAGTGGGGAGTAAGAAGTAGATGAAAGTAAAGTAGGGAGAAGCACAAGAGGGTAGAGGGCCCTGCTCGTAAGAGCTTACATTCTAAAAGGGAGGGGCAGACAAACAGGTGTGACACAGATGGGGCAGACGGGAAGGAAAGAACATGTAGCAGCAAGTTAGGATAAGAGCTGGAAGTAGTGGGTCTTGAGAGACCGTTCGAATGATTGGTGAGAGGTGGAGAGTCTGATGGGGAGAGGGAGAGAGTTTCAAAGAAGGGGAGCAGCACGGGCAAAATCTTGGAGGCGGGAGTGGAAGGAAGTAATCAATTGGCATGATAGGCGGTGTGCATTAGTTGAACAAAGAGGGCAGACAGAAGAGTGAATGGAGATGAGATCAGAGATGTAAATGGGAGAGGAATGGGTGAGGGCTTTGTAAGCGAGTGTGAAAACCTTGAATTGGGTTCTGAAGGGGAAGGAGAGCCAGTGGAGGGCTTGTAGGAGAGGGGAGGCAGATGTAGAGCATTTGGAGAGGAAGATGAGCTGAGCAGTGGCATTGAGGACAGACTGGAAAGGAGAGAGATGGGATTTTGGGAGGCCAGATAGGAGGAGGTTACAGTAGTCCAGTCTGGACATGACCAGTGTATGAGTTTTAGTGGCATCCTCGGTGAGATAGGGTCTGATCCTGGAAATATTTTTGAAATGGAAATTACAGGACTGCGAGAGGTTCTGGATATGTGACTTGAAGGAGAGCGATGAGTCCAGGATAACTCCAAGACAGCATACTATGGGGCTAGAGGATATAGTTGTGCCATCAATTGATAAAGAAATAGTGGGAAGTGAGGTTATGTGGGAGGGTGGGAAGACGATCAGCTCAGTCTTAGACATGTTAAGTTTAAGAAATCACTGGAACATCCAGCAAGAGATAGCAGAGAGACAGTTGGAGATATGAGTCAGAAGAGAGGGGGAGAGATCAGGGGAGGAAAGGTAGATCTGAGTATCATCAGCATAGAGATGATAATGGAGGTCAAAAGAGCTGATGGGTTCACCTAGAGAGGAAGTATAGAGGAGGAATAGGAGAAGTCCAAGAACAGAACCTTGAGGAACACCTACTGTTAGAGCATGTGGGGGGGGGAGAGGAGTCATGAGAGGAGACAGAGAAGGTTCGATCAGAGAGCTAGGAGGACAACCAGGAGAGGGCAGTATCACATAGACCAAGCGAGTGAAGGATTTGCAGCAGGAGATGGTGGTCCACAGTGTGAAAAGCAGCAGAGAGGTCAAGGAGAATGAGCAGAGAGCAGTAGCCCTTGGATTTGGCAGGAAGGAGGTCATTGCTGACTTTCGTGAGGGCAGTTCCAGTGGAGTGGAGAGAACAGAAGCCAGACTGAAAAGGGTCAAGGAGGGAGTGAGAGGAAAGAAAAGAGGTAAATCAGTTGTAAACAATATGCTCAAGGAGTTTGGAGGCAAAAGGGAGGAGAGAGATGGGTCGGTAGTTAGAGAGAATGTAAGAATCAAGGGTAGGTTTTTTAAGAATGGGGGAGACAAGGGCATTCTTAATGCAGAAGGGACAGTGCCTGATGAGAGGGAGACATTAAGGAGGTGGGCAAGATGGGAACAGGCAGAAGGAGAGAGGTAGTGGAGGAGACAGGAGGGATAGGGTCAAGGAGGGAGGTGGAAGGGGGGGAGAACTGAATGAGGGCCATGACTTCCTCTTCAGATACAGGGGAGAAAGATGTCAGAGTCGATAAAATGGATGGGGAGGGGTGATCTGGGAAAGGAGGTGGAGAGCTGGGGCACTGGTTGGATATGATGTCCTGACGTATGGAATCAATTTTAGGTGTAAAGTAGGTAGCAAAGTCAAGGGCAGAGAGCGAGGAGGGGAGATGAGGAGGGGGTGGGCAGAGGAGGGAGTTGAAGGTGGTGAAGAGACGCTGGGGATTTGAGGACTGGGTAGAGATGAGGTTCTTGAAATATGACTGATTGGAGAGGGAAAGGGCAGCACTGTAGGATGAAAGCATAATTTGAAATGGAGAAAATCTGCCTTAGAGCGTGATCTTCTCCACAGTCGCTCGGCGGTTTGTGAACACTTTTGCAGGTATCTCGTGCATTTGGAATGCCAGGGTTGAGGTATGGATTTGCGAGGATGAGTAATGATCGCCAGAGCAACAGAGTCAAGAGCAGAAGTAAGGGAGGCATTGTATAGGAAAGCAGCTTGTTCAGGGCAGGAGAGAGAGAATAGGGGAGATAAGTGAGTCAAGCAGGGAAGAAAAGGAAAACAGTGTCGATAGCCTCAATGTTACGCTTAGTGATAGTGGCTTCAGGAGGTAGAGGATGGGAAGGAGAGAGGGATAGTTTTAAAGAGAGAAGGTGATGGCCAGAGGGGGAATGGGGAATTAGAGTAATCAGAAATATCACACCGGTGAGTGAAGACCAGATCAAGCAAACGCCCACTCACATGGGAGGGTGAGGAGGTCCATTGAGAGGCCAAATGAAGAGGATTCTGTGGGGATATCAATTGAAGTCACCTAGGATAATAGAGGGAAGGTCTGCGGAGAGAAAGTGAGGGAGCCAGGAAGCAAAGTTGTCAAGTAACTTGGAAGGAGGGCCAGGGGGATGGTAAATGACATCTACTCGGAAATGTTCTTGACCTAATTCAATCATATAAAAAGAACCTGACAATTTCGGAGCGGTTTTTGGAAAAATTATTAGCCAGTTAACTGTTTAATAAATGCAAACATCATATTTATTATCTCCACAACTGTTGTTTTCCCTTTTAGGGGCATATTCAATTAGGTGCGAAAAGTCCCATGCTTTTCGCATGCCAGACTTTTCGCCATCATCGCTGGTTTTCCATGCGAAAAAGTATCGCGCTCGTCCCTGCTTTTCCCCATATTCAATTAGAAATAGTCGAAAATGGACCCGGCGAAACGCAAACAAGCGAAAAGTGTTGTCAAATTTGGGGAAATCAGCCTGACACCCCCCAAAAGATGCACTGACTTAAATGCTCTCAATAGCTGCTAATTAACGTCTTTGCAGAAGTGGTGAAGAATGGCATTTAGCAGGGGTTTTTTTGCAGAAAATAAGTAGTCCCTGCAAATTTGGGGTACACCAAAATGGGTGCAAGCATATTTTAAAGTTGCTAAAGTAAAGTTTTAAAAAACTTCAAAAATCCACCTTCCGCAACCACCATCAAACTTAAAAACACCAGGGGCATACTTTTAGACCCCCCTGGAGTCTATTTTGTTGTTTTTTTAATTTGCCCCCCAACTTTGGACTTTTTCGCCCCCAATACTTTTTTGGGGTGATCTAAAGTATTTTTTAAACTTTTTTTGATGCAGTTTACCTTTGGGGGACTGTCCCAAGGGTGCAGGGAGGTTTTCCAAAGTTTGCACCCCAAAACCCCAATTCTGCACTTTTTTTCGACAGTTATCCATAGGCAAAACTTTTCAGCCGGTTCCATTGCATTGACTTTCCGCACTGGCAAATTGAATACGAAGGAAACTTTTCGCATGGCGAAATGACGTCACTCACGATACTTTATCGCCGAAAACGGCTTTTCGTACCTAATTGAATACGGCCCTTAGAATCAAAAAGGGAACCTCCTGTCCATCAATAGTCAAAATGGAAATGTTGATTAAGTTCTGGCCGCGACTTTATATGATTTAGCTGCAAAGCTAATCACCTAAATGCCGCTAGTTGCAGAGGGTAATACGCAACCAGCCAATCACAATCGGATAAATACTGCTAGCTGCAGAGGGTAACACGCAATCAACCAATCACAATCGGATAAATAGTGCTAGCTGCAGAGGGTAATACGCAACCAGCCAATCACAATCGGATAAATACTGCTAGCTGCAGAGGGTAATACGCAATCAGCCAATCACAATCGGATAAATAGTGCTAGCTGCAGAGGGTAATACGCAACCAGCCAATCACAATCGGATAAATACTGCTAGCTGCAGAGGGTAATACGCAATCAGCCAATCACAATCGGATAAATACTGCTAGCTGCAGAGGGTAATACGCAATCAGCCAATCAAAATCGGATAAATAGTGCTAGCTGCAGAGGGTAATACGCAACCAGCCAATCACAATCGGATAAATACTGCTAGCTGCAGAGGGTAATACGCAATCAGCCAATCACAATCGGATAAATAGTGCTGCTGCTGATCATTTCCACCAGCCAACAGTATTTAGTTGATAGAACTCTTTGGCATTGAATACTGTAGCACAGTGGGTCCTAAACGTTTTTGACAGAGCCCTAGAGTATCAGCGTTTTTTTTCTCACAGCACGCCTAGGCCAAAAGGCTTTTAATGAGAAATTCAGAAAAAATATATAATTAAGTAAATTGGGGGGTGTGGCCTGGCCGGTGGACGAGGTGGATGTGCGGTGTCTGAGCTCCGGCTGTAGCGGGACTTATAACGCCAACTTTTAGGTGACTCCCGCCCTTCCCATAATCTACCTGCCTCACGCAGCTTTACCTGAACATGGGGCTGCTCCTGGCTGCTCTCTGCGAGCTCCGCAACCTCCGGCGCCAGATGAGAAGATTGGGGCCTACCCCCATGTAGAAGCCGTGGCCTCTAGTAGCGGCGCTTCTGCTTCCCGCCGCCGAGACCTCTCCTTGCCCACCGCTGCACACTACCAGCTTCCTGAGGGGAGAGCGGAGGGCAGATTGCTCTAACAGCTGACTTCTGTGGGCACTTTCACTGGGTTGCGCAGACAGCCCCAGCTGGGGAGGATACTGGATCTGCGGATGTACACCCCCACCATCTTGCCTGCACATGTGAAGAGACAGGCAGTGTGTCTCCTAGAAAATGCTACAGGTTCCCTCAGAAATCAGAAACCCTGATCACTCACTCAAGTGGCTTCTCCATTACAGCCTCACAGCTAGCCATTACAGCAGGAAAGTAAATCCTTTATATTTTATATCTTACATTTTTGCATTTTGCTGGGATATCTCATCACTGACTTTTCTTTGGGGACTGTCCTTTATTTGGAGATTGGTGCCCCATCTGGTGGTTGGCTGCTGTAATTGTTCTGGACATCTCACAAAGCTCTCAGTTATTAGATATATGAGCCTGCCTTTGATTTCACATACCAATTCTAATGCCCTAATGATGCCCAATTTTTCTGTTGGCGCTACCAACACCCAATGCTGGAAACCACCCTGTTACGCTTAATAATGCCGAGCTAGCTGCTTTTTGGGGGGAAGGTGGTCACGGCGTCCCTGGTGACCTTACACTCTACTTGCGCAACTTTTCACGGATATCGAATTTTACTCCTACGTGCTGCCTTACTGTTATCTAGTATCTTGATCATATTTGCTCCATGGTGAAAGGCAAGCAGAGCTCCCAAAAAAACAGGGAGAAAATCCCAAAGACAAGACTCTACCCATCATTCGGACAACACGTCATCCTCTATTCTACGTCAGTTTCTCCTCCCGCAGGGATCGGCTCCTACAGAGGACGCATCGGCTCCTTCCACACCCGATCTATCTCAGGCCCCTGATTCCCCGTCTCAGATGGATGGAGAAACAGTTTTCTGATCATGCTCCTGTTGCGGATTCAGAGGGGATTTCTCAGATCCTGAATATGCTCCGCTCCATGCCCACGAAACAAGACTTTGAGCAGTTGGAGAACCGACTTCGTGATACTGTCCGATCAGAGATTGCCTCTATCCAATCAGAAGTGTCCCAGCTAGACACTAGACTGATCTCCCTGGAGGAATTTACTTCTGACTCGGCAGATGCCCACAGGGCCGCCATCAGGGGGGGACTGCGGGGACTCGAGTCCCGGGCCCAGAGAGAGAGGGGGCCCTGGTAGCAGAGGTGTGGTGGAATGCATTGGAAGCTAGAGAAAAAAGCAGTCTGCCGGCTGCGAGCGCTGCTTATTGGCTGCAGTTCCGCGAGCCAATCACAGCTTGTGGAACAGCAGCCAGCCAATCAGCAGCAGCCGCTGCTGATTGGCTGCAGTTCTGCGAGCCAATCATAGCTTGTGGAACAGCAGCCAATCAGCAGCGGCCGCTGCTGATTGGCTGGCTGCCGTTCCACGAGCTGTGATTGGCTCGTGGCCAGCTCTATGTTTAAATGCCACCGACACTCTTCGTTTCTTCTCTGGCTGCCGGGTGCATTCCACCAGTGATGACGTGCGGTACCGCATATCACTGCATTCCACACCTCTGCAGCTCTGCTACCTGGGTCCCCTCTATCTCCGGAAATGCAGCCAATGCTCTTTCTCCCAGGCTGCCTGTGTCTACCAAAATTTATAAGGTGCTTAAAGGTATTTTTTTTTGCAATTGTCTAAATCTCGAATATGACAAAAAAAAATGAATTGATGATATAATAATATTAGCAATAATATACCAGCCTTCCCTGCGCCCCCCTTCCAGCCAGCCTGCCTTCCCTGCCCTTTGCCCCCACAGCCTTCCCTGCCCTGTGCCACCCTTCCCAGCCCAGTACCCCCCCCTTGTCCAGCCTTCCATGCCCCCTGTGCCACCGCCCCCCCACCATGTCTAATCCCTGTGCTCCCAATAGCTCCAGCCCTCCCTGTCCCTCACCGCTGAAGTAGCTCCACCCACATCCACAATTCCGCCCACCTCTGTCCCTTACCCCGGGGGCCCTGCCTATTTTCTCAGTACCGGGCCCCACAATTTCTGATGGCAGCCCTGGCTGCCCACAACGCTCTCCGTGCGGTTGTCTTCCGTCAAGCTGCTGATTTTCAACAACTACATGATCGCTTGGACGATTTGGACAACCGTGGAAGACGGAATAACCTACGGATCAGAAGAGTTTCGGAGGATATTCCACCTCAGGGTATTATTGACTTTCTCACTAAAGTCTTCAATGAGCTCCTGGTGCAGATCCTAATTCCCGAATTGAATTTGACAGGGCTCATCGTGCCTTGAGGCCTAGAGGCGCCCCCTCAGACCGCCCGAGAGATATAATTTGCTGCCTCCACTATTTTTCCTAGAAGGAGAGCATTCTTCGCACAGTACATCAGAGAGATGTTATCAATGATATTCCAGGACCTGTCCTGGTTGACTTTACAGAAACGCAGAGCACTTCAGCCTTTAACTACTGAACTCCGCAAGCTGGGGATCAAATATAGGTGGGGCTTCCCGTTTAGCCTTCAAGTTTCTCACAATGGCAAGATGTATACCTTCAAGGACTCAGCGGATCTTGCTTCCTTCTGTTCAAACTTGGGTCTGCCTTTGATTGTCTTACCGGATTGGCAGGAGCTTCTACTACGTTCCATCCCAGAGGAACTTGCTCACCCAAATAATGATTGGCATAGGGTGCATCGTAACCCTAAACCTCCTAAGGTCCCACGTGCTCTCGGGTTCCTTACCTAAACACGATTGATCCCCTCCGGGCAAGCTACTTGATTTACCTTCTTGCCAGAGGGGAATGAATACTACATTCTGACTGGTTGGAGTGGTTTAGTTCCATTCTTCTATTGTCTCACAAACATGCCTTTTTTCCTTAGTGATCATTATTCGTTAATTCTTGCTCAGTTTAATGTTCTTTGGTGTGTTTAATTTCTAACTGACGTAACATACTATTAGGATATGTATCTTGTCGATAGCGGCATGCTTAATTTCTATAACGATGTTCCGGCTATATAAAACTATTGATCTGTTCTACTGTAGGCCAACTACTATAGATGAATTGTTTAGTTATTGAATACTTTATTGGGTTGCGTATATTTGAGTGTACTCACTACTACCCCAGTTTCGTTTAATGTTCAGGGATGCTGTGGTCACTGACCTCCGGTGACCCCCTTACCGCCTAATAGATCTTGGTCTCGGTCGTTTCTTTCATGCCTGAGCTCCCAAGTGGCGGTTCTATCATATTTGTTTATGTATTTGTTTGATTTTCTCTCTTTTTTGTTCACGGCGCCCACTGGGATACTAGACATGTATATGTTCGGGCTTTCAGGTGGAGCCGTTTATATTATTCTTTGCATTTTTAGTTTACTGCATTGTATGATTGTTAATTTCTGTATGTTGTGTGGGTTGTATGTTGTCTGTCTTTTTTCCCCCTTGTACTTTCCTTTTGTGTCTTTCCCTCACCTTGTCCACATAGTGTTTTTTGACTTTTATGATGATGGCTAATGCGCGAATGCAGACTATTAAAATAGTCTCTATCAATCCCAAGGGACTCAATATTCCAGAGAAACATTCTAGGGCTCTCCGAGACTTTTATGCAGCTAAAGCAGGGGTGGTGTTTGTTCAGGAAACGCACTTTAAATCGGGTTCAGCTCCTCGAATTTCAGATCGTAATTATCCCAGTGTCTTTCTTAGTAACAATAGTAGTTCTAGATCATTATTAGTGGCCATGCTGTTCTCAAAGACACTCCCTTTTCAAGATTTTTCACATACTGTGTTGATAGAGGGTAGAGTGCATATGGTTAGATGCTCTTTGTATGGCCATTCATACTCTTTTATTAATGTTTATGTACCCAACCAGAACCAGCCGGTGTTTCTTGGTCAGATTCTCGATCAGATAGATCCTCTGGTATCTGGTATCCCTGTCATTGGTGGGGATTTGAACTGGTCTGTCCAACCTGAACTTGATATTTCAAGACCCTCCATTAGACACTCCACAAAGAGACTCAGGCAGGGCCGCCATCAGGGGGGGACTGCCGGGACTCCAGTACCGGGCCCGGAGAGAGGGGGGCCCGGTTGGCTGCGGCAGCGGTGCGGCCGGCGTTCAGGTAGAAATATCATTGGCAGCACTTCAACATAGGTCAGCGGCCGCGAGCCAATCAGAGCTCGCGGAACGTCAGCCAAACGGGAGCGCCCGCTCCTGATTGGCTGCCGGCCCGCAAGCTGTGGATTGACTTGTAGCCGGCACCCCTCTCTCTCCGGCAGGGCCGGCGCTTCCGTTAAGCACCTGTAGGGTGGCCTGCTAAAGCTATGTCGGTCTTGCCTCTCCTGGTGAAAATGTCCTTACCCCAGCGACCGCACCCGTACACACTGTGACGGCACCCAGCACCTGTTTACACTCGCCCCCCAGAGAAGGCTAGAAAAATAAAACAGTCTCACACAGTGAGCTGCGGTGGCTTCGGGGTCTGCAGCAGCTGGGCCCGGCGCCGGTGACATCAATATGTTACCGGCTGGCCCACTGCAGCTCCGCCTCCAATGCCATCAAGACAAGCTCTGCAGCTGCTGGGCCTTGCGCGCGCACCTCCTCTCATCCAGTGCTCCCCTGCCCTGACCCCTGAACCATGACACAGACCTGTTCCTTGAGGACATCACCCAGCGGTAAGTAGGCTGGGAGAAAATACAAGTCAATACAAGTCAAGAAGGTGCCATCTGTAACTAGAAGTGTATGTGTATATGTGTGTGTGTGTATATATATATATATATACACTTGTGTGTGTATATTATATGTATAATATATTTATACATATATAATGTATAACTATACATTGCCCCACAGTAGTAGTGCTCTTATACAATGTACACAGTAGTAGTGCCCCTATGCAGCGTCCCTGGTAGTAGTCCCCCCTATACAATGCCCACAGTAATAGTGCTCTCTATACAATGCCCACAGTAGTAGTGCCACTATACATTGCCCACAATAGTAATAGTGTCCACTATACATTGCCAACAGTAGTAGTGCCCCTTGTAATAGTGCCCCTATACATTGCTAACAGTAGTAGTGCCCCTTGCAGTAGTGCCCCCTATTCATTGCCCACAAGAGTAACAGTGCCCCCAATACATTGGCCACAATAATAGTGCCCCTTGTATTAGTGCCCACAGTATTTAGTAGTAGTGCCCCTTGCAGTAGTGCCCACAGTAGTAGTGCCCCTTCAAGTAGAGTAATAGTGCCTCTTGTAGTGCCCCTTGTAGTAGTGCCCCTTTGTAGTAGTGCCCATAGTACTGGTAGTGCCCACAGTAGTAGTAGCAGTAGTGCCCCTTGAAGTAGTGCCCATAGTAGTAGCAGTAGTGTCCCTTGAAGTAGTGCCAATAGTTGTAGTAGTAGTGCCCCTTGAAGTAGTGCCCATAGTAGTAGCAGTAGTGCCCCTTGAAGTAGTGCCAATAGTAGTAGTAGTAGTGCCCCTAGAAATAGTTTCCCTTTTAGCGGTGCTTTCCAACCCAGGTTACTTCCGTCCCTAATTTAGTAGCGGAATTTAGTAGATTTGGTGCTCTGTCCAATTTCAAGGTCAATTACTCAAAATCTGTAGCAGTAAACCTAACAGCCAGCTCACACTCCATAGCCTCGCTGAAACATACATTTGCATTTTCCTGGCACACGTCTAGCCTCAAATACCTTGGAGTTACCCTAGATAGAGAACTCTCTAAGCTATTTGACCACAATTTTAAACCATTACTCCAGATTCTGCGATTAGAGTTAAAGACCTGGACAAATAAAACCTTCTCTTGGTTGGGACGGGTTAGTGTGGATAAAATGAATATTCTACCTAGGGTCTTATATTTACTTCAATCTTTGCCAATAAATATACCTAAACAATGGTTCCAGGAGTTGCACAATATAGTGAGAGATTTTGTATCCGGGGGTCACAAACCCCATTTTAAACATGCTATATTATTTAGATGCAAGACAATGGGGGGGCTTCAACTTCCGCACTTTCCCACTTACTACGATGCAATTATGCTTGGTCGCATAATGGACTGGACGAGGGCTGGAGATGCTAGACAGTGGGTTCAGTTGGAAAGCCACTCGGCCTCTAAGGTCCTCTCTACATATCCATGGAGGTCCAAGGTTCCTGGTCTGTCTCATCCCCCAATAGGCCCTACCCTGGTTCGATGGAATAGACTGAGGAGATGTTCATGGATATCTTCTCTTTTTTCACCCCTGACACCGCTGTTTGATAATCCCGACTTTCCCCCAGGTACTTCTGGACATTTGTTTCACAAATGGATTGAGCAGGGAGTCTCCCGGGTTGGGCAGTTGGTGGAATCAGGTAGGGTCATACCTTTTGGCTCTCGCCAGAACAAATGGGCCCTGCCAGCAGCAGAAATTTGGCGATACCTTCAGCTAAAGCATTTTGTTCAAAGCGGAGAAGTGCGATTGGCTTGCAATAGACCTTTGACCTCCTTTGAGAATATGTGCCTGATGGATACTCGTCCGACCCATTCCCCTTCTTTGTGTTATAGACTATTGATTGAGAATATATACTCCTTACCCCCCAAGTTTCTAGATGATTGGGAACGCAATTTGGGAGTTTCTTTCTCCCCTCAGGACAGACTTAAGATTTTTGATAACTCTTTTGCCAGTTCAGTCAGCTACTCGGGTATTGAAACTCATTATAAAGTGATCACACACTGGTATAGGTGCCCTCAAATACTAGCTAAAATGTTCCCTACTGTATCTAACTGTTGTTGGTGATGTAATTCCACAGAAGGCTCGCCCCTACATATCTGGTGGGACTGCCAAGCATTACGCCCCTTTTGGGAGAAAGTGACTTCTGTTTCTGCATTAATTTTAGGACAGGTTGTCCCCCCAGATCCTTCCTTTTGGCTACTAAACCTAAATCCTGGGCCGTTAACATTATATAAAAAATCTCTCCTCAAATTCCTTAACAGTGCAGCGAAAGCTGTAATACCTATTCACTGGAAATCAGTAGCTCCTCCATCACTTAAGGAATGGTTTGACGGAATATTTTATTTATTTTTATTTTATTAACAGTTGCTTATATAGCGCAGCATATTTAGTTGCACTTTACAATTGGAAACATTTATAGAACAAAACAGGGTAATAACAGACAGACAAAGAATCCTCCATGTCCATATAGAGGAATAGACCTCTATATGGACATGGGGGATTTACGTCTTGGAGTTGAGAAATACGGTGAATTTACTGCCACTTGGCTCCCTTGGATTGAGTTTAAAACTTCCACTGAATATGCCACAGCTTTGACTTGAATATTTGGTGTTCAAGGTCCCCCCATCCCCTCCATTCCCAATGTGTCTTCCCCAGTCTGGTCTTTTCCGTCTTTTATTTTGGTGTGTGTGTATGTGTTTGTTTCATATATATATATATATATATATATATATATTTATTTTTTTCTGATGGTGAATTATTGATTGTATGTTTTTGATTTCTAATATAGGTTTCGAAAATATATATCAGTGTATAGTTTTATTCTATATAGCAATGCTGTATAATTTGTTTGCATTTTGGAAGTGCTGTCTGTTCTGTCATTTAAAACCAATAAATATATATTGCAAAAAAAAATAAAAAATTAAGTAAATTGTAAATTTGTGCTGACCTGTCATCCTAAGGTTCAGTTATGTGGTGGTGGTGGACAGGGTTGGGCTTCTGCTTAGCCACATATTTTGTGATTGTCAGCCGTCAGCACTAGTTTTGCCTATCACATTGACCACAAATAAGAAGCAGCCCCCATAGGTTTCTATATGGGCTGCTAGGCTGTCGGATTTATCAAGCATTCAGGAGCTTGACCCCGGCAACGGCCATCTATAGATGACATTAGCCCGTTGTAACCTATGGGCTAGGGCTACATTTGCAACATTGATCAGGAGAGGGATCCGTAGGCATGTCTGCGACCAGAAATTGTGGGGCCTGGTGCTGATAAAACAGGCAGGGCAGGGAAGGCTGGATCATAATGGGGGGGCACAGAGCAGGGAAGGCTGGTTGTAATAGGGAGGAGGCACAGGGCAGGGAAGGCTGAACTAGGTGGAGGGGAACAGGGCAGGGACTATATACTTACCAGGCTACCTGGTTTCTACAGCTGGTCCGGAGAGAATGGGGGCCTGGATGGCAGCGGTACAGATATGCACCGGCCGTGAGCCAATCACAGCTCTCAGATAGGCAGCCAATCAAGAGCGGTGATTGACTCGCAGCCTGTGCCATACTTGAAGTGCCTTCAGCGGTGCTGTTTCTCCCAGGCTGCGGTGCATATCTGCAGTTTTGCACCGCTGCCACCCAGGCCCCTGCTCTCTCCTGGCCCGGGACTACGAGCCCGGCAGTCCCCCCCTGATGACGGCCCTTTATATAGTGCCCCCAGTAGTGGTCCCCCCCTTGTAGTGCCCCTAGTAGTAGTCCCCCCTCTTGTAGTGCCCCCAGTAGTAATCCCTCCCTTGTAGTGCCCCCAGTAGTAATCCCCCCTTGTAGTGCCCCCAGTAGTATTCCCCCCCCTTGTAGTGCCTCCAGTAGTATTCCATCCCTGTAGTGCCCCCAGTAGTATTCCCCCCCTGTAGTGCCCCCAGTAGTATTCCCCCTCTAGTAATTCCCCCCTGTAGTGCCCCCAGTAGTATTCCCCCCCGTAGTGCCCCCAGTAGTAATCCCCCCTTGTAGTACCCCAGTAGTATTCCCCCCCCTTGTAGTGCCCCCAGTAGTATTCTCTCCATGTAGTGCCCCCAGTAGTATTCCCCCCCTGTAGTGCTCCCAGTAGTACCCCCCCCCAGTAATCCCCCCCGTAGTGCCCCAGTAGTATTCCCCCCCTGTAGTGCCCCCTATAGTAATCTCCCCTTGTAGTGCCCCCATTAGTAGCCCCCCTTGTAGTGCCCCCAGTAGTAGCCCCCCACTGTAGTGCTCCCAGTAGTAGCCCTCCCTTGTAGTGCCCCCAGTAGTAGTCCCCCCCTTGTAATGCCCCCAGTAGTAGCCCCCCCTTGTGGTGCCCCCAGTAGTAATCCCCCCTTGTGGTGCCCCCAGTAGTAATCCCCCCTTGTGGTGCCCCCAGTAGTAATCCCCCCTTGTGGTGCCCCCAGTGGTAATCCACCCCCACACCCCCGCAGTAGAGACGTAATAAAAAAAAAACAAAAACACTTACCTGAAACCCGCTCCTGCTCCTGGTCCCGCCACCGATATCAGCTCCTCCGTCCGCCGCTTTGCATTATGGGAGTGATGTCACGTCATGACGTCACTCCCATTACCCTCTGGCAGTGGGAGCAGCAGCCGATGAGAGTCTGTCTGACTCTCATCAGCTGCTAAAGCAAACACACAGCTGCCGGCACCGGCGGCTGTGTGTTTGTGCTGTGTAGCGCTGACCGAACTCCGTCCGGTCAGCGCTACACACGCGTGCAGCTGTGTCACAGAGACACAGTCTGCACCGCGGCTCGCATGGTACGCAGCTGAGGCGCCCTTCACTATGTGGCGCCTTACGCAGCTGTGTACCATGCGTAACGGGAGAACCGGCCCTGGTGGTGATGGGGGGGAGGGTCGGGCGAACGCATGCGTGCCAGTGTGTTTCAACGCCGTTGCAGGAGCGTGCATAGATTATCCACGGCGTGGCCATAAGCAGCCATAGCACTGATAGTGTACGTGGCTGGTAGCATTTTCTGAGTAAGGTCAGGGCTTGTGCAAGTGTGCATATGGGTGCGATGTTACCGATGGTTTCACTATGTTCCCCTAGTGTACGGATGTGAGTAAGGGGAAGTGGGCGTCCTTATGTCAGGCTGCGATCGCAATGTGAATGCACACATTTACATATCACCGCTGATATTAGCAACTGCGACGCGTGCGTATAAGCAGAATTGCGATCCGTAGTGAATCAGGCCCAATGTCCGTCTGAACATGGCCACTGGTGTCAGTGCAATTGCAGCAAAAGCCGCAGCCACTTACTGTGACACGCCGCCGTCTGACTAGCCACTCCCCTGTTACCGCGCAGGAACGCCCACTGAAACTGCCTTTCTATGTGTCCAATTTCGTTCTGCGGTTTTTAGCAATCACCATCGGGACGCAGTGCTAGTCAGACTGATAACATTGGCCCTCATTCAGAGCCGTTCGCTATTTGCGGTCGTTCGTTTAAAAACAAGGGGTGGCTATTCAAATGATCCGTACGCACATTGTAGTCTGTTCACACCTCTAAGTCTGAACGAGCGAGCAAAACATACGCTCGTTTATTTGTTAAAAACGCCCCCTGGCCGCTCGCATCCTACGTCATGTCCGCTATTTATTAGATTAATCGAGTACATCGACCAGCGTATGAACTGCTCGCTATTCTTGTGGTTGGTGTTTGCTACCACAAATTTGAGAGCAGTTCTGGCTCTAAAATAACCCAGTGACGTGGTCAATGACGCTGCTGTTTTAAATATACACACCCATAAAACGCCCGTTTTGACCTTTAAGCACGCCTGCGTTCGGATCTCCACTCCCCATTTTCAAGCACCTTCCCCTGTTACCACCCACATACGCCTCATTCTGTCACTCAAAATAGCAGGCACTCGCTATATAGCGTACAAACGATTTTCGGCCGCACTGACTGGTTCGCGCATGCGTACTAAAAAGCGTACGCATGCGCAGATGTGCAAACATCGCTCGGAACGAGCGTACTGCCGCTAACGAGCGGCTCTGAATGAGGGCCATTGTCCGCTTCTGTGCGCCATCGACGTAGCGACATAACGTTCACCTCCGGCCTTAAGTGTCATTACACGAGAGAAGAATGTCCACTACTGAGACAAAAATGTGGGATATGTGACATATTTACCTGCGACAGACTGCAAATGACTAATAATGGTAGAAGCTTTTACTTTAGTATGAGCAAGGTGTGAGGAGTGTGACATTCAGCTGTCACCTGAGGCAGCAGGATTGCTTCCAGTGTCATACCTATGCAGCGTGTTCATACATTGACACTTTCTGTGTGTATACAATGCTCTCCCTCTCAGATGAATACAGATGTTTTTACTACACACTAAAGAGTCATTTACCAAAGTGTAAGCCATTCAGACACACAGAGCTGTACTATTTGGCAAATGTACTTATGAATGCACTAGGCAAATAGGGGCACATAGCTCTTGCCATAGAGGAATCAGTCTGTGCTTACTTTTGCAGGTTCCACCGGAAACGTGCTGTGAAAAGAGACTTTAGAAATACTTTCAACTTTTCATCTCCTAAAATGCTGCTCGGTATAAGCCATATTTGCCTACTTTTGAAAAAGCATTTCAGGGAGAGTGTGAAGGCAGCACCTATGAGTGCGGTGGTAAAGTGGGCGTGTACTGCTACATCTGAGGGGCGTGTCATAATGCTGACTTACATCCAAATTTAAATAACTCCGGGGAGGAGAAAGAAACGGTACAGTAAGCAAGTATTGGGGTATGGTGCAATTAGGGAGATTGTTAGACTGTTTAGGGAGACAGGGAGATTGCTACTATTTCAGTGAGGCTCCCTGACAATCAGGGAGAGTTGGCAGGTATGGTTTAAGCTCATGTACATCTAAAATGGGTCCTGAAAGTTTGGTGACGTCGGAGCCATCTGTATTACATCGGTACAAATGCACTTTGGAACTTACTGCCACTTCCTAAGTAACAGTACAATTCGAGTTCTTTTCCATGAACTAAAATACTCCGCTACATGCCCCTAATAATATTGTCCTGTAATGTAATGCAGAACAGCAACCTGGAGACAACGGACATGTAAGTATAAAGAGTATATGGGTGCATGGTGTGTGGCCCCCTGGACCCAGGGGCCCGTGTGCACCACACACCCAGCACCCATTATAGATACACCCCTGGTACTAGCTGTATGAGAAATAGGTGCTGCTATAGTTGAAAATCAGAAGGTCGGTTCTATTAAGAGATGTAGTTAAAAGGTCGACAGCATCGATGTCGATGATCAATGTTCTTAGAATGTGGACAGATGAAATGTCGGCATTATAAGAATGTTGACATTAGGATTAGGCAGAATGGGGAGGTTAAGATTAGGTTGCGGATAGCGGAGAAATACTTACCGGAACGTCAGAGAATCGGAGTTCTGACTCGGAAGTGACGGTCACATGAATGTCAGAGACCTGGGAAGAATCCGCTGCAGCCGACCAGGAGCAGTTAAGTCACTGCTGGGTCACAGGACAAAATGTCGACATTATAATTATGTTGACATTTTATCACTGTTTATGTGATGAATGTCTACATGTTCTATATTATGGCTGTCAATATTTTGTACCCAACCCGTCTATTAAATAACTGGTGCCACACATTACATTATTAACAGGATGTCTGCATTGATGCAAGAAGCTTATGGTCACATCACTTTGGGAGAGTGGGCAGATGCCAGCAGAAACATTTACATGCCACATGTGGGCACTGCTTCACAAGGAGATAGGCTCCCTCGAATCCCTTACCCTTCCTCTTTAATTTCCGCAAACCGTGGTGAGCGGTGAAATACCTCTCAACTTCCTGAGAATGGATAAACGTTCTCACTATGGGGGCGGCAGATCAGTACGCGAAAAACAGGGCTGCCACACCTAAATCGG
This sequence comes from Taudactylus pleione, assembly GCA_031769625.1. Taxonomy (NCBI): domain Eukaryota; kingdom Metazoa; phylum Chordata; class Amphibia; order Anura; family Myobatrachidae; genus Taudactylus; species Taudactylus pleione. The sequence goes on along the minus strand of JAUIMM010000461.1, from coordinate 1,175,360 downwards.
CACAGTTGGGAGGCATGCTATAGTAGTAATGAGAACTTATTGGGTTCCAGAAAAAAATGTTTTTTTTAAAGGGGCTCCCAGTCCTGGTCCTTTCAAGCCCAACCTAGGCGTTGTTATTTTTTTTGGTCTACCCTGTATTGTTTACTGTGCTATTAAACACCTGGGGAAACACCTGGCACAAGTTGGATTAAATGAGCTAGGGGTGCAAGAGAAAAAGTGACCACAAGAAGATTAATCACAAAATTAATCAAATAAACAAAAAAAAAAATACAGTATATATAAATCAACAAAAACAGCTATTTAGTAAATCTCTCCACTTGACATTTCAATACTAATATTGAGCAATTTATTTATTTCACATGCTCAGTGACTTCTAGTTGTGTTGTATTGTCTGTTTAGTGTTCGTTCCTTATTTGCTTTATTGCAATCCACAGGGATTTAGGGGTCTATTTACTAAGCCTTGGATGGAGATAAAGTGAACGAAGATAAAGTACCAGTCAATCAGCTGCTAACTGCCATGTCACAGGCTGTGTTTGAAAAATGACAGGAGCTGATTGGTTGGTACTTTATCACCGTCCACTTTATCTCCATCCAAGGCTTAGTACATAACAGCTATGGCCAAAAGTTTTGAGAATGACAAAAGTATTGTTTTTCACAAAGTTTGCTGCTTCAGGGCTCTATTTATTAACATTATTTTTACTAAAATAAAGTGAAAAAGGGTGTTTTCACACCTTTTTCACATTATTTTAGTTTCACCTGTATTTATTACAGGGCAATTGGAGTAGAATTAGTAAAATTCTACTCCAACTAGTTACTAAAAATAAATTGTAAAAAAATACCGGGGGAAGCCCTGTGATAATAACGCCACCTGGAGGTGGCGTTATCCAGGGTCTCCCCCGGTTACCGGGCTCCCACTCTGCTCTAAGGGGGAGTGCAGAGGTGGGAGCCGGTACCAGTAATCAGCTATGTGGTCTAAATAGACCGCAAGCTGATTGCTGTAAAAAAAAGAAAAAAAAATTAAACATTTTTTTTTTTACTTACCTGAATCCAGGGACCGGTGATCGGGCCTCCGGTGATGGCTCCTCTCCGGTCAGCTGGTCTCCCACAGTGCACTGGGGCCCGGTCATCAGGTGATCGGGCCCCAGTGCAGTATGGGAGATCACCTGATCGGGAAGCCCGGAGAAGACCACCGGAGGCCAGGAGGATGCAGGTAAGTGCAATGAAGGGAGAGGGGGGTAGCGGGGGTCCGCAATCGCGGGGGGCGGGGCTTAGCGCCGGGGAGCGGGGCTTAGCGTCGGTGGGGGGGTAGTAGCGGTGGTCGGTCGGGGCATGCGCGGGCTCTTAGTCGCGGGATTTTTTCCGAAAATACCGCGACTAGAGTGCGGATGGGATCCGCAGGGACAGAGCTTTATCGCAAGCTCTGTCCCTGCAAGGGATTTATAGTAAATCCCTGTGATATTACCTGAATTCGCAATGCGAATTCACTCGGTAATATCACACTGCAATCCGCATTCAATATGCGGATTGTAGTAAATAGAGCCCTCAGTGTTTTCAGACCTTTTTGTCAGATGTTACTATGGTATACTGAAGTACAATTACAAGTGTCAAAGGTTTTTTTGACAATTACATTAAGTTTATGCAAAGAGTCAATATTTGCAGTGTTGACGCTTCTTTTTCAAGATCTCTGCAATTCGCTCTGGCATGTTGTCATTCAACTTCTGGGCCATACACTGACTGATGGCCGCCCATTCTTGTCTAATCAATGCTTGGAGTTTGTCAGAATTTGTGGGTTTTTGTTTGTCCACCCGCCTCTTGAGGATTGACCACAAGTTCTCAATGGGATTAAGGTCTGGGGAGTTTCCTGGCCATCATGCTGGAAAAGGCATTGTTCGTCACCAAACTGTTCTTGAACGGTTGGGAGAAGTTGCTCTTGGAGGATGTTTTGGTACCGTCCTTTATTCATGGCTGTGTTCTTAGGCAAAATTGTGAGTGAGCTCACTCCCATGGCCGAGAAGCAACTCCACACATGAATGGTCTCAATATGCTTTATGTTGGCATGACACAGGACTGATGGTAGTGCTCAAGTTTCCTTCTCCGGACAAACATATTTCCAGATGCCCCAAACAATCTGAAAGGGGAATCATCAGAGAAAATAACTTTACCCTAGTTCTCAGCAGTCCAATCCCTGTAACTTTGCAGAATATCAGTCTGTCCCTGATGTTTTTCCTGTTGAGAAGTGGCTTCTTTGCTGCCCTTCTTGACACCAGGCCATCCTCCAAAAGTCTTCGCCTCACTGTGCGTGAAGATGCACCATCTGCCACTGGTGGTGCCCCGATCCCGCAGCTGAATCAACTTTAGGAGACGGTCCTGGCGCTTGCTGGATGTCCGTGGGCACCCTGAAGCCTTCTTCACAACTATTGAACCTCTCTCCTTGAAGTTCTTGATGATCCGATAAATGGTTGATTTAGATGCAATCTTACTAGCAGCAATATCCTTGCCTGTGAAGCCCTTTTTGTGCAAAGCAATGATGACTGCACGTGTTTCCATGCAGGTAACCATGGTTAACAGAGGAAGAACAATGATTTCAAGCTCCACCCTCCTTTTAAAGCTTCCAGTCTGTTATTCTAACTCAGTCAGCATGACAGAGTGATCTCCAGTCTTGTACTCGTCAACACTCTCACCTGTGTTAACGAGATAATGACTGACATGATGTCAGCTGATCCTTTTGTGGCAGGGCTGAAATGCAGTGGAAATGCTGTTTTGGGGTTTAAGTTCAATGTCATGGCAAAGAGGGACTTTGCAATTAGTTGCAATTCATTTGATCCCTCTTCATGACATTCTGGAGTATATGCAAATTGCCATCATAACAACTGAAGCAGCAGACTTTGTGAAAACCAATACTTGTGTAATTCTCAAAACATTTGGCCATGGCTGTAGACCCCTTAACACAATCAGCCAATCGGAAGCAGCCACCAATCATCAATATCAACAGTTTGTATCTGGCACCAGTGACCTCCGTACAGTTGTACAGTATGTGTGTCTTTCTGGTGCTCCTCCCCCACTCCGTCCTATCCTCCTTAGCGCAAGGGGCAAAATGCATCTTAGTCAGCTTAGCTATGGATGCATACAACTGTTTAGTGCTCATGTGCAATAAAAAATAATAAGAATAATAAACTAATTTGCAGGGGATAAAAAGATTTGATTCCATCTGTGCATGAGCACCAACTGTGAGTTTCTTATTGATTAATGTGTAGATTCTTGGGGTTATATTTACTAAAGTACGGGTCTGTAGAAGTGGAGATGTAGCCCATAGCAACCAATCAGAGTCTACTTAAAATTTCTCTAGCACCTTCTAGAAGATAATAAATATAGGGCCTATTTATCACAAGTTTTATTACTCACAATGAGTGATAAAACTCATTGCATATGATAAATGGTGCTCCAGCCAATCAGCTACCAGCTGTCATTTTTCAAACAGATGACAGTTGGGGAGCTGATTGGCTGGAGCACCATTATCATACGCAATAAAATAGGGCCCAGAATCTGATTGGTCGCTATGGGCAGCATCTCCACTTCTAAAACCCCCCACACTTTAGTATATATACCCCTGCAGCTCATGGTTTAGGTTCTTAGCCAGATACCATGGCATTTGGAAGCAGTCTTAATCTAACAGATATCACCACAAAAATGTATATAATTTCCACTTCAATTCAGTAGCCATTCTGCATCCGCTCGCTTAATGACAGTTTCTCTTTTCATGATTAATGATTGAGATGTACACCCTAAATTGAAATTAAAATTCACTGCTGAATGCTCGGAAATTCAGTGTTAAGGTCAAACTCCTGCCAGGACAATGGGCCTGATCCAGACCCGCTCGCTAGGATGCGTTCGCACGCAGCCGTCAGCAGCCAAAGTATGCAAATCCTGCTATTGCTAGCAAGACATTAGCATGCCGACTATGTCTTGCCATGCTATCGCGATATGTATTTAGGTGCCCACCTGCCTGACACAAGACGCCCACTTTTCCTTAGTAACATACGTCATCTCCAGGAAGTGTATGAAACAATCGGTAACATCGAGTAACATCGGACCCATACGCAGCACTTGTGGCTGACCATACCCTACCGCAAGCACTGCGAGTGCTGCTGTGTGTAATCCAGCCATGTGACGTGTATGCTGACGATGCGTCTTAATTATGCACGCCCCTGAAACGGCGTTCAGACGCACAGACATGCCTGCGTTCACACCACCACACCCCCGTTACCATCGACCACCCCCTGTCACCACCCACAAACAGCACATCCTGTCACTCATGCTTGATGAGTGTCTGTGTACAGGGTGCGAACGCTTCCCGATCGCTTGGACTGGTTCACGCACGCGCACTGCGACTTGTACGCATGTGCAGATTGTAAACATCGGCAGGCTATGTGCGAATCAACCCAATATACCAACCTAAATATGGTCCTGTTCTTTTGCTTACACCAGTTGAAGGAGCTGTAGTAGCAGCTGATGTCCACTTGGGGGACCTGGTGTGTAAGAATTCTTCAGGCTCTGTTATGTCAGACTTATTACTTGTATTTTCCAGTCTCAGCTTATCTCTCTACCCATGCTGCCAGCAAGCATTGCTTTGTTGTTCAGTTGTATTTAAAGTGCTAAAAAGTACCTTTGTTTTTTTTCCTTTGAACATCATAACTTGCACTTCCCTTTTATTAGACTGGATTCAATTAAAGTCTTTGGTTTCTGTTCCTACATTTGGAAGACAGTATATAAAAGACCTCAATTTAACCTGTGCTAATTTGATGGTACTTTTCCAGCCTTCACCTCAAAAAATCTACTGACCTGCAATACTCTGCTGTGCGAAGTTATATTAAAATTGATAACTCACTAATGTCCCCAAAGTTTTCCTTATAACTTGATGTAATTTAATGACATTTAACACAGCCCCACCTCTTGTCTGTGTGTTACGTATGATATGAACCGGTACACAGCTGAACAACGCGTATTTATTGTCCAGACGTCCTGGAAAACTGAGTTATAAACTTTGGGGCCAATAGTGAGTGAAAGACTCTATATTAAACACACAACCCCTGATCCTGATTCAGAGCCGGATGCTCTGAAAGAGCGCTCGCTCTGAATCGGGGCTTTTTTTTTTTTTGTGCGGCCTCCTGGCCGCTCGCATAGCTGTGGGTGACCACCCACAGCTATTGCGAGCGGCCAGGAAGATGGTCGCGATGGTCAAGACCACCGCTACCATCGGGGCTTGCGACGTGACCCTTGTGGTAGGGTCTCGTGGCCACAAGCCCCAGAGGGCTTCTGGCTCTAATAGAGCCGGAAGCTCTCCCACTGACATCACCCCCACCACGCCTACAAAACGGGGCGAGCTTTCGATCAACATCGACAGCCACCCCTTTTGTAGTGAGCCATGGAGTGAGAGAATTTCTCTCTCGCTCCGGGGCTTGCGCACGCGCAGTGCGGCCGCTGCGCGTGCGCAGAGCACACCATCGACCCGCTCGCGAGTGGTCAAGTGCTTGCGAGCGGGTCTGAATCAGGCTCACAGTTCACACATGTGCATAGGGTTTCAGACAGGGGGCCCACATGTAGTGTACATGCCCCCCCCCCTCCTCTCTTGCCAGCATAGTTATGAAGTAGGCTTCTGGAAAATGGCGGCTGCACCATTTTCCTGGTGTTTTATGCGCACCCACTCTGGAGAAGCAAGTATAATGTATTGGTGCACCCATTATAGATACAGATTAGAAAAGCAGTAAGTTCAGTCTTACGGCTGACAGCCATTGATATATTGTTAGTAAATTGCAGTGATAGCAGATTAGTGAATAAACCCCTTGATCTTGGAAGACCCTTCATTACTTTTTAAAATCTGCACCACTACCTCAGAATTGATTTTAATGAGGTGCTTCTCCCCCTAACTGAAGCGCCAGTGGCTGTTCCATGCAGCCATTTTTCCTGGGACTAATGTGCTCCTCTAAAATACCTTATAAAAATATATACAAAAACACAGAAACGGCTATATTGTAACATAAGTAGTGTGTCCAAGATGGATGCCTCTTCTGGTAATCTCACTGGTAGGATGATCAATGCAAGGGTTTGATGATTTTGAGTATCACGCTTCAGAATTCTGTATCTCCACCATTACATGTCATCTCTTCCAGGCATTGCCTATTCTGCCCATTGTTGTAACTATAGTGTGCCCAAGAGAGCTGCATCGCTTGGTGCATGAATAATCCATGGAACTGATGACCCAAAATGGCTGCCTCAACTCTGTATTATGTTCATGGTTTCTGTTTTGTTTTTTTCTGCAAATCTCTAACCTGTATTATGTTGATGGTTTCTGTAAAGCACCTTGAGTCACTATTGGAGAAAAGTACTGTATAAATAAAATTATTATTATTTGATTATTATTACTTTGTAGTGGTGTGTTTATGTGACATGCAGATTACTGTGTCTGATGGAAATCATTATAATCGCAAAGCGTCTGTGTGAATGTGCTTCAGTAATGTGAACTGCAACGTGCACCTATAGCTGAACATGGCCGCCTGCAAGACGCACCAGTGTATAATTACATGCTCGGCTGCTCTGTATTTTTGTAGCTTATAAATGGCCCACATGAAGCATTATTATGTTGTGTAGTTTAATGAAAGCTGTACATACATAATTATATATATATATATATATATATATATATATATATATATATATATATATAATAAATAGATAGATAGAGATTTTGTATGAGAGTGGTGGGACGTGTTGTAGCTGCTTGTGGTCGTGTGCTGTGACCATTACAGCAATAAGCAAATTCCCTCCTGTGTCTGTGGCGACCATTAGATAAAGAATGGATAAAGACAAACCATGTCTTCAACCCCAGGTCCCCTCTTCTCTTGAGAACAGGCCGTTTAAGCAATTGCTAAACAGGAAGCAGGTTTTGGAGTGAGCGCCTGTTGCACAAGCTGGCTTTTGCTCAAGGACTCGGTTTATGTTGCACACTGAGCACATCTTGGAGCTGGCCAAATATCACACACTGGAAGGAGTGTAGAGGCAGCCCTCCTTTACTCACTGATAACCTCCCCACTAGTAGGCTGAGCAGTAAGTGAGCACCCAGTGGGCTCATAATTGCCCAGGCCCCTGTAGTTCTACTCACGGGATCTTGTAAAACCGTCCACACTGTACTTGATACTTTTGAACTGAGGGCCTGATTCAGACCCGGTCGCAAGCGCTGAGCACTCGCAACCGGGTCAATGTTTGCCCACTGGGCATGTGCACGATGGAGCCGGCTCCGTCGTGCACATGCACGAGACCCGACTAGCGACGGGTGCTCCGTCGCTCCGGGTCTCGCACCAAAGGGGGCCAGCTGTCGATGGTGATTGATAGCTCGCCCCGTTTGGTAGGCATGGCCGGGGGGTGGCTTCACAAACGGAGGCGTTCCCATGCGAACGCCTGCCGTTTGTGGGCGGCCCCACTGACATCACCAGTGAGGTCAGTGGGAGAGCTTCCAGCTCTATTTGAGCCAGAAGCTCTCAGGGGCTTGTGGCCACGAAACCCTACCACAAGGGTCTTGTCGCAAGCCCGATGGTCGCGATGGTCTTGACCATCGCGACCATCATCATGGCAGCTCGCTATAGCTGTGGGTGGTCACCCACAGCTATGCGAGCGGCCAGGAGGCCGCTCCTAAAAAAACCAGCGCCCGCCCTGATTCAGAGAGAGCGCTCGCTTTTTGCGAGCGCCTCTGAATCAGGCCCTGAATACTATCTATGTAATATAAGATATTACTTTATAAACTGCTTCTTCCATTGTGTGCAGCAGGATGTGTCATGGAATTTTATTGATGGGGATAAATCTTTGATATGAAAATAGCAGCTATCATCACAAATATTAAACTTGACTTTTATAGCCTGATTCTGAGTTGGATGAGAGTCACGGCCGTCCTTGTGTCTTATTCCGCAGTTCTGATTGCGACTTTGAGCCTTGCCTAGGTAGCACCATCTTGCGATGGCGTTACCTTCGCTTCCACCTGCTTGATAAGTTCAGCAGACACTGCAGTAGCCATAGCAGGCTTGCAAACACACACATATTTTTCATGTGCATCATGCTATAAAGTTACTTTTGGCTCAAGCTGTGCAGGCAGGGCCGGATTATGCCTTTGGGGGGCTAGCAGGGTATGTCTGGATGCTGCAGACATGGGGTCGGGGGCATGGCCGGCACAGGGCACTGTGAAGCCCAGTTACGGCTCTGGCCCTCCCTCTCTTGTCAGTGCCGCCTCGCTGGCTGTGCCCACTGTAGGTGTGCCTTCTTCCCCTGCACCTCCACGAGGCATCAGCAGCAGTGCAGGTCCTACCTGCACTCTTGCAGTGAGGGCAGATTCTTAGTCAACACGGGGACCAATTGTGCTCATCTGCAGCCTCCACCACCAGCAGCAGCTCTCTGCTGGGAGACCTGCTGCTGCCGGCGGAGGATAGAGACTAGCGGAATGGTCCCTGGACAGCAGCGCCAGAGCTGGGTCGGTGCAGCTCCAGCAGAGGGAGGTGGGGCTGGAAAGGGGGGACCCCTGGGACCGACACCCTTAATCTTGCTCTGCTTGCAGGTTGGTTTTTGCCTTTTGAATTATTATCTCTCTAAATCTACAGACTAACTCTACTACTATTGCGCCTGCAAATTGTAGGCTATTAAATAAGAACTATAGAGTCTATTTTCCAACACAACACCACACTTAGCTGGCAGTAAAGAAATGCCATGGGGACGGGCCTTCTCTGAGACATTCCTTTCCACTGCTGTCCTATCAGGTGACATCAGTTGGTTTGAAGAATCATCAAAAGCAAGTGGCACCCTGAATTTCATACATTCTAACTTTGGCCCAATGATACCGTGGGGGGAGGAGGAACAGACGGAGGCCCAATGATACCGTGGGGGGAGGAGGAACAGACGGAGGAGGTGGCCATATCTGCAAAATATCTTGACAATGCCTCAACAGTTTGGGAAACCCAAAGTTGGGAAATTTTTTGCAAGAAGACAATTAACTTACCAGTATGTTTATGAAGCCCCCAGAGGAAATCCCACGCAAACATGAAGAGAACACACAAACTCCACACAGATAGGGCAGTCCACACAGTCAGGAATTGTACTCATGATCTCAGTGCTGTGAGGAGGTAACACTAACCACTATGCCACTGTCATGCTCAGGGATAATAGTCTTCGTGGGCATCTGATTATCTAAAGAATGTACCCCTGGAAAATCATTCAAATATTTTGTCCGACAACATGAAATATTCACTGCGGGGCCACATTTATGTAACCTCATACTGTAAATAAGCCTTATTGTCAAACCCATTATTGGTAGCTACTTCTGCTTAGCTTCCTGTAATGGTCTATTATTGGCACTATGTTACTTCCACTGCCGTACTATGGCCAATGTACTTCTGCTTACCCCCAGTTGCCATCTCTCTCCTCATTATTTCAGTATGAGCTGTTAAACTGTAGGGACAGGTACATTTTGACACCTAAGGATGTAGAAATTTTTTTTTTTTTTTGCATTAAGACTTTAGTTGGCACCCAGAAATCTCAGCAGGAACGAACATAACACAAGACAGTCTCATGATATTGCAAAGACCGTAACATTACATCATTGACCATCTAAGATCCACTTCAGTGAGGTCGATGAGCTAACATGCAGGTAAAGATGTATATACAGTAACAGTATACAATGATAGGGGTGTGATATGTATTACCGCCGGTAAGTATAAACTAATCTAATTCTACCCCCTAACCCTAACCCTCCTTTAGGGTGCCTAACCCTAACCTCCCCCCCTGTGCCTAACCCTAACACCCCCTCTAAGTGCCTAAACCTAACCCCCCCGTCCCCGCTGCCTAAACCTAAGTCCCCCGGGGGGGTGCCTAACCCTAACCTCCCTCCGGGGGTGCCTAACCCTAACCCTCCCTCCCCCTAGCCTAACCCTAACCTCCCGGGGGGGTGCCTAACCCTAAGTCCCCCCCGGGAGCCCTAAACCTAACCCTCCCCACCCCCCGCGGCTGTCCGCTGCGGCGCCCGGCATCCGCTCGATCGGGATGCCGGGTGCCGGTCTCCCGACATCGGTCAAATGACAGGCGTCTACATTTAGACGCCTGTCATTCGTCCCTAGTTGGGATTACAGAGTCTGGAAGCCGGGGGTTGGCATTTAGACCATCGGCTTCCGGATTACATCCCAATGATAGATGCAGTGATCAGGTCTGCAACCACATTATACAAAAATACAATGCCAATGCTATTATAACTTAGAGATGTGCACAGACTATACTTGCCTACTTTTGAAAAAGTACTGTACTCCAGGGAGATTGTGAAAGCATCACCTATGAGCACGACGGTAAAGTGGACTGTACTGCTACATCTGAGAGGGGTATCATAACACTGACTTACATCCAAATGTAAATGAGCCCCATAATTGAGCTTTTTAGAGAAATACACCGGAAAACTGACATGTCTTTATTGCGCAAATTATGCTATTTAAACCCCTCCACGTTCATGATTATTCATTAGGAGGGGAGTAACAGAGGGTCTGTGTGCCGACATTTTAACCTTAAAATAAGTATTTTCTCCACCTTCTCTCCTGCTCAGGAGGCTGCACACAAAAAAAACACACATTTGCTGTTGAAAATGGATTGTGTCTTAAAATCACAATTAGGAAAGGTTTATTTTTTTGATGATCCTCGATCAGCAAAACAATTTCCACTCTATCCCATCTCCACTCTATCGTCATGTGACGACCTCTCCTCTGGTTCCCATGGATGAAAGACAAGGGAAATGTTTTCATTAGTATACTTACTGTTAGAGAGACACAGATGTTTATAGAGTCTTCTCTCTCTTTTATTTATATTTTATTTCCTTATCTTCATGTTTTTATTACTGCTATTGGATGTTGTACAATTTGTCAATGTTTCTAGTACCAGTATGCAGTGTCATACTGGTAATTTCTTGGAATGGTTGCAAAATGTTACGATTGGAACAAAGTTACGGTTGCATTGATGTATAGACTAACTATATGTACAGTATATTTTTCTTCTGTGGGAGAGTTGATGGGCGCGGTCAGCACGAAGCATTGAAGTGGACGTCTGTTTCCCTCACTGGCTGGGATGGGGGAATCAGAAACATTGGTAAATATACTTTGCATATTGTTTTGTTTTTGTTGGGTTAATGTCTGGTTATAACACTAGCGACCCTTTGAGACACGTATCTGACTCAGGCCTGATTCAGACCCGCTCGCAAGCGCTATGCGCTCGCAAGCGGGTCGATGGTGGGGGATTGCGCACGTGCGGGCGCGCGCAATGCGCATGCGCAAGCCCTGGAGAGAGAGAGAAATTTTCTCGCTCTGGGGCTCGCTACAAACGGGGCGGCTGTCGATGTTGAACGACAGCACGCCCCGTTTTGTAGGCGGGGTGGGGGGGGTGGCTAGACAAACTGAGGCTTTCCTGAAGGAACGCCTGCCGTTTGTGGGCGGCCCTACTGACATCACGAGTGATGTCAGTAGTGAGCTTCCGGCTCTATTAGAGCCGGAAGCTCACTGGGGCTTGCGGCAGACGAGACCCTACCACAAGGGTCTCGTCGCAACCATCATGACCATCACCTGGCCGCTTGCTAAAGCTGTGGGTGGTCGCCCACAGCTTAGCGAGCGGCCAGGAGGCCGGGTTTTTAAAATTAGGCGGCCGCCCTGATTCAGAGCGAGCGCTCGCTTTTTGCGAGCGGCTCTGAATCAGGCCCTCAGTCCATGTGGCATCATGGAATGTACACGGATTAAACTCCCCCGTGAAACGCAGAAAGGTATGTACCCATCTGAAAAAATTGTCTCCAGACATTGTGTTTTTGCAGAAGACTTATTGGGCTACTTCTCAGTCCATGACTCTAAGGGATACTTGGATCAGGGAATGTATCTCTGCTTCCTTTACTTCTAAAGAACGCGGCATAGCCATTTTATTCCATAAACGGTTACAATACTCAATAGTGGACTCCGTCTTAGATGGAGACGGTCGATTTATACTACTTGATGTACTTCTACGTGGCACATTATACACTTTACTTAACCTTTATGCCCCTACAACCCCTAATACACAACATTTAAACGCTATATCTAAACCTATTATTGCAACGTGCCACCCAAAGTCTAATAGCGGGTGGTAATTTAAACAGTGTAGCAGATTACCATTTAGAAAGATCCGGATTCTCCTCCCAGCTTACTTTGGGAGATGCCGGTATACATTTACTTCAAAATGTCCATAACCTTCACAATGCTTGGATTGGCCAAATAATAAAAAAGAAAGGTCTGCGCCAGACAGCTAAATCAGTCAATAACTAAGTGCACCTGCAGCACGCAATTCCAGGGGATCTGCTGCCCCACAGTATAGCACAAAGTAGCAAAACATCAAGAATGTATCTAACTAAATCAGAGACATTAATAACAAAAATGCAGCGCTAGTTACACTAAATGTTAGTCGATTTATTAGAACATAAAAAGTTTAAATTCCACATACAAAAGACACTTTAATACATATATATCTCTAAAATAGACTTAATTACTACATGTAAATCACATCACATAGTAAATGATCCAATCAATATCAGACCGGAAAGCATTTATCCAAATAATGCAAATGTCTGTCCTGCAAAATTTATATCAATAGCAGTATCTCAGCTTGGTAAATAGTATTGTAACTGTTGTATACAGTCTTTTTGTCGTGAAAGAATATAATCAGACTGCCTTTAGTAGTATCAATTTGGAGTGTATTAGACAGTGAAGTCCGGGGCATCCCCCAGCAGCTTCACAAATCTACTCACGTACTACAGCCGACTATATTCTGTACTGCGGGGATAAGGTCTGGGGTGACGGTATTTCCTCCACGGTGATTAACCCACTTGTCGCACCAGATAAGGGGGTCTATGTACTAAGCAGTTATAAGTGACAGAGTGAAAAGTGATAAGTCTGTGATAAGTGCCAGCCAATCAGCTCCCAACTGTCATTTTTCAAACACAGCCTGTGAGATGGCAGTTGGGAGCTGATTGGCTGGCACTTATCACAGACTTATCACTTTTCACTCTGTCACTTTTCACTGCTTAGTACATAGACCCCACTGTCTTTAAGTGCAGTTGTGAGCGCAGTTTCCAGTGCTGCTTATAATCAGATAGCACTCTCCGTCTTGTGTCCGACCGTGGCGAAGCACATATATACAGGGCACCAACAGCGTGCACAGGCCCTTTGTTCAATTCAGCCTCAGCCGCAGCAAAAGTACGGCAACGGCGGCTGGAGTATTAGTGGCAATAGGTTATCCTCATCCAGATACACATTCAGGATAGTGCTGTGCGAATCCACCAGCTCCACAATAGTCATAGAAAGGGACAGCAACGCTTTTCATCTACTATGTAGACTTTTTCAAGGTAGTGTCCCTCCATTTCCTGTGCCATTAAGTAGCATGAAGAATAATTTTATTGGATACACTCCACCTTTAGTCATGCAGAAGGTTCCCAACCCATCCGATAGAACCTACATTTTTCGCTCTTATGTACACCAAACTTCTTCAAGAATAGACTACTTTCTGCTCTCTGGTCCGGTGCTTTCAAGGGTTGCTTCAGTTGATATACAAGATATCCTTATATCTAATCACGCCCTTATATCTGTTTGCTTCACTACTAGAAATCCTGCTGTTTCTTCTAGATTCTGTCGATTCCCGTCTTCATTGGCCAGCTCTGATAATTTTACTCAATATCTTCAAAATGAATGGCAAGAGTTTACCAATGATAATCTGGAGCATTGGGAGGACCCTGCCCTCTTTTGGGCAACCTCTAAAGCAGTTCTTAAGGGTCATATCATCCCTTATCAGGCCCGGAGATGGTGGGAATATCAGCAGAGGCATGATTTTGCTTTACAGGACAGTTTCATTAGCTTAGCGTCAACTTCTCTAACATACTACCACTGGGGTAACAAAACCGACCGTCTATTGGCAAATATGACCAGGACGCAGAGAACTAAAAATCACATTACAACAATTCGTGATCCCTTGTGCAATTCTACAGTGGATGTGCTCTCTTGATTTCACTCCTATCATACAACATTATATTCAGCTCCCCCATCCGACTCTCTCCTTCACAGTCTACTGTTAGAGGAGGCAAGGTTGCCCAAACTTTCCTCTGTCTAGCTGGAGATTCTTAATGAGGATATAGAAGAGAATGAGGTATCTTTGGTAATTTCTAAACTCCCCAACAATAAATCACCAGGACCGGATGGTTTTACTGGGGAATACTTTAAGCTCTTGAGACCACATATAGGGCCTCATTCAGACCCGGTCGCAAGCGCTGAGCGTTCGCAACCGGGTCGATGTTTGCCCACTGGGCATGCGCACTTCGGAGCCGACTGTGTCGTGCGCATGCGCGAGACCCGGGTAGCGACGGCCGCTCCGTCGCTCCTGGTCTCGCACCAAAGGGGGCGAGCTGTCGATGTTGATTGACAGCTCGCCCCGTTTGGAAGGCGGGCCGGGGGGGTGGCCGGACAAACGGAGGCGTTCCCAATGGAACGCTTGCCGTTTGGGGGCGGCCCCACTGACATCAGCAATGATGTCAGTGGGGAGCTTCCTGCTCAATCAGAGCAGAAAGCTCCCTGGGGCTTGCGAGTGCCGAGACCCAACCTTAGGGTCTCGTCGCAAGCCCCGATGGTCGCGATGGTCCTGACCATCGCGACCATCACCCTGGTCAGTCGCTAAGCTGTGGGTGGTAACCCACAGCTTAGCTAGCGACCAGGAGGCCGCACTTCATGATGCAAGCGGCCGCCCTCAATCAGAGCGACCGCTTGCATCTAACGACCGTGATCTGAATGAGACCCATAGTCCCTATCCTCACCTCACCATACAAAAAGATTCATAGAGATCATATTCCTTTCCCTAGTTTTAATGAATCTCACACTATCCTGCTTCCGAAACCGGACAGAGACCCTGAACTTACATCTTCCTATCGCTCCATAACTTTGCTCAACGAAGACTTCAAAATATTGTCAAAAATCATGGCAAATCGTCTACATCTATTCTGCCAGATATATTGACTTCACATCAACTAGGATTTACCCATGATAGATATTCAGTGAAGGGAATTCACAATGCTCTGGCAGCGATTATCTCAGCTGCTAATGATAAAAATGACGCCCCAACCATGCTTCTCAGCTTGCCGTGAATATTCGAAATCAGAGCTTTTGGAAGCGATTTCTCCCAATTCTTTAGATGTCTCTATACCACGCCCTCTACTCCACTGATAATTAACAGTGAAAAGGGCCCCCCAATCCCCATTGCTCGAGGTA
Organism: Taudactylus pleione; assembly: GCA_031769625.1. NCBI lineage: Eukaryota > Metazoa > Chordata > Amphibia > Anura > Myobatrachidae > Taudactylus > Taudactylus pleione. The sequence continues at coordinate 1,160,025 of JAUIMM010000461.1, read as the reverse complement.
CGAGGCAGGGTTGCCCCTTATCTCCCCTCCTATTTAATATAGCCCTGGATCATCTTTTAAGACTTCTGCAATCTTGGCCAACTTTTTATTAAATTAGGCTCATGCGAAACAAAACTCATGGCCTTCACAGATGATCTTTTATTATATATTTCATTTCCAGAAACAACTTTGCCCTCTGTATTACATATCTTGGAAAACTATGGACAGATATCTGGTTTTGTCATCAATCATGATAAATCACAGGGTAAGTTACTAGGCTCCTTGGGTTACCCCCCCTGGTGTGCAAATTATCGGATTAAATGGCCTTCCAATTCCATTAAGTACCTTGGAATTTTCCTTCCCAAAAATATACACAACCTGTATAGTTTTAACATACATAATTAATTAGGGAGGCACTGGGAGAATTGGAGAGATGGCAACATTTAATGTTATCCTATCTAGGATGTATCCATTTATTAAAAATTATTATGTTCCCAAAACTCCTTTACCCACTTCAGATGTTTCCAATTCTGTTGTCGGCAACGGAAGAAAAGTTAATAAACACTACATTTTAGAAAATGTATCTGGCAAAAATAAGAGACCGCGCATAAGTTTAATCAAATTGCAACAGCCTGTAGCCAATGGCGGACTGAATCTTCCAAATGTAAAATTATATAACCATGCCGGCATTCTCCGATATATCCGAGACTGGATTCACGGTACGGATCAATATACAATTTCCGAAATAGATCAAGCCTTCCTACCACAACAGCACCTCTTATCATTCTTACACAATCATCGTCAGGAAATAACCCCCATAATATCTCAGAATCCACTTCTTGGATCGTCTGGCACACCACCAGATACAAAAAGGGTGTTAATAGTCATCACTATTTCTTCCATTGATAGCCAACCCCGAATTCCAACATGGTCAAGCAGCCCAACCTTTCCTTTCCTGGCGTTCTAAGGGTATATCCCAGGTTAAAGCATTAGTGTCACGATCCGGTGCAAGTGTTCCTCTGTGGAGGATGGTGAGCCGGGGGGTTCGGGTGACAGGGGAAGTGACTGTAGCTAGGTCTCCTAGTTGCGGCCGAACCCAGGTTTGGCTAGACCTGCCCAGATGCGCGGAGTCTAACTCACTTGGTGGTTTCTCCAGTGACCCCTCCAATTGGGATTTGGTTTTCCACTGCACCAAGTGAGCAGGTCGCGGCCCTCTGGACAGGTACCTGGGAATGGCAGAAGACCAGAAACTATAATGAAAGCTATAATACTGGAGGTGAACGGAATGAATGAACTCTGGAGATGGATCTCAATGCTAGAAAACAGGGGAAGAATCTGGATGCTAGAACACAGGCATGGACTGGAAACAGTTAAATATCTAGGTGCTGATTAGTGCAGAAAACACAGAGTAGCATGGACAAAGGCTAATACTGGGAAAGCTAGAAATGCTGGTACTGATTGTGCTGGCTACACAGGCGAACACAGAGCAGACTGGACACATGCATAAACTGGGAATAATTACATATGCAGGTGCAGATTGCACAGACAAGACACAGAGAAAAGACAGGCATATACTGGGGAAGCTAAAAGGTGCAGCTGGGAGCTAATAGTAATAGCAGGTAATCTGACACCTCAGTGACACAGAGTAATAGCCACAGGAAAGCTGCAATAGAATTAGCAGCACATATACAAAGACACACAGGAAAGAGGCATGAAACACTGAAGTACTGTGAGAGAGCTAAAGTCTCAGACTAAGGGTTAGCATGGAAGCTAATACAGGAAACTGGAGAACTGTGAGCAGGCTGAAGCAACACGATGAAGGAATTAGCACAGAGCAACAGTGGGAGTATCACAGGCACTGGAACAACGAAGTTGAACAGCAGTTACTTGTTCCTGGAGTCAGACTTAAATACCTCTGGGTGGCTGATCATTGCATCAGAGGATCAGCTGAGTGACCACAGGACTATAATTTGGAGAGACTAGACAGGTGATATGAGCCAACATGGCTGCGCCCATGCCTGGCACCCTGGAAACCAAGACGCACGCATGGAAGCCCTAGCAGACCCCAGGGAGAATACTCAGTCACCACTCACCTCCACTCCCAGCGTCTGGACACCTAAGCCCAAAGACACCAGCGCAGAGGTGAGTAGCGGCCGATCCCAGGCCACATCCTGACAATTTGTAGACAACACATCTCATTCACCTCTCCAGATACAAGCATTGCTGGATAAATATACCTTACCAAAATCACATGATCTAGCCATGTACCAAGCTCAGCATTACACTAACTATATTGTGAGACATCTCTCTGCAAAAGATTGGTCCAATCCTCTCGACGCCACACTAACTAGACCATCGGCTGACAGGAAGGCCATATCCAGAGCCGTAACTAGACTTTTTGGTGCCCTGTGCCAGAAAGAACATTAGCGCCCCCCTAATTTTTCAAAGGGACATAATGGGGAATGGCCTCATGGGGAAGGGCCAGGGAAGAGATAGTAGAGACCAGGAGATGCTGGGGATGAAATAAGAGGAAGCTACAAGCAAGAATGATAATAAACAGAAATTTTACAGGCCCAAACAGCACCCCCCTGACCTGTGGTGCCCTATGTGATGGCACCGGCCGCACTACCCTAGTTACGGCCCTGGCCATATCCACATACAACCAAATATTACACGACCTTCTAGATCTCACAAAATCAAAGGCAGGAATCTTCTCTTGGAAACAGATTTTCCCTAATCTGACAATAGATATTCTTTTGAAAACCTTTAACTATTCCGTACGAATATTATCCTCTTCGATGTACAGGGAAATGTTTTACAATATATTTCATAATGGATATCTTTCCCCAAATCGTAGATTTTTAACTGGGATTTCTGACTCTGGAGCCTGCCCAAAATGCAATAGCATAAATTAGGCGATTCGCAGCGAGCTGACTCTTTCAGCAGAATGGGCAGTCCTGGAATTTGTACCCCCTACAACCAAAATGTTACAGGGTAACAGGAGGCTGATGCTCATAATATCTGCAGTGGCCCGTAAGGGTATATTACACAAATGGATTCACTAGGAAACACCATCCATACAATCATTCAAAGCAAAAAATGTTTCACGTATTCCACATGGACAGGTTTAAGGCCTCACTATACAAAGAAGAGCGTACTGAAAAAGATTTTCATATATGGGAGGGGTTCATAGATTCCTTATCAGGGGACCTTAAAAATCAATTACAGAAGCTTTCACTCTACACAATGGTATGAGCAGGGCTGTAGAGAGCCCGGCCGGGCCCAGGTAAAGGAGGGGGTGTGGCCTAATTGTGGGAGGCGTGGTCACACCCCCTTGACAAAATAAAAATATAAAAAACACTTTCGCGGTGCTGCGCGCTGGATTGGGGGGCGCTGTAACCGCCCCAGCCCGGCACTAAGCAGGGGGTGGGGAGCGCAGATCAGTGCTGAGCTGCTGTGAGGGAGGGGGGGGCGAAGCCCGGGCCCGGGTAAACCGTAACCGCTCCCTCTCGGCGCCCATGGGTATGAGACTAGATTGCTACTCGGAGATGCACCAATTAATATGCAAACAATGGTTCCCTAGACCTTACTTGGTTAATGTGCCGGCCACGCCTATTGATTTTGATTTTTAATTTTATTGTGACTTTCTCACTCTTCCTCTATTTTGAGGTGTAGTGGTCTTGGATATATGTATCAAATACCTTATTTTTCAATTGTACCATGTAACTTGTAACACCGTTGTAGGTAGTGTACAGCTTTTGTGCCACTTTTCGTTGTTCCTTTCTGAAATAAAAATTTAAATAAAAAAAAAAGAAAATGGATTGTGTGTTTGGGATTGGATTGCAAATGAGAATCACAGTGTGGATTTGATGTGAAAACAGGTCACAGGAACCAACTTGTTCTTATTGAATTAACCCTTGTTACTGATTTTGATACTTTACACTTGTGTGTGCTGTGCCCCAGTGTTCTGAATTTCTTGCGTGTGCTGTACTACAGAGTTTATTTCACCCGTGTGCCCTGACCCAGTGCTCTGTATCTTTCCATGTGCTGTACTACTGAATATTCGCCGGGTGAAATGCCGACGCCGAAAGCACGATCATGTAAGATCCCGACACGGGCATGTAAGTATACTAACCCTAACCCTCTCCCCCCTAAACCTAACCCTCCCTTGGTGGTGCCTAACCCTAACCTCCCCGGGGAGTGCCTAACCCTCCCCCTGGTGGTGCCTAGCTCTAACCCCCTGTCCCCACACCCTAAACCTACCTCCCCGGGGGGGGTGCCTAACCTTAACATCCCCCCGGTGGTACCTAACCCTAACCCTCTCTGGGGGGTGCCTATCCCTAAGTTCCCCCCGGGTGCCTAACCCTAACCCTCTTCCCCCCGCAGCTAAGAGCTAAGACAGGCCGGCTTAACTTCGTTTGGGAAGCCATCTTTCGAGATATCGGGATCTAGACGGGCGTCAGGATTTCAGGAAGTCTCCCCGGGGCCCCCACACACAGATGGGCCCCAACACAGGGTAAGTGTGGCCCCGACAAAAACAGGTGTCCAGAGGCACCTGTTCACGGATGGCGGTTCAGCTGCCACAGCTCTGTGTTCTGAATGCAGAGCGGCTCCCGAGTCCCCTCATTGGCGTCACGTGACACATCACATCCATGACACTGATCAGGGGACTAGGGAGCAGCCTGATCAAAAAAATTGGACAGTGTGTACCTAGCTTTAGGGGCCTATTCATCATCATTTATGGGCCCGTTACACATGCAGAAACACATTATTTATTAGGGGCTGGATAGGGCTGTCTAGTATTCAGCAACTGAAAGTTTTTGGATTTTGCTTGAGGGAATCAGCGCGATCTTCAGATGGTTGATTCCCAGAGCCCTGCTCCTTCCTGGGTGAAGGAGGTCCGGGGTTTGCCAAAAGGCTTCCGAGCGAACCTTAGGTCACGGATACGAAGTCGACTGGATGACCCCCCGATGATGAATCAGCCCCTTACAGGATAGAAGATAGATAACAGGTCTGTGAAATTTAAGGTATTGAATGCTTTTTTAATAATTCTTTTATTTTCTTAATTATACTCCTGTGTACATCAAGAAATAGTATATGAAATTACCACATCACATTTACCTATAAGGGGTTACATACATTTTTATGAAAAAAACAAGAAGTTTAATTGTTTTTGACATATTGTGAAATAAGTGTAGATGATATCACTGTGTTTTTGTCTTAATTACATAACAAAATAACAATAAAATCAAACAATAATAGAAACAAATTCAGAATTATTTTAAAAAATTGTTAATATCTTGTGCTTTTTTGTCTTCAAACTTCGTTTTGTCGCTTTTCGCTTACAAGCTTTTTTTGTGTCGTCTCTGTGTATCATCCAGCAGTAGCCAGCCATCATGCTGATGTCCCAACAACTCTGGTATCTTCTTTCTACATCTTTAACGTCTTGGTGGAACCATTCACCCTGTTCTTCACTGTAGTCTCCGAGATTATTCGGGAAATGCTCAATATGGGAATTAAAAAAAACTCATATTGCAGCTAAGGTTTCTGTAACTATTAAACATTTCCCTGGCAATTTCTTTGTATGGATCCTTGACATTGCCTAAAAATTTTGAAATCACTTGTACTGTATGAGTGGTGTGTACTGTAAATGTACTGTGTGTGTTTGTAGTGTGTACTGTGTGTATTTGTGTGTATGTGGGGGTAGGCAGGGGTTAAAATGAGCCAGCACAGGACAAAACTATGTTTCATCTGTTGTATTTGGTTCCACCTTCGCCAGCTCACTGTTGTAGTTGTTGTGTGTGTGCAATGTTCCTTTAGACAGTTGTTGAATTTGTAAATACCTTTTAATACATTCCAGCCTATAAACCTCTAAGATTCACCTGCCTAGAACCTCTAAGACAAAACCTGCCTGTACCTTCTAAAACCACAAGATGTCGCTATTTTGATTATACCATTAATGAAATACCAAGACAGTTGAATAGCGGTCCGAAGCGCTAAAGATTATTATTCAGGTAAATGTACAGATGTTACAACGCTATGATCTAATAATGAGCGCAAATAAATTGTACAAACATTAGGTCATAAGGTACAGTTAAAATACATGAAACGGTTATTAAAGATCAAAATACAATGAGCAATATCAGACTGAGAGAGAGAGAGACACATTAAAATACAATGAGAGATATATCAATGTCTACTGAGAGCACATGTTCAAGATGGCTGGTGATGGAGTGTGTGTGTGTTTGTTTGTGTGTGAGGGGGGGTTGGGAATGCTTCCTGCCCTATTGTCCAAACCGCATGGTCTACAAACAAACTCCATTATGAAGCTACCTCATTGAAATCTCCCATAATGCCATAGTTAATTAAATATGCACGCTGGATATCATATGCCAACACATCAGGCAAACACTGCACCATTTAATATTCCAACATGTACCACACAAGCTGATTCCAATATACAACAATACCATCCTACTACAGACCTCATCCAGTAGTCACTAGACCGTGGGGAGGGGGAAGGGCCGAAGCACATGTTTTTCCTTTGTTTGCAAGCCTCATGATCCCTAGGCAAACTTCACCCTGCACCAAGCTGCAACTCCGCAAATCATACATCCATCGACAAAATACAACCACAACAAAGACAATATACTTATCTGACCCACACAACACTACAACTGGGCAGAATCACAATTTCCTTTGTTCACCCCACATGGAGGCAAGCCATCTCCAACAAACCGCAGACAACATACCCATCTGACTCACACAACACCACACAGCAACCACCCACGACCATTCAAAGCTGTCATCAATTCAACCTCCACGATACAACACTGACACCACCCTATGATCACATTCATGAGTATACAGCACACACAAAGCCCATCTCTCCCAAGCAGAGATACCGTTCAAGCACATGGCAAGGCCCTAACACAGAACACATGGCATCTCAATCAACCAGCATCAATCATTCACAAATGGGAAGGCAAACACAGAACACATGGCAAGGCCCTAACACAGAACACACCAGAGGATCTCAATCAACCAGCATCAATTATTCACAAATATCACAACAATTCCACAATCAATCCCTTTCCTGCATGCTAACAACAGACCACTGTACCCTGCAGTGCAGATGAAAAGCACAGACCAGACAACACATCATCCACTGCATGCCAACACAGACCCATGAATATCCTTAGAAAACTACAAACCACACACCATGCTAAGCTAATAACAGATTAACACCAAACATAGCTACAGACACCCAAATAGGCTAAATATTGCACATTTTATACTCAGCTATAACCCAGAGGAACTGAGACCCATTCTTCCGTTGTCTGGTCAGGGGGTGAACCTCTCTCTTCCTTCCAAAATCTGCCAGTGTGTCCCAGTCTGTTTCTCCAAGTGTATGCATGCTATGGTTCCCACCCCCTTTTACCTGTGAGGTCATCAGAAAGGGAGTATCCTTTTGGTTACCTGAGACTACTGTTAATTAGATTCTACTCTCAGCTAGCTAGCTCTATTGATTAGACTGGAATAACCAGTCCTTTGGACAAAAATGTAAACAGGCCTACACCATGTTATTGTCTTTTGGTAAAGGTTAGAAATCTGTTACAGGGCATTTATTGGACAATTCCAAATGGATACAAAAGGTCTCCAACCACCTTTTGTATCCCCCACATGCAAATCTAAGCTGCTATGGAAAACAACATTTCAAATAGATATTCTCTCTAACATTCATATTTCATAGCCGCATGTTCTGATCTTCATATTGATGTCACCGGAACGCTGTGGAAACAGAGTCGATCAGTACGGTTCCACACACAGTTCAATTGTCATTTACTAAGCCATAGTTACAGAAAACATTTCTTTATATACTAACATTGCGTTTAAATTATCCTTTTTGCGTTACGGGACCATTGCTTTTAAATGTATGTATGCGGGGAAAACAGCACTGAATTGCATTGTGCGTCTGATTGCAAACAGATTCTGTCTTCGCCAATTATCCGGTTTTGACACAGTATGGGATTTAGGGCCTGATTCAGAGCCGCTCGTAAGCGGCCGCTCGTTCGCTCCGAGCGATGTTTGCCCAACTGCGCATGTGTACGGATCGTTATACGCATGCGCGAACCAGTCAGTGCGGTCGAAATTCATGTGCTCGCAAAATAGCGAATGCCTGATAATTTGAGGGACAGAATGAGGCGTATGTGGGTGGTAACAGGGGAAGGTGCTTGAAAACAGGGAGTGGAGATCCGAACGCAGGCGTACTTAAAGGTCAAAACGGGCGTTTTATGGGTGTGCATAATGAAAACAGCAGCGTCATTGACCACGTCACTGGGTTATTTTATAGCCAGAACTGCTCGCAAGATTGTGGTAGCAAAAACCAACCACAAGAATAGCGAGCAGTTCATACGCTGGTCGATGTACTCGATTAATCTAATAAATAGCGGACATGACGTAGGATGCGAGCGGCCAGGGGGCGTATTTATCCAAAAAACGACCGCAAGTTTTGTTCGCTCGTTCAGACCTAGAGGCGTGAACAGACCGCAAAGAGCGAACGGTTCATTTGAATAGCCACCCCTATTTTCTGGACGAGCGAGCACTAATTGCGTCCGGCTCTGAATCAGGCCCTTAGGCCCTTTGTAAATTTCAGCTCCAGGACCATGTGGACCTTAATCTGGCAGTGGACGGGGGGAAGTTTTATGACGAGAACTGAATTGCTACATTCTATACTACAGACTGAATTCATTTAAGACAATGGTCCTGATTCAGAGCCGCTCGCTAGATGAGGCCGCTCGCTCCCAATGTATGGAAATTCAGCTAAGTGACGTCAAGGCAGGCGCTCGCATGCCAAGGCATAAGCATGCCCACTATGTCTTGGCGAGCGATTCCTTTCTGTTTCCAGACGCCCACCAGCCTATCTTTTGCCAGCCACTAGCGGACGTCATCTCCCGGAAGTATATATTAAACCATCGGTACATTGGGCTCCATCGGATCAGACCGCAGCGCTTGCAATTGACTGTACCCTACCGCAAGCCCAGCGAGCATTTCATTGTCTAATTCAACCAGGTGACGTATACTATGACGGTGCTGGTTAATTATGCACGCCACTGAAACAGCGTTGAAACACTCAGGCATGCCTGCGTCCGCAACTCCACTCCCTTGTTACTACTGCCCATCCCCTGTTACCACCCACAAACGGCCTCTCCTGTCACTCATTCCACTGGGCTGTTTTTGTGGGGCGAGTGAGCGCATCCCGATCGCTCATACTAGTGTGCGCACGTGCACTGTAAACTATATGCATGCGCACATTTGCAAACATCGCCAGCAACGAGCGAGCGTTATAACACATGTAGGCAGAATACATTTATTACTTTAAAGAATATGAAAATAAAATGATTTATTCATAAATACCCGTTTTGCAGAAAAATGTGATGTGATATGCAAAATCGGGAGTCATTTTCGTGTTCAGAAGCCAAATATCTATAAGTATCACATAAATTCGTTAAAAAAGCTTTTTCATCTCAGACCTGTGTAATTAATTGTTAAACATCATAAATAAAAGATAATAATAATATAATCAATTTATTAAATGTAGATATGAAAACAAATATTTTATCACCACACAAATAGCAGCCATTGTGGAATTGGTGTTTAACTAGTTTTCATAATGATATTAAAAGAGCCAGTAGGAAAATTATGTAGACAATCCACACTGGAAGGAACATATATGTGTGTTCTTCTTGTCATGGAACTGTAAACTTCCTCAGTTTATTCTGATCTTATTAAAATGAGTACAATCCCCGACCACCATTTTGTTGTAGATGTTGCCACTTCTTTCTGTTAAGGATAGATTTTGTTATTGCAGAATAATGTTTTTGTAAAACTTTTTTTATAATTCTTTTTATAACGTCAGTGAATAGATATTCAGTGGTTGACAACACTGGTTACACCTTAGTTATTTTAAACATACTCGACTCACAGTTTTATGCAGTATTACATAAAAACATTAAGTGCTAGTGCAAGTATAGATCAGCTTGTGTAGATCTCCCATCCAGATAACGTCTGTCCAACTCACCACACTCATAGGGTCTATATTTACTAAAGTGCTGGCTTTTAGAAGTGGAAGTGTTGCCCATAGCAACCAATCAGATTCTAGTTATTTTCTTCTAGAAGGTGCTAGATAAATGTGAAGTAGAATCTGATTGGCTCATCTACCAGTTTTTGCAACTTTATTTGATAACTTCTCCAGCAACACTAAAATCATACTTGCCGACAATCAGCTCCAGCCTTCCGGGAGGGAGCTGATTGTCGGCTAACAGCGGGGGGCGTGGCCGGCCATTGACGTCACATTGGGGGCGGAGCCGGGGGCGGCCATTGACGGCACATTGAGGGCGGAACCGTGCAATCGCGTCATCGTGGCCCCGCCCCCTGTTCACAATGCCATTGTTTTCAGCATTGTGAAGCAGGGGGCAGGGCCACAATGACACGATTCAGCGCGAATCGCGTCATCTGGCCCTTCGCTGCGGGAGTTTCTAGGTTTTTCTGGGGGGAGGTCGGAAGGGTCACAGGCTTCTGGGAGGCTTGCCTGCCTTTCCGGGGGGGCCGGGAGTGGCACCCGAAAATCGGGAGGCTCACGGCCAAATTGGGAGGGTAGGCAAGCCTGACTAAAATCATACCTCCTGCAAGTCTACCTTGTCCAGAACTAAGCTTCTGCGCCACACCTTTGGCCTCCCCTAATGACACGACTCCCACTGAAGCTACCAATTATTCTCTCACTCTACTCCATGTCCCGTCTCAGATCTCTGAATTCCCTCACACTCTAGAATGTACTCTCTTACAAGCAGGGCCGTTACAATCCTCACGTTCAGACCATTCCGTTCAACCCATCTGTTGTCTTTTGTCTTTTATTATTATAATTACCAGTTATTTATACAGCGCACACATAGGGGGTCATTCAGACCCACTCGCGAGTGGCAGTACGCTCGCAAGTGGGTCGATGTTCCCCACTGCGCATGCGCACAACGGAGGGAGCTCCGTCGTGCGCATGCGCGAGACCCGACGAGCGAAGGACTTTCCTTCGCTCGGAGTGTCTCATCAAAGGGGGCGTACTGTCGATGGTGACTGACAGCACGCCCCCTTTGGTGGGCGTGCCTGCCAGACGGAGGCGTTCCCAAGGGAACGCCTACCGTCTGAAGCCGGCCCCACTTACATCACTAGTGATGTCAGTGGGAGTGATTTTGGCTCTGATAGAGCCAAAATCACTCCTGGCCTTGCGGTTGAGAAACCCAACCGCAGGCTTTCACTGGCAGTTCCGATGCACGCTTGTATATGCTGTGGGTGGTGACCCACAGCTATACGAGCGTCCAGGAGGATGCTCCATATTAATGGAGGTGGGCCCTGATTCAGAGCGAGCGCTCTGGTTAGAGCGTCCGGCTCTGAATCAGGGCCATATTCCGCAGCGCTTTACAGAGAATATTTTGGCCATTCACATCAGTCCCTGCCCCAGTGGAGCAATGTTGTGATTACCGGCTTTGCAAAGTGGGATATGGATCATGATAACGCAATTTGCTTTGGTCAGAGTCATCGCGGCCCCGTCCCCGTTTCACAACGCGAATCATGTCATCAGCCACCTGTACCGGCCTCCTCACTTGTGAAGTGGGTTGCCTGGGCCGGGGTTAGTGGATGGTTTGGGGAGACAGGCCCACTTTTCTAGGTGGCTCGGAATGACAACCGGTTTTCTGGAGCCTCCTAGCCGTTCCAGGAAAGGAGGCCAGTATGGCCCAGTGTCCCTGAAACTACAAAACAGAAATATATATATATTATTTGCTACTAGGCATAAACAAAAAGAATTCTGTGAACAGCTGGAGAATTTGGGAAGGGGGAGATAACAGGGGGAGGGGTGGGAGGGATTGAGGCTTCCTGACTCATCATGCTGCCTAGTTATGCAATCAGGCCTTCACAAAAAGCAGAAGTGGCGTTTTGGTAACAGCAAAGAATGGCTGGAATTTGGAATATATGGAATTTTATTCTGACTCATCACATATACAATTTAATATATAAGCATATAGGTTTTCTTGTTTTTTTTTTTTGTTTTTTTTTTAATCTGAATCACAAGGTTACTGCCCTAAACATTAAGCCAGGGAGCTGCTTCCTCTCTTGCCGACAACAGAAAGGCACCAATACAGACCACAGAACACAGCACACAGCACCTCTTGGATGTAGAATAATCTGCCTACTGCTATCTCCAATACAAAACTGAGGGGTTTATTTACTAAGCAGTGTTAGGAGACAGAGTGAAAAGTGATAAGGTGCCAACCAACCAGCTCCTGTCATCTCACAGGCTGTCTTTGATAAATGACAGTTGGGAGCTGATTGGCTGGTACCTTATCACTTTTCACTCTGTCTCCTAACACTGCTTAGTAAATAGACCCCCTGAGACACATGTTGCTGCCTCCTGACCTACAGGGTTTTGCCATGATTTGCACATTATACAAGCAAAAAGAAAAAAAAAACATCCCCAGACCAGACTCGTTTACCAAATGCTAAAAAGGATCTAATTATAATAGTATTAAAAGCAGAGAAAGTTCCTTGTTTCCATACATATACAAAGGGTGGTAGCTAGGGTAGTGCGGCCGGTGCCATCGCACAGGGCACTACAGGGCAGGGGGCGCTGTTTGAGCCTCTCAAATTTCTGATTATTATCATTCTCCCTTGTAGCTTCCTCTTATTTCATCCCCAGCATCTCCTGGCCTCTCCTATCTCTTCCTTGGCACTTCCCCATGAGGCCATTCCCCTTTTTTGGGTGCATTATGTCCCTTTGAAAAATGAGGGGGGCGCCAATGCTATTTCTGGCACAGGGCACCAAAAAGTCTAGTTACGGCTCTGCATATAAAGTACATACATGGGGGCCTATTCATCAACAATAAAATAACTTTTTTAAGGACATTTTCCTTAATTAACGTTATTTTAGTATTCATGAAGAGACTTAACACAGGAGATATCACTGATATCTCCTTGCTAAGTCCCCCTGCGTTAATTTCCACACTCCCCATACATTAGTATATTAGTATGGGGATATGGAAATTAGGCTATTCATCAAATTCCAAAAATTATGTATTTTCGGAATTTGATGGGGTTACCATACGCCACTGTTAGGTGGCGTATAGTAGGTAACACTTACCTGCTTTCAGCTGGGCATGTCCCCCGGCGTCTTCCTCCATCGCTCCGGACTCTCCTCTGGCTCTGTCTGCTATGCTGTCATGTGTTCTCCCAAGCAGAGTACAATAAAGTTTAGAAAGAAAAAAAAACTTTTTTTTTTTTTCCTAAACAGTACTGTGTTTTGCTGGGAGACCACATGACAGCATAGCAGACGGAGCCGGAGGCTGCTGCGCGGGCAGGTAAGTCGGGGACGGGGGGGAGGTGAGCGGAGGGGGCAGGGGGAGGACACACAAAATTACCGCAGCTGTAGGCAGTGCTGCGCATGCGCTGGTTTTACTAATGTAACAGCACATGCTCAGCACTGCCTAGAGATGCGGTAAGTTAGAGTAGATAGAGATACCTATCTATTTCCTGAAAAGCTGTAATCGCAAGAATGACAACTTTTCGAAATAGATAGTTATGGAGATGAGGAATGATGAATTCCTCCGGTAATTAGGTAGAACTCCATGCCAGTTCTAAACCTAATTACCTCCAGGGAAAGTTTAGGCATGATGAATAGGCCCCATAGTCACACCAATGGACCAAGGATTCACAATATTAGGTTGGCAACCCAACACAGAGAGCAACCTTAGTGACCCACGTAACTGTATTAGGAGCCTATTAATTATTAAGCCCCAATGGCACCATTAATTAAGTATCCAACACGTCGCGAGTTTGTGGCCCTGCATACAAATGTACCAGGGCAAATTAGAATTGCTCGGGTAGTGGGACAGCTGCTCCAGAAAGCAGCTGCTCCGCAATCCCATTCACTGCCTCCTCCGTTGCTGATCAGTAGCGTTGTTGTAATTGTACACCGACAGGCGGTAAAAGTGTGTATACATGGACTTAGGGCCTGATTCATTAAGGATCGCTATTGCTAAAGCGCATGCACACGGCCATTTGTTGCGTATGCTTCGCAGTGCGCGTGCGTGAAGGCACCACTGCCATCGCACTGCGATCACACAGACCACGGAGAGCCATCGCAGAGTGATTGACAGGCAGTGAGCGTTTGGGGGTGGTGACGGGGGAGTGGTCGGGAAAACACAGGCGTGTCTGTCCGTTTGATTGCCGTTGCATGGGCGTGCATATATTAGCCACTGCGATTGCACACGCAGCACTGCATGCAACGAGGTTAGCAATTTTTAAGTAAGGTCAGGGCTGCTGTAATTCTGCATGGGGGGCCGATGGTACTCGATGTTACCGATGTTTATGGAGGTTTGCAAGGTATTACGCATGTGAGATATGGGTAGAGGGAGGCAGTGGACGTCTCTGTGCTGGCAGTGCGACGGCATTGCGTTAGCCATCATTAGCATAGTTTCACAGCAGACCTGCAATTACGGAGTTGCGACCGCAATAGCGATCCTTAATGAATCAGACCCTTAGTTTACACAAGCACACAGAGTAGGCCAGTGGGGTCCCTCTGCGCACTTTGGATCTCCTCTTAGTTGGAAGGAGGGGGTCTGCAGGGGCTAATGCCATGTGCAGGTGGCGTTAGTACAGTACCTGCAATCAAGCTCAGAAATCGTTCAGTTTTTGGAGCCTGATGAATGAATGAAGTCCACATACAGGACCTCATTCAGACCCGGTCACAAGCGCTGAGCACTTGCAACCGGGTCGATGTTTTGGTCCTGCGCGCGCGCAGTGGCCACACTGCGCGTGCGCAAGCCCCGGAGCGAGAGAGAAACTGTCTCGTTCCGGAGCTCACTACAAAAGGGCCGGCTGTCGATATTGATCGACAGCTCGGCCCGTTTTGTAGGCGAGCGGGGGGGTGGTTTCACAAAAGGGAGCGTTCCTTAAGGAACACCTACCATTTTCTGGGCGGCCACACTGACATCATCAGTGATGTCAGTGGGGAGCTTCCTGCTCGATCAGAGCAGGAAGCTCCCTGGGGCTTGCGGTTGCACCTTAGGGTCTCATCGCAAGCCCCAATGGTCGCAATGGTCTTGCCCATCGTGACCATCACCCTGGTCGGTCATTAACCTGTGGGTGGTAACCCACAGCTTAGCTAACGACCAGGAGGCCGCACTAAAAAAAAGAAGCGGCCGCCCTCATTCAGAGAGAGCGATCGCTTCTTGCGACCGCCTCTGAATGAGGGCCACAGTCTTCAATGGTGAATGGGCCAGTTACTTAAACTACTGTTTCCGCATGTGTAATGAGCCGGTTCACCTTAATGAATAGGTCAGTGAGAGAAGCTACGTTGACCTGCAGACATACTAAAAAGAGGAAGAGTAAAGGTCATCTAAAAGAATAAATAGATTTACTCCCCTTGGACACACGGCACACAGGCAATTTCGCCATCTCCTGTTTTCTTTTTCTTCATAGGAATAAACAAGCAAATAAATGAGGGCACATTTTTTCTTTAGCTATGGATTTCAGCATAAAGGGAAATACATGAAACATACAAACCAATTGGCATTTCTGCTAATACTAAATAGACTAATAGCCTGATACAGAGACGGACGCTAATGTGATCGCAGCCGCAATTACATTCGCAGAGCGGTTGCGAAAACATGATAACCCGAGCATAAGGACGCCCACTCAGGGGCGTATCTATAATGGTTGCAGGGTGTGCCGGGCACACGGGCCCCTGTGTCCAGGGGGGGCCCGCAGCGCACACCCTGCACCCATAATATTACTTACCTCTCCAGAGTCCCACGTCGGCGCGGGGGTCCGGTGCTGTAAAAACGACTAGAAAATGCCCGCCGTGGCCATTTTCCTGTCGTTTGCGCATGCGCAGTACAGGGAAAATGGCCACCGCGGCCATTTTCCCGGCGACCTGCGCATACTCTATAGACTCTGGGCGCACTCTAGTGCCCAGGGTCTATAACTCAGGCGCTCGCTGCGCACAGCTCAGTTCGCTGCCGGTCGCCGGACAGAGAGAAGGGGGCCCGTGTCGGTGACTGCACACGGGCCCCCTCCTCTCTAGAAACACCCCTGCGCCCACTGCTGCCTTCTTACCTGCGTGCGACCATGCATACCTGCGTTACTATCCGTATCATCGCCGTACCATCGGTGGCCATCTTGGTTTTACGGCAGGTCTGACCTGCCACAGTGTTAGGAGCACTTCAGACACGCAGAGCTGAGTATGCACTCGCAGTGGCTAATTTATACACAGGCATGTAGCGACGTTTAAACAGACAGACCAGCCTGCAATTCTCAGACCACCCCCAAACGCTGACTACCTGTCACTCACTCTGCAATGGGTTCCACGTGCGTTTGTGATTGCAGTGTGATCACTGTGCACGTGCAGTGCGGCTTATACGCATGTGCGATGGCAAACAGTCGCTTCGATCTGCATGGAAATCGCATTAACGTCCATCTCTGAATCAGTATGAGAACAAAAGTGCTAAACATCGGCGAGACATATTTAGTTCTCTAAATTTGTGAAACATATCCCAAGTATATCAGATCAGGGCCACTCTTATGCGTCCTGGGCTGGTCTCGGTCACATAATGTCGTCATGATGTCACATAATGTGACATCATGACGGCATCATGACATCACATTAAATAGCTCAATATAATCTAACAATGTAATTTTGCCGCTTTCAGTTGTTTTATATATGCGAATAAGAGACACATTGTGAGCGAGAAAGACGCTCGGTGTGGCCAAAGCGCCCAGCAACTGGTGCACCAAGAGGGACTATTTGGCGTGACTGAATCCACAGTGCCACAGTGTATGAGGACACATCAATATTTCTGTACACATCTGTACTTGCTGTCCTGGCAGAAGGTAAGTTACACACTAGTTACATGCATTGGTGTGACTGAGGATAGCTGTGGTTAATGTGGTCATGGAAGGAAGCTGTCTGAATAAGATAAGACCTGCTGGGATCTGCTCCATCTCCTGTGCACAGAAAATCACCGGAGCCATATGGCCGGGAGGAATTTGCTCCTTATCACGGCATAATGTGATTGCACTATACAATGTCCCCTATAACAGGGTGCACTGAATGGACATGGTGGCTACTTTCTTACTCTCTTGGGTTTCCTGGGACACTTCCAAACTTTTGGGGAATCCCATGGACTCCTGGAAGAGTGGGTCATCCTCCCCTATCCCACCTACTTCCTAGCGAGATTATACGGGACGGGTAATGGGATTCTCATCGAATTGTGTCACCATAGTCCCAAGTCCTCTGCCTGATGCCATGATTTGTGGCAGTGTCCCATAGGAGTGGGGCCGTAATGGTGCTCCTCTGCCCCCCCCTCTCTCACAGTAGCCACTTACATCTCCCCTCTGGTGACTCTCCCTGAATGTAGACAATACGGTAGGGGAAAGTATGACACGGTATTTAAAGGTTATTTCCACATTTCCTCCATCCTTTTCCCCCACATGCGATGGTCACTCTCATTGGACCAACTTTTATTGCACTGTTTAGTCCCCTGATGAATTTGGGAAAAGAATCTGCAAAGCAAACCACAGTGCATCCTAGTGCCAGCATCTCTCTCCTGCTGCTGCACCTCCATGCTCATCACTGACTTTGGGGCCTATTCATGATTAAGTATTGTTCTCGTTGTGAGGGATACTTAAGTATCCAACTCGCAGCTGGGGATATTTTACACTGGAGCAATTCATCATTGCTCCGGTGCGGGGGGGGACTGTGAGAAGGCGGCGGAGGGATCTGCTCGGATCCCTCTGCGCATTCACGGAACTCCTTCCCATAGGAAGGAGCGGGGCTACGAAAGGAAGCGTCGTCTGAATATGGTGTTAGTTCTCACAAGCAAACTCCGAAAACTTTCAGTCTTCGGAGTTTGCTGGAATATCAGGGGGTCCTAATGGACCCCTGATGATGAATGGCCCGGTAACTAAAATATGAGAAAACTAGTGTTTCCGAATGGTTACCGGGCCATTTATCGATGATGAATAGTCCCCATAGCACCAGTGCCAGGATTACTATCTCTAAAGCAGTAAGGAAATCCAGCTTGATAATAAGGAGGAGATGAATACGTTCCCATTATGATTCAGGGATGTTTGGCTATTGTGAACCAGGTTCCTGTTTGCACACCTGGTGCTCCTTCCCACAGATTGATTCCTTTCAGGATAATGTAGCTTCTCTTATTTCTAGTATTACATTGATAGTGATAGATCGTAATCAATCTTCTGTAATTAATCACCAGCCCAAGCTCATTAGTGTATGTCAGACCCTTGCATTACTGAGATCTCAGGAGACAGAATCAACACAAACATCAGTCTTGGTTTCAAGATTCCCTCTGGCTATATTTGCGTGTCTTACAATAATATAAAGCACAGTGTTCTTACTTTTGCAACATATGAAAATATTCACATTATATCTCACTACAGCAGTCATTGGTAGCATTCATTACATTATTATCTGTACATGCCGGAGTGTTAGGGGGGTAAGGATACACAGTCTTATTCATAACACTAGCTGCATGTTTATACATTTCAAGGTTCTTCAACTCAAAGCTCAGCAGAAATCAGTCTCTGTAATATTATACATTTAAAGCTATGAGTACTTAAAGGCACACACCATCTTGTGCCAAGATGGAGTCTTATGTGGATAGCTTAATGACAGATTTATCAATATCCATTTCCAAAAATCCTATGGTGCTTTCTTTAGGGCCTTCGTATTGGGAATATGCCAAAGGTTCTCTGATAAACCTACCTCCTAGATCCTCAATGCTCCCCCTACTTCAAGAACTCACACTACGGCACCATGGAAAAATATCAGTGTACCTGGACGAAATCCCCATAAATGTCTCAAGAGTTGGCACCTATGGATTCACTACTCTACCTCAAAACTCCACCAATAGTGTTCTCTCAGATCTGCGATGGAACAGGGTGCGTGGCTTATGTTCCATACACCTACCAAGCATTTATCTTTTTTGTTATATTTTCTTGTGTTTCTTAGTTCTGATCTGAGAGATTATTATTATTAGCATTTATTTATAAGGGGGTCACACATTTCTGCAGTGCTGTACAGAGCAAAGATACAAATAGGGCAAAAATAAAGTAACAAAATAACATACAACACATAGATACAGTGTATACCTATTGGGGGGTGGGATATATCAAGCAACCAATCAGCATTTCCTAGACTGTGCTAGATAAATGACAGAAGCTGATTGGTTGCTTTGTGCAACTTCTCCACTTTATCTCTCTCCAAGGCTTGATACATCTCCCCTTGGCTGAGTTAGTGAGGGGAGACATGAAGCAAGATGAGTGAGGGCCCTACTTGTGAGATTGTGAGCACTTACATTCTAAATGTGAAGGAGAAGGAGTGTAGGTAATGGGGAGATAAAAGATAGTTAAGGATGTAAAAAGGAAAGGGAGACTGGGGTGAATAGGTGATTTTGAGGGAGAGTTAGAAGCAATGAAGATTGTGTCAACTGCCCTGTTCCTCCATTACGCAGTCCCTCATGTTATCTCCTTTAATATTAATTATTGGACATCTGTTACGTATTTTCGAAACATGTCATTATGTGTTATTAGTTGATTGCTGTTTTTGTGTACTTTCTATTTGTACATTTGAAAACTGAAATATAGTTATTCAGTGTTGCTCTCTCCACTATTTATTCAATGCTCTGCTACATAAATATTTTTGCCACTGCTCCTATACCAGTACACCTACTCCGGCCCAACTCTACCTATCAGCTTCAACAAACTTTGCTCCTTCAAAATGTGCCATCTTGCCGTAAATCTGGGTGCACGTGTGCAAATAGAATTCCAATCCTGCTTTTGTCTCTACATAAAGGACCTCCACAATTCTACCACTGTTATGTCTAAGGGGAAGAGCATGGGGCATGATGGCCAAGGAAAGGCACATGGGGCATGATGTCCAAGGGGAAGAGCATGGACATGATAACCTAGGGGAAGATCATGGGGCATGATATCCAAGGGGAAGAGCATGGGGAATGATGTCCAAGGGAAGGAGAATGGGGCATGATGTCCAAAGGAAGAAGCATGGGGCATGATGTCCAAGGGGAAGAGCATGGACATGATGTCCAAGGGAAAGAGCATGGGGCATGATGTCCAAGGGGAAGAGCATGGGGCATGATGTCCAAGGGAAAGAGCATGGGGCATGATGTCCAAGGAGAAGAGCATGGGGCATGATGTCCAAGGAGAAGAGCATGGGGCATGATATCCAAGGGGAAGAGCATGGGGCATGATGGCCAAGGGAAGGAGCATGGGGCATGATGACACATTATGCACCAGGCCCAGCATTGCATTGTTAAGGCCCCATCCCACTCACATCAAAAGAAAAAGGCGCATCATCGGGAGGATGGCAAAATGTGTAGCTATCTGAGAGTCAGCACATCACAAGGTGGCAGCTACATATAATTCACAGCTCTATCACTAGTAAACTAGGCGCATATTTATAAAAAAAAAAACTGCAGGATAATCCCCCTAAAAGAACCATTTTCAGGGGCTACCCACAAATATTAAGTATCACCTGGATGTACTGTATGTATGGGGGATGACAGCAGATATCAGAGTTAACTTCTGTGATTCCCTATTTTCTTTAACAAGAGCAGCCTCCATGGGGGGCTATGGTGGCTCCTAAAGTGCCAAATTTGCTAAGGTCTGGGATGTGAACGCCATCTTCAGCCTATGGGCTACACTTCACAAAACTTTACAGGAGAGGGATTATGGATCCCTCCCCGGCAATGAACATGTGTGGTCTAATGACCGTGCATGCGCAGTAGCGTGGCCAGGTCCGGATCCCGGAAGCAAAGTGTTCGTTTTAGCGTTCACTTTACTTCTAACACATCTCAGGGACGGGCTGCCATCACAGCCCATGTCATCACAGCCCCTGTCATCACACCCCCGCCATCACAGCCCCGTCATCACAGCCCCTGCCATCACAGCCCCTGCCATCACAGCCCCTGCCATCACAGCCCCTGCCATCACAGCCCCTGCCATCACAGCCCTGTCATCACAGACCCTGCCATCACAGACCCTGCCATCACAGACCCTGCCATCACAGACCCTGCCATCATAGACCCTGCCATCACAGACCCCTGCCATCACAGCCCTGTCATCACACCACCTGCCATCATAGACCCTGCCATCACAGACCCCTGCCATCACAGCCCCTGCCATCACAGCCCTGTCATCACAGCCCCTGCCATCACAGACCCCTGCCATCACAGACCCTGCCATCACAGCCCTGCCATCACAGACCCCTGCCATCACAGCCCCTGCCATCACAGCCCTGTCATCACAGCCCCTGCCATCACAGACCCCTGCCATCACAGACCCTGCCATCACAGCCCTGCCATCACAGCCCCTGCCATCACAGCCCTGCCATCACAGCCCCTGCCATCACAGCTCTGTCTTCACAGACCCTGCCATCACAGACCCTGCCATCACAGACCCTGCCATCACAGCCCTGCCATCACAGCCCCTGCCATCACAGCCCTGCCATCACAGCCCCTGCCATCACAGCTCTGTCTTCACAGACCCTGCCATCACAGACCCTGCCATCACAGACCCTGCCATCACAGACCCTGCCATCACAGACCCTGCCATCACAGACCCTGCCATCACAGCCCTGTCATCACAGCCCCTGCCATCACAGCCCCTGCCATCACAGCCCCTGCCATCACAGCCCCTGCATCACAGACCTCTGCCATCACAGCCCCCTGCCATCACAGCCCCCTGCCATCACAGCCCCCTGCCATCACAGCCCTGCCATCACAGACCCTGCCATCACAGACCCCTGCCATCACAGCCCCTGCCATCACAGCTCTGTCATCACACCACCTGCCATCATAGACCCTGCCATCACAGCCCTGCCATCACAGCCCCTGCCATCACAGCCCTGTCATCACAGCCCCTGCCATCACAGACCCCTGCCATCACAGACCCCTGCCATCACAGCCCCTGTCCCTGAACGCAAATATTAATACATTCGGCTATTACTTAAAATCTTATTACTGCGATAAGTGTCGATAAGACATTATAATTGTCGGGGCTAGTTCCTGATACTTAATAAATATTCCCCTAAATATAATACATTCTTGGAAGAATATACAGTACTTACACCATTAACAAGAAATTAAGCTACTTTTGCCCTTAACCAATAGTTCTGTGCACACCTGTCATATTACCCTGAATGGAAAAGACTTGTGTTGTTGTATTTGAGTACAAAATAAAATAAGCCTCTAATTCGCATTTATTGCTGGATAACCATTTAGTGGATCAGTTGAACACTAAGGGCCGTATTCAATTAGCGTCAAAAAGCCGTTTTCTGCTAAATAGTTTTGCCGGTGACGTTATGTCGCCAGTGGAAACTTATCCCCGTATTCAATTGTTGCAACTTTTCGCCGGTGAGAAAACGCAATGCAATGTACACGGCGGAAAAGGTTCGCCTATGAATAGCTGTCGAAAAAAAGTGCAGAATTGCGGTTTTGGGGTGCAAAGGTGGGGAAACCACCCTGCACCCTTAGGACAGGTCCCCAAAGGTAAACTGCGTCAAAAAATCCTACACAAATAAAAGGAACACCCCAAAAACTGACTTTGAAAAAGAGCGTGAAAAAGTACAAAGTTGGGATACAAACTTAAAAACTAGCGAAATAGACTTTGGGGGGCTCTGCAAGTATGGGGGGAGTTTTTTTTTATTGCAGGTGCTTGCTGAAGGTGCGTTTTTCACGTTATTTAAAACCTAGTTTTTCCAATTTTTGTCCATGCTTGCACCCATTTTCATGTACCCCAAATTTGCTGGGACTAGTTATCTTCACCAAAAAAAACTGCTAAATGCTATTCTTCACCACTTGTGCAAAAACGCTAATTAGCAGCTAATGAGAGCATTTAAGTACCCCAAATAGCTTCAGCAGGGATATTTTGGGGGCATCTACCATGATCCCCAATGTTAGTGAATCTTTTGGGGGGTGTCAGGCTGATTTCCCCAAAACTGACAGCACTTTTCGCCTGTTTGCGTTTCTCCGGGTCCCGTTTTCGCGTCTTTGGAATTGGATACGGCGAAAAGCGGGGACACGCATGATAGTTTTTTGCATGTAAAATCAGCAATGTCGGCGAAAAGTCCGGCATGCGAAAAGTACGTGACTTTTCGCGTCTAATTGAATATGCCCCTAACTATGTGTGCTGTAATTTGAAAATAATTTTCATGACCATTTTTCTCTTGGGCAGGTACATACAAGCACGTCCCAAATTGTGCAGCCTATCAGAAAATACCACCACACATGGTCATAATGTCATCTTATCAATACAGTACGGGAAACCTGAGAGCCATTCACAGATGAGCATACAGAGAGATCCAACTGGCATGAATGTGCGCTAATAGTGATGACAGCTACTTTCACAAGCGGATGGATGGATGGAGGGGTACGGTCATATAAATGCAGCCAATGTTGAATACAAGTTGAATCTGCAATTATTTTCAAGGCCACATGAAATGTACTTTTTTCTATAGGTTTATACAACAATGTTATTTCCCAGTGACTTGATGGGGCAGCATTTACGAACAATTATTCAGTTTACAAAACAATGGTGACTGGTGGACAGGGGAATATTAACATTGGGGGGACCTGTGTGCAGCTGGCCCCTCCCCTGAGCAGCACCCTCCGCCCCAGCTGCTCCACATCTTACCTTACTCCATAATGCAGGTCCCTTCTACTCCGTGGCCCCATCTTACCAGTAATATGCTGGAAGATGGCGCATGCGCACTAGTGAGCAAAGGCTCTGGCACACTCCCTGGGAAGATGGTGCCATGGAGAAGGAGGGACCCGCTTGCTGGCCCAAGGTAAGTATATTCTGTGTGCAGAGTGTGTCACGGGGAATATCCATAGAGTTTTTGATCAATTAGTTGATGATTATCACTGGTGTCATACTATGACATTATGATAGGAACTTTGCAATAAGTTTGCAATAAGTTCCTTCTGCATTAGGACAGGTTGGAAGAACTCGCAGCATGGAGAAGTGGTGCTCTGTACATGTGTATAGGAAGTCAGTACACTTCCCCCTTTAAATCAAAAGTGGAATGTATCCGTGTATCCCCAACATGCAGCTGGAGAGCCGGGCTGGGCCTATTGCTGTTTGCTAAGAGATAGGTTGGACTTGTATCTCTGGTAGTGTAGCTCCTGGCCAGGCTGAGGGGACGAGATGAGCTGCCCCTGGAACATTGTATCCTATAAGGTAAGGGCAAATGATCTTTTGTAATTCTGCAGGCGCTGTCACAGCTTTCTGGGCTGATAGGTGACTTTTAGCTGATTGTTGAACTATAAGTCCCAGCGTGCTCTGTAAGCCACTGCTGGAATGCCATGGGAGGATTCCCTTCAAGGCTCCAAGGCTTCCATTCTGCCATTTAATAAGTTGTATTTCGAAATTTTAAACCATCTGATCGCTTCCAAGCTGTGAAACGTTTGTATAACCAGTGGTCATATTATAACCAGAGTGTGACATAATGTGACAAAATATCCTGTCAGTGTTGTGTTGTGTGCAGTCTGCAGCCGCTACATGACAAGTTCTCTGTGCAAAACGTGACACAATTCAGCCCACAAATGTCTCTCATTTCCCATCAAGTCTAAGTATTCGATGAACTTATCCGACTCTTAGTATATTAGATTCAGGGCATTATTTAATGTTTTGCTTATATGCTCACCTCCAAATGAGCCTACTGTTAGTTAGACGCCCTTCTCCCAGTATTTGTCTTCTGTCGGGGTTGAGTACTATATGAATACCCAGGTCAAAGTCAGTCTCTGCTTTAAAAGTCTGTGTCTGTCTTTCATTTCATCATTTACACAATGCACAGTATGACATTTGGGGTTATATTTATCATTGGTGGCACCTGCAGTGGAGCCCTGACAAGTAACATTCCATATAAGGAATGATTTTACGGGTGTATTTAACAAATAAGCCCTTGGTATTATCACTATCGCTGTATAGTGCTGACACTGATGATGCGCAGTATCATTTAGCGATCACCGGGAGGGGAGGGGCCTGGCGGCTGCCAGGAATGGATCAGAAGATCATTCCCCGGCTGTGCTCGTGCCGGAATCGGTATGACTAGGGGCACCTTAGGGGTGCCTAACCCTAACCTCCCCCCCAAGTGCCTAACCCTAAGTCCCCCCCTGGGTGCCCTAAACCTAACCCTCCCCCCCCCCCGTGGCTGTCCGCTTGCGGCGCCCAGCATCCCTTCGATTGGGATGCCAGGCGCCGGCCTACATCTAGACGCTCGGCATTTCACCCTCGCCGGGATATGACAGTCGGGAAGCCGGCTGTCGGTATTAAGGCAGCCGGTTTCCCGATTGTATACCCTCTCACCATGGGGGAAGGCTGGATGATGGCATCTGAAGAGTTTTCGGAGCTTGGTAAATCGGGCCACACACAGAATAATGGGGACTACGGACTGTTGTGATAGTTAGCCTAACGCAGGAAATATCTCTTACTGCGTTCAGCCTTTGTCAGATTGCTGGGATACTTCAACCAATGCGGAAACTGACATTTTGGCATGGTTATAGCCTTAATAAGTAAGCCCTAAGGATATATGGGATAGATGTACTAAGCCTTGTCCAGAGATAAAGTGGATGGAGATAAATAACCAATCAATCAGCTGCTTACCTTTTTTTTTCCAAGCACAGGGTTCTATGTACTAAGCCATGCAGAGAGATAAAGGGGCAGATATATTAACTGCCAAAGCGGCATCAGTGTACGTTATGTGCGCTGATACAGTTTCTTCCCCATGTATGATTGAGGGACTGCGTCCCTGTCATTATCAGCGCTGCTATTTACAAGATAGCAGTGCCGATAGGTAGGGCAATGTATGAACGGTCAGTTTGCCTGACCGTTCCGCCAGCTGCAGCTATTGATATCGACAGCTACAGCCTGGCGATGCCCTATCCCCACAACAGCACTGTCCCTGCTGCGGTGGCTGCCGGCTCCAGAGCTGCACGCGGGATCTTGCGATGCTTGCAAGATTCCGCGCATGCTCAGTGGAGCCGACCGGGAGTGAGAAGCAAAGCGCATCAGCACTAAGCTAATGTGCCGTGAGCACAGCCGGGGATCGCCGGAGGGGGGAGTTTTCACTCCCCCGCTCCGGCCGATGAGATGTTCATACATCTCATCATTACTGCTTCCTGCTTCACCTCGGCACGATAAGTTCCGCTATAATACATCTCCCCCAGAGTATCAACCAGGCAGCTCCTAACTGTCATTTTTCAAACACAGCCTGTAAAGTGACAGGAGCTGAATGGTTGGTACTTTATCTCTCTCCAACGCTTAGTACATATACCCCCATATGCCATATGCAACACTCAGCATCATATTATGCTACATGAAATACTGTAGGTTAAAATTTCCTGGCTATGAGCATTTAAAACCATAGAATTATATTATGATGATGTCTAATGATGTATTGGGGATGTTGTGCTCTAGGTCTATGTGTGACAATGCTGAACAGTGACCACCTAAATTGTATTTAAATTAGGGATGTGCGGGCTCGAATTAGTTCGGATTTTCCCACGGAGTTTGGATTTTTCCCACCAAAAATCGGGTCTCAGAAAGAGGCAAAACATCATCTTTCATGGACAAACATCATCAATCTTGGACAAAAGTCCATGAAAGATTATGTTTGTCCATGAAAGATGACGTTTTGCCTCTTTCTGAGACCCGATTGTTGGCGGGAAAAATCTGGATTTGGTGGGAAAATCCAAACTAATCCAAGCCCGCACATCCCTAGTTTAAATCCTGCTTAGAACCTATATAGATTATAGATATACACTACTTATACACTACTTCACTGGCTTCAGAGTGCCTCCAAAGCACCACCCATTAGTTGTCCCTTAAGCCTGGTTTACAGATAAGCACAAGACATGCTAGTGGTGCACTTGGAAAATCCAGTTTGTGATTCCATGGGGTGGAGGAGGAGGGTAAGTTAAAGTACAACCTGATTTAAAGGTGTGATGGGGGTGTGTCCTGGAATTCAAATTTAAGATGGGTACACACTATGCAAGTGGTTCTCGAAATCGGTCCTCAGGACCCCAAACAGGTCATGTTTTCCAGGTCACCCAGCAGGTGCACAGGTGTATTCATTACTCACTGACACATTTTAAAAGGTCCACAGGCGGAGCAAATAATTTCACTTGTGATTCTGAGAGGAGACCTGGAAAACATGCACTGTTTGTAGTCCTGAGGACCAAGTTTGAGAACCTGTGCACTAATATGTGATAAATTGTTATTAGCAGAGTGACCAGGGTTAGGACACTGAGGGTCCTATTCATCATCGGGGGCCGTATGGCTACAGAAGTAGCTGCATTACCTACCTCTTCCCCGTCACCGCTTCTAGACATGCGTCACCTCCGTCACGCATGCGCAAAGCCGCCGGGGAGTCAGTGAGGAGGCGGCAGAGGGATCCGCTCTGATCCCTCTTGGCATCCCCGGAACTCCTTCACATAGGAAGGAGCGGGGCTACGAGAACAAGCGCCAACTGAAGATGGCGCTTCTTCTCACAGGCAAACTCCGAAAACTTTCAGTTTTCAGAGTTTGCTGAATATCAGGTGGTCCTATTTGGACCCCTGATGATGAATGGCCTGGTAACCTAAATATACGGAAACTAGCGTTTCCACATGGTTAACGGGCCATTTATCGTATGATGAATAGGCCCCTATCTCTGTAACCACTTAGAAGAGTATTAGCAGAGTTGGAGCTATTAACAGTACTCTGAGCTCTGGGAGTACAGATGGTGCATACTGGATTGGTGACATGCGCGGCAAAGGTGCTGATGGCAGTTATTCCACACGTGAAACAGCTTATTAACCAGGCACAAAATACAGGTGGCTGTAGTCACAAGGATTAATCGGGTGTAATATAACTGGGTAGTGGATGCAGCCTGGAGCAATTGGGTATGCTGGATGTTGTAGTGTGCCAGGTGGAATCAGAGCATACACCCTAGTGGTGTGTGGTGCTGTGCTCCACTAGACAAGCGGTGGTGGTACAGGGTGTTTGGTACACATGTTGGGCCTTGTAAGGCTGTAGCGCTGGGGAGAGTCTCAGGGCACATTCGGCTAACATGGACACCAGGGAGAAAGACATAAAGAGAAGTAGCGCATTTCAGAGGTCAGATCTCCTGACAGAGCCGTGTCGGGTCCTAGAGACCGCCGACTCTCGCTATCATGGATGGAGGAAGTGCTGAGCGTTCCGCATCCAACAATTCTGCTGATCCATAAATGCTCCAATCAGACAGAGCGATTATCAGGTCGGTGTGTACTGTACACAGGGCCTGATTCTGTAAGGATCGTAATTGCAAAGCTGCACACAGGCTATAGATATATGATGTATGCACGCAGGCTATAGATATATGATGTATGCACACAGGCTATAGATATATGATGTATGCACACAGGCTATAGATATATGATGTATGCATGCAGGCTATAGATATATGATGTATGCACACAGGCTATAGATATATGATGTATGCACACAGGCTATAGACATGATGTATGCACGCAGGCAGCTTAGCAATTGTGATCCTTGCAGATATGGTAATGCAGCAAGAGGCATCACGCCCCCTGTGCTTTACTTATCAGAGCTGTGTTGTCCAATGCAGCGTCGGATAATCTGCGTACCATCGGCCGGCTGCTGTGGCCCATGGGGTCCCGCAGTCGGCCGCCGCAGTTTAGAGGTAGAGGCAAGGAAATCTCCTTCAGCCGACAGAGATCCTGGCTTCTTCCCTCCCGCCCAACAGCGGCAACACACCTCCGTTACGGAAACGGAGGGTATCGCCGCCCCCTCCCCGTCCCCAAACGGCAGCAGACTCTCAATCACTGACAGTCTGCTGCCAGTTTACGTGCAGGCTCGCAGCCATGTTCTGCACATGCGCAGAACAGGTCTGGCGCCTGTGCAGATTCCCGAACATTGGGAAGCTGCGTTTAGCAGTGCACTGCTGAATTAGGCCCTCACTGAGCAATTTCTAGTCCAGTGTGTACTTTGTTCCACAGGAGGTCGGGAAGGAGATAGCGTGTGCAGCACAACAGATCCCAACCTCCCAACCTGACCGTCGCAGGAGTGTTTGAAGCCGTTTATCAGCTAACACTCTTGTATACACACTATCCAATTAACAGACCGATCAGCCAATTATCGGCTGGTAGGCCCGATAACTGGATAGTGGGTACCAGACTTAGGACCTCATTCAGAGTCGGTCGCGAGCGCCGATGCGCTCGTAACCGACTCGATGGTTTGGCCTGAGCACGCCCCGGAGCGACAGAGAAACTCTGTCGCTCCAGAGCTCGTTACCAAAGGGGCGGCTGTCGATGTTGATCGACAGCTTGCCCCGTTTGGTAGGCGGGCCGGGGGGGTGGTTTCCAAAATGGAGGCGTTCCTTTACGAACACCTACCGTTTTGTGGGCAGCCGCAATGACATCATCAGTGATGTCAGTGGGGAGCTTCCTGCTCCATCAGAGACGAAAAAAGCTCCCTGGGGCTTACGAGTGCCCAGACCCAACCTTAGGGTCTGGTCGTAAGCCCCGATGGTCGCGATGGTGATCATCAACCTGGTCGGTCGTTAAGCTTGCAACTAACGACTGCCTCTGAATGAGGTCCTTAGAGCTGGAAAGGATGCAGAATGCAGGACAGGCCTGCAGTATTTGCCTTCCATGCAAATGAAATAGAACAAATAACGTTAGCAGGGCACCCCTAGCATTGCAATATGGTTGCTTGGCTGCAAATTCTGCATCAGTTCTAAATTTGCCACTAACTCTAAAACAGGCTTATAATGTATTATTGTGAGTGTGCTCTGATTAATCTTTAATAGAGTTTCTTATTTAGTACTAGAACAGGGGTTCCCAACCACGGTCCTAAAGGCACACTAACAGTCCAGGTTTTAAGGATAGCCATAGTTGAGCACAGGTGACCTTAGTTATTTTGATTTAACCATCTGTGCTTAAGCATGGATATCACTAAAACCAGGGCCCTCATTCAGACCCACTCGCAAGCGGGCGCACGTACGTTAGGCGTACGTACAAAAATATTTAAATTCAATGGCTCGCTCGTATTTTCGTTCGCATCTAAAATTCCTCCCAAAACTCTGACGACCCCTCCTCTAACTAACGAGCGTACGAAATAGCGAGCGTACATCCCCGAAATGGCTTGAAAGGAACGCACGCACAAGTATAAACAGGAAGTGGCCTTGTCAGATGTCGATTACCTGCTCCTTTATTCTGCCTACCTCCATCAATCGTATCATGCCAATCAATGTATCAATTAGCTTAATTGTTTGTTTTTTTTCAACACAATGAAAGAAACTTTACTCTTGTCTGTGTTTGTGTTTACCCGCAGAATACGTACGGATGAAACATTCGCTTGTATTGTTTAAAAAACATGTGAACCACAATTAAACAATTGTACTATTGCTGTGTATCCCCGCATATTTCCCTGGGTTCATTTCTTTATTTAAATTTGCTTACGCATGTCACTGCATCAAGCCTATCCTAACTCTCCAGAGATTTCTGGCCCTGTCGAACACATGACTCATACACTAACCAATAAAATTGCTCCTGTTAATTTCCAAAATACATTAGCCAATCAGAAAATTTTTACACACTTTATCAAAAATGATTTTTAAGAAAAACACCATTGCCATCATGAGAGCCTCCGCATTCACCAGGCGTGAGCTGCTGGTGCTTACGGAGGTCATGGATCGCCGGATCACCAGCCAGCCAGAACCCATGACCAACCGGCAGAAGCGCTCCGCGTATGCGGAGGTACGGTCCCGCCTGCGGTCCTTTGGATCACGCCGCAACATCGGCCAGCTGGAGCGCAGGTGGTCCGACCTGCAACGGCGAACGCCCCGCTTGCTGGCATGCTTTCGCATGCAGATCCTGGCAAGTAAGTGTTATGTATTGTGGTTTTAATGTTTGTGTTTGTGGGGCAAACTGCGTGTGCATGTTTTCATGTTTGTTCTATTTATTATTTGTACTCATATCTGCGTCTGCATGTTTTCCTGTCTGTTCTATTTATTATTTGTACTCATATCTGCGTCTGCATGTTTTCCCTCTTTTTATGAATTTTTAATTCTACTGCTATTTTTTTTTTTTTTTTTTTTTTTTTGTTTGTTTGTTTGGCCGGATTTGTCCATAAACTAAACGCAATTTATTTGACATATTTTAGGGGGACAGCCAAGACTCCGCCGTCAACGTCGGCGTTCCCGCCCACTCTCCCCAACCCCCAGCCAACACTCCACCCCAAATCTTTCCCCTATTCCCCACTCCTCCCCATCCTTCCCAGACCCTCTCCCGGAAATGTCGGGACTCCTTCCCCTCCGTCCCACTTCCCCCTCTCCTCCACCCACCCCTCTTCCAATTACCCCGTCCCCGGAGTCCAGCATAACTCCGCCCCATTCTTTGGGGAATGACGGATCCTCCGAGGAGGATCATGGAGGTTTTGCCGGAGCTCCCGATTTTTTTCCCGGTATGTTTTTTATTATTTTTTTTTAAACCACAAACTGTTTGTATGTAATCATGTGTCGTGCCTTTCTTCGTGTTTTTGTGGCTTGACTTTTGTTGATTGTGAAGGTTTGCCTTTACCTCTTCCTGGTGATTTAAGCATACACATATCATACCTGTGGGAATTTGTACCTAGGCCTTGTATTTTTGCCAGCCCACACTTTTTATTTATGTTTTTGGGTTTAGGAGTGATTTGTTTTTTAATTAATGTTTTTCTGTGGAGTCCCTATTGTTGTATTAACCCACACACTTTTCTCACCCACAGAGGAACAGAGGCGTCGCCAAGAGGTGGCGGATGTTGTGGGGCAGATGCGCCACCATGTAATCGGCCTTCTGGTGGCCCTCGACCGACTGTCTGGCCTCCTTCGGCATTAGATTTTTTTTTTTTGTTGTATTTTCCCAATAAAATTTTAAAGACAAATATACGTTGTGGATCATTTTTAAAAACCAAAATCAAAATAGTTTAGCCTGACATAAGTTCCTGCAAGGATTTCCCTTTTGTAAAAGTTAGATTGTGTTTTGTCTTTGTATGTCAAACAGACACCAGAAACACATAACAGTAACAATGTAATTTCCCTTTTTGGGTGTAGTGTCAATTTCAGATTTCTACATTTTCCAGGTTCCTACTTGGTGCGCAAGCTGCTTAGGCCAATCTTACAAATCCCAAGGTTGGGCCAGGCTTCCTTTTGGTGTGGATTGGAAAGCTGAAAACATATTTCAGTTTTGCTCATCTGGCGTCAGTACTGGTTTACCCCTTAGTCAAATGTAACTTGTGTTAACCTGGTTACACTTGCTGTTAACGTCCCAAAAAAGGAAGACCATTTCACTCTTCAAACATTTATTCACCACATAACAGAGCAAACAAAGTGGTCACTCCCCAAAAAAATACACAGTGATAAATTCAAATACAACACATACCAAGAAAAAAATAAATAAAAACACAAAATCAAGAACTGGTTGACGAAGGACCATGCCAACATGATTCCACAAACATGGCGTTGCGATATGGGTTCCAGAATATATGCCCAAAAGGACCAGATCCAGGTTTGGTAAGGGTAGCAGGAAGTAGTGAGCGTTGGAGTGCCAAAGATTATGTGAACAAACAGAAGATGGTGAGAAAAATAAAAATAAATTAGATGTTTGCCCAAAAAAAAAACACACATTAGGTATAAACACTGGAGTTTTGAACAAACTTACCTAAAAAATCTGGCCACAACATCATCGCGTATGGCCCCCCCACATACTGACCTTCGACCAACCTCGGGGGGGCCATCCTCAGGTAAGGCATCCTCTGGCTGCATTGGGACACCACTCCTTATGGCAATGTTGTGAAATATCCCACACAGGACCACAATTTTAGACACCATATCCGGCACATACATGAGCTCGCCACCAGAGCGGTGGAGGCATCTGAATCGGCCTTTTAAAAGGCCGATACAGCGCTCCACCACTTGCCTGGTGGCTGTAAGTGCGGAATTATACGCACTTTGTGGCCCTGGTGTGGGAGCCAAATAAGGAGTGAGCAGCCAGGACATGCAAGGGTATCCACTGTCTCCTGTGAACAAAAATAGACCACATCAGGAACACTGTGTATCAAGCTTAACATTGTTATGTACTAAAGGTCTCCACTTACCCAGAAGCCACGCATCACCAGCTTGTAGGTTGGTTAATTTCTGCCATATCCCTGATTGCCGGATGACGAAGGAGTCATGAGCACTTCCGGGTAATTTAGCATTCAGGGACAGGATCTGGAGGGAGGCATCACATACCACCATTACATTCAGGGAGTGATAGTGTTTCCTGTTTCTAAATATGGCCTCCAGCCGTGCTGGAGGCTGAAGTGGTATGTGAGTACCATCCACAACCCCTATGATGTGTGGGAAGCCAGCTATTTGGTAAAAATTGGCCTTGGCCACACTAAGGGCACCCATATCCAAAGGCATTTGAATAAAATGATGGAGGTGCTTGAAAAGTGCCTCCATCACTGCCCTCAGGATCCGGGAAAAGGAGGATTGGGAGATGCCCGCCACTATTCCGACCGTTGTTTGAAACGATCCTGAGGCACAGAAATGTAACACCGCCATAAATTGCGTCAGTGGTGGTATTGCTGTTGGACTGTCAATTTGCCGCTCAAGATCACTTTCTATTAATGAGAGAGTGTCTATGATGATTTTGGGAGGTAGACGGTAGCGTCTTAAAACCTCATCATCGGGCATTCCAAAAAGGGTGACACGTGTTCGAAATATCTGGGGCCTTGCATGCCTACGATGCCTACGCCTGGGACGAGTTTGAGGTTGGTCGTCTTCCGGGAGCAGGGCCAGAACAATTCGCCCCAGATCTATCTGAAATTCAAAGTTTACAATGTAAGGCTTTTGACCCACCCCAAAAGTAAGAAAAAAAAACTTAGCTTTCTGATACCATCCATAGCTGCTTACATGCCGGGGTATTGTCATGATATGTATAAACTGTAAAAAAGGCAACAATGAGACGTCAAAAATGTAAAGGGTTTTTTTTTAGGTAAAAAATTGTTGCAAGCCAACACAGAAAATAACGGAAAAACACATTTGCCCATCGCTGAAAACTACATTGCACACCGTACGTCAAATAGGGTTCAAATGGACCCAAAAAATGGAAAAGGGAAAAGCAAAACTGGATTATATGATGAATAAGCCGTCCAAAATGCGGTAAATTATTCGCAAATGCAAGTCACTACACCAACAGTCCAAAATGCGGTAAATTATTCGCAAATGCAAGTCACTACACCAACAGTCCAAAATGCGGTAAATTATTCGCAAATGCAAGTCACTACACCAACAGTCCAAAATGCGGTAAATTATTCGCAAATGCAAGTCACTACACCAACAGTCCAAAATGCGGTAAATTATTCGCAAATGCAACTCACTACACCAACAGTCCAAAATGCGGTAAATTATTCGCAAATGCAAGTCACTACACCAACAGTCCAAAATGCGGTAAATTATTCGCAAATGCAAGTCACTACACCAACAGTCCAAAATGCGGTAAATTATTCGCAAATGCAAGTCACTACACCAACAGTCCAAAATGCGGTAAATTATTCGCAAATGCAAGTCACTACACCAACAGTCCAAAATGCGGTAATTCATTCGCAAATGCAAGACAAAAAATGGACTTACCCAACTCGAATATATAAGATGTCCTCAAAAAACTTCTTTGGGTCCGAAAACCAAAAAAAACTAAAAAATATGAAATGAGTGTTAAACAAATTAACTAACCACAAAACAGAAGAATACAACAATTGGCCACAAATTTGAATGCACAAAACTTACCAAATCAGGAAAGGATGTAGAAAAAATGAAAAAAATGCGAACGGAAAAACCAAAGAAATGTAGCAAAAACAAACAAAAAAACAACTCTCCAAAATCCTCCAAACGCAACCAACCAAATCCAAACCACTTAACCGACAACACTCCAACAACCCCACCTCGAATCCACACACACCAAGCCATAAATAGTGTTTATTTTCCCGCACAAATTAAGGATGAATCATAGGGACGCACAATCAATGATGCGGCCGCAATCTAACGACGCATGTATAAATACGTCACAAAATCACATAGAATTTCTGGATGATTTCATGCTGGAAGCAGAGACATGGCTTCAAACCAGGGAAACAATGGTCAAAATTGCGGCGGTAAGGCCTTCATGCATTTTGTGTCAATGAGTATTTTAAAACATAATATTGTGCAAGTTGAGAAGTGGCTAAATCTGCATATTTACCCAAATAGGTGAGGAGGATGACATGGAAGAGACTGCTGGCCCCAGTCAACCCGCCAAAGCTGCCAAAAAAAAAAGGCAGCCACATTTCACAAGCAAGGAGATGGAGGTTTTGATCCAGAAGTGCGTTGACATCCTGCCCCAGGCAGCCAGGAATATGAGCCAAAGCCAGAAGTGGAGAATGTGGGAGGAGGTCGCCGTTGCTGTCAATAGGGTGGGTGATTATGTCCGTCTAGCCCGGGATGTCAAACGGCGGTAAGTAAACACTTTCCCATCCTATAAACAAACCCCATTGTAAAAAAAAGGATAATGGTTCCAAATTCATTCCACAGATGGGCAGACTTCAAATATCGTCTAAAGCAAAAACTTGCCGACAGGGCTAGGCATGCAAGGGGGACAGGTGGGGGTCCCACCCCTGTGTCATTGGAGTTGACAGACTTAGAAGAGATGGCACAGGGGTGTGTGCAGGCTGTGGAGGTGTTTGGCGTGTCCAACATGGATACGGACATGCCAGACTTTGCGGCTCCTCATGTTGGCCAAGGTAAGTCTTGTCATGTCACCATCTCAGAAATGCTATTGTGCCAATATGTAGATTCTAATGTGAGTCTTTTCTCCAATTTCCTAACAGAGACAGAGGCGGATGAGTCTGCTCCAGAGGGGAGCCTTGGCCGCAGAATTTCTGCTGACTCTGCAGGGGAGGAACCAGTACATCCGGCTGAGGACCCTGCAGAAGCCAGTCCAGGGCGTGCCCCCTCGCAGGCAGTGGGCCTCCTCACAGAACTCAATTTTAAATCGGATTGCCATACGGAGATTCTGCAGAGGATGGACGCCAGTCTGATACGGGTGGCTGAGGCCCTGGAGCAAAATGCTGCGGCCAACGTGACCATTGCTCAGGCCCTGGCGGAAAATACCAGGGCCAACATCCGCATCGCCGATGCCCTGGAGCAGCTCGTTCGCCAGCACATGGTGGAGCCGACCTCCCTTCCTGCCGGAACATCCAGATCCTCCACCTCTGGCACAACATCAGGCAATCCTCCAAATGTGCCTAGCCCTGTGCCTAGTCCAGAGGCCACAACATCTGCCTCTGGACAGGCCAGCCCGATGGCATCCCGGACCCGGTCTGGCGCCCACCCTCACCCATCCAAACGGCCGAGAAAACGGTGACAGCAATGGCGACTTTTCCCACTTTCCTTCTGTGCTTGGCTCATATTCCTTTCTGGTCAAAACTTCCCTCTCCTTTCTTGTGAAATGTTTTTAAATTTTGTATTTACGATTATGTTAGTAGTTATGTTTTTTTTTTTTTTAGATCAAATATCTTGGCCACAAAAAAAGGCAATACAATATTATGCCAATTTGTTTGTGTGTAAACAATAAATTGTGCAAAAAAAACAGACATTGTATTGTGACATTATTGTACAAATGGGTTACATTTAATCCTGGCCTTAAACGCAAAAACTGACCCTCTTATGTTAAAAAAAAGGCCTCTTTAAGGAACGTTTAAAAAAACACATAGCGATGCAAATTCAACAGTAAACCAAAAAAAAGGGGAGCTAATTAAAAGATGATGACATTATTTTTACAATAGGCCATAACCACCAAATTGTAGCCAAAAAAAAAACCCAAAAATGTACGCTAATTGATTATGTAATCATGACATTAGCAGCTCTGATTTCCACCTGCGTACGCTTTTGTGCTATCCCAATAAACTGCTTTCCAAACACATACCAAGCCGGATTTCAATCCAACACTAATTACTTTACTGACCAGCCACGATTAATCGCAGCACCATCGTGGAGTCCCGGGACGGAGGAGAAGGCCATCGCCAATGTGGTCGAGTAATCCTGACCCTAAGCTGTGCGAGCATTTTGAAGGGAAAGCGGATGTTTCAGTGACGTATGAGACGGTCCGAACACATTTGACGTTCGCATCTGCTAATGTATGTACGCCCCAAAAACGCTTCGCCACGCCTGCGTTTTGTCATCTCCACCCCCGTCAACACCCAAAAACGCCCTGTTCTGTCAATCACATTTGACATGTCACTTCCTGTACGCTATTTTAGGAACGAGAGAAAAAAAGCTCGCAATTTGCCGTACGCGCATGCGCGGTGTAACCCCGACGCATGCGCGGTTAGTCAACATCGGAACGCAACGAGCGTACTGTTGTTAACGTGCGGCTCTGAATGAGGGCCCAGGACTGTTAGTGTGCCTTGAGGACCGATGTTGGGAATCACTGTACTAGAAGGTACATCTCTTCACAATAACTGTAAAAGGGATGTCCGTCTAATCATTAAACACATTTAAGATGCAGAGATTTGGGAATGCAAATGATTTCAATTTAATAAATAAATCTGATTATTTCCTCGCTGATGTCTGTATATTAGTGCACTAAGGGCCAGATTCACTACCGATCGTAACTGCGATGACGTACGCAATTGGCCGATTGTTGCCTTCTGCGCATCCGTATGCATTGCAGTGCGCGTGCGTGAACCGGCCACCGTGATCGAGGCTACGCAGATCCATCGCAGAGTGATTGACAGGAAGTACCATTTGTGGGTGATGACGGGGGGGTTGGTCAGCGAAACGCAGGCATGCCAGTGCGTTCGAGCGCTGTTGCAGGGGCGTGTATAAATGATCCACTGCGATGCCATACGCAGTTTCAGTACTCACTGCGTGCGATGAAGTTAGCAATTTCTGAGTAAGGTCTGACCTTGTGGAAGTGTGCGTGAGGCTCCGATGGTACTCGATGTCACCGATGGTTTCGCAGTCTTTCTAAACATTATGGATGTGTGTAAGGTAGTGTTAGCGATCGCAATGGATTAGTCAGACTGCGTGCGCAATTGCTATTGCATACGCAGTTACGTACGGTAATGAATCAGGCCCTGAGTTAGACAAATGTTATTTGGGGAGGGGAATTTACCACTGTGCTAATCCAGATCATTCAGATGGAATACACCAGGCTGGAAGTCATGTGAGATCTCGTGCTAGCACGCAGCAGTCATACTTAAGCCTCTTTCTATATATAATGCTCTGAATCACAATGAATCACTTACAGTAGTGGCAACTCGGGTGGGACCAACCATTTATTGTTTTTTAGCTACCGCCACAATATTGATCTCACGAGCTTTGTCTCTATACCATATACGTGTATTTTGTTGGCTGTTTAGTCTGAGTGTGCCACAATAAAGTATATCTGTAAAGTGTCTGTCTATGTGCTATGAATACTGGCAGGGATGACCCAATACCCAGAGCATGTCACTCCTGCAGTCTGGGGCGTATCTATAATGGGTGCAGGGTGTGCAGGGCACGCAGGTACAGGGGGGCCCACACCAAACACCCTGCACCCATATTTTTAATACTTACCGTTTACAGAGTCCGGCTATCAGCACTGTAAATTCGGCTGGAAAATGGCCGCCGCTGCCATTTTCCCACCGTTTTGCGCATACGCAGTTTGGAAATCGCTGGGGAAATGGCGCGGCAGCCATTTTCCCTGTAACTTGCGCAAGCGAAGTAGACTCTGGGGCCCAGAGTCTACTGTGCATGCGAAGGTCAACGGAAAAAATGGCTGCCGCGCCAGGCACAGACTAGTGCCCAGAGTCTACTGATGCAGCTCTGCACTCAGTGTGCTGCCTGGCACTGGAGAGAGGAGGGGGCCCTGGACGGAGACTGCACACGGGCCCCCTCCTCTCTTAGTACGCCTCTGCTGCAGTAAGCTAGGGATTCTTCTTCTTATTATTATTATTATCCTTTATTTATATGGCGCCACAAAGGTTCCGCAGCGCCTTACACAGTACATAAATGAGCACACAAGAACAGTTATTAGCCGTACAATACAATGCAGGACAAGGACATGGTTTATACACATAGCTGCATAACACAAGCAGCAGGACATAAGCAACCAAGTGTTAGGTGCTGTTGTGGGGAGTTAGGAGTAAATGATACTATACATAGGGGGAGGAGAAGCACATGAGGGACGAGGGCCCTGCTCGTGAGAGCTTACATTCTAAAGGGGAGGGGCAGACAGACAGGGGCGACACAGAGGGGTAGATAGTTAGGAAGGAGCATGGAGCAGTGGGTTAGGATATGTGCTGCGGAATGTGTGTGTATAAGATGACCTGATGTTATGTCAAAATTAAGTCCTTCATACATCTATCTCTATGACAGAAAATAGATTTTGTTTGTGTTATTTACATGAGAGATGTACAAAATGACGTTGTAGCGTTTTAATTATTGTGTGTTACATTGTAGCATCTAAATACAGTACATCCAGATAAAAATGCAGCTATTATGGGACTGTCCCGCCATCCTTATACAGTAGTGACTACTTTAATCCCAGCTGCTGGGTGCTATGCCATGCTCCTATCAGTCGGTGCATCTCACATGCTAGACCCACCCACAAATGGGTGCAGCCATGCCCAACATGTTGTGGTCCCACAGGTTGTTGTTGTTCCTGGGCCCAGAATTTCTCTTGGCAGCCCTGGAGGTGACAGGCAGAACCAGGAGGGCATAGGGCTTAGTGGTAGGGTAACAAGACCATGGAGGGCGGGAGGTGGCTGAGAGTGGAGGAACAGGAAAGGCGGGGGAAAGGAGCAGAGGGTTGGAAGGGAGACTGATGAGAGAAAAAAGGGGAAACAACAAGTGGAGGAGAGAAGAGGGGGAGGATAGAGGTGGATAAAGCAGAGGATTATGTTGGCACTGAATATTGGGGGTGTATGAAGTAAGCGTGTTCATGCTGTGGACGAGGTAATAAGTGAGATGAAAACTGAAGTTAAATATTCAGAAATACAGGTAAAAGAACAGCGCTGCTAATGTATTAGTGCAGCTACAAAAGTGATATATAAAGAGAGGTGTGTGAGTAGTGGGTGCAGGAATTAGTTATTAAAAGAATGATTAAGGTGAACATATGTGACACAAAGGAAAAAGGCACTACAATACAAACGAGATTTTTTGTAGTATGAGGGGAAATATAACAATGTACAGAGACCATCCAGTCAGAAATGTTATGAACAACAAAGATCAATCAATAGGAGCAGCAGCAGATAGGGGGGTACTTGCAATGTCCAAGCAGTGAGTGCAGCAAGGAGAGTCCTAGGTATTCATACAACGGCAGATGGTGAATTTGGAAACTCACATAAATATGTTGCTTGATGTCGGTCAGGAGGTGTTCTCTGGCTTTGAGGAGGTTTTCCCTCAGGTTTCCTCCAGCTTAACTCCAGCGTAACTGCGTCTTAGGGCCTGATTCAGAGCCGTTCGCTATTTGGGGTCGTTCGTTCAAAAACAAGGGGTGGCTATTCAAATGATCCGTTCGCAAATTGCAGTCTGTTCACACCTCTAAGTCTGAACGAGCGTGCAAAACATACGCTCGTTTATTTGTTAAAAACGCCCCCTGGCCGCTCGCACCATACGTCATGTCCGCTATTTATTAGATTAATCGAGTACATCGACCAGCGTATGAACTGCTCGCTATTCTTGTGGTTGGTTTTTTCAACCGCTATTTTGCGAGCAGTTCTGAGTTTAAAAAAACCAAGTGACGTGGTCAATGACGCTGCTGTATTAATTATGCACTCCCTTAAAACGCCCGTTTTGACCTTTAAGCACGCCTGCGTTCGAATTCCACTCCCCCGTTTACAAGCACCTTCCCCTGTTACCACCCACATACGCCTCATTCTGTCACTCAAAATAGCAGGCACTCGCTATATAGCGTACAAACGATTTTCGGCCGCACTGACTGGTTCGCGCATGCGTACTAAAAGCCGTACGCATGCGCAGATGTGCGAACATCGCTCGGAACGAGCGTACGGCCGCTAGCGAGCGGCTCTGAATGAGGGCCCTAGTTATTAAATGGTAATTACACTTATAATCTAACACTTTGAATCTAATGCAGCCTACGTCTTTGCAGCCTTACTGATCACTAATAGGCACATTATTATGGATACTGTACAACTACAATGATCTCATAGGAGACACTGTGACTATGTTTTCAGAAAGTGATCATGGGGTCCATTTATCAATTAGTATTTGTGGAACATCCCCCAAAAACACACGTTTATACCATTTCCAATAGCAGCCGCAGACCGCATAGGTTTCCATGGGTGCTGCGAAGCTGTCACATTTACCAAACTCCGGCATGCTTTACCAGCTAATCGGAGGCTATGCTGGGACTTGTAGTGTCGCAACAGCTGGAGAGCCACAGGTTGGCCTGGCCGGCTATAAAGGATATTTTTTGGGAAATTTATTCTTAGACAGTTGTTTTTAAAAAGGAATGCCCATTGTGGTTTTTTCACATTTTGTACAATCTCATTGTTTCCCACAATAGTGAGGGTCCCTTCCAGGCCTTGCAGCTAGTTTACAATATTGACTCAATCAGCTAATCTGATGACTATTGGAAAAATACAGTCCCAATTGTATGGTGTCTTGAGGCCAGTGTACAATGCAGTGACCCCATTCCCTGGTGGCTGGTATATAGTCCACATAAATCTCATATGACTTGTGTACCATGTGGACCCTTCTCCCTGGTAGCTAGTATATAGTAAAACACTTATTTGGTGATGTTTGAATAATACAGACGCCGTTCTCTCTAACCTTGTGGACAATATTTAACCAATATTTCTATTACTAGAGAACAATACAGGGCCCATCCTCTAGCGATTAGTGGACAATACAGTGACAATTCTGCTAGAGTAACATCAGGCTTGCCTACCCTCTCGATTTGACCAGGAGCCTCCCAAATATCGGGTGCCGCTCCCGGCCCACCGGAAAGGCAGGCAAGCCTCCTGGCGGCCGCCGCCCCCCCCGTCCTAATGATAGAGACCCCCACAGAGGGAGGGGGGCCGTGATGCGATTCGCGCTGAATCGCGTCATCGGGGCCCTGCCCCGTGTCACAATGCCATTAATTTCGGCATTGTGAAGCAGGGGCGGGGCCACGATAATGCAATCGTGTGGCCCCGCCCCAATACAGTGTCATTGTCTGGCCCCGCCCCCGCTGCATAAATGCATTCAGCTCTCTCCCGGAAGGAGGGAGCTGAATGTCAGCAAGTATGAGTAACATACATACACCATTATGTGGTGGATAGCATAAAATACAGAGCCTGTTCACTTGTAGCTAGTGGTCAATACAGAACGTATTTCCTGGTGGCCAGCATACATTATATACTGCATTCTTGTTAGTAAATAATACAGACCATGGGTGTAACTACCATAGTTGCAAGGGGTGCAGCTGCTATGGGGCAATTACAGATACAGACCATACTCTCTGGGGGATAGTGAACAATACCATCCCGATTCTCTTGTGGGTAGTGTACATTTCAATGACCCAATGTAAGCCCATTCTCTAGTACACTCTCTAGTACATATATAGTTTACAGCGTAAACACTCCTTCAAGGCAGCCTAACAATCCAGGTTTTACGGATATTCATGCAGGTGACTTAATTACTACCTTAGTTTGATCTGGGCTCAAGCATGGGTATACTATAAACCTGGACTTTTAAGTAGAGATGAGTGGTTCGGAGTCTGTGGAATCTGAACCTCTCCGAACACCGGGGATCCGAGTCCAACCGAGCCGCGGCTCGGGTGTTCCCGCCTGACTAGAATCTCACTTCGAAGCCAAACGTCATCCTCCCGAATTCGGATTCTCTCGAGTGTACTTTTCTATATAAGGCGCCGCGACCGGGACTCCGCGCCATTTCACTGTTCACTCGCACCCTGCGCACTGCTCTGCAATGTCTCTCTGCGTATGTTAAAGTGGCTGTGTCCAGAGTGGCTGTGCTGGTAAAGTGACAGTAGGGGGTGCACTGCACGCTGATGTATGCTGCACTACTCTGCTGATTAAAGTGGCTGTAGTAGCCTGTGTCCACTCCAGACTCCAGACTCACAAGTGGCTGTGCTGTTAAGTGACTGTGTATAGGGGTCACACTGCACGATATATGCTGCGCTATACTCTGCTGATTAAAGTGGTCGTGTCCAGACTCACAAGTGGCTGTGTGTACAAGGCATGCTAATGAATGGTGCGCTATACTCATGCCCATTTGCTCCAGTGTATTAAAAAAGTTAAATAATATTTTTAACAAAAGTATAAAAAAAAGTTTTAAAAATTACTAAAAGTTAAAACACCTGTTTTTTTTGCGCTGTATCTGTCTGTGTATGCAAGCACAGTGATTCCTTGGGCCTTAGCCCTCTGTGTATACAAGCACTCTGACTCCTTGGGCCTTAGCCCTCTGTGTATACAAGCACCATGACTCCTTGGGCCGTAACCCTCTGTGTATACAAGCACCGTGATTCCTTGGGCCTTAGCCCTCTGTGTATACAAGCACCATTATTCCTTGGGCCGTAGCCCTCTGTGTATAAAAGCACCGTGACTCCTTGAGCCGTAGCCCTCTGTGTATACAAGCACCATGACTCCTTGTGTCTTAGCCCTCTGTATACAAGCACCGTGACCCCTTGGGCCGTAACCCTCTGTGTATACAAGTACTGTGACTCCTTGGGCTATACCCAACTGTCTATACAAGCACTGTGAATCCTTGGGCCATAGCCCACTGTGTATGTATACAAGTAATGTGACTCTGCTGGCCATACCACACTGTGTATACAAGCACTGTGACTCCTTGGGCCGTAGCCAACTGTGTATACAAGTACTGTGACTCTCCTGGCCGTACCCCACAGGGTGGGTGGAAGGGCCCAAGGACAGTTCCATCTTGCACTACCTTTCATTTCTGCCACTACTGTGTGGCAATGTTTCATAGATGTGCTTTAAACTGCGGTGTCTGTGCCGCTGCTCTGTTGCTTAGTAACCAACCAGCTGACTGTAGCCTTTGGCCAATAATGGTGAAAACAATATTGTGAGCTGTGAGGTGATCTAAATTGACTGTAAATTACTCGAAATGAATGTTATTGAGGTTAATAATACTTTAGGGGAAAAAAAGCCCAAATTATGTGATTTTAGCTATTTTTTGTGAATTTTTGTAAAAAATCCAAATTCAAAACCAGTCACAGCGGTTTGGCAAATCCAAATCCAAAGCTGGACGATGAATCAGAGCC
This sequence comes from Taudactylus pleione, assembly GCA_031769625.1. Classification (NCBI taxonomy): domain Eukaryota; kingdom Metazoa; phylum Chordata; class Amphibia; order Anura; family Myobatrachidae; genus Taudactylus; species Taudactylus pleione. The sequence continues at coordinate 1,115,635 of JAUIMM010000461.1, read as the reverse complement.
AAATCCAAATCCAGCAAAAATGGTTTGGCCCAAATCTCTACTGTTAGGTACCTTGAGGACCCAGGGCCTGATTCAGAGCCGGACGCTATTTGCGAACGGTCGTTCAGAAAAAGGGGCTGGCTATTTAAAATGAGCGCTCGCTCTTTGCGGTCTGTTGACGCCTCTATGTCTGAGCGAGCGAACGAAACATGTGCTCGCTATTTTGTAAAGACGCCCACTGGCCGTTCGCATCATACGTCATCTCCGCTATTTATTAGATTAATCGAGTACATCGAAAGGAGTCTGAACTGCTCAGTGCTTGTGGTAGGTTTTACTTCCCGCAATCACTTCGAGCAGTTAAGGCTAAAAAACAACCAAGTGACGTGGTCGATGACGCTGCTTTGTTAATTATGCACACCCATTAAACGCCCGTTTTGACCGTTTGGCACGCCTGCGTTCGGATCTCCACTCCCCGTTTTCAAGCACCTTCCACTGTTACCACCCACAAACGCCTCATTCTGTCACTCAAATTAGCAGGCCCTCGCTGTTTTGCGAGCGCACGATTTCCGACCGCATTGACTGGTTGGCGCATGCGCATTACGACCCATATGCATGCGCAGATGTGCGAACATCGCTCGGAGCGAGCGGTCGCATACGAGCGGCTCTGAATCAGGTCCCCAGTTTGGGAAACCCTGGCATACAGTATGTTTCAATGTAGATAAATAAAAAATCAGCACAGAACTATGAGTTCCACTGTTTAATGGACACAATAAACCCCATTCTCTGATGGATAGTGACCATTAAACAGACCACATTCTGTGGCGCCTTGTGGACAAAACAGACTCAGGGCCTGATTCACTACGGAACGCTATTTTGCTAATGCGCATGCAACGCAGTTGCTGATATCAGCGGTGATATGCAAATGCATTGCGTCCGCAGTATAACATTGCGATCACAGCCACACATAAAGACGCCCACTTTCCTTTGTCTCACATCCGTAATACTTAGCAACATAGCGAAACAATCGGGAACATCGAGTAATAACGGACCCATATGCACATTTGCACAAGCCTTGACCTTACTCAGAAATTGCTAACAGCCACGCACGCTATGAGTCCTCACACTGCGTATGGCCACGCAGTGGATAATTTATGCACGCCCCTGAAATGGCGGTAAGGCGCACTGGCATGCCTGCGTTTGCACGACCACCCCCCCTGACCACCCACAAACGGCACTTCCTGGCAATCATTCTGCGATGGGTCTGCGTAGCCTCTGTAATTGCAGTCCCGATCGCAATAGCCAGTTCATGTACACGCACTGCGATGCGTTAGCATGCATAGAACACAACACTTGTCCGATTGCGTGCGTATTAGTAACTGCGTTCCTTGCTGAATCTGCCCCAGAGTTCGGTAGTAGCATAAGAGCTACTTTAAGTCATAGGAAAGTTTAACATGCAAAGCCCACTGGAGGCAAATGCTGCTTGTGCCTCTATTCAATCCATAACACTTGCAAACAAAAATATATCCGCACAGGAATTGAAAATATATTCCCCTCTTATACATCAATTTGTTCTGTGAGGGGAGGTGCTCCAAAGAATAAATATATTATATTACCAAGCACAAAAAGGGAACAAGTATTCTTATAAAGGGCACTCTTAGATTTATAATAATGGTTATATCGTAGTTAACTTCAGGATTCTAATAGTAACTTCTAAAACATAACTTTTATTACTTATTTATTAAAGGCAAAATATAAATCAAAATCAATAACTATTGTCCACATGGACTTTAATTGTTAAAATAAAAAGTATGACTGTGGAATCTAGTTGTGCCGAGTGATTATGTAAGTCCTTATGTATCAATAACCCTACAATGCCTTTATCATTAATTCATTCATACATCTGTGTATTATTAATGTCTATAAATTCTCAAGAAATATCGACTAAATGCTCTTGTATATTATAACACAAAGTGTTATCCTATGTGGCAATAATAGTCAATTATATTCAGTACGACCGGACATAGGAGGTATCATTAGAGGATACATATCCTGCTGTTTATTAGTTAGTTATCTTAATATGACAGATGATGCAACATGTGTTATTTCCCTGAGGTTAACGCTATATTAATTTAAGGGCTCTGCCTCTTAGGCCACTAAAGGCTATATATAAATTCTGTGATATATTATGTATCCTGATTAGAACTGTGTTTTGGATGTTATTGTTATAATCACCTCTGTTAAAGTTCAAAGCTCAGCACATGACCATAATGGTTACAGGTTACTACTCCATCCCATGAACAATTATTATTCTGAGTATCCTGCCATATTATTCTGAGCTTCACACTTTATGTAACAATGATAGAATGTTAGATCAATGTTACCCTTTGCGTGTGATGTTGATATAATCATAAAACACTGTATCCATATAAGAGCTACCTTATAACAAAGGTGTCCTTGTTTAGGTCTCGTGCATGCTGTGTGTAATGTGTGATACTCTGACATCCACTGCTGGAGCGATACTAATTTGCTGCACTATTAAAGTATATAGGGATATTGATCGGCTATTATCCACAATAAATTATAACTGGGAGTGCAGTGTATTATCAAGCGGGTCACACAGTACACAGCAATAATCACAGCTTAACCTAGCGCGTAGTGCAGCGAGTAGTGTTAACTTCCTCTGGCATCCGCTATCAAGCGGTTCACGCTACCCACTTTGTCCGGTCACTAATTGAGGTAATAGACACTTCATTTCTTATTTTTACTGCATAGCAACACACAGTAAATTAAAATAGGGAGACAGCGCACCCACGTGCCTGACGCGCGTTTCGCCAATAGCTTAATCATAGGAACACATGTTGCGTCATCGATCATATTAAGATAACCAACTAATAAACAGCAGAATTCATCTATCATATTAAGATAACCAACTAATAAACAGCAGACTATGTATCCTCCAATGATACCTCCTATGTCCGGTCATACTGAATATAATTGACTATTATTGCCACATAGGATAGCACGGGATGTACTAAAGGAAAAATGCAGTAAAAACCCAGTTTTCAGGGATTTTGACACATTTCCATATGTACTAAGCCCTGTTTACCCTTTTTCGGCACGGAGGGTAACGCCAGAAAAACCTGGCGTTACCCTATAGAAGCCTATGGGCTTCTTACCGCACCCCGCTCCCGACGGTTCACCGCCGCCCCGCCGTCACCCAGCGCTGGGTCACACTCACCTGCACTCCATTGTCGCTGGCCCGCGGTCCTCCTGGGTCATCAGCCTCCTCTCCTCCTAATCTTCCGGCTGCAGGGAGGAGGAGGAGCCCAGGGCTGGCCCACACTCACCTGCACTCCATGGTTGCCGTCCCGTGCTTCTGCTGGGTCCTCCTCCTCCTCCTCCTCCTCCTAATCTTTTTCCGGGTGCAGGGAGGAAGAGCTCGGGGCTTCCTGCATATGTGACCAGCAGGAAGCTCCCCGGGCTCGGAGGAGACGGGGTCCCACGGAGAACCCGTCACCCGGTGTTGGCTATTTCGCAAAGGGCAGCTCTTATCACAAGAGCTGTCCTTTGTGATACTAATCGCATATGTTAGTACATATGCGATTAGTAAGGTTGCGGTGACTGGCGGAATGGTCACCACAACCTTAGTACATCCCGCCCTTTGTGTTATAAGATACAAGAGCATTAGTCGATATTTCTTGAGAATTTCTAGACATTAATAATACCCAGATACATGAATGAATTACTGATAAAGGCATTGTAGGGTTATTGATACATAAGGACTTACATAATCACTCGGCACAACTAGCTTCCACAGTCATACATTTAATTGTAACTATTAAAGTCCATGTGGACAATAGTTATTGATTTTGATTTATATTTTGCCTTTAATAAAAAAGTATTACAAGTTATGTTTTAGAAGGTACTATTAGAATCCTGAAGGTAACTGTGATAAAACCATTATTATAAATCTAAGAGTGCCCTTTAGAAGAATACTTGTTCTCTTTTTGTGCTTGGCAATCCGTAACACTTGCCAGGCTGCATGGTCTGATATCAGAGAAGGGTTAAGTCCTGGAGACACATCTGGTTCCACATCATAGGTAGCCGTTCCTATAACTATTCTTGTTCTGTATCAAAGGGGAAGTTGTGTGAAACTCTGAGGTGTTACCTGTGTTCCTTATTCTGACGCCATGAAAGGTGAGAGTAGGAAAATGAGAACTTGTGGCCATGAAAACAAGGAACTGTTCCAACCCGGCAGCAGTATCCTACACCTCTACCGGGGAGACCACTGTGTCATAGACATGTAATTATGATGGAACAGACTCAAGGCTTACATGATAATCACACAGCCGAGAAACCAGCCACACGTCTACAGATAGTCAAAGAAATTATGTCTGTCAACAAGATAAGACATAGCCATACTATTGGCGTCTATGTTTTTCAAAAGAAGGTAGCTGCTTATACCCTATAAGCCTAATAATGTGTTGAATGTATAAAGTTTATGCTAAAACAAACATTCACGCTGAAAGAGCGCATTTATGTGCATATGCTCAGTCTCCAATTGCATCCTGCTCCTCACCAGTCGCAAATTCGCCATATACACATACAAGGTATAGTTACAGGAGCAGATTGGGAATTTAGGGCCTGATTCAGACCCGGTTGCGAGCGCTGAGCGCTCGCAACCGGGTCGATGGTGGCCCAGAGCGCATGCGCACGACAGAGCCGGCTCTGCGTGCGCATGCGCGACACCCGGATAGCGACGGGCAAGCCGTCGCTCCGGGTCTCGCACCAAAGGGGGCGTGCTCTCAATGTTGAGTGACAGCACGCCCACTTTGGTGGGCGGGCCGGGGTGGTGGCTGCCCAGACGGAGGCGTTCCCATGGGAACTCCTACCGTTTGGGGGCGGCCCCACTGACATCACAAGTGATGTCAGTGAGAGAGCTTTCGGCTCTGTTTGAACCGAAAGCTCTCTGGGGCTTGTGGCCACGAGACTCTACCACAAGGGTCTCATCGCAAGCCCGATGGTCGTGATGGTCTTGACCATCACGACCATCATCCTGGCCGCTCGCATTAGCTGTGGGTGGTAACCCACAGGAATGCGAGCGGCCTGGAGGCCGCTCCATAAAAAAAAAAAAAGACGCCCTGATTCAGAGCGAGCGCTCTGTCAGAGCGTCCGGCTCTGAATCAGGGCCTTAAAATGGCCCTGGAAAAAAGTGGCCTCATATAGGTGGGGCCAAATCAACTGTGGTCAGGTTCCTAAATAAACATAGGCTGGGTTAGAAAACCGTTAGCCCTAGCCACAATACTATGCAGAAAGTATCCACGTGACGCCATATAATATAAAGAGCGTCCACATGACTACCATATATTACAGAGAATATCCATGTTACCAGCATACATTACAGAGAGCATACCAGTGGCAATATATACTGCAGAGCATGCAGTGAACAACTGTAATATCCTCAGAAGACAACACAACTGTAATACCCCTGTTTTGTAGTCTCTGATACATACCAGCTAGTTATTCTGATATTATTAGCAATACAATATATTTGCAGTGACTGGCAGCTGGATAGGAAAATGGCTGACTAGGTTATTTCTTACGTATGGTTTAGAGTCTCACAATTTTCAACATTTCATTGACATAGGGGGAGACGTATCAAAATGAGTGGAGAAGTAGACAATTGGAGAAGTTGCCCATAGCAACCAATCAACTTTACCTATCATTTTATGTACTTGATAAATGTTAGCTAGAAGCTGACTGGTTTTTATGGGCAATTTCTCCACTTGTTCGCTACTCCTTTCTTTAGAAGGTTAAATACATTCCAACTACTGCCTGTTTAGGCCGGCAATAGCCAGATATTATTAGATTATTTATATAGCTTCTGGTAGATCATAACCTTTACCTCTGTAGCTCTTGTCAGCATTTTCTATCTCTCTGTCATAGTTAACGCTGCTTGTCTCTCCTAGAATCACCTCTACCATGCTGTCACTCTCACCTATTCCTCATTCAGTTCTTATGCCTCTCTCAAAGATTTCCCCCCCAGCACCACTTCTGCCCTGCTCTCCAACAACTGCTCTATCTCGTCCCAACTCCTTGCCTTGTTCTCCCCTTCCAGCTGCTGTCTCTTGCGCAATACAGTTTTCTTTTTACTACAGTAGTTTGCTCATGTGCAACATGCAATATTGATAACCCAAATAACACACAACAGAAAGTATCCCAGTGAACGGCATGCACTAGAGAGAGCATTTCAGTGACCACCATGCACTTCAGAGATCATTGCAGTCACCCCCATGCACTATAGGGAGCATCACAGTGACATATGTTCAATGCAGAGAACATCTCAGTGACTGTAAACAAGCAAAAACTAGACAACGCTAACAGATTAATAATTTAATAATGACATAATTATATAGAATATAATGAATACATATATAATAAAACATTTAAGAAACAATTTATTTAAAAAAATCAACAATCGGACGGTGTTGAAAAATGTGTATATATATAAAAAAAGTCCCAAGAGAACAAATAAATGGAGCTCAATATCGATATTGCAATTTCAACAGTGGGTGTAAAATTATTCAATGTCCTTTGCCTCTGTAAATTGTTATATTCCTTCCGTTCCTTGAATGTATAACAAACAAAACTCCAACAGCAATGTTTATAATGCTATGCGATGTCAGTCAAGCAGAGAACAGAGGGGAATCATTAGGCTTGATTTAAAAAATGCTTATATGTATGGTAAAATAAGCAAGCAGTTAGGTCAGGCAAAAACAGCAGTCTTAATGCATGCAAACAGGGATCCAGCAGAAAGATAAGCAGCTCAGATTTGTCAGCTGAAGGCAAGTGCAGTCATTAGCTCGTCAGTTGTTAGTTTGTGTCCGCATGGTTAGATGGAGAGATATTAAATCACATGCAGCAAATACCTTATTCCACACCAAAAGCCTGATCCGCTGTGGTTTTAAAGCCTGTACTCACAATGCTCCCGGGAGATTTTAAATGGATCAATACAGGCCAGTTGATTCACTTGTTGTGCAGTCTCTTAACGCGTTTCTCCGCCTTATCCCTCAGTGGCTTCCTCAGAAGTAGACTGTCAACTCTGACATACCCGGTATTTATCCCGGCGATCAGCGTGGCGCGCATGCGCCCACGGAGTAAATTCAAGCCTCATTTTGGAAAGGCATTTCATAGTCATTTTGACCAAACTTTATAGGTACCTTAAATTCTAAACAGTACACAGCTGAAACTCTAAATGTTATCTTGCTCATTGTGTTATAAAAGGACATTTCAGATTAACCCTTTAATTTCAACAGGTTAAAACAAGTAAAACATTTTATAATACTATTATTAATGTTTCAATATAATCTGAATATTGTATATCCAGATATAATCGGCAATATATAAATCATTACCTAGTGGGTATAGAAACCCATATGCTCTTTATAAAGATATATTAAAAAATTATATAAATATATAGACACATAGAAAGTAATCATAAAATAGAAAAGGAAAACAAGAGGGAAAGATATATATATATATATATATATATATATACACATATACACAGATTACATATACACACATACAATACACACATACACATACATAAACATACACACATAAGTACGTGTATACAATACATAGATCAATAGAAAATTTAACCAATGTGGAGCCAGTACCCTATGAACCTATATGTACACCGTAGGATAACATATATGTGAAACCTAGAATATGGTTAACATCATATTAACGATCAGAGTAAAGATCTAAATAGACTCTCAAACCTACCCTAGCTAGAGAATGTAGGTGCCTCTACATATATGCGATTATAGAGATAATTAAAATATAATAAAACTAGTTACAATGATAGGTGCAGTTTATATTAGCTCATAATAAACCTATGAAAAATTATTATATATATCTTAGAGATATGTCGGAAAGCCAAACAAGAGAGAGATAGACCATTATGACAAAACATCCATCTTATAAATATAAAAATGAATACATATAGGATATTGAGCAAATATGTCAAATACAAAAAAAGAAACAAATGAGATCAATGTACTCTTAAAGACATATACAAAATGGATCTAAAGGGCATAGAGGTCCTGATCCAAAGGGAACTTTGGTAATCTGACCAGAAACCCAAATGATCCAAAAGCCATGTCAAAGATCAAACTAATGTCACTAACATATATTGTTCAATTCTACGGTGTCATTAAGACCACCTGGTAATAATGTACCTAACCTATAGATCCAGTAGGCTTCTGTCTTACAGAGCATTTTGAATCTGTCTCCTCCACGGCGCATAAGTTTAATTTGTTCTATGGCTTGCACTCTTAGGTCCTTCAAATTTAATTGTTGACATTGTGCAACATGTTTAGAAAGAGGATGAGTTTTTATACCTTTAAGAATGTTCCGACGATGTTTCATAAAACGCGTGTGTAGGGACCTCGTGGTTCTACCTACATATTGTCTACCACATCCACAAGTGATGAGGTAGATGACAAAAGATGAGGAGCAGTTCAAAAATTATTTATTTTAAAACATTCTTTATTAGTACTTGAAATAAATTCAGTGCTTTTTCTTTCGGCTTGGATACATGTACCACAATTAAACTTAACACATCTATGGAAACCTACTGGTCTATTGGGAAGCCATGTATTATCATCTAATTTATGTGTGGGTGCTCTCTTACAGTGGCTATAGACCAATCTTGATTTCAAATTCTCAGACCTCCGAAAAATAACCTGTCCCCTCGGGGTAATATTAGGTTTAAGAAAGTCATCCAATAAAAGCAGTGGAGTATTTCTCTTAATTATCTTCTTAATTTCCCAGGCATGGCTATTAAATTGTGTAAGAAAGGACATAGAGTATCCATTTTCTTCAATGGTTTCATTTTTCTTCTTGTTACCTTCTACAAGAAGTGTGTTTCTATCCACATTAATTGCTTTATCATAAGCTTGTTCTAGAATAGTTTGGAGATAACCCTGCTCTAAAAATGATATCATAAGCTGGGCAGCCTGTGTTTTAAAATCCATCAACGATGAACAATTACGCCTTATCTTAGTGACTGCCATGCAGTAGTATATTAAGGATCCCAGTAACTACCATACAGTACATTAAGCATTCCCCTGACCACTATACAGTAGAGCATCACATTGACCATCATACAGGACATAGCATTACAGTGATCACCATAGAGTATAGACAGCATCCCAGTGACTGCAATAAAGTGAACTGAGCATTCCAGTGACCACCACTGTACAGGCCGCATCCCAGTGACCACCATACAGTACATTGAGTATCCCAGTGACCGCTGTACAATGCTTTGAGCATCCCAGTGATTACCATATAGTGCAAACAGCAACCCAGTGCCCACCATACATTACAATGATTTTATCAGTGACAGTATACAGTACATGAAACATATGTGTCCCAGTTTTCTCCAAGCAGCAAATTGAGCATCCCAGACAATGTGTGCTGTGACTTGCAGTCCCACCATAACTGGACTGGCTTATGTACTCAACAAATCTTGAAAATGCCTGATCGACCAGCCTGCTCATCATCTTCCAAAACATTTTTTTTTCTCTTCCATAAGTTCTTTTGTTACTTTGAATGGTGGAAAAATGTTGTATATTCACATTGTTAAAATGTAAAGATTTCCCTAAACTGTATTTGGATGAAATGCTGTAGATTTGCCTGCTAACTTGCTGAGTGCTGATAAGCTGTAGAACGTGGAGATGTGGATAGCATCCCAGCATGTCGCGATGAGCCGCCTGAGATTGCTCAGGAGGGATAGGTGGAGGAAGAGGGAAGGGATGGATCAGGCTGTGTGTTTTCTCCTGTGCTCCATCCCTCTAAACTGCAAGCTCTCACAAACAGGACCCTCTGAATCTTATGTCTCACATCTGTCAGCCCAGCCATAAATTGTCCATTCTTTCTATCTCTTACTGTATGATTGCTACATGATCTGCACATGCTCTTTACTCTATAATTATACCTCCTTTGAGAATTGACCCACATTCTATTTATCCCATGACTTGTACATTATCTTAAGTCTTATTTGTTTTATTCTGATTTATTTAACTGTTCATTGCCTGTCTGGCACTGTGTTTCCTTATTCTAAATAGACTTTGACGATGATGAAGCATCTCCAAACTCTCACTCTTACAGAGGTACCACTTACTCCTTTCTGCCATTTTCTGGTTTTCAGAGTCTCCTACCTGGAACTCAAGCTCTTGTTCTCAGACACTCAAGTACATATCTCATTATAGGGGAGATGTACTGTACTAAGCCTTGGATCAATCAATCAACTCTTAACTGTCACTTTACAGGTTGTGTTTGAAAAATGACCGTTAGTAGCTGATTGGTTGTTACTTTATCTCTCTCCACTTTAGGCTTAATGCATCTACCCCTAAAGCTGGCCACACACTAGACCAACTTACATCCAACCAGCCAACTAGTTGATTGGTTGGAATGAAAATCTGGTAAGGTATACAATCAGCAATTTGCTCCAAAACGCTGGAAAATGGTCCAAAACTGTTTGAACAAATAGTTTAGATCAAACATTTAACAAACTTGTCTGAACGACCATTTTCATCTGTTTTCTGGCGTTTGGGAGCAAATTGCTGATCATCATTTACTCCCATACGTTACCAGATTTTCATTCCAACCAATCAACAAGTTGGCTGGTTGGATGTAAGTTGGTCTAGTGTGTATCCAGCTTAAGTCTCTGAGTCTCCCTCTCAGTAGGTAGCAATGACAAGGGACAAGGGGAGAGGGGGATATTGTCACACTGACAAGTTGGAAATTAACATTTTTTACATGATAATAATAACCACTATTCCTATCAATAAGTATCTGTTCACAGATGAAAAATACAGTACACTCAGGTGGTGGTGGTGCTCACTAGAGTTAAAATGAATGAGGAAAACAAGCAAGATGAGAAAAAATTGTGATGTGAGCACTCTTGAAAAAATGCACTAATTAAAACATAACTTTTATTGAAAAACCTGCCTCCTCCGTGAACAAGCCATTCGGCGAAACGCGCGTCGGACGACGGGTGTCTGTGTCTGCGCAGCACAGAACACTCTAACTATCAGTTTGTACCCTTCTCATCATGCCTTTTATATGTGTTTGGTATTATTTGGGGCATCTATAGAATGGAAATGCTACGCTGTAATTCTGCAATGGCTTGGTGGTCTATTCTTGAGAGCAATTTCTAACATGAACATATGCTGCTATCTGATATGATCTCCTTGCTTACAGGTGTACTAGTTTAAGCCTGAGGATTACCCTGCTTTGTATTGAATTCCATTCGTTTGTCTACACTATTATAAGCACTATAAGCAAATGTTCAAAAACATACCTTTATATGGCTACCTGTTTGGCTGTTTTGAAATCTCTGTGCCAGATATATATTACTAATTATAGATATGTTGTTACAGAGCAGATTTATCCCTCCATACAGACAGCTGTATGCTAATTGAGCTTAGTGTATAGGAGTTGATGTATGTTAGCTATCTGCTTTAAGAAATACTTGAAGGATACATATGCATTATGTTATGATGTATGCTAGACTCTAACAAATCGATATTTGCATTAATACGCGTTGTCATAGCATATTACTGGCCTATTTGTGTGAGAATATTATATAGGATATTTACATATATAATATAAGTAAGGAGAAGCAGAATTTAGAGCAACAGTGTCTATACCTTAACTATTCTGGCCTTTCATCTAAGCAAGGGAATTATGTATACAAACTGATTAAGTCTCACTTATTATGCCTTTTAGGCTATGAATGTGAATTATTTTTATCTCTAATATATCGCCTTTTGTGTATTGTTTTGTTTTGGAATTTGTTCTTGAGGGCGTGTATTGTTATGTGATCATCTCTTTATACTAACTATAAAGCACTAAAACTTTCTACCTGATCAACCATTCTAATAGTGACTATTTACATCCACCCAGGTGGTATATTTATCATATTATCAATTTACACATATACGACCTTGCATCAGGTGGGATACGGGAGGGCTGTTTTAGCTCATATATGTATTGTCCCAGTTTATTGAGATCACTCAAATGTGTGTTATTTTATTTGTATTGATTCATATATGTCTCATATTTATGATACCAGTTCATTTCTTGATACTATGAAGCGCTAACACTTTTTACTGGATTAATTATTCTGTTTCCCAATTGGGATTATCTATGCTCATTCAGGTAGAACGTTGACTATCTCTTCACTTTATACATTAACGAACTTGGATCAAGTGGGACATAGGAGAGTTACCAGCAGTATTTTTATTCTGCTCATATATATACTATCCTAGTTTGAGATAATTCTAGTGTGTGAGACCTCATTGCATTGATACATAATTATCCCGCACATATGACATCAGTGTCATTTCTGATATATAGTTGGTATATATATATACACATATATTGTAATATTTTGCCCCAGGTTCATGAATATTTTTCCAACTTTGTGATCATATGTTGGGTTACAAGGTGGAGCTATAGGAGGTGACTGTATTTTAGGGTATACACCCCTATCTTCAGTATCCCTATCATTGGGCTCGATTCTATTCAGCGCGATGTAAATAGCTCCGGGAGTGAGCTCCTGGAGCTATTCAATACACCGCGCTGACAAGTCCGACTAATGATTTCTTCTCTCATCCCTCCGGGGATGAGAGAAGAAATCCGACAAAAGTCCCGGCGCGAGGCTGTTTTCTGCCCTTAGCGCTGGGAAAACAGCCTCGCTCCGGGAAGTTAGGTCGGAGAATGCCCGTTATCGCGCCTAAACACCCTGTTTAAGGCGTGATAACGAGCCTTCCCCGACCTAACAGCGCGATGAATTGAATAGCTCCGGGAGCTATCTCCCGGCGCTATTTACATCGCGCTGAATTGAATCGTGCCCATTGTCTCTTCTCTGGTTTTATGTTTCATTAAAATTTTATATTATTTCACATATGATACTTATTTTGCTTCATCCATATCATTATTGATAAAGCCACATACAGTTGCTGGTACTATTTTTCTTATCTGAAGGTTTTTCAATAAAAGTTATGTTTTAATTAGTCCATTCTTTCAAGAGTCCTCACATCACAGAGTTTTTCTCGTCTTGCTTGTTTTCCTCTTCCTCTCAGGACTCATGATGACTCAGAGTTGTCACTCCGCAGATGGCATTCTATAATGTTGGTCAGATGGCATTGGGGCAAGAGACCTCTGAAGACCTTCAGACTTTAAGATCAGTCTAAAGGAAGTTTTCCTGGAGATTTTCCTTAGGTTTTTGTGATATTTTACTCGAAATTGAGGTAGCGACGTAAACTCAACAGTATTTGCCAGGTGCTGGTTGATATTTAAATGCTTCATTCTCGCCAGTACACTTCTGGCATGCCCTAAGGGTGTTTCCATTCAGCCCGCACTTACTCAGGTCTGACATCCAAACATCATCTAAATTTTAAAGTTAAATATTGTGCTGTGGTATGAAATATACAGGATGGCCATAATTAAACTTCCCGATGCAGAGCCGTCGGTAACTTGATCTAACAACCAGAATGTCATCTCTGGGGGTCTATGAACTAAGCCTTGGAGAGCGATAAAGTGGGTGGTGATAAAGTACTAACCAATCAGCTCCTAACTGTCATTTTTCAAACACAGCCTGTAAGGTGACAGGAGCTGATTGGTTGGTATCAATCCCCAAGGCATAGTACATATCCCCCCAAATTTGGTAGGGAGACTAATTAGGACATGGGAGGAAGGATTCCGGTAAAAAGAATTTAGTGCAAAAAGTCACCAATAGGGGAAGTACAGTATAGGGGGTAAATTTACTAAAGTGAGAGTTTTTAGAAGTGAGTTTTAAAAGTGATGTTACCCATAGCAACCAATCAGATTCTACTTAACATATAACTAGCACCTTCTAGAAGATAATAGCTAGAATCTGATTGGTTGCTATGGACAACATCACTTTTAACAAAATTTTGCACCAAACCAGATTCACTTCCCGAGAGAGTATATAGGAGCTTGCTGATGCGATTTGCTGTGAGACGCGCCATCATGCCTTTGCCATCCCCTGTTGAATCCTGTGATTCATAGCATTGCACATTGTGGGAGGAGCCAGGTTTATGCAAATTGTGTCACCACCCTCCTACCACTTGTCTGTAGGACTTTCTCTCTGGGATCTCCTGACAGACAGGCTCCAAACAAATAAAAAAATAGTTTACACTCAGATACACAGCAACTGTTAATACAATATGAAATATCTCATGTTTTGTCAAGACAGGGGGGAGAGCTGGGAGGGGGTGTACATGTGCCCCAGGTGAGGAGGTAGGATGTGCACCAGTGGGGTAGTGTGATTGGTCAGCACCACGTTAGAGGGGATAAAATGAATGAAGTTGATCAGTCATCACTCTTGAGATCAGTAGCTTTGCGGCTCCATATTGCCCAGGCTCAGTGTGTCTGTTGACAGCTGAGGAGCCACTTCATGACCAAAGAGTGACTCTCAGAGAGTGAGAGTCTGACTGTTGGCCCTGGATTTGAAATACTGGCATTGGCAAACCACCCAGGCACAAGGTACCCATCGATAGTTAATTTTCTTTACTTGAAGGAAAAGGAAAGTAACCTGGTGTAGAGTGAGTGTTAATCAGAACTAATTAGAGTTAATAAATAGGTAAATGTGCGCCTTGCTGTGTTTGGATTTTCTTGGATTTCCAATACTTTTTGTATTGTACACTGATGCTCTCTTTATAATATGGTGGTACATGATGCTCTCTGTATCATATGGTGGTCACTGATGCTCTCTGTATTTAATGGTGATCACTGATGTTCACTGGTTATATGGCCGTCACTGATGCTGTCTGTATTTTATGGTAGTCTCTGATGCTCTCTGTATTATATAGTGCTTACTGATGCTCTCTGTATTGTATAGCGGTACTGATATTCTCTGTATTATATGGTGGTCACTGCTGCTTACTGTATTCTATGTTGGTCAATACTGCTGTCTATATTGTATGGCAGTCTGATTCTTTCTGTATTATACAGTATGGTGGTCACTGATGTTCTCTGTTGTATGGCAGTTGCTGATGCTCTCTGTATTATATGGAAGACACTGATGTTCTCTGTATTGTATGGTGGTCCCTGATGCTATCTGTATTGCATGATGGTAACTGATACTATCTGTATTATATTGTGGACACTGTGCTCTCTGTATTGTTTGGCGGTCACTGTGATGCTGTGTGATGGTTGTGCAGTACAGACAACGATACTTAACTTTCAGTCTTGAGACAGTGCAGCCTGCAAACTTCAGTAAAGCGAGAAGACCCCCAGAACCATAGAATAAATTCATCAGGACCTGGCACGTTAATGTAATGGTACTAAAAATGGAGTTTGCTCTCACCCTACAAACAGTTCAGTTTTTACAATGATGATGTCTGTATTCAACCAGGTCATGGGTGACTACAGTTTACAGAGGGGTAACACTGTGCCAGAACACCCCATGCCTTGCCCCCAGTGCACTTGTCTTTGACGTCACACAACAAGCATCAGGGGACCAGGAAGATGGGCCTTTCTACATAGTGGGTTGCCTCCCCAGGCACCCCAGGCACACCACAAACTGTAAACTGTGGGGTGTCTGGGGTGCTGTGTCACCTCCCCATCTTTACACCCTGGCATCAGATATAAATCCCCTGTTACAGCCTTGTATATACATAAATGTTATTAATGGCTTCTTTATACTGTATAAGAAAACTTTTATTTTAGAAAGGTGTTAGTAGCCCTTTAAAACATACATACAGGAAGTGTTATTTATGGAACAGCAAGGTGACAGTCAGTTAGTGAATGTACACTATATATTAAAGGACAACTAGAGTTTATAATGGACTTCAATTTAAACAAGTTTACAAATAAATACATACAGTTGTTTTTAATAAGGATTTCATTATGGGGGAGAGACTTTTTTTCTATTTAGATAATATTTTTTGCCAATGCCATTCTACTCAGCTAAAAACGAATACAATATGAAATACTTGCTGTAGTATACTTAAACTAATTTAAATGAATGTATTGTGATTAAGTTAATTTATATCTTTATATAGGGGATCAACTTGGATTTGGGTTTAATAGGCCTTTAATGCAGTATGACAAATTGTGCTGCCATTAAAGAACAGGTTGGACTACCTACAGTAATTGAAAAATGTTGGAAACAAGGCCGCAGTCTTATACTACAACAAAGATTTCAGTTATCTTTACGAGACCATGATGTATTAGTATTTTTGCCTATTGTGACAGCCACCTTAAGGCCAGGTAATTCACTGGCGTTTCCCATGCAATGATTATAATGTAATTGCACTTTCAGTTTTAAAAAAGTAACATAAAAATGTAGGCGCGCTTAATTAAATGAATCAAGTGATGGGAGATGAGCTGCTTAGCTGTTGAGGTCACAGTATTATTTATTTATCATTGATATTATTAATAAATAAATAATACTGTACAGTATATAACCAGTTACCGCTCTCTTGATGCAGTGCTCGCAAGAGTGGTGTAGACAGGGTCTAATCATTACAGATAAATGAATAGTGTTATGGTACAATATATAATTTATTTAATTGTAAAAAAATAAAGGGCTCTACAATTATGTTAAAAAGTTATATATACTAAATTAAATTATGATAAATAATTCAATGCTTCGATAATGGATAAGGGTAGACAGGACAAGAAATGTAAGAAGAAGGGGGATTAAAAACATATAAAAACAGGTTGAGTCTCCCATATCCAAATATTCCAAAATACAGAATATTCCGAAATACAGAATATTTTTGGCATGACTGAGATAGTGAAACCTTTGCTTTTTGATGGTTCAATGTACACAAACTTTGTTTAAGGCGCAAAGTATTAAAAATATGGTATAAAATTACCTTCAGGCTGTGTGTATAAGGTGTATATGAAACATAAATGAATTTCATGTATGTACACAAACTTTGTTTGAGCCTCAAAATTTTTTTAAATATTGTATAAAATGACCTGCAGGCTGTGTGTATAAGGTGTATAGAACACATAAATGCAGTCTATGTTTAGATTTGGGTCCCATCCCCAAGATATCTCATTATGGTAGGCAAATATTCCAAAATACAGAATATTCCGATATCCCAAATACCCCTGGTCCCAAGCATTTTGGATATGAGAGATTCAACCTGTAATATAAATACAAAAAAAAATCCAGGGTGTGATTTATTTTTCTCTGCACAGATTTATTAAAAAATACACAAAGAAAGTTAAAGAAACAATGCAAATTTGTTTAAAAAATGTTAATTAAAATATTTAGAAAGAATAAAACCCAGAGCTCCTTCTGAGAGGCGGCATGTACAGAATCTATGTATCTGTAGCGTCAATCAAATATCCTGATGTTAGAGGAGGATGGTTCTATTGAATGATGTGTGTCGATGTCCTGTATGCAGCGGGGGAGACTTTTTGTCTTAAAGAAGTGTTGAGACACTTTTTAAAATCATTATCTTTATTATCATTATTATCTTTAGAACCCATCTGGATGGTGTGTGAGGCATTTCTGTAGTGTTGTGCAGCCAACCCTGCAGATCTCCCTGGCTGATGCCTCATATACAACTCATCACTTGGATATATATTATTTACAGTCCACTTTTTAAAAGTACAGATTCCACATGGAAAACTGTATGAGTATGTAGGGCCTGGGGGGAGGGATCGGTTGCCCACAAATAGAAATGATGTTTCCTGTGACGTGCCCGAGAGATTTACAGTATGTAGTGATGTTACGTATATATGACCAGCTCTCTGCTGTCTATCGTTTATAGAAATCAGGAACTTGTATTGAGAAAGAAGGAAAAAAACTTATTATCAGTGTTGGTGACAGCTTGTATGCTCCCTCCCCATAGACACACATAGGGGTCACACAGGTGGCACATCCCCTCTGCCCGTCCAGCTGCCTGCTCCCAGGGGCCACATTAACGGGACACTGAGGCACAGAGGAGATCCTGGCTACCAAACTTTTGGATGTTGCCAGCTGGAAGGATGGAAGGGTTTACCCTTATCTCCACGGTGAGTGCTCGATGGGTCTTGACATCTCAATGGCCTACTCCTGGGAAGGATTCTGTAAGGGCTATATATATACATATATATATATATATATATATATATATATATATATATATAGTCCGTAGAGAGAGGCGGCACTCGGGAGATTTTCAATGAAGAAAAAAATTGTTCTTATGTTCATTCCAACATTTCGGGGAACACCCCGTCATCAGAGAAATATATATATATTTTAGGGCAATATGTGGACACAGAGTAGAGAAAAGTACTATTTTGGGACCTCGCTATATAGTGTGAGCATGTGGAACACCATTGGATCTTATATGGCCCTGGTAAACATAGAGTTTATGAGCTACTCGTACCAAGTAATCTAAAGACCTGCACTTGTTAAAATTAGGAATATTCACTTGCTATAAGGAATTGCAGCACGTATATATACATAGCTATACGGAGCATCCTATAGGTTCCAGTCCCCTACAGTACAATTAATTTTGCTTTCTGGTAGGGTGACTTGTCCCAGGTCAAAGCTGAAAATTGTGCTTTTTTTTTTTCTTTTTCTTTTTAATTAATACAAGTATCCTGAAACCCATTGCTTATTATTATTATTATTATTGTTATTAATGTTATTATTGTTATTGTTATTATTGTTATTATTATTATTGTTATTATTATTATTATTGTTATTAATGTTATTATTATTATTATTATTATTATTATTATTATTATTGTTATTATTATTATTGTTATTAATGTTATTATTATTATTATTATTGTTATTAATGTTATTATTATTATTGTTATTATTATTACATCATGCCCCAGTGGAATTTCTAATCTAAATTCTCTACCGCACAAACACTAAGATCAATCTATCTGAATGTTTTTTGAATGTGGGAGGAAACCCAGGCAAACACAGGGGGAACATACAAATGGAGCTTTATGAGAGTGAATGGTGTGTAAGTGACCATGTGAATGAGAGACCCTCATACTAAATAACTCTGGATAGATGTCATCCTCTTGTCTAGAGTAAATAGGGTTACTGCATTACCCTGTTTAAATTGAAAAGGCTCCTGTACCACTTACTTAGCACGTACATGTTTCTATAAATGTTAATACCGAATTTTTCTGGAACCTTTCTAAAATACTATGGGGGGGAATGTATCAAGCCCTGGACAGTAATAAAGTGGGGAAGTTGCACAAAAGTCATTTCAAAGACTGTGATAAGTGACAGTAAGGGGTCTATTTACTAAGCTGTGTTAGGAGATAAAGTGAACGGTGATAAGGTACCAGCCAATCAGCTCCTAACTGCCATGTCACAGGCTGTGTTTGAAAAATGACAGTTAGGAGCTGATTGGCTGGTACCTTATCACCGTTCACTTTATAGCCTAACACAGCTTAGTAAATAGACCCCTTAGACAGTTATCACTCTCCAAGGCTTGATACAACTCCTCTCAATCTCTTCTATCCTATGTTAAAACTTAGTTATTTTGCCAGGTTGTTTAAGTTAATTATTGTAATAAGTTCTCTGGTACTGAATACCAAAGTGATAATATCACCATTCACTAATTATGAATTCGTCAACCCAGTTATACCATCACAATTTATAGTATCTTCTCGTAACGCAAACAGTACTGGCTACTAGTATTGTACTGTTAGAACCAAGTGTAGTGTTTGTTTAGATGGAGACTAAGCAGGAGTGCCTAGTGCCTAGAGCGTCAATGTGTTTGTATAAAGGAAACGTGTTTAAAGGTTTTTTTAGTCATATATCTATGACTGTAAACTGAGTATTTCATAGAATTAGATTATTGGATAGAAGAACAGATTTTTTTCTATCCTACAGAACATAAAAAGTGTATATCCAATAGAAATCCTTAAAACACTTCAATAGTTCAGGCAATAATAATAATAATAATAACCATAATAATAATAGTAATGATAATAATTATAATGATGATAATAATAATAATAATAATAATAATACTACGTATACACCAGTGATTCCCAAACTCTATCCTCAAAGCCCCTCTACAGTCAAGGTTTTAAGATTATCCATGCTTGAGCACAGTTGGTTAAATCAAAATGACTGAGGTATTGATTAAGTTACCTGTGCTGAAGCATGGATATCTTCAAAACCAGGACTGTCAGGGAGCTTTAAGGACCGGGTTTGGAAACAGACATTTCATAACATAGGCACGTTAATTTCCCCATTTTCGCTACTTAGTGCTAAACCTCAGACACGGAGGTACAAGGTCACAAGGAACTGGCAATGGATTTGTACCAGAGTCTGCAATGAATTACTGAGTTACTAATTTTCAGATGTAATTAGTCACTACATTAATTGTAAACAAGCCCCGTGTAAATGTATAAATAAATAATAATGAAAAAAAAAAAATATATATTATATATATATATAAATATATATACACACATACACAGACGTATGCAATTGAACCAGTAATCTATATTTACACAACAGTTTTCATCAACGACAATAGTGTGACTCTACATAAATACAATGTATTCTAGAACCGTTATATTGAATGTGTATCACAGTAACTTGCCTGAGCTCCTTTAATATATCTCCTGATCTCTCATACTTCATTAGCTTACACATTTCTTATTCGTGTGTCGGTGAGTGTAGCTGGCTCTCTTCATAAGTGTGAGGACCATTTTCACAGGAAACTGTGCAATTAAAAATGGATTTCTGAGAATGAGACTCGAGTGTAAATTCATCCATTTTTACACTATGGGCTTCAAAGACAGTAATACTTTTTCTTCTCTGATCTCGTTAGTGTATTTGTGATAGTTATAAATTGTGAGGGCAGTGAGCAAGGGAATAGGTACAGAGTAACCAGATGTCAGGACAAGGAAAGACTGCTGCTTCCTGCCATAACTTGTGCTGTTATATATTAGTAATACTGAAGGCTGCAGTTGTATTTGTATAATGCTGTGTATGAGTAATGTGCTTCTTTGTGCCACTCTATACTGCACTGTGATACCATATACAGCAGCTACATAGGACCAATTTAGATATTTTAATGTATGTATTCTGGTTTAGTCGGTGGTCTTTAGTTTTAACATTTTTTACTTAAATAACAGGATCTTTTGACCTTTTTATGTACATACATAACAATTAAAAGGGTTTTTTTGCACCTAAAAGAAAGGGAAATACCAAAATCATGATAACTTAGTAGAATAGGGTATACCAAAATCATGTTCCCTTAGTAGTATAGGGTATACCAAAATAATGATCCTTTAGTAGTATAGGGTATACCAAAATCGTGATCATTTAGTAGTATAGGATATACCAAAATCATGATCATTCAGTAGTATAGGGCATATTACAATCATTATCACTTAGTAGTATAGGGCATACCAACATCATGATCACTTAGTAGTCTAGGGTATCCCAAAATCATGATCATTTAGTAGTATAGGGCATACCAAAATCATGATCACTTAGTATTATAGGGGATATCGAAATCATGATCATTTAGTAGTATTGGGCATACCAAAATCCTGATCACTTAGTAGCATAGGGTGTACAATAAGGTATACCAAAAGCATGATTACTTAGTAGTATAAGACATAGCAATATCATGATTATGTAGTGGTATAGGATATACCAAAATCATGATCACAGATAAATCTTATTAAAGTTAATATGAAGTGAGATTGAGAAGGGTTTTCTTGCATTCCATTGACTGATAATTGAAGCAAATTTCATTCAATCTCTGTTTTACCCCTACTTGGACTGATCTACCCACTAGATCTGAATGCCACTTTGGAAAGATATATGGGGGGCGCCATTAGTGATCTTGCATGAGATGTGGTCAGACTGCCTCTGCAAACTGTCCTAATTAGTAAATATACATATACTAGCTGAAGTACCCAGCAACGCCCGAGTTTACATCATTAAGTTATGAAGTTTTATTATGTGATGTCATCCAAACCCATCCAGTGGAAGACCCAGAACATGCTACTCAGGTCAAAGTTCTGCCCAGCAAACACCAACGGCATGTCCAACCGGGACCCCAACCCCCATAAAACCTTGTAAGGATCCAACTGGACCACCTCACTTTTCATCCCAATTGGTACCGGGGTGTATCTTTAAGTTATTAAGTTTTATCATGTGATGTGTCCAAATCCAACCAGTGGAAGGCCCAGAACAGGCTCTCTGGGTCAAAGTTCTGCTCGGCACACTCCGTTGTGAGGTCTGACAGGACCCCAACCATTTTATTAGACGCCCCTCTGTGAAGTTTTCATCCAAATTCATCCAGTGGAAGCCCAATAACAGGCTCCCAGGGTCAAAGTTCTGCCCAGCATACACCAACAGGAGGTCCAACTGGGACCTCAACTCTCTAGCATGTCTTCTGGGATCCATTGTTACCACTCAGTGAAGTTTTCGTCCAAATCCATCCAGTGGTAGGCTCAGAACAGGTTCCCCGGGTCCGAATAGGCTCCCTGGGTCAAAGTTCTACTTGGCGCACTCCGCTGTGAGGTCCAACCAGGACCCCAACCACTCCATTAGGTATCCCAGACCAATTGCCACCCCTCTGTGAAGTTTTCATCCAAATCCATTCAGTGGAAGGTCCAGAACAGGCTCCCTGGGTCAATGTTCTGCCCAGCGTTCACCAACGGGAGGTCCTACTGGGAACTCAACCCTCTAGTATGTCTTCCAGGATCCAGTGTTACCACTCTGTGAAGTTTTTTTCCAAATCCATCCAGTGGAAGGCCCAGGTTCCTGAGTCAAAGTTCTGCCCAGTGTACACCAACGGGAGGTCCGACCAGGACTCTAACCCCCCTAAAACCTGGCCAGGATCCAACTGGGTCACCTCTCATTGGTTTCATCCCACTTGGTGCAGGGGTGTATTTTCAAGTTATTAAGTTTTATTATGTGATGTCGTCCAAATCTATCCAGTGGAAGGGTCAGAACAGGCTCCCTGGGTCAAAGTTCTGCCCGGCACACTCCACCATGAGGTCCGACCAGGACTCCAACCATTCCATTAGGCACCCCTCTGTGAAGTTTTCATCCAAATCCATCGAGTAGACCCAGAACAGGTTCCCTGGGTCAAAGTTCTGCCCATTGCGGGAGGTCCAACCAGGACCTTAACCCCCTATTATGTCTTCTGAGATCCAATGTTAACACTTATTAAACTTTTCATCCAAATCCAGTGGTAGGCTCAGAACAGGCTCCCTGGGTCCGAATAGGCTCCCTGGGTTAAAGTTCTGCCCGGCACAATCAAATGTGAGATCCGACAGAGGAGGGCAGCCATTATTGTTGCGCCTAGGGGCGACCTGACCTGATCGCTAAATCCACCCCTACTTATTGACATTAAAAGTACTATAAACTAGACATGAGCTGTTTGGTTTTGGCTTGGATCTTCCTGCCATGTTCTCGGATCTCAGAACGATTAAAAGCCTCATCTTTCACGGACATCTCGGCACAGGTGTCAGTGACAGATGGCGTTTTGCCTCATTCTGAGATCCGAACTTGGTGGGAAGATCCGAGCCAAAACCGAACCGCTCATCTCTACTATAAACTAATACAAGAAAATATACTGTATGTTGCACAACTCTTTGTATGTATGTACAGACTGCTGTTAATTACTGTTCCTGAGGTCAAATCTGGCTACAGCAGTTATGAGTCAGAGAAAACGCAACCTGGTAACGGATCACAAGACCTTATGACTTCGGCATTTATTCCAGTCATAGACTGTGTTTATAGGAAAGGTAAATTTTTTTGCATATTTTGCAGGGCAGTTTTAAGGTCCAAGCTGCCACTTGATCAAGGAATAAGACAAATAAACTCTTCAACCCTCGAGCCCCCAGATTCACTGTTTCCCAGTTATCTAGACTGGTCAGACTCCAGGGATTATAATTTCTATCCTTTATAGATTCATGTCCCACAGAAGACCTTCAGATTGCTTTTCTGGTGGGTCAGTACAGGAGCAGCTAAATTAGTCACTGGTCATTCTCCATTTAACTTTCAGAATTAAGGAGCTGTAAAACAAATAATGCAAAATAAGATGATAGATATGAAAAACTGAGGTTTCTGCATGGGGATGTAGTTAGGCTAACTGAGAATCAGAATGTGGTCAAAAACAATGGGGGCAGCGTTATGTCTGACCCGGCATGCCGACATGGTAGTAAGGAGATTTACTAATCTTGCCGGCTTTAGAACTTTAAACATGATATCTTACCATTACTGTCTGTATGTTTAAAGTTTTAAAGCCGACACGCTTAAAATTCTTTACATCACATTACTACTATTTTGGCATGCCAGGTTTATATAAAGCTGTCCCCAGTCGGGATTTATACCAACCGCACGGTAGATGCACGTAAAGATTGTGGCAGTGGATGGAAAAAGAGTTGGCAACTCAGCAATCTGTTAGAAGGATGGATAATCGGCATAGACGGGTGGATAATCTCTGTAGTGAACTGGAGAGGGACAGGATTCCAATGCTGCTGAACATAGTGGCACTTACAGAGGAGAAATAAGTGAGGGAACCCATCATATTATGTAGAAAGGTGGGGGAGTCCATTTATGGGGGATGGCACAATGTGCCCAATCACCCCCATAATGACACCTGCAACCAAGTGTTTACCCATATTTGAGAGTGGGGAGTCCCCACTTTCAAATTTTGTGGCTCTCTTAGGGTTCTATTTACTACAATCCGCATTGGGAATGCAGATTGTAGTGTGATATTACCGACTGAATTCGCATTGCAAATTCAGGCAATATCACAGGGACTTACTAAAAATCCCTTGTAGGGACAGAGCTTGCGAGAAAGCTCTGCCCCTGTGAATCTCCTCCGCAGCCTTATCACGGTATTTTCACAAAAAATTCAGTGACAAGTGCCCGTGCATGCGCCGACTGGCTGCCACTGCTACCCCCACCACTAAGCCCCACCGCTAAGCCCCGTCCCTCGCAATCACGACCCCCTTCCCGTGACTCCCCCTCCCTTAATTGCACTTACCTGCAGTGATCGGGGCTCCGGTGATGTTCTCCATGGCTCCGGTCAGCTGACATTCCATAATGCACTGGGACCCGGTCACCTGATGACCGGGCCCCAGTGCAGCATGGGAGACCAGCTGACCGGAGGGAGGACATCACCGGAGCCCCGATCTCCGGTCCCTGGACTCAGGCAAGTTAATTTTTTTTTTACTATTTTTTTGCAGTTTATCAGCATCTGGTCTGTTTAGACTACACAGCTGATCACTGGGGCCGGCTCCAGGCTCTGCTGTGCCTGTTAGAGCAGAGCAGGAGTCCGGTAATCAGGGAAGACCCTGGATTTACAACCTTTTCAACCTAACAAAGCCTGCACAGATCATAGTGATCTGTATGGTGCTTTACTCAAACTCGCTGGCCACAGGCAGGTCTATTGTTTGGGCGGGTTTGCCGGCAGTTTTACTGCGATTTTTAAATCTACTGCTTCATAAATGCTGGATTTCTATTCTATTATTTCTATTATCTAAAACATGTAAGAAGCTTTTATATCAATTCTGTATTCTAAACACTTAGGGTATGGATTAGGAAACCTATAGAAGAGAAATAGAAGATGGATAGGAAATAGATAGTAGATGGATAGGAAATATATAGGAAATAGGAGATGGATAGGACATAGATAGTAGATGTATAGGAAATAGATAGGAAATAGATAGGAGATGGATAGGAATAGTAGATGGATAGGAAATACAATATATAGGAAATAGGAGATGGATAGGAAATATATAGGAAATAGGAGATGGATAGGAAATAGATAGTAGATGTAAAGGAAATATATAGGAAATAGGAGATGGATAGGAAATAGAAGGTAGATGGATAGGAAATATATAGGAAATAGATGGATAGGAAATATATAGGAAATAGGAGATGGATAGGAAATATATAGGAAATAGGAGATGGATAGGAAATATATAGGAAATAGGAGATGGATAGGAAATAGGAGATGGACAGGAAATATATAGGAAATAGGAGATGGATAGGAAATAGAAGGTAGATGTATAGGAAATAGGAGATGGATAGGAAATATATAGGAAATAGGAGATGGATAGGAAATATACAGTATAGGAAATAGGAGATGGATAGGAAATAGATAGTAGATGTATAGGAAATATATAGGAAGTAGGAGATGGATAGGAAATAGATAGGAAATAGGAGATGGATAGGAAATATATAGGAAATAGGAGATGGATAGGAAATATATAGGAAATAGGAGATGGATAGGAAATAGATAGTAGATGTATAGGAAATATATAGGAAGTAGGAGATGGATGGGAAATAGATAGTAGATGGATAGGAAATATATAGGAAATAGGAGATGGATAGGAAATATATAGGAAATAGGAGATGGATAGGAAATATATAGGATATGGATAGGAAATAGATAGGAGATGGTTAAGAAATAGATAAATAAATAAAATCCATAATTTTTTTGTATATGCGTTTTTACAGCCTCTAGGGCCTGATTTTGCAAGGATCGTAATTGCAAAAGCTGCACGCAGGCTATTGATATATGATGTATGCACGCAGGCTATAGAAATATGATGTATGCACGCAGTAATATACTGTAGTATGTAGTGCACGCAGGCTATAGAAATATGATGTATGCACGCAGTAATATACTGTAGTATGTAGTGCACGCAGGCTATAGATATATGATGTATGCACGCAGGCTATAGATATATGATGTATGCACGCAGGCTATAGAAATATGATGTAACTATGCACGCAGTAATATACTGTAGTATGTAGTGCACGCAGGCTATAGATATATGATGTATGCACGCAGGCTATAGATATATGATGTATGCACGCAGGCTACAGATATATGATGTATGCACGCAGGCTATAGATATATGATGTATGCACGCAGGCAGCTTTGCAATTGCAGTCCTTGCAGATATGGTAATGCAGCAGGAGGCATCACACCCCTTGTGCATTATTACTTATCTGAGCTGCATTGTCCAACACAGCATCGGATAATCTGCGTGCCATCTGCCGGCCACCACAGTTTAGAGGAAGAGGCCAGGTAATCTCCGTCAGCCGACACGCTTCCATTTCGGGAAACGGGGGGCATTGCTGCCCCCAAACGGCTGCAGACTGTCAATCACTGGCAGTCTGCTGCCAGTTTACGTGTGGCCTCGCAGACCCATTCTGCACATGCGTACAATGGGTCCGGCACCTGTGTAGATTCCCGGACATCGGGAATCTGTGTTCAGCACTCTGCTGAATTAGGCCCTTAGTACGTTGTGCAATAATGTTATTTAACTTCCAATCAACAATTTGTGGGCAAAATATTTTTACTCTTCCATTTGGTCCGCAAAACTGCAGCCGGCTTGAGATCAGGCTGATTGTTCCTGTTTGCATGAATGACTGTAGAGGGCCTCCAGTTTTATTTATGCTGGATCTGTTCTTACTCTGTGACTGTAAAGTCATTGCCTATGTATTCTGCAGAGCCGGCCCTAGGTATAGACAAACTAAGCAAATACCTAGGGCATTTGGAATGCCTAGGGGTATCCAAGGTCCGCCTACAGCCGGTGGAGGTTTGGTGCAGGCAAGGCCGGGGCACCTGCTGGGCAGAGACTCTGGCAACGGCTACTGCCGCTGCACATCATCCACGATCGGAGCTCAGCTGACAGCCTGGCAGCAGCAAACAGTGAGTGGACAGCGGTAGAACAGCCAACGGCAGTTTGCGGGGGCGGCACACCTGGACGGCGGTTAGTGGTTAGCAGCAAACCAGCTCTGAGAGGTCACACATTCAGAATGAGCTTTTGCGCATGGGCAGAGGCTCATTCAGGACTTTAGGTAATGGTCACAGGAGGGCTGCTGCACCATGGGCCTTTGCGGCGCTCGTAGTAGTGAGTCACACCTCATGCCTCTGGGCTCCGCCTCCAGCAATCATCACACACAGCTGCGGCCTGCCAGCCTGAGACTGGTAAAGTGGGTCCGCCGCTCACGTCTTGCTGTACCCTTTTCAGGATCTTACGGGGAAGAGGGCACCACCCAAAATCTTGCCTAGGGCAGTAATTTGACTAAGGCCCGATCTGGTATTCTGTGTAATGCGTAATGCAACATTTCTCTTCTTCTTTATGATGGACCCAGGTCTAAGTATCATTGCCCATTTATGGGTAGCTACAGGATGCTACTTCTCCTGATCGTTTATACTGGATATGTTACACAGTGACAGTTACATTTATGAACAAATACATAATAGAATAACATAGAATTTGATGGCAGATAAGAACCACTTGGCCCATCTACATACCTCTCAACATGACCCTCTCCAGGAGAGACACAATGCTCTGGTCCTGGACTTCCCTGGTAAGAGGCGGGGCTGCAGCGCAGTTCAAAATTCAAATAGGGGAGCCACACCAACTGTCATTTCACACGCTGCCAAACATCACTGGCGGGGACTCACTGGCAGTTGGTGCGACTCCCCTATTTGAATTTTGGACTGTACTGCAGCCCTACCCCTGGAGCCTCCACCAATCATAAATTACCAGAGAAGTCCAGGACCAGAGCATTGTGTCTCTCCTGGAGAGGGTCATGTTGGGAGGTATGCATCTAGTCTGCCCTTTGGTAACCTCAACCCTATTTGATCCTCAAGGTGCGGGTCCACTACGTGACCCAGGGAAGACAGTACGAATTCGACATTATAATCGTACCGTCGTTCCCCATCCCCTGCAGTGCTTATACTGAACGGAAACTCACGGTGAATCTACCCCAATTTGTAATATCGCCCTTTAGTTTGGATATCATTATCAACACATTTACAGACTACTCAGTGACTCTGGTCATGTTCTCTATGCAGGTATTATAGTGTCATTATAAAGTGTCTGAATATTATAACGTAATAGTAGCAGTCTGAAGAGACCAAGTCAAAATGTCACAAAGGTCCGGCAATCGGTACCAAACAATAGTGTGTTAGACATAAAGGGTTTTCCACATGGGAAGAAGGGTTATGTCAGCCAAGGCGAAATTGACAAAACGCGTCGTCACCATCAAATACAATTCCCACCAACAGTTCCCCAGACTTTAAAATAGTGACAGTCATTACACAAGCATTGTCCCTCTGATAAAGAGATTTTTTTTTTTGCTGCTGCTGCTCATACATCTAACTCACGCATACACCCCGGTTGTGCCCATGCATGCCGCAGTTCTAGTTTCAGGTGCATGCTGGCTGGAGAGTAGTGGGCGTTCCTGGGCTGTGACAGGGAGGTGTCTTATGGGCGTGTTACGGGAGTATGGTGAGTGTGTCGGTGAAAACGGTTGTGCACACAGTTTCTAATACAGGAGGACATTCTCGGATGGCGAAACTGCACTGCCATAGGATTGGTGCAAGTTTCAATGGTGGTAGCGATGGTGGCACTAAGGAGGCACCAATCGGCATTACTGCTTATACAGATGCTGACAGTGAGCTCATTCTTTGCACATTCGGATGCGTGGGTATACACCAGGGAAGTACAGCACTGGACGCTCCAGGCGGCTGTACAGGCTGCAGGGTGCATGCACGGAGCGTCCGGCCAGCACTGCAGCAGCGATACTGGCTGCAGAGGGCAGGGTGCCATTCCAGGAACCCTGCGAGCCAGAAGCAAGCCCCATGGGCCAACAGAGCCCCATGGCACCGTAGATATGTAATTTTGGTAAATGTTAAAGTCACATTGCATATTATATAGTGTATAGGGTAAAGTCTCGTCACATGCGAGAGAGTATTGTCTTGACAGTCATTAATAAATGCTGAAGTCACAGTTTTAGGCACAGTGTAAAATCCTCATTATGGAGCTCATACAGATCCGCTCGCAAGATGCGATCGCTCGCTGGCAAAAAGGGGCCGTATATTTAAACGAAGCGCTCGCTCTCCACTATGTTTTAGTGAGCTACGGCAAAATGCGCTCGTTGATGTCTGAAGACGCCCCCTTGCCACTGGCAACACACGTCATCTCCGGGAATTGTTTGATTAATCGAGACCATCGTGAGCCACCGGAGCTGCTCGCAGCCCTTGGGGTTGCCTTTCCCCGCCGCAAGCACAGCAATCAGCGCTGGCTGAAATACATGCAGGTGACGTGTACAATGACGCTACTTTGCTAATTATACACACCCTTTAAACGCTGTTTTGGCAGCCAGACACGCCTGCGTTCGCACATCCACTCCCCGTTTACAAGCACCTTCCCCTGTTACCACCCACAAATGGCACTATCTGTCACCCAAAGTAGCGACCTGATAGTGGCTTACGAGCTACCAAAATCAGATCGCAACGAATGGCTTGCGCACGCGCACTGCAAATTATACGCATGCGCAGATGTGAGAAAATCGCTCAGAGCGAGCGATCGCGCCTTAGCGAGCGGGTCTGAATCAGGTCCTATGTTCCTTGATTTGTGTAAGTATGCCGACATTTCTGCCAAAGCTAATGGATTAAATGGCGTAAGGTGGTGGCATCTGCGGAGGAGAGGAAGTTTGCACCGACCAATGGGAGGAGTTGAGTGGAGTCAGGGTGTTCAATACTAAGAATGCAGGGAGCGCTCCGATGAGGTGCTGTAGGCAGAGATTTCTTTCTGCTTGGAAAGATAACTGAAAGGGAGGAGAAGCTCCGTGCCTGGTAATGTTCCTTGCTGTGCCCCCATTTCTACTTCTGTTAATAAGAACTTGATGTTTGCTATGTGTGTGCATTAGTGGAGACCAGGTGTTGCAGAATTAAGGCCAGGTTCCAAGTTGCACATAATACAGTCCCAAATTTGGTTGGGTACGGTACTATTGGCATTCTGAACGTCGGGATCCTGACTACATCCTCTTTGAATTGGATGCATTTTGTACCTTCTAGTAGCACTTCAGGGAAGGTGTTCCTCAGGAAGTTACCTCTGGCACCTTAGATCTGTTGTAGAGCAAAAAAGTCTGTGCCACCCCCGTCAAGCCAGGATCATCACTTCAAATGTACCTTTTTTATTCCTTCTTTTAATTGAAATAATCAACTCCCACAAGATGAATTCTCAGTATTACATGTACATGCAGGACCGTAACTAGGGTGGTGCGACCAGTGCCATAGCACAGGGCACCCCAGGGCAGGGGGCGTTGTTTGGGCCTGTCAATTTTCCTGTTGATTATCATCCTCACTTGTAGCTTCCGCTTCTTTTATCCCCAGCATCACCTGGCCTCCCCTATCTCTTCCCTGGCCCTTCCCCATGAGGCCATGGCCATTTTTCAGGTGCATTACCTTATGTCTCTATTTAAAAAATGGGGGGGGGGCGCTAAGGCTTTCTCTGGCACAGGGCACCAAAAAGTCTAGTTACGGCTCTGTGTACATGCACCTAAATCAACAACGAACTGTCACACTCCACCCAAATTCAGCAGCAGAAATTTAGCAATGTTGTAAATTACATTTTTCTGGAATCTAAAGCCGGCCATACACGGTGCAATATAGTAACTGGATTGGGACGATATAGCTGCTATATCGTACCGTGTATGGGCATGATATCATCCCGTGTGCGCTCCCGTGGAAGCGTACATTGCATACATGACTCCTCCAGGTCAGTAAAACTGGCTACACACTTGTGGGCATTCGTCATCGGAAAGAATGCCCTTGAACGGGCATTGTCTGTACACCCTTGAATGAGTTAATGAAGGACGGAACGATAACTCCAATTCTTTATCAACTTACTACAGGTCACTAGCGATATCTCTAGGTTGGATGTGCAATCGCCGGTACACACTGAAGACCTCATTCAGAGCCGCTTGCAAAATGCGAGCGCTCGCTCTGAATGAGGGCGGACGCATCTCTAAAATGAGCCGGCCTCTTGGCCGCTCGCTAAGCTGTGGGTTACCACCCACAGCTTTAGTGAGTGGCCAGGTTGATGGTCGTGATGGTCAAGACCATCGTGACCATCGGGGCTTGCGACGTGACCCTTGTGGTAGGGTCTCATCTGCCGCAAGCCCCAGTGAGCTTTCGGCTCTATTAGAGCCGGAAGCTCACCACTGACATCACGAGTGATGTCAGTGGGGCCGCCCCCAAACGGCAGGCATTCTGTCGGGAACGCCTCCGTTTGGCAAGCCACCCCCCCCGCCCCGCCTACAAAACGGTGCGAGCTGTCGATCACCATCGATATCCGCCCCTTTTGTAGTAAGCCCCGGAGCGAGAGAATTTCTCTCTCGCTCCATGGCTTGTGCACGCGCAGTGCGGCCGCTGCGTGTGCGCAGTGCCTCTACATCGACCCGCTTGCGAGCGAGTCTGAATGAGACCCTGAGCGTGCAGGCAATTTGTCATTACGAAACGGCAAATCGGCCCGACATCGCTCCAGTATGTACTAATCTTAACCGTTGTATGTTGTTGTTGCCGACTGTCTCAGTTATTAGGACCCTGCTATTCAGTCCCAGAGCTGCTGCTGCTGCTGCTGCTGCTGCTGGCCGGTGCTTTAATATGAACTGAGAACATTTTGCCTTGGAGCGATGGTGTGATAAAAAATGTGTCATCTTTAGCTGTGTTTGTGCCAAGTTTCACAGCTACTGTACAGGAACATCAGATGACAACACTATGGAGGCGTGGAGTGGTCGGTGTTAACACTATTAGGTACATGTTTTCACACCTTTCATGTAAGTGACCATTACTCGATTAACAAGTCTGATATATGTTGGGGTGATTTATGATAGCCGGGCACTTGGAAAGGAATAGCATCTATTTTCGTGAGTAGTGTGCCGATTTTGGTTGTGTCCACATACAAAACTGCACAATGCTCACAGCTATTCTGAGATGTGTTTTAATCCCTGTATTCACTTGTTTGACCCTTATATTCATATAAAAAGTAAAACTAGTGTAAAAAAAAAGAGACTGTGGTTCTCTTACTGCATGTATTTCATATTTAAATTGTAATCGCTTATTTTCTGTGCACACGAGTGCACCTAAATTTTAAATTGCGGCTTAAAAAATTGGCAGGTAAAAAATATTTTTTGATAACGTTTCCCTCTACCCACATATATTCCTGTGGGTGGTGGTAGTGAGTTATCTAACATTGTGCCACCCTTCAGGCCTTCAGTCAACCACCTCCCTGTAGCTCAATGTCTGACATTCTGAGTTGCACCAGCTTTAGCATCTTGTGCCGTTGCTGTGCCTGTGACTCTATGCTAATGTTAGTAACAGCCCGTCCCCTGGTGTACACGCCTGCGTCTGAAAGTGCAAGGACCGAGACATCAACTTTGTGCATCTGAAAACTTGCACAAGCCCCATGCTAGGTCATATGTGCAGACTGTTCATTGCTCCTCTCCGGGAGAAGCCTGGGGAGGAGATGCAGCTGGGGGCGGTGCAGGGCCCTAACTTAATTACACCCTGTTTCAACAAAATGCTTTGTGGGTCCGTGGGGAGGGGGCGGCGGTGGGAGCTATTGGTGCACGATTCAAGGCTCCACTGCACCTGCACCTGCGTATGTGTTTATATATATATATATATATATATATATTATATATATACTGTATACTGTATATATATGTGTGTGTGTTTGTGTAGATATACACCCCCACATAACTAACCACACCTCCACTGTGCTGATCGCACCCTCTATGGCAGCACAAAATAGGCCCTTCATCAATTTCAGCGCCAGCGCTATGTGGATCTTAATCTGGCACTGACCTCTACGCTCACACCACTGGCAGCTCTCTGCTACATCATTGACAACACGTGATTTTTTTGTTTTCTAGCCCTAATATTCACTCTAAACCTCCCCTTGGTGCCTAACCCTAACCCTCCCTCCTAGTGCCTAACCCTAACAGTCGGAGTAGGTGCCTGACCCTATCCATCCCTTCTAGTGCCTAACCGTAATCATCGGGGTAGGTGCCTGACCCTAACCGGCCCTTCTAGTGCCTAACCCTCCTCTAAGTGCATAACCCTAACCCTCCCTCCTGGTGCCTAACCCTAACCCTCCCTCCTGGTGCCTAACCCTAACCCTCCCTCCTGGTGCCTATCCCTAACCGTCAGGGTAGGTGCCTGACCCTATCCATCCCTTCTAGTGCCTAATCATAATCATCGGGGTAGGTGCCTGACCGTAACCGTCCCTTCTAGTGCCTAACCCTAACCCTCTGGTAAGTGCCTAACCCTAACCCTCCCTCCTGGTGTCTAATCCTAACCCTCCGGTAAGTGCCTAACCCTAAACCTAACCCTAAAAAATTATTATAAAAAAAATTCATGTCGACCATTTTAGTAGCGACCTTTTCACCCTGTCGACCTTTTGTACCTGTCGACCTTCTTACATGTTGACCTTTAGTGTGTCGACATTTTGTCCCTGTCAATCTATAGACTGTCTAACATCTGGTATCTATCTAGACATTGTCTCTCTAATTACTGCCTATCTACAGTCCGGAACCCGTGCACTATTACCTATATCAGCCCCAACATAGCCCAATCACTGCGCTTGTCAAACTCATTCTCAATTAAAAATATATCACCTGAATACATGGAGAGCTAGTTGTCGTACCGAGCCGTGATGACATCATGGACTGATGGATGGGATTGCACATCTCGGACTATGACGTAACTAAAGGAACAACCCTGGCCAAGTTGTTTTGTCTCAACTGGGTACCAATCAGCATTGTGCATAGCAGAGTTGTCGCACAGCAGCTTTGTGTTACATGTAAGGTCCAAGGGCCTGACGCAGGGACGGCCACTAATGCCACCACTGCTCTGGATGTGTACGTAGAAGCTGTGCGAAAATCTGCAAATGTCGCAACCGCTGGGATTTGTATTGAGACGCCCACCGGAGGCTTTGCCAATCCAAGCGACTGCTTAGGGTTCTGAGTAACCCTAGGTTTCTGGAGACACATTTTTTGTTACTGCGTACGGGATTGCAATCGGAAATTGAGACACGCCCCAAGAACGGTCATGAAACGCCTGCAGTTGAGTCATCAACCCCCACCACCTCACCCTATTGCTGCCCACAAACGGTTTGTGACATTCATTGTTGACTTCCACCTGTTGGAATGTTGGGAGGTATGATCTGTTCACATCCGCTCAGCATAGCAGTGCAGCATTACCTTCTGCACACCTGCCATTAGCGTACGTGGTAATACAGGTAACATTTTAGGGGAGGAGAGAGCTGGCAATGGGCACGCCCCCTTTATGATGTGGCCCTGCCCCAATTAGCAGTGTTGATGAGTTTTTATGCAACTGATAGGCACTTGTGCGACCTTTGGCAAGGTAGTTTGGCCAATAGGTGACAACTTTTTTTGTTGTTCTTTTTACTTTTTGTATTTTTTTACAGAAAGAGCAACAATGTAGTTTTAATCAATTTTAATGAATGAAAATTATTCAAATGAGTTTAAATAGATTATTTATTTAAGCAATAGCATCATGCAGAAATAATGAAATGCACGTGACAAGTATGACTATGACAATACAAAATGAAATGAGTCTGGAGAACACAGTGCTGTATCACAAAGAACACAGTGCTGTATCACAAAGATTACAAGTATGTTGAATACAAAGAACAAAAAACACGGTGCAACATGGGAACAATATAAGTGACCATAACTGAAACCAAAACTAAATGATGGATGTTGCAAAATGGAGGGTCCTGGCACTTACTCCTCATGCAAAACAATAGGGCACGTCGATATTCTGGTTGCCTCCCCCTGGGAGGGGGCAGCCAGGTCGATACAGCGGGGGGCCATGGCGCGGCATAATGGGGAGTGTGGTGGTGACTTGACGCGGCATTGGGGACGGAGCGGGGGGCGTGATTGTGGCCCCACCCCAATACACAATGCTGAGATTACAGCGCAAATCGCATCATCGGCCCCCCTGCTGCGAGGGTGTGTGTGTGGGAGGGTAGCACCAACCGATTCTCGGCAGCCTCCAGGCCTTTCCGGGGGACGAATTCAATTCGTGTTATTGAATAGCGACGGGAGGGACGGGAGCAATGAACACGATAACCGGCATTCTCTGACCACACAGCGCACTGAATTGAATAGCTCCGGGAGCTCGCTACAAATGGGGCGGCTGTCGATGTTGATCGACAGCTCGCCCCGTTTTGTAGGCGGGGTGGGGGGTTGGCTTGTCAAACGGAGGCATTCCTGAAGGAACGCCTGCCATTTGTGGGCGGCCCTACTGACATCACGAGTGATGTCAGTAGTGAGCTTCCAGCTCTATTAGAGCCGGAAGCTTACTGGGGCTTGCGGCAGATGAGACCCTACCACAAGGGTCTCGCCGCAAGCCCGATGGTCGCGATTTTGCGAGCGGCTCTGAATCAGGCCCTTAGTGTAATGAGTGGAGAGTTACAGTGAGTAGGGGGTGAGACAGGTTTCCAGCACTCAGACCCATCTCCTCTCCATGTGTACCTCCCCAGCCATTGACCTCACCGCACGTCACTTGTATACACGCTTGTAAAATAGTTTTCTTTGCTGCTGCGCTTAATGCCAACAATAATTTTCTGCTACCCTGATTGATTCTCTGTCCTCTAAGTAACTGTGCATATGGGTCTGATGTTACTCAATGTTACCGATTGTTTCGCTATGTTGCCAAAGTATACCGATGTAAGTAAGGGGAAGTGGGTGCCCTTATGTCAGGCTGCGATCGCAATGCGAATGCAAACATTTACCTATCCCCGATGATATCAGCAACTGAGCAACTGCATTGCGTGCGAATAAGCAGAATTGCGATCCTTGCTGAATCAGGCCCTCAGTCATTTGACATGTGTGTTCCTTCTTTTTATTTTATTTCAGTTTCATCAATAAAAAAAAACTTTATTAAGGTAAAAGCTTGATTTTCATCTCAGTAATGTCCATGATTTGTCCTCAGGTGATAAAACACAGGAGCTCATTCATGCTAGATGCGTTCGCTCGCACCCAGCGTATTTAAATCCGGCACACACCCAGCAAGGCAAGCGATCGCACAGCAAGGCATAAGCACGCCCACTATGTCTTGGCGTGCGATCACTTTGTGTGTATGCAGACGCCCACCAGCCTGTCTTAAGATGCCCACTTGCACACGTCATCTCCTGGAAGTGCATGTAACCATCGGTACATCGAGGACCAATGGATGCAATTGCAGCGCTTGAAGTTGACTGTATCTTGCCGCAAGCACTGCGATCACTTCAGTGTGAAATACAACCAGGTGACGTGCACTATGACGCTGTCTGTTAATTATGCACGCCTCTGAAACAGCTTTAAGACGCTCAGGCACGCCTGCGTTCGCACCTCCACTCCCCCGTTTCTAG
Organism: Taudactylus pleione; assembly: GCA_031769625.1. Classification (NCBI taxonomy): domain Eukaryota; kingdom Metazoa; phylum Chordata; class Amphibia; order Anura; family Myobatrachidae; genus Taudactylus; species Taudactylus pleione. Next base: position 1,078,393 of record JAUIMM010000461.1, on the reverse strand, counting down.
TGGCCTGCCCCTGTCACCACCCACAAACGGCTTCTCCTGTCACTCACTCTGCTGGGCAGTCTATGCGCAGCGAACGAATGCTTCCCGAGCGTTTGCATTGGTTCGCGCACTGCGATGCATACGCAGAATGCGAACATCGGCCAGCTACGAGCGAACGCTTCTTAGCGTCCGGGTCTGAATCAGGTCCACAGTGCTACCCGTATAGACTTGTGTTGTGGACATTTATAAAGTCTTGCAGTTATAACTTGTTCTTGTACGTCTATGACATCAGAATATGAAACCTCATCCAGATGGCGGGTCAGGGATTGCAAAATGTCACAGACATATTGTAAATATGATGCAAAAGAAAAATAAATAAATAGAATATACTTAAACAGGGGTGTAATGCTCCTTAACCATGCCCCATACCAAGATTTGGAGGGGAGTGGGGGTTCAAAATGTATCCCAACAGAAATAAAAACTCAATTGAAGTAGAGGTGGCCATCCAGAGCAGATGGACCAGTGTTGCCGGGGAAACTTTGGTTCGTGCCACTGTAGGGGCCTGGGAGAACATAGGAAGTGTCGCCATGCACAACTTGATGCCTGCGATCGCTAACCTCCAGATTGTGTATTTCTCCGGGGTACAGGTGCACTCCCTCCAGTGTCCACATCCACCCGTGTCACGTGATGTCTTGGTGGCACTGGTGTAGTTATGCTTCAATCTTATACATAAGATGCTTTTATATATACACCCCACTGTTCACTTGATCACGTAATAAAGGCAGCTGATAAAGGGCCTGATTCAGACCCACTCGCGAGCGGCTGTCCGCTCGCAAGTGGGTCGATGTTATGGACTGAGCATGCGCACGACGGAGGGAGCGTACGGCTCTGAATGAGGGCCAATGTTTGCTGTACAATTATTTTTTTTTTTGCTAATTACAATAGGAATCTATAATTGTGCAAAACACTGACTCCTGCTTTCCTAAGTATGATGGATGATATTTGAGTGTCTTTATTAAGTCATTCATTAGGACTCAACTATTTAGGGGTCACCGTTTGGCCCTGACAAGTGTAATTCCTCTTTTTTCTTTGTAATCTATTTTTATTGAATACTATCAAACATACAAACGTGCGATACCGTAACTAGTCGGCAATGCGCCCTGTGCCGACAAGCCAACTGACCAGATGACATGATGACATGACGCCTAGGGGGTAGGCCACCAGCGTTGGGAAGTACAGGACTGCTGGACGCCACTGCAGCAACTTCCTTGCTGCAGGGTGCCGTTCCAGGCCCCCTACTAGCCCGACGCAAGGCCCGTGGGCCAGCGACGGCGCCACCCACAGAGCCTTGCGCTCTATACGATGGCACCACTCTCACACCCGTAGTTACGGTCCTGTGCAATAAAGCGAATAGAATCGCAGACGTAGAAATGGAGTAGGTACAATTTTCAAGTATAGAAACCAATGGACAGAAACCCAAAGCAAAAATAAGGAGGAGACCAACAAATAGGAGAGGGACAGGGATGGTTTGGGAGGGAGGGGATGTGAGTGTCTATAGCAAAATTACGGTACTCTGGGGAGACCTTAAATTCTATCCAGCAGAACCAGGTGGTTAAAAACTCGAGTCCTTTTCTAGGGTAGAAATGTTAAAGTCCTCCATGCCCATGTATTAGTCAATGTAACCATTGAGGGAGCCGAAGAGGATCTCCAATGAATCGGGATCACCGCCTTAGCGGCAATAGTGAGACGCTTAGGAGGGATTTCTTATAGTTGGAGATGGACGTAGAGGAGTGGCTAAATAGCCAGAAAAGAAAGTCAGTTGGGAAATCTGAACCAGCTATTATTTTGGAAATAGCCAAAGCCAAAAGGTGGTGATCCTAAGGGATGTCTGCCAAATGTGGAATGGGGTGCCAGGGCGATGGCTACAGCGCCATCATGAGTCAGGAAAAGTTGGAAGTATTCTATGCAAAATATTACGGCTGTGGCACCATCATGACAAGACCTATAGCGAGTCTTGATTACCGATGTGCTCTGGGAACTAGCATGCTTAAACAATTATTATTTATTATAGCCACATATTGCAGCAATGATTTTTGGGGTTCCGACCTGCATTACCTGCATGGCCTTAGGCCCGCGTATGAGCACAGTTTAGGCTGTAGCTTACCTGAAGATGGCATTAGTTGTCAGGACCTAGAACATAGTCCTCACTGAGAATAAAAGGCACTGGCCCTCATTCAGAGTCGATCGCAAAAATCGATCGCTCACTCTGAATGAGGGCGGGCACTTCTTGTTTTGAAGTGCTGCCTCCAGGTCGCAAGCTAAGCTGTGGGTCCAGACCCAACCTTAGGGTTTGGTCATAAGCCCCGATGGTCGCGATGGTGATGATCATCGCAACCATCACCCTGATCGCAAGCTAAGCTGTGGGTTACAGCTTAGCTTGCGATCAGGGTGATGGTTGCGATGATCATCAGCATCGCGACCATCGGGGCTTATGACCAAACCCTAAGGTTGGGTCTGGACTCTCCTAAGCCCCAGGGAACTTCCTGCTCTGTTTGAGCAGAAAGTTCCCCACTGACATCATCAATGATGTCAGTGGGGCCGCCCCCAAACGGCAAGCGTTCCGACTGGAACGTCTCCGTGTGGCCGGGCACACCCCCGGCCCGCCCAGCAAACGGGGCGAGCTGTCACTCAACATTGACAGCTCGCCCCGTCTGCTACGAGACCCCTAGCAACGGAGTGCCCATCGCTAGCCGGGTCTCGCGCATGCGCACGACGGAGCCGGCTCCGTCGTGCGCATGCTCTGTGGGGCCCATCGACCCGGTTGCGAGTGCATCGGCTCTTGCGACCGGGTCTGAATGAGACCCATAGTCCTCACTGAGAATAAAAGGCACTGTGTGTGTCTTCCGCATTACTTAGCGGAACTCCGTAGATATCACTGATTTCTCCTGCATTCAACCTTTGTTAACTACTAGATATGAACTGATAACAGTTTGCCTCGTACTGATGGTGCGATGAGCTCAGTTTGTCACATTTAGTGGCGTTGGTAGAAAGAGATGTTGGTAGAAAGAGATGTTGGTAGAAAGAGACGTTGGTAGAAAGAGATGTTGGTAGAAAGAGATGTTGGTAGAAAGAGACGTTGGTAGAAAGAGATGTTGGTAGAAAGAGACGTTGGTAGAAAGAGACGTTGGTAGAAAGAGACGTTGGTAGAAAGAGATGTTGGTAGAAAGAGATGTTGGTAGAAAGAGACGTTGGTAGAAAGAGACGTTGGTAGAAAGAGACGTTGGTAGAAAGAGACGTTGGTAGAAAGAGATGTTGGTAGAAAGAGATGTTGGTAGAAAGAGATGTTGGTAGAAAGAGATGTTGGTAGAAAGAGATGCAGCTACAACAATATCAGATGACAACACCATAGAGGCGTGAAGTGGCCGACGTTAACAAAAAGTACTAGTTCTGAGTCTATTTCACCCCTGTCATGCAAGTTCCTCAGTAATGTAGCAATTACCACAAAATACAATGTAACAGAATGTGAAACTGAGCAAACAGTAGGTAGTGAGGCCCAGTATATACAAAACGTGGGGACTTCTATCTGCTATTCTTCATGATGAATTCTAAATGCCAGACTATGGAAGGATAGAACTTTTTATGTCATTGAAGTGCTGTTTAGTAAATCAGCCATATTATATATAATTTTCTTTTATGTCACCTCTTCCTGGAGAATTTCAGGTAGGGAGAGTGGGAGATGGAAATTTTAATATATTTTTAATGAACAATTAGGCTATATTATATGGCGTGTGCTCTGGCCGGCTCTGATCAAGGCTATCAAGATTGTAACAGACTGGGGGACCTATTCATCAACACTAAAATAACGTTTTTAAGGACATTTTACTTAAATAATGTTATTTTGGTATTCATGTAGCCACTTAGCACAGGAGATATCACAGATATCTCCTTGCTAAGTTCCCCTACGTTAATTTCCACACTCCCCATACATTAGTACTTTAGTATGGGGATATTAGTACATTAGTACATTAGTACATTAGTATGGGGATATTAGTACATTAGTACATTAGTACATTAGTATGGGGATGTGGAAATTGTGGTATTCATCAAATTCCGAAAATTATCAATTTTCGGAATTTAATGCAGTTACTATTCGCCACTGTGAGGTGGCGAATAGCAGAATCGACTTACCTGTATCCACGTGTGCAGGTCCCCGACGAGTCCCTCCGGCGCTCTGCTCCGTCCTCAGGCTCCGGAGGCTGGTTGGACATGTGTGCTCCCCAGCAGAGCACAAGAAAGTTTAGACAAAAAAAAAAGTTTTTTTTTTCTAATCTGTCATGTGGTCTGCTGGGAAACCACATGACAGACCAGCAGGACGGAGCCGGAGGCTGCTGCGCGGACAGGTAAGTCGGGGGGGTGGGGAAGGTGAGCGGAGGGGGTGGTGGGGTCGGGGGGGTACTAAACTTAACGCATCTGTAGGCAGTGCTGCGCATGCGCTGGTTTTACAGATGTAACAGCGCATGCGCAGCACTGTTTCCAGATGCGATAAGGTAGTGTAGGCAGGGAAAAGTATCTATTTCCCGAAAAGCTGTCATCGCAAAAATGACAGCTTTTCGGAATAGATACTTATGGAGAGGTGGAATGATGAATTCCACCTATAATTAGCTAGAACTCCATGAGAGTTCTAAAGCTAATTATCTCCAGAGAATTGTTATGTTTAATGAATAGGCCCCTGGGGATCCAATGATTTACTCACTCAGTAATGAGAAATCAATATTTAGAAAACATCAATCAGATAGTGTGGAAGAAAAATAAAACATTTCAAAGACCTGGTGCCAAATGTAATAGGGTAGGAGTTTAGAAAATGTGAGAGTTTAGCAGTAACCTTTAGTTACTGCTAAACTCTCACATTTTCTAAACTCTCGCCCTATTACATTTGGCCCCTGGGGTGTTCAATACGTCACTCCCAGGCAAACATATGAGTCAAGGGGCAAAATTTACTAAGTGGCAGGTTCCAAACCCCGGCGGTTTTGCTATCTGCAGATTTACTAAGGCCAAAACCGCTGCAAAACCACAGTCAAAACACAATTTAGAATAGAATAGAACAGGGCTGTCATTTGGAAACCGCTGCAAAACCGCCACCAAACCCCCGGGGTTTAGAACAGAATAGAACCCGCCGTCAAACCGCCAAACCGCCGGGGTTTAGAACAGAATAGAACCCGCCGTCAAACCGCCGGGGTTTAGAACCCGCCACTTAGTAAATTTTGCCCAAGGTGTGAAACAAATAAATTGTTATAGGTAGGGAGTGTAATTTACTTCTTTCACATTTAAAGAACATCGGACCATTTCATCAGGCAATACAGTGGTGAATGCAAGCGCAGTCCTTTATAGAGGAGATTTGACCTTTATTTCATTAGTTAATTGTAGACTTGAGGAGTCAAATTGTAAAAGTGGATGCAGGAAAAAAAATGTATGAAAACTGATGGTGCATACACACACAACGATGTTAGTAACCAACGATTTTAGTGAACGATTTTCGTTCAGATTTCCCCTTGAAAAAGTGAACGAAAATCGTTTATAAAAATCGTTGGTTACTAAATTAATGAATGATTTTCATGAACGATGAATGATTTTTTAATCATGCATACAGTGAATGGACATGGTTCATCGTTCATTCTGTACAACATGAACGATTTTCTAAACGAAAATCGTTTGTTGGACAGTCAGAATGAACTACAAACGTGAACGCGCATGAACGATTATCGTTCATCATTCACCTTAAAAAGATGAACAATTTTATAAACGATTTAACGATATCGTTATAGTTAAATAGTTAAAAAAATCATGTGTGTACGCACCTCAAGAATGAAAATATAAGTGTGCTGGTAAGGTAAAGATTTGGTAAGAAACATGGGATTAGGAAAAAGCAATGAACTAAGGAAAATTAATTGCACTGGGGGATGTGTATGCCATAACTAATTAAGGATGTGAATGTTCAGTAAGATTAGATCAAATGTAATGATGTTGCACAGTTGCAGGGCTTTTATGCCACTGTTTTCCCACTTTTGATACCTTCATGAGTTTCTTTCTGCTCCTTATAGACGCCGGTGTTTCATGCCATCATTTTGTTACCATGTGTAAATGTAAAAATTTGACAGTGACAATGGGCCTGATTCCGCAAGGAACGCACAGGAGAGAACGCACGCACTTGGCCGGTGATTTAGCACGGTGCATGCATATGCATCGCACTGTGCGCGTGCAAAGCAGCCTGTGCGTTTGGGATATGGTACGCAGACTACACACAATGTGTATGCAGACCCTTCCGATATTGAATGACAGGAAGTGCCGTTTGTGGGTGGTGATGGGGGTGGTCAGGCGAACGTAGGCGTTATAACGCCGTTATAGGGGCGTGCATAATTAAGGTACGGTGGCATACGCAGCCATACCGTAAGCTGTACACTGGAAGTGGCTAAACTCCTGCCGCAGGTCAACCACTATTGTGCATATGGGTCCAATGGTTCTCGATGTTTCCGATGTTTACGCTATCTTGCGTGCTGATCAGGCTGTGAGTAAAGGGAGATGGGCGGCTTAATACGTGGCTGGGCGTCTGCATCTTGTGGTGCGGTCTCCGTGCGTATAGATTGATTAGCATATTCTCACAGCGGACGGGTGCGTGCGTCTGCTAGGGTGCGTTCCTTGCTGAACAGGCCCAAAATCCCCATGCAGGGCCGGGTTAGGGGACACATTGGTCTCACACCGGGGCCCCCTCCTCTCCGGCGGCCAGCTGTGCACGCTCAGTGCAGCGCTGCACCGATAGACTCTGGTCACTGGAGTGTGCCCAGAGTCTACAGTGCATGCGCAAGATTTTGGTTGGTGCCCCCACCCATGGGATCCTTAAAAGGGGTGTGACCTCATGGAAGGGGCATGGTCTCATTGTGCTGTGCTCCCAGCACTCCCCTTCCTGCGCAGATCACAGCACCCATCACCCATCACAGCACCCTTCTCCCATCACAGATAACAGCACCCATCACCCAGCACAGCACCCTTCTCCCATCACAGATCACAGCACCCAGCATTGTCTCGCTGCACAGTACAGATCACAGCACCCCTCACCCAGCACAGCACCCCTCTCCCAGCACAGATCACATCACCCCTCTCCCAGCACAGCATCCTTCACCCAGCACAGCACCCTTCACCCCTCTCCCAGCACAGCATCCCTCTTACAGCACATATCACAGCACAGCACCCCTCTCCCATCACAGATCACAGCACCCAGCATTGTCTCCCAGCACAGCACAGATCACAGCACCCCTCACCCAGCACAGCACCCCTCTACCAGCACAGATCACATCACCCATCACCCCTCTCCCAGCACAGCATCCCTCTTACAGCACATATCACAGCACAGCACCCCTCATAGCACCCCTCTCCCATCACAGATCACAGCACCCAGTATTGTCTCCCAGCACAGCACAGATCACAGCACCCCTCACCCAGCACAGCACCCCTCTCCCAGCACAGATCACATCACCCCTCTCCCAGCACAGCTTCCTTCACCCAGCACAGCATCCTTCACCCCTCTCCCAGCACAGCATCCCTCTTACAGCACATATCACAGCACATCACCCCTCTCCCATCACAGATCACAGCACCCAGCATTGTCTCCCTGCACAGTACAGATCACAGCACCCCTCACCCAGCACAGCACCCCTCTCCCAGCACAGATCACATCACCCCTGTCCCAGCACAGCATCCTTCACCCAGCACAGCACCCTTCACCCCTCTCCCAGCACAGCATCCCTCTTACAGCACATATCACAGCACAGCACCCCTCTCCCATCACAGATCACAGCACCCAGCATTGTCTCCCAGCACAGCACAGATCACAGCACCCCTCACCCAGCACAGCACCCCTCTCTCAGCACAGATCACATTACCCCTCTCCCAGCACAGCACCTTCACCCAGCACAGCACCCTTCACCCCTCTCCCAGCACAGCATCCCTCTTACAGCACATATCACAGCACAGCACCCCTCTCCCATCACAGATCACAGCACCCAGCATTGTCTCCCAGCACAGCACAGATCACAGCACCCCTCACCCAGCACAGCACCCCTCTACCAGCACAGATCACATCACCCATCACCCCTCTCCCAGCACAGCACCCTTCACCCCTCTCCCACCACAGCATCCCTCTTACAGCACATATCACAGCACAGCATCCCTCATAGCACCCCTCTCCCATCACAGATCACAGCACCCAGCATTGTCTCCCAGCACAGCACAGATCACAGCACCCCTCTCCCAGCACAGATCACATCACCGCTCTCCCAGCACAGCATCCTTCACCCAGCACAGCACCCTTCACCCCTCTCCCAGCACAGCATCCCTCTTACAGCACATATCACAGCACAGCACCCAGCATTGTCTCCCAGCACAGCACAGATCACAGCACCCCTCACCCAGCACAGCACCCCTCTACCAGCACAGATCACATCACCCATCACCCCTCTCCCAGCACAGCACCCTTCACCCCTCTCCCACCACAGCATCCCTCTTACAACACATATCACAGCACCCCTCATAGCACCCCTCTTCCATCACAGATCACAGCACCCAGCATTGTCTCCCACCACAGCACAGATCACAGCACCCCTCACCCAGCACAGCACCCCTCTCCCAGCACAGATCACATCACCCCTCTCCCAGCACAGCATCCCTCTTACAGCACATATCACAGCACAGCACCCCTCTCCCATCACAGATCACAGCACCCAGCATTGTCTCCCAGCACAGCACAGATCACAGCTACCCTCACCCAGCACAGCATCCTTCTCCCCTCTCCCACCACAGCATCCCTCTTACAGCACATATCACAGCACAGCACCCCTCATAGCACCCCTCTCCCATCACAGATCACAGCACCCAGCATTGTCTCCCAGCACAGCACAGATCACAGCACCCCTCACCCAGCACAGCACCCCTCTCCCAGCACAGATCACATCACCCCTCTCCCAGCACAGCATCCTTCACCCCTCTCCCAGCACAGCATCCTTCACCCAGCACAGCACCCTTCACCCCTCTACCAGCACAGCATCCCTCTTACAGCACATATCACAGCACAGCACCCCTCTCCCATCACAGATCACAGCACCCAGCATTGTCTCCCAGCACAGCACAGATCACAGCACCCCTCACCCAGCACAGCACCCCTCTGCCAGCACAGATCACATCACCCCTCTACCAGCACAGCATCCTTCTCCCCTCTCCCACCACAGCATCTCTCTTACAGCACATATCACAGCACAGCACCCCTCATAGCACCCCTCTCCCATCACAGATCACAGCACCCAGCATTGTCTCCCAGCACAGCACAGATCACAGCACCCCTCACCCAGCACATCACCCCTCTCCCAGCACAGATCACATCACCCCTCTCCCAGCACAGCATCCTTCACCCAGCACAGCATCCTTCACCCCTCTCCCAGTACAGCATCCCTCTTACAGCACATATCACAGCACAGCACCCCTCTCCCATCACAGATCACAGCACCCAGCATTGTCTCCCTGCACAGTAAAGATTACAGCACCCCTCACCAAGCACAGCACCCCTATCCCAGCACAGATCACAGATCACATCACCCCTGTCCCAGCACAGCATCCTTCACCCAGCACAGCACCCTTCACCCCTCTCCCAGCACAGCATCCCTCTTACAGCACATATCACAGCACTGCACCCCTCTCCCATCACAGATCACAGCACCCAGCATTGTCTCCCAGCACAGCACAGATCAAAGCACCCCTCACCCAGCACAGCACCCCTCTACCAGCACAGATCACATCACTCATCACCCCTCTCCCAGCACAGCGCCCTTCACCCAGCACAGCACCCTTCACCCCTCTCCCAGCACAGCATCCCTCTTACAGCACATATCACAGCACAGCACCCCTCTCCCATCACAGATCACAGCACCCAGCATTGTCTCCCAGCACAGCACAGATCACAGCACCTCTCACACAGCACAGTACCCCTCTCCCATCACAGATCACAGCACCCAGCATTGTCTCCCAGCACAGCACAGATCACAGCACACCACCTATCACCCCTCTCCCAACACAGCATGGTGTCAGCACCCCTCTCCTGACCCAGCACTCCTATCCCAGAACCCCCCCCCCCACTCACTCAGCACAACACCCCTTACCCAATACCTGGCCCTCACCCAGCCCAGCACCCTTTCCCAGCATTTGCCTAGGGCCAGCTATGGTCTGTCATATGGGAATCTGCTGGCTCTCCTCCTTCAAGACTGACCTTTCACAATTGTCCTAACAACTTAATAAAAACTGACGGACATGCAGCAGTGGCGTAACTTCATCGCAGGTGCCCGGAGGCAAGATAAATGTTGGTGCCACCCCCTACCCTCCAAATTCAAATGTACCACCCCCCCAGCACCTATGCCAGCTGCCACTGCCCCCCTATGCAGTTCCTCTTATACAGTGCCCCCAATAGTGCCCCATATACAGTGCCCCCAATAGTGGTCCCCCTATGCAGTGCCCCTTATACAGTGCAACTTATGCAGTGCCTGTCTATGTAGTGCCCCCTAGTAATGCTCCCCCTATGCAGTGCCCCCAGTAGTGCCCTTTATACAGTGCCCCTAGTAGTGGTCCCCCTATGCCCTGCCCCTAGTAGTGCCCTTTATACAGTGCCCCGGGTAGTGGTCCCCCTATGCAGTGCCCCTTATACAGTGCAACTTATGCAGTGCCTGTCTATGTAGTGCCCCCTAGTAATGCTCCCCCTATGCAGTGCCCCCAGTAGTGCCCTTTATACAGTGCCCCTAGTAGTGGTCCCCCTATGCCGTGCCCCTAGTAGTGCCCTTTATACAGTGCCCCGGGTAATGCTCCCCCTATGCAGTGCCCCTTATACAGTGCAACTTATGCATGCCTGTCTATGTAGTGCCCCCTAGTAATGCTCCCCCTATGCAGTGCCCCCAATAGTGCCCTTTATACAGTGCCCCTAGTAGTGGTCCCCCTATGCAGTGCCCCTAGTAGTGCCCTTTATACAGTGCACCGGGTAGTGGTCCCCCTATGCAGTGCCCCCAGTAGTGCCTTTATACAATGCCCTCAGTAGAAGCCCTTCGTATGCGGTGCACCGTTATGTAATGCCCCCAGTAGTGGGTCCCCCCTATGCAGTGTCCTGTTATGTAGTGCCCCCCAGTAGTGGATCCCCCCTTATACAGTGTCCTGTTATGTAGTGCCCCCAGTAGTGGATCCCCCCTATGCAGTGCCCCTTACAGATATAACACAAACACACACAGATTACTTACCTGAATCCCGTTCCTGCATCCGCCACCGTCCACTGCTCTGTCTTCCCACTCAGCACTATGGGAGAAACGTCATGACGTCTCTCCCATCACCACTGCGGGAGCCGATAGGCGGAGCTCATGAGTGAGCTCCGCCCGGCTCCCTCCGTGGATAAAGCAGCTAATGAGAGTTACTTATCGGTGGACAGGGGGGGTTTCTTTTTCTGCGTCGGATGCTCAGGTGGGTCACGGCGGTCACATGCTATGTCACGTCCGCGACCATAGAGCACTCTGGCAGCAGCAGGTCATGGAGGTGGAGCGCCGATCAGCGGCGCTCCTCCTCCATGCAGCTCCTCAGCAGTGCAACAAGTGCGGGTCCTCAGCAGTGCCCGGAACGGCCGGGTGACAATGGAGCCGGATGGCCCCTTCAGGGATGGTGCCCAGCGGCAAATGACTCCATTGTCTCCGGGAGTTCCGCCCCTGACATGCAGTGCTCCGAATAGACGCATTTCTATTAGTAATATAATATCTGAAATGAAAACAAGTGTTTGCAGCATTTTGATGTGACTTTTGACTGTGAAAAAGAAAGGACAGAGGGCCTGATTCAGACCTGCTCGCATAGCACTCGCAAGCGGGCTCACCACAAAAGGGGCGGCTGTCGATGTTGATCGACAGCTCGCCCCATTTTGTAGGCGTGGCGGGGGGGTGGATTCACAAACAGAGGCATTCCCAAGCGAACGCCTGCCGTTTGTGGGCGCCCGCACTGACATCACCAGTGATGTCAGTGGGCGAGCTACCTGCTCTATTAGAACCGGAAGCTCTCTGGGGCTTGCGGCCACGAGACCCTACCACAAAGGTCTTGTCGCAAGCCCGATGGTTACGATGGTCTTGACCATCGCGACCATCATCCTGGCCGCTCGCAATAGCTGTGGGTGGCCTGAAAAAAAAAAACGCCCTGATTCAGAGCGAGCGCTCTTTCAGAGCGTCCGGCTCTGAATCAGGCCCAGAGTGTGAACGTATAGTGGGGTCAGGATATTATTCCGGATGTGGTTTCATGTAGTAGGCAGCAACATCTTGTTAGTATGCAGTGTGAAATCAGCAGGAGTTGCGGCAATACATGCAAGGGGCCTGGATTTTACTTTTGACAGCGATAGGTGCTCTGCACCCCCCTCCCTCTTCTAATCTTATTATTATTATCCTTTATTTATATGGCGCCACAAAGGTTCCGCAGCGCCTTACACAGTACATAAATGAGCGCACAAGAAAAACAGTTAATAGTAATATAAGACAATGCAGGGCAAGGACATGGTTTATACACATTGCTGCATAACACAAACAAGAGGGCGACAGCAACCAAGTGTTAGGTGCCAATTGGGGAGTTAGCAGTAACCGATACTATGAGAAGGGGGTGGAGAAGCACGTGAGGAATGAGGGCCCTGCTTGTGAGAGCTTTCATTCTAAAGGGGAGGGGCAGACAGACAGGGGCGACACAAATGGGGTAGATAGTGAGGAAGGAGCATGGAGCAGTGGGTGAGGATATACTGTATGCTGCGGAATGTGTGTGTGTGTATAAGATGACCTGATGTTATGTCAAACTTAGATTCTTCATACATATATCTCTATGACAGAAAATAGATTTTGATTATGTATTATTTACTTAAGAGATGCACAAAATAAAGTTGTAGCGCTGTAATTTTTGTGTGAGCCATTTTAGCATCTAAATACATCCTGCTAAAAATCCAGCTATTATGGGACTGTCCCGCCATCCTAATACAGTAGTGAATATTTTAGTCCCAGCTGCAGGGTGCTATGCCATGCTCCTGTAAGTGGGTGCTTCTCACATGCTAGATCCACCCACAAATGGGTGCAGCCATGCCTAACATGCTGTGGTCCCACAGGATGTTGCTGTATCCGGGCCCAGAATATCTCTTGGCAGGCCATGGAGGGCGGGAGGTGGCTGAGAGTGGAGGAACAGAAAAGGTGGGGGAAAGAAGCAGAGGGTTGGAAAGTAGACTGATGAGAGAAAATAGGGGGAACAGCAAGTGGAGGAGACAAGAGCAGGAGGATAGGGATGGATAGAGTAGAGGATTATGTAGACACTGAATAAGGGGTGTGTTTGAAGAAAGGGTGTTCATGATGTGGACAGGGCCGGCCCTAGCCCAAATTTTTTGGTAAGCGAGTATATTTTTTGGCGCCCCCCTATGCAGTGCCCCTTTTACAGTGCCCCCGGTAGTGGTCCCCCCTGTAAAGTGCCCCCAGTAGTAAGCCCCTTATATAGTGCCCCCAGTAGCAGTCCCCCCTTGTAGTGCCCCCAGTAGCAGTCCCCCCTTGTAGTGCCCCCAGTAGTAGTGCCCCCAGTAGTAGTCCCCCCTTGTAGTGCCCCCAGTAGTAGTCCCCCCTTGTAGTGCCCCCAGTAGTAGTCCCCCCTTGTAGTGCCCCCAGTAGTAGTGCCCCCAGTAGTAGTCCCCCCTTGTAGTGCCCCCAGTAGTAGTGCCTCCAGTAGTAGTCCCCCCTTGTAGTGCCCCCAGTAGTAGTCCCCCCACAGTACAGATACACGTAATTAAAAAAAAAAAAAAAAAACACTTACCTGAAACCCCGATCCTGCTCCCGCCGCCGCTATCAGCTCCTCCGTCCGTCCTCCCGGGGCGCTTTGCATTATGGGAGAGACGTCATGACGTCTCTCCCATTACCCACTGTGGGAGCCGGAAGATGGCTCCAGCAGTGGGCGCAACAGCCGATGAGAGTCTGTCTGACTCTCATAGTCTGCTAATCAAAACAAACACACAGCTGGCGGCACCGGCAGCTTTGTGTTTGGCACTGTGTAGTGCTGACCGAACTCCATCCGGTCAGCGCTACACACGCGGTGCAGCTGTGTCACAGAGACACAGTCTGCCCGCGGCCCGCATGGTACGCAGCTGAGGCACCCTCCACTATGTGGCGCCCTACTCAGCTGCGTACCATGCGTAATGGCAGAACCGGCCCTGGCTGTGGACGAGGTGATAAGTAAGATGAAAACTGGAGTGGAGGCTGTGTGATGTAAGGACAGTGTGGATAACAGTTGTAACATGTTAAAAAATACAGTTGAAAGAACAGTACTTCTAAAGTATGAGCGCAGTTTTCCTCCAGTTTAACTCCGGCGTAATACATCTACATTCAGGACAAACACTCTCAGTTGTGTGGCTCACGCCTTGTGAATTGAGAGGCTGCATTCTGAGTAATGTCACTGGCTCTAAGTGAATTAAGAGGCCTCATAGTCCTGAATGATACTAGTGTTACAGCCTCTGCATCAATGACCAACCTCTCTCTCTCTCTCTTTCTCTCTCAGGCGCACCCAGAAGAGCTTCCCTATGAGACGGAGGTTTTTCGTCCACCCCATGAATATTACCCGTATCTCAGTGACAGTGAAAGCCACGGTAACTACAGAATATCAGACATGCTGACATTTATGGCATGGTGCATCAGTGTACACTACTATACATATGATATTGATAATTTAGTGTAAAAGTATAAAATAAATACATAGTGGGAGATCCAGGGAAATCTCTCTGTGTGATGTCAGAGCTATAGCTGGACATGGGGGTGGGCTGCAATATGCAACTTATGAGGAAAATCATCAGGGTGTGGTTATGCAAATGAGTGGGTGTGGTTACAATGGTGTACACGTCTAGCACATCATCATTGCAATAGTAAATGGATCATTTTGATTTTCTGTTTTAGATAATTAGGCACATACCAATCTTCTAGTGATCATGGTGCTATAAGGGTTTTTTCATATTTTTATATTAACATCCAAATTCATTAATAATAATGTGCCTAAATGTAACATGATAGTGGAAATGGCCAGCAAGATAAAATATGTGAGTTATAATAATACCTAAACATTAGTAGTACTGTGTCCTCACTATGTATAGGATGATAACTTACTGCACTATACACTGTCATTTATAAGGATGTCAGACGTTATTAAAACATTTCCTCTCCATCTGAAGACAAAAGAATAAAACTGCATAATTTTATACAAGGAGGAGATAACTGATAATAATAACCTTATAATCTACAGGATGGAGGAATAACATTACTAATCACCCAGGGATTACAATGAAACTCAACAACACCTATATTGATACTGATTAATACAGACATTTATATATATATATATATATATATATAAATATAGCATAATTATCATTGCATAATAAAAGGCAGGTGGCATGGGATACAAAATAATTGTATGAAGGTTTAGAAACCGAGATAAATAGATAGATAGATAGATAGATAGATAGATAAATAAATATGAAAAGGCGGGTGAGGTGACACCCGGGTGTGGACCGCACCCTCCCTTGTGACGCCACTGAGATAGATAGATAAATATGACAAAATAGATAGATATGATAAAATGCATAGATAGATATGCGAAGATAGATAGATAGATAGATAGATAGATAGATAGATAGATATGATAAAATACATAGATAGATATGAGAAAATAGATAGATATATATGAGAAGATAGATAGATAGATAGATAGATAGATAGATAGATAGATATGATAAAATACATAGATAGATATGAGAAAATAGATAGATATATATGTGAAGATAGATAGATAGATAGATAGATAGATAGATAGATAGATAGATAGATACGATAAAATACATAGATAGATATGAGAAAATAGATAGATAATGAGAAGATAGATAGATAGATAGATAGATAGATAGATATGATAAAATAGATAGATAGATATGAGAAAATAGATATATATGAGAAGATAGATAGATATGAGAAAATAGATACAGTAGATAGATAGATTGATAGATAGATAGATATGAGATAGATAGATATGAGAAAATAGATACAATAGGTAGATAGATAGATAGATAGATAGATAGATAGATAGATAGATATGAGATAGATAGATATGAGAAAATAGATACATTAGATAGATAGATAGATAGATAGATAGATAGATAGATAGATATGAGATAGATAGATAGATAGATAGATAGATATGAGAAGATAGATAGATAGATAGATAGATATGAGAAAATAGATACAGTAGATAGATAGATAGATAGATAGATAGATAGATATGAGAAAATAGATACAGTAGATAGATAGATAGATAGATAGATATGTGATAGATAGATAGATAGATAGATAGATAGATAGATAGATATGAGAAGATAGATAGATAGATAGATAGATAGATAGATAGATAGATAGATAGATAGAACATATACTAATCTAATCTTCCTTCCCTCTTAGAGCATTACTGGGAGTACCCCTCACACCTGCATGCGGATCTCGATGGATTCCCAGACTCCCAACTCACAGAACTGCAAAGCGTACAACCCCCGCAGCTGCAACAGCTATACAGACACATGGAACTGGAGCAAATGCATGTCCTGGAACCTGGAATTACTGCTCCTCATCCGCACCTGCAACTGACACACCAGGTAAATTCCTATGTTTGACACAGTGCAGGTGGAGCTTCTTCATCTAACATCACTGTCATAGAAACACAGGGAGGGGTTGGAATATTAATGTTTAAAAGTGCAATTGCAGATTACATAGCGTGGACACAGCCATGTTGTGGGTGGAGCTATTACTGATGGGAATGTACTCTGCTATTGAGTTCCTAGAATGTTTGAAGAAAGAAATGAAATGCTTATTGTTGCAGCAAGAGCCAAATTAATACCTGACATACCCTGGGCAACATAATGGTTTGGGCTTCCTTCCCAGGATAAACCCAAGATAAAAACAGGTTGGGGTAATCTGAGCTACTCAGTGCCCACTGGGCCCTAGGCATGAATCTTGGTTGCATAATTTAAAAATATATATATATTATTATTTTTTGAGTTAAGTAATTTTTATTTGCATTTTATGAAAGCAACATAATCAATAATATAATTAATAGCAGGCTCACAGAATATAACATAAATATTTGTTTTTAAATAAATAAATGGAGACCATATTGAGACTGACACCAGCGATCCCCAATTTTATGATACTATGAGCAGCACTCCCAGAGGTTTATCAATACAACTCTGCTAGTGTCGGGCGTCTATTGTTGCCGAAAATGTGTCTAAGTTGCAATGCAATGTGATTGGGATGCACCATGAGACTGTGCTGAATGATTTGATATGTGACACTTGTATGTCTATTAAACTAGGGATAAGGGTCTTGGGAGACACCTCTGCACTAGGCTTAGGTCAAATGAAACATTTAAATATTGTCCCCAATTAGATAATTTATAACACCTACAAAGTCATTCCGTGGGGGTGCTGTCAAGGACAATAAATACAAGCTTGCAGAAAGGGAGAGGAAATGTATTGTCTCTTTGTTAGTGCACGTATGGAAAAGATTTTATAACAATTAAAATGTAACATTAAAAATTCACTTCACCTTCTTAGTGAAATATTCCATGAAAAAAGATTAATAAAAACATTTTCAATATATTTTTATTAATCTTTTTCATGGAATAGTTCACTAAGAAGGTGAAGTGAATTTTTTAATGTTTACATAATAAAAGTTACATTTTAGTTGTTACAAAATCTTTTCCATATGTGCGCCAACAAAGATACAATACATTTCCTCTCACTGTCTGCACACTTGTATGTCTGTGTGTGACTGTACACAGAACTTGGTGTGGAAAGAATCTGCGGCCTCTGCATTGTAGCACTTCACATGCTGCTCAGAGACTCAGTCATACACAGATATACAAGTGTCACCTATCAAATTGAATCAGCACAGTCTCCTGGTGCGTCCTAGTCGCATCGCATTGCACCTTAGATGCATTGATTGGCAATAAAGATGCCCGGCGCTAGCAGAGTATCACAGGACCTCACGCGCCGACAGTGGCAGTTTGGTGCTACTGCAGCAAAGATGTATGAGGACACATCTGTACCTTTCATAGACCAATAACAAGTGCCTGCTGTATACAGTATGTAGGGAAAGGGGATCCGGCCCAAGCCACGTTCTAGCTATCACAACTTTCGCCAGAGCGGTCAGGCACATAACATATTAGTATAAAGCATTATGGAAAGCCTTCTCAGAATTAAGTATTTATGCTTCATTCATGTGTTATACATCCCACTCATTAGAGATATCATGGAACCAGACATATATAATTACTATATATAATACTAGCGACTTTGCATGGGAGTAATTTAATCTCGCCAAAGCCCCCTGCATCTGATAACAACCTAAGCCATGTCACCACAGTCCCCTGTGCTTCACCACAAGCCCCAGCTTCTCACTCCTGCCCCCTGCATCTCACCAGTGTCACCACAACCCCATGCTTCTCACTCCTGCCCCTTGCATCTCACCAGTGTCACCACAACCCCATGCTTCTCACTCCTGCCCCTTGCATCTCACCAGTGTCACCACAATCCCCTGCATCTCACTCCTGCCCCCTGCATCTCACCAGTGTCACCACAGCCCCCTGCTTCTCACTCATGTCCTTTGCATCTCACCAGTATCACCACAGCCCCCTGCTTCTCACTCCAGACCCTTGCATCTCACCAGTGTCACCACAGCCTCCTGCTTCTCACTCCTGCCCCTTGCATCTCAACAGTGTCACCACAGCCCCCTGCTTCTCACTCCTGCCCCTTGCATCTCACCAGTGTCACCACAGCCCCCTGCTTCTCACTCCAGCCCCTTGCATCTCACCAGTGTCACCACAGCCCCCTGCTTCTCACTCTTGCCCCTTGCATCTCACCAGTGTCACCACAGGCCCCTGCTTCACACTCCAGCCCCCTGCATCTCACCAGTGTCACCACAGCCTCCTGCTTCTCACTCCAGCCCCCTGCATCTCACCAGTGTCACCACAGCCCCCTGCTTCTCACTCCAGCCCCTTGCATCTCACCAGTGTCACCACAACCCCCACTGCTGCTGTCCTGCAGCTGGCTGGGGCCTGGCCACTGGGATGTGCTGGGAAGGGCAGGAGGATCATGGATGAAGAATTTGTATTGCAGCTACCATAAGCATTAATAGCATCATGTCCCCGTGGCTGGGGCACCTGTGCATATTTCCGCAGGCTCCATACACCATCCCTCCCCAGCTGCTGAACATGGCGATGAGCAACGTCCTCTTTGCACATCGTAGCCTGTATTTCCTGGGTTTCCTGTTGAGCTTACTTGCCATGGTGCCCCTGTCCGAGAACAGCGCTGACTTCTATGGGTGGTACCTCCTGGTCACTGAGGGCTTGTGGCTGAGTGGGAACAGCAAGCTGGAGAGGGAGAACTTTGCAGTGGAGGAGTTGTGGCTGGAGTCTGCCTGCAGATTCATTGTAGGGATGGACATCAAAATCCTGAAAAGTTACTAACCATTGATATTTTTGTACTAATGGTAGTGTTTTTACCATTTGATGGTGGCGGTCTAATGTTTAACACTATCTAAAGGAAATCATTCAATGGTGTTCTGATGGTTGTTTTTTTTTTAAATTCCTGATAGCTATGCCTCCACTTGCTCCTTCTTGGCTACTGTGTCTTCATCAGGGAATTTTCATGTGTTTGTTGGAGGTTGTCTCTCACTCTCTGTCTGCCTCAGACGTGACCCTGCTCAGTCCCTGACTTCCTTCCCTCTCTAGGCTGCTGCTAAGCAACAGGGTACATTGCTGTCCTGATTGGCTCTCACTGTCTTTTGCTGTTTCAGCGCCCTGGCCAGCTCCTATACAGCACCTTGGTGCAAGATTTGTTTCTGTGACGTTGCTTCACCAAAATCATCACTGCTCAGCTCCCTTTTGTCACAGATGAATGGTTCATACACCCAAACCTTCCTCGACCAATGCTCTATAGAATATTGAAAACCCCATCAAGAGATTAGCCCGAACACACAGATCCCTAAACCGGGGACTTTATTTTATACATATATATAGAGAGAGAGAGAGAGATATATGACCTGTAAGAGGGTGGAGATGAAATAAAACAATAGTCTGGTACATAAAGTAAATGATGAGATTTATGTAAATTAAAAAGTTGTATGCATACCAGAGATTAGTTTGAATAATAATAATATCTGTAGAGAATGGTTGTTTGTTGTTAGGTAACCGTCTGTACTTCCTGTTAAATAATCTTCTTGAATGTTTCTCCCAACAACCAACAACCACTCTCTACAGATACGCGTAATTAAGCGTATCTCTGGTAATCATACATTTTAATTTACACAAATCTCATAATTTACTACACGTACTAAACTATTAGGCTCTTGTTTTGTCTCCACCCCCCTTACAGATCACTATCACGGTTATACCTAACCCGTTTCCTGAGAAATGAGCTATCACCCATTAAGAGCCTGGGAAGTGTATTTTTTTTTTACTTTGTATTTCTGTCTTACAGTATGTATATAAGTTTGTTACTTTTATTATTAATTATTGTTTATAAATTCTATAAAAGCTGTACACTGCAAGTATTAGGAATAGTAGGAGTGCACCGCAAACCCTTCAAGCACATATATAAATCTCAGTCTCTTCAAACTGACTTGATTTATAGAACTGCAACAGAAAAATTGTTACAGTAATTTTAATTTAGAGGCTAAATCACTACCGTACGCAACTGCGTATGCAATAGCGATTACGCACTGCGATAGTATGCTAATCCATTGCTAATACATTGTGATCGCAATACCCTCGCAGCCCTGCACAGGGATGCCCACTTTACTCAGCACACATACGTACTGTTTAGCAAGACTGCAAAACCATCGGTACAACCGAGTACATCGCAGCCTCACGCACACTTGCACAAGCCCTGACCTTACTCAGAAATTGCTAACAACCACGCACGCTATGAGTCCTCACACTGCATAGGGCATTGCAGTGGCTAATTTATGCACGCCTCTGTGGCAGCATGCGAACGCACTGGCACGACTGCGTTTCCCTGACCCCCCCGTCACCACCCACAAGCAGCACTTCCTGTCAATCGCTCTGCGATGGGTCTGCGTAGCCTCTGCAATCGCAGCGGCTACGCAGACCCATCCAGTCCCGATCGCAGTGGCCTGTTCGCTCACAGGCACTGCGATGCGTACGCATGCGCAGTGCGCTATAATTAGCTGATTGAGTGCGAATGCATTTTATATGGTGGGCGGGGCCAGCCTCTGTTCCAGGAACGCAGACCCTAGCCTCCGTTTTCTGGGAGTGCTGAGGCCAAGTTCTGCGTCTTCCGACACAGACTTCATGGCCGGAGCTACTGACTTGAGAGGAGTAACCTCAGGATTACTCAGAAGAGCCGATGCTCAGTCTTAGTACGATGCTGAGTCTTAGTACGCAGCACTGGGATCTGCGATGCGGTCAGGAGGCATTTATATACACCAGACTCCTCCTGCTGCATTAAATATGAGTTGTACGGTATTGCACAGCCGCTTCCCTGCGCTTCCCTGCCACTGTGCAATACCGTACAGCTCTGAATCAGGTCCAGTGATAAGAGGATAGTAGTGGTAGGCTTCTGGAAGCTATCACCTGCCCGTTCTGCAGCGAAAACACCCATATTCACTGGATTTAGGGATTTTCTCCTGGTCCCAGGTCATAAATACAGTATACCACTTTGTAAACTGCTTTCCTTTTGTACCCTGCTGCCTGAGAACATGACTTCATCATAAGTCAACTACCAACTTCCGCCGGCAATGGAAAGAGACATAATACATAATGCACATTATAAGTGTGTTACTACAGTATACGTAAAGGGTATGCAGTCAGGAAGCCGACGGTCGAAATGCCGGCCGCCGGATTCCCGACTGTGCAATCCCGACAAGGGACTAATGATAGGCGTCGAAATCCCAACGCCTATGCCGGGAACCCGACGGCCGGCATACAGAATGAAGGTAAGCCGAGCGGCGGGCGCTGACAGCCGCGGGGGGGAGAGTTAGGTTAGGGCTCCCGGGGGGGATTTAGGGTTAGGCACCCCCCTGGGAGGGTTAGGTTTAGGCTGCGGAGATGGGGGGTTAGGTTTAGGCACTTACGGGGGGGGGGGGGGTTAGGGTTAGGCACTAAGGGGGGAGGTTAGGGTTACGCACCCCTAAGGGAGGGTTAGGGATAGGGGGGAGAGAGGGTTAGCTATAGTTAGTTTACTTACCTGTCGGGATCTTCACTGCTGCCGGTCTTCCGGCGTCCGGCGGTCATTCATACCGATCCCTATGTAAAGTATGTATAAACTGCTGCAAGTAATATCTGTGTAAACAGTAAGTTTGGATGTCACCAATTGCAGCCGCTTACAATCGGTGAGTTCCTTTGATGTACTGTAAGGAATAATGCACCCCCTATTGTGTAAAGTATAATGGATATTAGAAATCACCTGGGATTTCTGTGCCTTAAAGTGCTCGCCCGCAGCATATACAGTATATATATATATATATATATATATATGTACAGTATATATATATATTATATATGTACAGTATATATATATATTGTATATTAGATATTGTATATAATTACATATCTTTCCAGGTGTCATATATGCCTCGCATGTGTGTGCAATTCCATGCACCACCCAGCTCAGAGGAAGACGACCACGAGAGGCGCAGCCCCCCTTTGGAAGTCTCAGATGGAGAGATAGATTCCCGAGACACTGGCTACGGGTTGCTACTTGGAGAAACAGGTTTGTAAATAAATGTATTCATTTCCACTTGGGCATTTTATCCTAAAATACCACTCCTAGAAGCCTCATTTACATTGTAAATAAAACAGGGTCTCATTAACAGAAGGATGGTTCAAATCAGTAAAGAATATGTGCAAGCTTCTCCCTTGCAGCTAAATATCTTTCCTTTGCCCGGCATGCTTTGGGAAGTTTCCCTTGTTTGAAATTCTGCACCTCCGCACTTGACACATAAAGCCATACATTAAATACAAATATAAACTATGCTATATAATATATGCTATGTAATATGTACAGTGCACGGTATTGCAACATATTAAGTGCTCTTTAATTAATCCAAACACAAAGATAGATAATATCATAGTTAACAATTTGTTGTTTTATTAATTATAATCATCGCATTTTGTAATATTCATGTCATATATGAGCTGCCTTCTGAAATCACATCTTGCCATAGACAGAAAGAACAATAGACTTTACTTTCTTGCATAGAATAGGATTTAAGCCATGCCTGGAAAATAATATTTCCCCCAGGTAGTGCTCCAATTTATTTGAGCAGGTGCTTGTGTGTGTTATTGTCTGCAGATAGAGCATCCTTTTAAGCAGATGTCTCCTAAGTTTACAGTATGGTAGACAGTAAAAAGGTCGACAGTGTATAGATTAGACAGTCAATAGGTCGATTATGACAAAAGGTCAACACAGAAAAGGTTGAAGTTGAAGAAGGTCAACAGGTACAAATGGTCGACATGATCAAAAATGATGACACGGAAATGATCGCCACATAAAAGTCGACACATTTTTTTATTTTTTTTTAAAGATTTCTAAACCTAATCTTCACCGTAACCCTAACCCTCCCATTGGTGCCTAACTCTAACCCTCCCTCCTGGTGCCTAACCCTAACCGTCGGGGTAGATGCCTGACCCTAACCGTCCCTGCTAGTGCCTAACCCTAACCCTTCAGGTGCCTAACCCTCCCTCCTGGTGCCTAACACTAAGCGTCGGGGTAAGTGCCTAACCCTATCCGTCGGGGTAAGTGCCTAACCCTAACAATTGTTTTTTGTTTGTTTTTTAAAATAAACATGTCGACCATTTACATGTCAACCATTTTCATGTTGACCTTTTGACCATGGTGACCATTTGTACCTGTCGACCTTCTTCCATGTCGATATTGTCTGTGTCAACCTTTTGTCCCTGTCTACCTTTTGACCATGTTGACCTATTGTCTGTCTAACATCTGGAGTCTATCTAGACACTGTCGACCTTTTCACTGTCCATCTAAAATCCAGATACCGTGCTGCATAGCACTTTACAGAGAATGTTCCATGACTCTCATCAGCGGGGCTGTTCACATGGGCATACCCGTCAAGAGCCGTGCGGGGCCCCCTGTAAAAAAGGGGCGTGGCCTAACTGCAGGAGGCGTGGTCATGCCACCTTAAGTTAAAAAAAAAGTTTTGCGGTGCTGCGCCCTGGAGTGGAGAGCACAGTGAGCCCCCTCAGCCTGGCGCATACCAGTGGGGGCGCAATCAGCTTGATCGCTACCCCCACAGGCATAGGAGACTGCTGTGGCTGCTTCTTAGCAGCCGCAAGCAGTCTCCAGGGCAGCCCAGCACACAGCAGCGTGTGCTGGGCTGCTGTTTGATGTAAGAGGGGGGGGGCGGTGCCCGACCCGGGCCCCCACCGGATCCCTCCAGCAAGCCTGGGCCCGGGTAATTTGTACCCGCTCCCCCCCCTCTCGGCGCCCCTGCACACGGGCTTGGGGCTGAAGATGATAAAGGGCCTATTGTGAGAAGGGGAGGAGCTGTGACCAGTGCTGTGTGGGTGTGGCCAGAGCTGTGTGGGCGTGTACTTTGCCTACACTATCAGCCTACAATGTCTCCCTAAATACATAAAAATAGAAAAAAATGCATCATTTTGTGAGGAAACTAGAAAAAAATATGTGAATACTTATGACTTATGGCTGACTGTGTGGCCTGCTAGGCAGCTGGTCAACATCATGCTGTCATGGCAATGGGCCTATTTTTATGTGCCCTGCTCATCAGTCCCTGACCAGTGGAGCCCTCACCCTTTCTTCCACACAACCCTCAGCAGACCACACAGACACACACACGTTATAAGCCAATTGTTTTTTGGGCTATGGCAGGAAAGTGGGGCAAAGCACAGGAGACCCACACCCTTTTGAGTCCACCAAGATGAGCCAACTCTTTCAAGCAGTGTTCATTTATATGTATAGACAGACTAAATTTTAGGCAATTAAGGAAGAACTCATTAGAATATAGGTTTGGGTGGACTTTAAAGAATAAAAAAAGTGTAAAAACAGAAAGGAAACTTGTATGTGCTATTTCCCAAGGGAAAAATCCTACGACCACCTTACGCCATGCTCCCCTCTTCCCTGGCCACACATCCCATTCTGTGGGCTGTTGCAGGGCAGGCTGAGCAGTAAGAGCAGAAGGACATAGGCTTGGAGCTATCACACCATCAGAAACCATACTGGATCAGCTGTATGGCTCATACAAGGTCATTGTAGTTTTGCTTTGAATTTTAACTCTCTAACTTCTACCCAAAAGGATATTTTTACTTTTGTGTGGAACTGTTCCTTGAGTTATAGGTTTCCACTGCAAAACAAAAATGGTTGACCTGGATCTACCTACAAGTGTGACTCAAGTCCACACGGCAATATCACGTTCTGACTATCCTAAGTTCTTTCCGGTATAATTTTCCAATCTGAAGCAATGTTCAGCTATAATGTCCTGCAAGCCGGCGTCTCAAATCTTTACCTCTTATATCGCAGGTAACAAGAAGAAGATCCGACTGTATCAGTTCCTCCTAGAGCTGCTGCAAAGCGGGGACATGAAAGAGAGCATCTGGTGGGTGGATAAAGACAAAGGGACATTTCAATTCTCCTCCAAGCACAAAGAAGCCCTTGCACACCGGTGGGGTATTCAAAAAGGCAACCGCAAGAAGATGACCTATCAGAAGATGGCTAGAGCACTGCGAAACTACGGCAAGACTGGAGAAGTGAGAAAGGTGAAGAAGAAGTTGACCTATCAGTTTAGCGGGGAGGTTCTGCACAAAATGTACACCGGACGGAAGCATTTTCATCACTGAGTTGGTCTATACGTCTGTACAGCACGGACGTGCTCTTACGTATTCCATTGGTACGAAAGACTCCAACGCTTCCTTTAGGAGAGGAAAACATTTACTTGTAAATACTAATATTATAGTAATTATTTTTTTATTTGTATGGTGTGTGGCTTAGTGTAGAAATCAGCATCTTACCACTCAGTAAAAAGAGACGAGGGAGCTAAATGAGGGGTATCCGAAAACATTTATTAATTTCAGCATTACTATAAAAAAAAAAAAGATTTTTGCATAATATTTTACCTGAGAAGTCCAAAGACTGAGGGGTCTATTTACTAAGCAGTGTTAGGAGACAGAGTGAAAAGTGATAAGGTGCCAGCCAATCAGCTCCCAACTGTCATTTTTCAAACACAGCCTGGGAGATGACAGTTAGGAGCTGATTGGCTGGCACCTTATCACTTTTCACTCTGTCTCCTGACACTGCTTAGTAAATAGACCCCTAAGAATTGTAACCATTTTTTTGTAACCAATTTTAACGAATTACGTTCCAGTACAGAATGAGATTGTGACCACGTAAATCGGTTTCCAGTGTTCAGTACAGATATGTCCTCATATACTGTTGCTGAAATTGTGGCAAATAGCCCATTTCAGTGCGCCAGTTTTCGGATGCCATGGCTGCACCAAACGTCTTTCTTGCTCAAAATGTTTGTTTTATTCGCATAAATAAAACAACTGTGAGCGACATATCTACAGTCAGGGGCGTATTTATAATGTGTGCAGTGCACACGGTCCCCCGGGTCCAGGGGGGACCCACACCGCACACCCTGCACCCATATGTTTTGATACCTACCCCTCCGAAGTTCCGTGTTGGGCTGTAGCGCTGGACAAAACACATGAAAAAATGGCAGCCGCAGCCATTTTTCCCGGAATTTTGTACATGTGCCCTAGGAATATGCCAATTTTCCCGGTGACCAGCACAAGCGCAGTAGACTCTGGGCACAGACTAGTGCCCAGAGTTTACTGCTCTGCGGTGATGCAGACGGCCACCGGGGAGAGAGGAGGGGGCCCCAGACAGGGAATACACACTGGCACCCTCCTCCCTTAAGACACCTCTGACTACAGTTCAAGGTTACTCTGATCAATTTGAGTCTGTATATGTGTAAGAAGTACTGTGATGCCACGGTCGCGGCTTTTTATCACGCCATGTTCCGTTGCGCTTCATCTGCGACTTAGTACGTGTTTAAAACTAATTCCTCTGCGGTTAAAGTCGCAGCCTGGAATCTCTAGTACACTGTGAGTGGTGTATCACTGCTCCTGCAATGCGAATAAGAGGCAAAATCGAAAGAAAATTCCACACAAAAGTGTAATAGTGATCAAACACTGGAATCTACAAACCCTTCAATTCCAATTTCCCCTCCCATGTGAAGTTGAAGATAATGGAACAACAACTTTCTTACTCAGTAATCTGTGAGCTATATTCATCTAGTGAATGTATATCAGTATTATTTCTCAACCAAATGTTGTTTATTGGCGTCATTTTCACATTACATCTGAGGTGTATATTCCAACACTATGCTGAGGAAGCAGACTGTTGAATTGCGAAACGCGCTGCATCACATCATAAAGTGAAACTGTCAACTTTTTGGCTGCAGAAAAATAGCTGCGTCTGAAAGAAGTCTGTTCGGTCAGTTTTATTTTCATATTTAGTTTATTGTCTAACCAAACATTTTCTCAAAAGGCTGCAGACAAAGGTTATATACTGAATATAATATAGACTGAATATAGACTGAGTTCAGTTGCATCAGTCATTCTGAAACTGGCCTTGTATAAATAAATGTTAATAAATAAATGTATCAATAGTGTATTTATTACTCTCCTATATATAGCACTGATATATTCTGTACAAGCCTGTGCCTTTTATTAAGGTAAAATATACAATGTTAACAGGGGTGTATTAAGAGAGGAGGGGGCATGTGGTCACTCCCCCTCCTCTCTCTCTCGGTGACCTCACTGTCAGCCTCAGTAGACTCCGGGCACTAGATTGTGCCCGGAGTGTACTGCGCATGGGCAGATCATCGGGAAAATGACACGGCATACATTTTCCCGGCAATTTCCCTACTGTGCATGTGCAGAACACCGGGAAAATGGCCACGGTGGCCATTTTCCCGGTGTTTTGTGTAGCACCTCTCCAGCTGACATGGGACTTCAGAGAGGTAAGAATTAAAAAGTATGAGTGCAGGGTGTGGGCCCAAGGGCCCGTGTGCACCGCACGCCCTGCACCCATTATAGATACGCCCCTGCATGTTAATATCCCATCCAAAGCAACACACCACAAGGGCAAAGTTTCCCAGGAGCCATTTAACCTACCAGAAGATGCACGTTTTTGCTAATGTTTTCCTGTAGATTCTGCTAAACAAGCTTAGCTGCATCGGTTTTAAGCAAATTGTTGCAACATATCTTTGCATAAAAATAACTGTTACACCACTTTGAAAGTGTCGGAGGAAACTTATACAGGACACAAAACCCCAGACAGTGCATTTTGCGTTGCCCAGAAATGTGATCGTTACAAACATAAACCTAACAGACCCCTGGTCAACTCCCAGAACCACAATTGCATTATCTTATGGTTCTATAAATTTGTTTGTGTCAGTTTGGATAGGAAAGAATCAGCATTTTTACAGTAGAGAAGACAGAAGTTGGGGGCAGAGAAGCTCTAAAGCTGGCCACACACTAGACCAACTTACATCCAACCATCCAACTAGTTGATTGGTTGGAATGAAAACCTGGTAAGGGATGAAAGCAAATGACAATCAGCAATTTGCTCCCAAACGCAGGAAAATGGACAAAAACTGTTGTTTGAACAAATGGTTTTTATCAAACATTTAACAAACTTGTCTGACGACCATTTTCATCTGTTTTCTGGTTCTGTTTTCAAACTACTGATCATCAGTTACTCCCGTACCTTACCAGATTTTCATTCCAACCAATCAACTAGTTGGCTGGTTGGATGAAAGTTGGTCTAGTGTGTGGCCAGCTTTAGTCTGTGCCACAGAGTTGGTGGAAAAGTTCATCACAGGCATCGGTGTGATACACTTCTGTTGTCATTATTAAAGGTCTTAAGCTGGGTACACACTTACCCAACCCAGCATTAAGTGCAGCACTCTGCTGCTGCCACTGAGGGAGCCGACCGGCACTCCACACAGGGACCTCCTGCACCCCCTCCTTCCCCCACAAGTAATAGGCACGGGGGTTTGGGCCGTGTGACTGCGCCCCCTTCCCACATGACCACGCCCCCTTCCTGCATGACCACTCCCCCTTTTTGGCGGCGAGTGGCACACAGTCCCTCCCTGCACCGGGTGACACCGTGAGGAGAGACGCCACTGGGTAAGCTGTGCACAGCTGCTTGATTTATCTGTCCAGACATCACAACTGGTCAGGAATTTACCTTATATTTGGGGGCCCAGTTGTGATGTCAGTGAACGGACGGGCGGTGGTTGGGTCGCCCATACAGACGTTCCGATATATCTGCATTATATATCGGCATCGGCTGGGCTGCAGGGCCGACCTGATATGTCTGTGAATGACGTACACATGAGCCAATGCCCTACAGAAATATCGTTTGTCAACCGATCAAATGATATTTCGACAAGTGTGTACCCAGCATTACTTAATGATAGCTGTGATGACATGATTGTGCAGACTTATGAACAATGCATCTACTTGTGCAACAAAATGGAAGGTTGGCGGGGACGTACATCATTTGTCTGGGCAATGGGAGGCTTTGTGCAGTCTGTCAGCATCAGCAGACAAGTATCTTTTTTGTGTGTTGTGCAGAGCTAAAGGACAATGTGGTCACGGTAACATATTACAATGGGTGACAGCAGAGTTGGAGCAGACAGACAACATGTCCCCATGATTTTCAAAAGAGCTTTTACAGAGTGCACACAGGATGACTTTTGTTTACACCTGGTCAAAGGAAGTTTACGGACATAAGGTTTTATGCTGTAGCGCATGGCGCACTGGCCAATGGGTGACCAGTGAAGAGGAATATTAAGTGGTGGTTCTTGTACAGTTTGAGGTACAAACAATACGCTCATTCATTGTACAGAGGTGGGCATTACATTTTAATATGTAATTAAAAGTTTAATGGGGTGTCAGATGGGGGCTTCCATCAATCTTCGATGAAAATTCTAATTCATTCTCATTTTGTCATAATCAAAAGATTTTTTTTTTCTCTCAAACAAATATTAATCTGTACTAGATAAACTTAGGCTGGGTACACACCTAAATGACCGGCAATCGTGCTGATGTTCAGGGGCGATTTGCCTTCACCCTGGACATCGCATGATTGCCGGTACACACTTAAAAGATTTAATGAATGACGGAACAATCACTGGGCCTGATTCAGAGCTGGACGCTCTGAAAGAAAGCTCGCTCTGAATCAGGGCGTTTTTTTTTTTTTGTGCGGCCTCCTGGCCGCTCGCATAGCTGTGGGTGACCACCCACAGCTATTGCGAGCGGCCAGATGATGGTCGCAATGGACTCGGCCATCACGACCATCGGGGCTTGCGACGAGACCCTTGTGGGAGACCCTCATTCCCGCAAGCCCCAGTGAGCTTTCCCGCAAGCCCCAGTGAGCTTTCGGCTCTATTAGAGCCGGAAGCTCACCCACTGACATCACTTGTGATGTCAGTGGGGCCGCCCCCAAACGACAAGCATTCCTTCGGGAACGCCTCCGTTTGGCCAGCCACCCCTCCCGGCCCGCCTCCAAAACGGGGCCAGCTGTCAATCAAAATCGACAGCTGCCCCCTTTTGGTGCGAGACCCGGAGTGATGGTGCACCCGTCGCTAGCCGGGTCTCGCACATGCACACGTCGGAGCCGGCTCAGGCGTGCGCATGCGCAGTGGCCAAACATCGACGCTTGCGAGCGGGTCTGAATCAGGCCCACTGTTCCGTCCTTCATTAATATGTACAGCTTCACATGCGATATTGTGTGATTGACTGTGCAGCACAGGCAATCACACGATATTGCAAGTGATCGCGGGAGCGCGCAAATCGGGCATACACACTGCACGATATGCCTGATTTGTCCTAACGATTTAGCCTAATCGGGCCTATATCGTTCAGGTGTGTACGGAGCCTAAGTGTCCACTTTGATGGTGAAAGAATTGAGGATACAGGGTGCTAAACAAACTAAAGAGATGTTCATGAATTGTATTCAGTACGATGCTGTGAGGCGCTGCCCTTCGTCCAGATCTGCTCACACAATGAAGGGCAGGGCTTTATGCAATCCAGTGGCGGAAATACAACCAGTGCAGGGGGGTGCTTCCTCTACGGGTCTCAGAGTGATGAGAGATACCGAAATTCCATATCACACTGCTCTTCTGGAATGCAGGCTCAGTGACGCCCCCAATGCGATTGTCCTATGCCCATAATGAAACTTGTAGGTTAGTGGAAACCTATTGATCAGTGAGCTCCAATCAAAACATGTTTTAGCATAAGTGTGCTTATCGCTACCCTAAATGTTGCTGTTGTAACCTTGGTCTCTCTTCTTTTCTGAACATAAGTAAACTCTCTTAAGATATCCACTTTTTCCGGCATGCCACCTCTCTAAGAACTCCATTCTGCAAATGTAGTGCTCTTACTGTTAAAAAAAATACATAAAAAGAAATTTAACTTCCATACTTCTAGGGCCTAAGGGCCACATTTAACAGTAATCGGAAATTGGTCCCGATAATTATAATTGTATTATCATCGCTCATTGTGGCAATAGGAAATGAAGGAATCACTTTACTTGCAGGATCGGGACCTGGCTGGGCTGCTGGGCCCATGCATCAGACTGCACATGTGCGGGCAGAGGATGCCGGGGAAAAACATCCCCGGAAAATCATTGCAGAGTGTAGCCCATAGGCCACAATAGGTAATGCCACCTGAAGATGGGGCTAACCACCCTGGCCAAGCGCTGCAATGTGTCACATTCTGGTGATAGGTAAATTTCATATTTTAGCAGCCCCATAGAAACCTATGGAGGCCGCTTTTGCGATCGGAAATGGGGGACCGCAGCAGATATCTCCAATATCTGCTTTGGTCCCCCCAATATACATTACAATGATGCCTAATATTTGCATGTAACCCCTCCAAGAATTGGGGTTTTGGGGGATATCCTGCAAATATTTTTTTATAAATAAGCCCCTAAGGGCCTGATTCAGAGCCACGTGCAATCCACACATAATACCCATGTTCACTTAGTTAAGCGATTATTTACAACTGTGTGAAAAATTCAGAAACCTCCTACGGTGCCTGCATTGCCCTGAGTGCATGCACAACGGTGCTGTTGGTGCTGTCAGGACAGACGGCTTTTAGAGGTGTGGCAGAAAAATGCTGGGCGGTCCTGGGTGGTGACTGGGAGGTGGCTAGTAGTGCACGCACAAATGGTCCGTTCAGTGGGCGTGTCATGGGAGTGCCACGCGCGTGTCCTTGCAGCTTAGGAGGCCGTGGTCAGATGGAGACACTACACCTGCCATGGGGCTGCTACAATTTTCGAAAGTGCGACTGATGCTGATGAATAAGGATACACCAATCAACATTACTGCATGCACAGGTGCTAAAAGTGCGCGTCTCAGTCCTTGCACATTTGGACTCAGAATCAGCCCCTATGTGTGGCCAAATGCAACAAAACCAGCCTATAGTGTACTCTAGAAAATTTTATTCTGATACCTTATGTAATAAATTGGAATATAGGAATTATGTATCTCACAATGGCTTCCATTGCAATGTGCTATATACTATATCAGATTTATCGCTATTATTACCATACGTCTTTGCTGATGGTATGTAATGATTTAACACCTTTAAAGCTTACATACATTTAATCTACCACTTTGTGAGTTCTGTATGCAGTGATGTAGATTTAATGGTCCGGTGTAATGGTTAGTGTTACTGCCTCACCGCACTGAGGTCATGGGTTCGATTCCCACTACGGCCCTAACTATATGGAGTTTGTATATTCTCCCTGTGCTTGTGTGGGTTTCCTCCGGTTTCCTCCCACACTCCAAAAATATACTGGTAGGTTAATTGGCTCCCCACAAAAAGTTGACCATAGTGTATATGTGTGTGTGAGCATGTGGTAGGGAATATAGATTGTAAGCTCCACTGGGGCAGGGACTGATGTACATGGTAAGATATTCTCTGTAAAGCGCTGCGGAATATGTGTGCGCTATATAAATAATTGGTAATAAATAAATAAATGGTCAAATTCACCAATATAAGGCAAGGTGGGACTGAATGTACAGTACTCGAACTAGAGGTGTGCGGTCGTTTTACTCAGTTATGTTTGGATCTCAAAAACTGCATCAGATTATTGACTATCTGGCTCTCATGTATTTTTCAATAGCCAATAAGATGAATCTGAACAAATATGATATTGCGCTAATTTGGCAAAAAGAACCAAGCCAAAACCGAACTGCTCATTTCTAATTGATATATGAGATAAACCAAACACACGTTATACTGTATGCATTAGAAGTAAAGTGAATAATCTAAAATATTTAAATAAGGCATTAAAACATATTCAATTGATTTTTAATAAAATTTTTTCGATATTAATGTATTAAAAATGCTTCATCCCAAGAATATTGTTTATTTAGTTCCGTTAATGGCACCGGTTATATAGCCTTCCCCTTGTGGAGGTATTCACCAACGCAAGCTGGATAATCTTACTGCACGCTATTACAGCTGGAGGTAACTCCTTTTATGTCTATATTGATGCTATAACAATCCCTATTGCCCCTAAATATATAAAACATAGATAACAAATGGAGCTCCGTACCTTCTACTGCTGTCATTTTAGAATTAGTCCCTCCAGCAATACAGATGTTAAAATAATCAATATCTGGAAAATAGAGAATAATTGCACGTTTTGTTTTTATAGATTCTTTATTTAATTTTTTATTTTTTTCATATCAAAACAACTTGAACGTTTCCAGCAAAAATATTGTGGCTACACAGTCATACAGAACCCAATACAATAACATATTACTCACTAAAAAATCATATGTCAATACATAAATTCACAATAAGTAATATGATAAACGGTATGTAGTTGGTCTCAATACTGACATCAGAATCCTGACAAGGGATTTAAGATGGGCGTTGAAATACCGATGCCTATCTTAATCCATATGCCGGAACGCCAAAGGATGCCGGACCAAACGAGATAAGTCCGGGTTAGCTTTAGGCAGCGTAGCGGGGTTAAGGTTAGGTTTTTTGGGGGGGAGGTTAGGGTTAGGCACCCCTAGGGGAAAGGGTTAGGGTTAGGCATCCCCCTGGGAGGGTTAGGTTTAGGCTGCAGTAAAGGGCGGTTAGTGTTAGGCACCCCGGGGGGAGGTTAGGGTTAGGCATCACTAAGGAAGGGTTAGGGGGGAGGGGAGGGGACAGAGTACTTACCTGTACTGTCGGAATCTTCTCCCTTCGGGCTGCCGGTGTCGTGATATGAACCCCTAGGGGGGAGGTTTGGGGTTAGGCAACCCCAGGGAGAGGTTAGGGTTAAGCACTAGGGGGGAGGCTAGGGTTAGGCATCACTAAGGAAGGGTTAGGGAAGGGAGAGGGGTAGGGATAGGGTACTTACCTACCCTGTCGGGATCTTCTCCCTTAGGGGTGCCGGTGTTAGGATATGAAAAGGGGGACTTCATACCCATTCCTTCTCAACAAATAGGAACCTTCAATTCTTTAAACTTATCTGTATCATACTGAAAAAACATAACACAAAATGGAGTGGAACAAAGGGAAAATGGGGATGGGGAGAGGGGTAAAGAAGATGCACGTAGCATAGTGTGATTACAGACAGGGCACCGAGCTCTTGCTAAATGAATAGCAGAGCAATCATGGCATAAAACAATAAGATCAGCAAGTAGAGACACTACAGGAGGGTATACAGCCTAGGTCTCGTGGAATCAAATCTTTATACAAGGGGGGGGGGGGGTTAAAATCTAGCCAGCTAAACCACCATGCAGTGAGATCAGGTTGTTTCTCCGCCAAGTGGAATACGTCATCCATCTACATATAAACATATAACCTTCGGCACCAGTCCCAGACTGTGGGTGGTTGGGGGGATCGCCAGTGATGCGGAACTACTGCTCTGGCTGCAGTGTTCATGTATTTTAGAAGATACTTTTTATATCGAGGTAGAGGGACGGTTGTATGGGATAGTAACCAAAAATCGGGGGTTTGTACTGGCCGGGAATCCAGGAATCTCAGATGCCGAGGCTATAACCACGGTCCAAAAAGGTGAAATCAAGGGGCAATCCCAATAGATATGGAACATTGTACCTCTCTCTCTCCTGCATCTCCAGCAAAGAGGCGACACCCCAGGAGAGTACTTCTATATAACACCTGGGCAATGGCACCACCTCATTAGAACTTTGTATTGTGTTTCTATGACTTCCAGGCTAGTTGAACATGCACCAGCCTATTGAAATACTTTATTCCAATTAATCTGAATACTTTTAGTCTCCATGTCCTTATCCCAAGCACTTTGAAAAGATGTCCCATCAGGAAGAGTATTAGCCAAAATAATTAGGTAAATAGTGGAGACAACATGTTGAGGGGTGGTATAGTAATACCCCACTATGCCAGGCATTATGCCTAACACTGTGCAGACAATTCCCAGCAGCCGCAGCAGCTGCTCAGGAGGTCAGGAGCAGGTCACATGACCAGTGTCAGGGGTCAGTTGTAAGGGAGCAGCAGTAAGGAGTGGCGGTTTCTGAGGCAGCAGCGTCAGAGGAGGAGCCTCGCTGCATCACGCTGACCTGAGCCCGTGTTGTAGTGGTCAGACGACAAACCGGGATCCGCGTGGTGATGGGAAACCCTGTCCGGAGACTGCGTGTTGGCCTGGAAGTGACGCTCTGATTCATTCGGCAGAGGCAGGCAGATGTAGGCGGGAGCATTGTCCAGGGAAGGAGCGCCTAAAGCTGCATACACACTTAATGATATGCTCCATGAGCGATATCATTTAGTGTTTTCCCTGCATTGCCTGGCTCAATGCCGTTAATGATATTGTTCAGTGACCCTACCCTCTCTGATCCCTGAACATGCACAACCTGACGATATCGTCAAGTTGCCCTGCAAGTACGGGCGATGAAAGACATTGTTGTCGATCCGCGGATACGCGCATTGTTAACTATATCTTGCATACACACTGGACGACATTGAACACGATGAACGATAATGATATCATTAGCGTCCATATCGTTCAATTTTTTTCGCCAAGTGTGTATGAGCCTTTAGGCAGAGTTTCTGAGTCTGCATCAGAGGCAAGAGCTGGGCTAGGCTGAGTGGCCCGGAGGCAGTGACAAGCGCTGTAGTAAAGGAGAAACAAAAGGGGAATTGAGGATGCCCCGGTGATAGGCAATCTCAACATGCCCCCACGGCAGACACTCAGCGGCAGCTATTTGCAGGCAGTCAGACTAAACAGTTTCATCTAATTCTGCACACATTATTTTTCACCCCCTATAATAATCAGTGACTTGTCCACCCCTACTTAGCACCTGATACCTAACTGAGGAACAGTAGTCAGCCAGCTCTAGCGTCCCTTGGACTCAACCTAGCTAGAGGAAAATATTAAATAAAAGGGCCACAAAGTAGCATCAGACTCAGCTTCACAGATATTGGAAAAGCTATAATTGTGGATAAATAAAAGTTGTGTTGCATTGAACTGGGCATCGGCAGGAGCTAGCTACAGGTTTGAGTCACTAGAGAGGAGTTAAGGCAAATCAGCTATCGGAATACTGTACCATTGCCAGCCTGTGTTATCACTGTAACTAGTGAGAGACTATAGACAAGTAGCATAAATAACTAACTTCATCTCAGGGAGATACAGACTTGCAACAAAAGTATCTTTAAGAAACTTTTCAGGTAGCTAATCTAGTTTCAGAATCCTAGAAATCCTCAGTAGGAGTCAATTGTAATTCAACTCAAGCGCAGCCTCTCTCTAAGACACTTGATAGGGAATTGTTGTCAAGGATAAACAAAACTAACATGCACACCACCGCCACAAAAGTTTACTAACCCGGGCAACACCCTCCTGTGCACCAACTGATAAGTAGCGCTATACAAATGACTAAACTAATAGTATAAGATAGCTGAGTTATAGAATAGATAAGGTATATTATTAACCAGAATTTGTTACTGTAATTCCGTAATATACCCACCTTGATCATTCTGGTAACAGCTAAAGAAGGAAAAGTTGTTAAGATAAATACGTTGATTATACAAACTTTTTTAAAAACGACATGTTGTCGATGAGAATCGTCGATCAGATTCGATGTAGAGTTCCTAAAAAATAAAATTGTTGAATGGTTACTGAATTGTTGATAATAAAGTAATTGTATTGAAATGCCAATTGTTTTGTGAAAGTGTGACTTAATTTTGTTTGTTCTATCAGTCCCATTAATAAAATAAGTGTTCCATTGATATAGATTTATAACAGTACTGCCTCAATCCTTACCTCTCTATAACGATCTCTAGAATCAAAACCTAACCTTAGCAATCTTGTTATTGACTAGGTTAGTCTCACATCACAGTATCGCTTGTACAAATAGTTTCAAAGGAAGTTAAGGATCTACCAAATTGAGCTATTTCTCCAAGAGAGGAGACAAAATGACACGTTTGTAGGTAAAACCAGTGGTCTTGCCTAGACAAACCAACTTCACTGGATATTGCATCAAAGGACTTGAATATCCCTCCAGAAACCCAACTACCTAGCCTATTTAAGCTGAAAGCAGACCACTTACATGCCATACATCTCGAGACACCGAGGCTAAAAAGAGGGTTGTATATTATAGGGGTAAGGGGGGATACCTCCGAGGACACATTAGGCCTTAACCTCAGCTTTCTCCACATTGCCAGAGTAGGTCCCACAGTCGGGTGATATTGCACGTTTTTTAATGTGTCAATACCGTTCTGTGAGTCTGAGAGTGCCGCTGAGTCCTGATTGCCTGTGTTATATGTGTTTAAACTGAGGGCCTGATTCAAAGCCGCACGCTATTTGCGCTCGCTCGGTCAGAAAAAGGGGCCGGCTATTTAAATTGAGCGCTCGCTCTTTGCGGTCTGTTGACGCCTCTATGTCTGTGTGAGCGAACGAAACATGCGCTCGCTATTTTGTAAAGACGCCCCCTGGCCGCTCGCATCATACGTCATCTCCGCTATTTATTAGATTAATCGAGTACATCAAAAGGCATCTGAACTGCTCGCAGTGCTTGTGGTAGGTTTATCCTACCGCAATCATGCGAACAGTTCAGGCTAAGAAACAACCAAGTGACGTGGTCGATGACGCTGCTTTGTTAATTATGCACACCCTTAAAACGCCCGTTTTGACCGTTTGGCACGCCTGCGTTCGGATCTCCACTCCCTGTTTTCAAGCACCTTCCCCTGTTACCACCCACAAACGCCTCATCCTGTCACTCAAATTAGCAGGCACTCGCTATTTTGCAGGGGCTCGATTTCTGATCGCACTGACTGGTTGGTGCATGCGCATTACGACCCATACGCATGCGCAGTTGTGCGAACATCGCTCGGAGCAAACGAGCGGCCGCTTACGAGCGGCTCTGAATCAGGCCCTGAGTGTGGTTATGAGAAAATAAATGAGTGTGGATATGAGAAAATAGTCTTATACCGGTTTATCTTCAATGGATGTAAAACGAACCATCAAGACGGCCAAGTTGTATGTTTCACTATTGCTGCAAAGGGAATGTGGCCCAGGATTTGGGATGTGGCCAATACTGGCAGGGATAGGGGCTGAGGGGTGCAGCCTGAGTTT
The DNA here is from genome assembly GCA_031769625.1 of Taudactylus pleione. NCBI lineage: Eukaryota > Metazoa > Chordata > Amphibia > Anura > Myobatrachidae > Taudactylus > Taudactylus pleione. The sequence goes on along the minus strand of JAUIMM010000461.1, from coordinate 1,039,638 downwards.
TCCGTAACATGTTTTATCTATTTATCCAGTGGTGTCGCTATGGGGGTGCGGGCCACACCTGGTCAAAGGGGGTGACACCAAAATGCCGGCTTTTCCTCAGTGACAGGAGCTGGGTGCTGCAGTGTGACATTCTCCTGCAGCACCCGGCTCCTGTCTCAGAGGAGGAACCGATAGTGCAGGCAGGAACTAGTCTCCAGGTCAGCCCAGCATCACCGTGGATGCTGGGCACTCCCCTGGAGGGATTTCCGATGAGACCATGCCCCTTTTGTTAGACCACGCCCCTTTTGGGCGCACTTGCTCTGCAGAGCGTTGGGGATACAGAGAGAGCACTAGGTGTCAACAGACCCGGTGACGCCTCTGCATTTATCTATCTATCTATCTATCTATCTATCTATCTGTGTCCATAGCACAAAGACTATATTAGATTCCTCCAAAGTGTTTAGAAAGCAGAATCCGTGTCAAAATAGTCCCGTCCCACAGTCCAAAACAACCATGCCCCATTGGCTCAAGTTATGCCTTTTCCAGGTGTGGCTGTATGGGAGCCACATCCTCTTCCTGAGTCTGGGAACCAGGGCTATTGGGAGGTATGCTAATGGAGCATACACACGGTCAGATTTGTCAGATCTGTCAGATCTGTCAGATGAACGATTTGAATGATGTGAACGATTTGAATGATTTTTACCACAGATTTGAACGATTTGAACGATTGAACGATTTTTGACTGCACTAAAATGAATGGAAATCGTCCAAGTCTGACTGCAAGCACATCGGATGTCCGTTATCGTTATCTGACCATCGGGAACGCGCATCGTTCAAATCGTTCATCTGACAGATCTGACAGATATGTCAGATTTTCCTTCAGATATGAACGACTGAACGATTTTTAAAATCGTTATCGTTCAGATCTGAAGGACCGTGTGTATGCACCATAAAAGCTGAGTCACGCGGATCTCTCTTAACAGACACACATGGTGAGTTTTTGCATACAGTGCATGCAGAGATGTGAATTTATGCATCTTTGCATATATCTGACCTATTCCAAGTCAGACGCAACTTGGCCGGATCTGTCTTCTTGTGAAATAGGTTGTGGTATGAGCTGGTACTGTGCCAATGCAATCACATGTAACCGCCCTGACATGTGGGTGTGTCATAGGAGTTTTATGGGAGAGTTGTGGGCGTGTATCATGAGTCGTGCCTATGGGGAAGGCTGTTTAAGACATGACGGGTGCGGCGGCTGGTTTAAAATCAATGGGAAGCCCTGAAATCTGCTTGCACATGCATGATTCCCCACATTAGCTGAAGGGAGGCTCGCATTAGCATAATTTAGTAAATCAGGCTTTCGAAGCTGCCCACAACTACAGACACTTTGCGTATGACTCAAAATCAGCACCAACCTAATAAAGCCACGTATTTCAGCAAGCTTTTCAGTTGGCTTTGTGCTGCAGACAAGGGCCCTCAACACTGTCTAAGTCAGTGATGGGCAACCTGGTACATATTGCTCAGCCGACAAACCTATAAAAATTCTGTACATATACTCATAGTAATAAGGTAATTCAATACATTCATTCAATCAATGAAAGCGCCACCCGTCCGCTTACCGAGCGAAAGTGGGCAGTCCGGACAGTGGATGACGCGATTCATGCTGAATCATGTTGTTATGGCCCCACCTCCTGCTTCACAACGCCGGTAATTGTGGCATTGTGTTGCGGGGGCGGAGCCACAATGTCGCAATTGTGATATCACCCTCACCAGCTCCCCCGCTTTCCCACGACACCCCCACCGCTGAGCTGAATTGGCTGCCCCCCCCCCTCCATACAGACCCGTGATTCCCATGTTTATCTACCCTATTCTGCCCACTTCATTTGGATCAGAATGATCGAAATTCTGGCTCTTGATCATTGTATCCAATGTATGGACCAAGGTCTCCAAAGGTGGGAACTACAGGTTGACCCTCAGATATATGAGGAATCGGCCACTGTAGTAGAGAGCTACGGTGCCTTTCAGCTTATGCCCAAACCTCTGTTGCCCACTCCAAAGTTTATGCCTCAGTTATAACCTGAGATATAGGGAAAGGAGAACCGGGCATTGGTAAATAGCGGTTTGCTTGACAAAAATGCTTTGGAGTCCGATATGCTTTGAGTGCATAGAGCCTGGACATTTGCAAGCACAATGCCCAACGTTTGTTTAGCCTATGGATTGCTTGCTAGCGCACACAAAGCTAACGTATCCAAACGGAATGGGTATGTAATGCCGGCTGTCGGGATGCCTCTATGGTCGGTATCCTGACAGGGGTCGGGTAAGTAAGCTTACCCTCTCCCCTTCTCCCCTTAACCTGAACCCTCCCTTATTGTAGCCTAACCCTAACCCTCCCCACCCCGCATCCTATCCCTCCCCCCTTCATGCCTAAACCTAACCCTCCCCTTTTAGTTCCTAACCCTAACCCCCCCATAGTGGTGCTTAACCCTAACCTTCCCTCCTATGGGTGCCTAACCCTTACCCCCCCAAAACCTAACCCCACTACGCTCCCTAAATCTAACCCTCCCCCCCCCCCCCATGGCTAATGCTAAGGGCACCCCAGACATACCTCATTCGGCTTGGTGTATTTCGGAGTTCCGGCATCAGGATTAAGATAGGCGTCTGTATTTCGACACCTATCTTAAGTCCGTTGTCGGGATTCCCCTGTCGGTATTGAGTCTGGTGGCATCGCGGACGCCGGTCTCATAACTGCATCCCATCCAAACTGATGTACGGTGAGTCCAGTTACAGGGAATTCCAGTTTATTCCACGTGGCTTTAAATCACCAGAAGTGGAAGTACTATGTTTGGATGCAGTGTTGAAACAATACACACTTTGTTATCTTTCTGTTTCATTTTATATCTTCTGTTTTCAATGGTGGTCACATGACTGAAGACAACATAAATAAGTTCAGTTGCAATACTGTATCTGCTCATCATTTTGGCATATTGAAAAAATTGGGTTTTAGTTTTTACACTATATTTGGTAACACCAAATATTGATTTGATTTAGATTTATCTTCTGTTCATTCACTTTGCATTTTGTTAATTGATAAAAATAAACTATTAATGCCTCTATTTTTAAAAGCATGCTTACTTTGCAGCATTTTTCCACACCTTCCTAAAACTTTTGTATTGTGTGTATATATATATATATATATATATATATATATATATATATATAATTTTTTGTGATAACTTGAGGTAATTGGCTTGGTAGACTAGTGTCAGTGGTGCAGTGATTAGGTGCAGAATCAGACTCCACTCATGGCATTCCAGTAAAACAAATGAACGTGGTGCTTTACTCACAGCATACTCAGGAAACAAACAGAAAATAAGAAATGCCTAGCCCTTTCTTAGGGCACTAGCTCTCTTCTTGAACCCTCTCTACAGAAGCAGCTACTCTGCATGAAAGTCTCTCACAGTCTCTGAGATTGGTGGTCCTTCCTGCCACATGCAGGACTGGACACTGGCCTCCTGGCCTGGTATAGCTTCCTTAGCTAGTTGGCTGCCACCTCTCACAGTCTGGCCTGCTTCCTTGCAGGTACCATAGCTCAGTAACAGAGTTTGATAGCCTTCCCTGTATCTCACAGGTCTAGGCTCAGGCCTCCTGGCCCTCACTGGTGTGATGTACTGACTGGTTTGTACAGTGCTGCACCACTAGCACCAGGTTCAGGTATGTTCGGATTGTTTTGGTGGCCGATTTCCCCGTGTTCAGATAGGACACACCGTGACAGAGAAGCAAGTCTGAATTCCCCTTTTGCAGACACAATGACCAGTCAGGAGGGAAGGTGCAACACAATTTTATTATTTGTTAATAATTAACAACAAATGACAGGAGATATTTACCATTTACAGATGGAATTAAATGAATCACACTATTCAATGACAAGGTGTTTATTTATTACCTCCCCGTCATCTACCTGTGACCCCAGCTGGCAAGCAATGTGAAACCAACAAGAACCACAATTCCTGCAGAACTTTACTTTACCAAAAAAAACAAATGAGAGACCTAAATATGAAACCTGCTGGTTTAGCTTGAATCAATGGTGCTCCGGCAGTCTATAGCTGTGAAATAGAGTCTGGGTTAACGGTCCCTTTTTGCTGAGAAAAACGTGGGAAAACACATGCAGGTTGGATAGGTTCTTGTAGTGTGCCAGCTGTAACAACAAATAGTCTATGCAAAATAATTAGCTCCAAGCAGGGTTATGCACATGTAGGTTGGATAGGTTCTTGTAGTGCACCAACTGTAACAACAAATAGTCTATGCAAAATAATTAGCTGCAAGCAGGGTTATGCACCTGCCGATTGGATAGGTTCTTGTAGTGCACCAGCTATAACAACAAATAGTCTATGCAAAATAATTAGCTGCAAGCAGGGTTATGCACCTGCCGGTTGGATAGGTTCTTGTAGTGCACCAGCTATAACAACAAATAGTCTATGCAAAATAATTAGCTGCAAGCAGGGTTATGCACCTGCCGGTTGGATAGGTTCTTGTAATGCACCAGCTGTACCAACAAATAGTTTAAAAATACAGTTCATCAGCTGAAAACATCTAACAGTTTATGCAGATATCAGTAGTTTACAGGCAACTTGCAGTAACTTACACAGTCTTTGGGCCTTGAGAATATAAGGACAACTGAGGCTATGCAGGTAGCAGTAGTTCACCGACCACTTGCAATAATGTAACACAGTCCTTGAGCCTTGAGAAAATAGGGACAACAGTCTTATTAAATGCCTATGCCACAAATTACTATCACCAGAATTGACAGCCGGGGTAACACAGGGCTAAATAAACAAGCAACATACATTACATCAGCATGAATGGACTTTGAGATGGTTACCGGGCCAAATAGTGTATAAGAAACAATTTACATCAACAACAATACGGGTAAATACTCAAACATTTCATGCAAGCAAAATATTAATCAGCATTGACAATAATGACACAGCGAGCAGTGAACAACTTTACAGAGTATTATAACAGATAAAGGGCCATGTAGGGCCACTATCAACCCTTTAGCTAACACACGAATCAAACAGTAAACAGAGCCAAATACATATCACATGGCCTTACATTTACTTTAAAGTTAGACATAAAATACTTTGTACATCACCCACAGTGGCATCGGACATGAGCCGACACCCATAAGGCACGTCCCCTCCTGGACATGAGCCAGAGGTTCACAGGAAAGAAAATGACCACCAATGCAACTCTTGGGGAAAAGAGGGGGTGACCTATCTTTTACTTCCCCCCTATTTCATCACTACACACACACTTTACCTAATTTAAGACACTATGACCCCTTTCTACACCCAGTTGTGTGGGATACTAACCGGTCCCAGCTTTTACACAAAATCTAGTCTCCCAGCCTAATCATGGTTAGCCGCAAGGTAAAGGATAATGCAATAGACCCATGGGACCCAGATAGGATAGGTGTACAGAGGGACAGGGCCTTAATGGAGGGAAGATAGGAGCTGTGGAGGGACAGAGAATAGGGAGGTTCTGGTATGATCTCACCCCTGGCAGTGGCTGCTCAGCCTCTCACGATGTCCAGGGAAACTCTGGGATGCTAGGCATCACACCAGAGCTTCCAGCTGCAGACCTCCAGCAGGTATTTTACAAGGAGCAACAGGGGCTCTGTCCAGCAATCACACACAGCAGCAGGAGGGGTCCTGAAGCACTCTTCCTCTGGGGCTGTCTTTTCTTATGCCCGTGCGGGTGACAGCAGGGTTTTCGGCACTGGCGGGACCTTTTCCACAGCTGGGACTTCATCTGCGATGATGGAGCGATGATACCTCCTTCCCAGGCAGCTCCTCTTCTGTCCCAGCATGCGCAGATTTACAAATGTGGCTCCTCCTGATAACAGGCACTTAGGAAGGCAGTCCTTTATTCAGAGGGGGCTTCTTCCAAAGCAGGGTGCTCTATGCAAATCCCCAGGCAAGCTTCCTCCAGGGACTCACATCCAGCATCAGAGTACCTCTCCTGGCAGATTGGAAAGGTAGCCTTCTGGGCTAATGTGAAGTCTGGTAATTGTAATCCAAGGCAAACATAAAAGTTATAGCATCCTTATTTTTACAGCTCCAAGGGTACTCCACAGCAACTCATTACAGACAGCATACCAGGTGCAGTATTTGTAATCCAGGGTAAATGATAGGGGTTACTGCTCCCCCATTTGTACAGATCCAGGGACACTTCACAGAAGCACCTCACAGACAATCCTTTTTCAGAAATTCCTCCCAGACTCTTTCTACAGAAATTCCTCCCAGACTCCTTTTACAGAAATTCCTCCCAGACTCTGCACTGACAGCCTGAGGAAGGTATTTTATAAACTCTCCCTCACTCTCCTCCCTGTCGGTCCGGCATCTATGAGTGGACAGGGGGACCCCAGCAACAGGCCGCCTACAGGGATCTCTGCCTGGACACCCAGGCTACCAATCAATGGGGCAGGATTTTCCCTCCTAAAATGGATCGCTGACCAAGGGGCACTTTCTACCTCCCTGTCTGCACATGCTCAGTGGGGTTCAGGGAGAGCAAGGTCAGTCAAAGTTCACTGTACCTGCCTATTATATGGAATGGGGCTGCAGTATATCTATGTGTACATACATAAAGAAAAATATTGGGGGACCCCTATTTGGTAACAAACTTGGGTGGTACCACATACTTCCCCCCTAAAATTATACGTGTCCTCACGTATTCTGATCTAGTAAGGCCTAAGGATACTGCCTTTGAACCTCTATATACCCCTGCCTATACCTTCTAATATCCTTCCTATAAACCTCTAAGGATGACGCTAATTTGCATACGCAGTCATACAGTAAATAAAGACTCCAGACCTAGAACCTGTGGTTCCAAAGCACAAAGTATTATTCAAGTAAAAGTACAGCAGTTACACGCTATGATCCTCATATAATCTTAAGAGATTATACAGACCCAAGTACAATTATACATACGCAGCGCTCTCTTGTCCAGATGTTAGGCATCAGCAAAAAACCCCTCGTCAATCAGCATTCAGCACAAAGACTAGGAACCCAGGATCAGAGCATATTTATACCCCCCAGAAATAAACAACACAATAGAGAAGTTTGTTGCTAATAGCATTGGTCGTAACAGAGAGGGCATATGTTACAAGGCATTTAACAGGTTGGTTCAAATAGACACAACCCAGCCTCTAACAACTGGGGGTCTCTGGTTTCCTGCCTCATGCAAACATCCTAACAGTTGTTCATATTATTTACATTTTGTTGCTTGAAGTCTCTGCGGTCCATAAGTTGAGAATGCATGATGCGATCTCCACACCGATGGTACCGGAATACTGTTGAGAGAGTACGCATCAGTACAATTCCAAACATGGCTTACTTATCACGTATAAAGCCTTAGTTACGAAATAACCTTTATTTCATAGCAATTATAGTAAATGTGCATACTTAAATCTTATACTTTAAAGTTTATTAAACCTTTTATGTGAATATGTTATGTGTAAGTATGCGGGGTGTGATGTAAAGACGCTAGTTAACTTGGGGCAGATGCGTACGCATGAAGCTAATAAACAGCGTTTTCATACAGGATCTTATGCATTCGCTAATATGCGATTAGTTACCAGCGCAATTGTGCATATTAATGTGTGTATGAGAAATGGTGCACTTAAATCTCACTTAAACTAAGTGAACACCTAGCAGTGTGGAATGCTGAGCATTATAGTTCCACATGCCACCCTCTCTCAGCAGCCCCCACCCTTCCCAGGCTAAAAAGTACAGTCCTTTGTTCTCCCAGGTTCTTGTGTAAATGCAAATTAGCACAGCTACAAGACCCAAACCTCAGATAACACTCTTGGCTTTGAAGGTATTTTATTGCAGGAAGCCTGCTAATATAAGGTGCTACAAACGACCCTCTTGCTGTATTCGAGCAGGGCCACCTGGAGTGAGAGCAGACGTTATGTCCAGGAAGCTTGTCTACACAAGCTAGTTGTCACGTGGCCATTTGCTCTGTTCAGCTAATGCAATCCAATTTTGACATACTGTACAGCCATTTCTGAAATATATCCTTTAGGGGAATTATAATAATATACACTTTATCCAGAGCACCCAAACTACGTAAAGTCATGAAATGGGGTTTTGGTGAATCGCCGCGATGGTCACAGATGCAATCGCATGATGCTAATAGTAATATCGCCACATGTACTAAAGTGTGAGTTTATCTAAAATGGCGCTTAGGCGGCCATTCGCAAAATGGCGTCTTGCGATTTCATTTCCAAGATGGCGTCTTGCTGCCAGTCGCAAGATGGTGTCGCTGCGATTCAATTTTAAACTGATCTTGTCTCAGCCAGTAATCCAGCTTCGACAGTCCCGACAGCCTTTCCTAAATATTAGCAACTTTGTATCTATAATACCAACACGTTGAAGCAAACCATTAAAAAAGCAGATACATTGTGACTTCACATTTACCTTTGCAGAAATGAATTTACTAAGCCCTGAACTGGATACAGTTTCTATTGGGGGGGCAATCATTGCAAATAAAACCAGAAGTAGCACAGTTACTTATAATGACATAACATTTTGGCAAATCTTTACAAGATTCTGAGGCAAATAACTGAGTTTTCCATTTCATTCTCGGTATCTAGCCGGAAGAACTCCTCTGTTGCTTCTTTCTTTGATCTTCTCAACTCCATCCCCGGAATGGTTTCCTCCTGGATCATGACATCAGGAGAGGAATAGACAACTGCCGAGGGCCTCGGAAAACCCATAAGTAATAGCAGATTCATAGGATTGCCAAGGTCACAGCCCGCAGGGGAACTTAACCTCTCTGTCACAGGTGCCCCACCCTCTGTTTCCTCAGGAGGTGTTGATAAGCAGAGGCGCAGCTGATTTCTGTGTACAACCTTTCGCTGACCATTTTGTTCTATCTCATAGGTTGGCTGCTCTTGATTTGGTCTACCCACGATCAGGTAAGGGAGAGTTTCCCATAGAGAGTCCAACTTGCTGCGTCGGGCGTTTTTCTTTAGCCACACTCTGGTGCCTATTGTCAACGGCATTGCCTTTGCGTCGACATTGTAGTAAGCCTCCTGCCTCCGGTGGACCTTCTCCATATTTTGCTCTACGATCGCCTGGGCTTCCTTGATTCGACTTTGGTGCTCTTTCACCCACTCGTCTTGTGGACAGATTTCTTCATCCCCCATAGTGGGAACTTCCAAGTGCAAATTGGCTGGTAGTCTGCCCTGGCAACCAAACAGTAGGTAGTATGGGCTGAATCCTGTTGAGCAATGGTCGGTGTTGTTGTACAGAAATGTCAGTTCTGGCAAGAGCATGGGCCATTCCAATCGTCTTGGAAGGGGAATAGCCCGCAGCATGTTCACCAGCATCTGGTTTGCCTTTTCACAGAGGCCATTACACTGGGGGTGGTACGCGGTGGTCCGCATCTTCCGACATTTGTAATATTTGCAGATTTCAGTGAATAATTGAGATTCAAAGGCCTTGCCTTGGTCCGTGAGGATCTGAACCGGATAGCCATGGGCTGGACAAAGTACTTCCAGAAGGTTGCTGCTGTGGTTTGAGCTGTTAATTCTTTTACTGGTACGGCCACTATAAATTTAGAATAGTGATCCACGATGGTAAGGGCATACTGATAACCAGTACGGCTGGGTTCTAATTTGAGATGATCCAAGGCCACCAATTCAAGTGCTCGCTGACTGACAATTGGGTGTAGAGGAGCCCTTTGAGAAGACTCCACTTTCCGCTTAACATTGCAGAAATAACCCTCCTGGCACCACCTTTCTATGTCGTCACGTAGGTTAATCCAGTATAATCTCTTTCTCACTATCCTCTCTGTCTTGAGACAGCCAAAATGGCCGGATTCGTAGTGGTATTGTTCCAAAATTCGGGGTGCGTCTGTTTTGGATATCACCACTTGTTGATGAGTTTTTGGGTCGATGGAATTTCGAATCAGTAAGCCATCCCGAATTTGCAGTCTTTCTCTCTGTCGCCAAAGTTTTAGCAGTTCTGGATTAAGGGTCGCTCGTTGCGCCTTGGTGAGTACGGTCTGTTTATCCAGCAAAGCTATCACCTCTAGAATTATAGGGCACTTGTCCTGTAGGGTGCTCCAGGGACTCTCTCCTTTTTCACCTCCCAGGTCACCTTCTTCGGATTCTGACAAAGCGGGCTGAGTGGTTATGGCCACTTACTTGAGCGAACCCACTTTGAAATGAGGAAGTTCCACTGTTTCCCATTCATCCTCCCCGTCTACTTCCAGAGGCACCGGTAACCGTGAAAGGGCATCAGCATTATCATGAAGCTGCCCGCGTCAGTATTTGATGGAAAAGCTGAAATTCGCAAGCCTGGAACACCATCTCTGTTCCAGGGCTCCTAACTTTGCTGTTTGTAGATGTGACAAGGGGTTGTTGTCGGTGAACACAGTAAAGTTGGTGGCAGCGAGATAGTATTTAAACTTACTGGTTATTGCCCAAACCATAGCAAGCAGCTCCAGTTTAAATGCGCTGTAATTGTTGTAGTTTCTTTCTGACTTGGACAAACCCTGACTAGCATACGCGATTACTCTTTCTTGGCCTTCCTGGACTTGAACCAATACTGCACCCAACCCCTGAGTACTTGCATCCGTATAGACTCGGAAGAGTTGTTCATAATCTGGATAGGCGAGCAACGGGGCAGTAGTCAGTAACAATCTCAAATGATCAAAGGATTCTTGCTGTTCTTCAGCCCATGTGATAGGTACCCTATTCCCAGGACGTCCTTTCTGGGCCCCTCGGAGCAATTTGTGTATTGGTGCGGCTATCTTGGAAAAGTTTCGGATGAAGCGCCGATAATAACCAACGAATCCCAGAAATCCTCATACTTCTTTTAATGTGGTGTGGACTGGCCAATCCCGAACAGCTTGGATTTTCTCCGGGTCAGGGGATACTCCATCCGCGCTCTCCACATGTCCCAAATACTTCACAGCAGTCTTTAGCAGATGACACTTGGAAGGCTTCACTTTCAACCCGTAATGAGCCAGTTGCTGGAAGACTTCGTCCAAGTGTTGGAGATGGTCAGTGAAAGTCCTAGAGAAAATTATGATATCGTCCAAGTACAGGAGGACCATATCGAAGTTCCTGTGTCCCAAACAGTGCTCCATGACCCGCTGGAAAGTACCAGGGGCATTACTCAAACCAAAGGGCATCCTTAAAAACTCGTGCAATCTCATTGGGGTGATAAAGGCCGTCTTCTCCCTATCTTCGGGAGCCACTGGCACCTGCCAGTACCGCTCGTCAAATCCAAAGTGGAGAAAAACCTTGCCGATTTCAAGGCTGTCAAGGATTTCTCAATGCGGGGTAATGGGTATGCATCCATATGAGTAGTGCTGTTCAGTTTCCGATAGTCGATGCAAAATCGTAAACTTCCATCTTTTTTTTGTACCAGGACCATGGGAGCGGCCCATGGGCTGTGGCTGTCCTGGATCATTCCTGTGGCCTTCATGTCTTCTATCATTTTCTTGAAAGGCTGGTATAGGGCAGGAGCCAATGGCCGGTGTCTTTCCCGAATGGGTAATTGATTTCCTGTGGGAATATGATGTTGAATCCCTTCTACGCACCCAAAGTCCCCTGGGTGTTGGCTAAAAGATGCTTGGTTGTTCCACACTTTCTCCAATACTTTCTGCTTTTGTTCTGGAGTCGTCTTCTCATCACCAATTTGAATGTCTTCCCACCAGGGGGGTAGGTCGTGCTTGTTTTCTTCCTTATGTACACTTACGCTTAGCTGCGCCAGTTCTGACGGTAGTGGATGCATATCTTGAAAGTTGACCTGGAGCAAACGAGCCACGGGTTGATTTCGGCAGAGATGGAGGGGATGATTATGTGGACTGAGGAGTCGAATCGGCAGTTTTCCTTTCTTCACCCATACGACACACCGTGCCACGACAGCTCCGGATATAGTTGCGCGAGGGTCTGTTTCCACTATTGCGCTGTAGTCCTTTCCTCCTGGTCCAATGCGACTCTTACACCAAAGGATAATCTCAGTGTTAGGCTGAAGAGTTATGGAGTGCCGGTCTGCAATTCGTACCCTACCGACCTCCCCTAGAGTATTTATAAATCGTTGTTGCAACCGTAGAGCCTTGAGAGTCTTCTGTAGCACCCATTTTTCATTCTGAGGAGCCAATTCAAATTTTTCCTTTAGGATGGCTACAAGTTCGTCTGGGCAATGCTGTAGAATGTTCATTCCTAAAATTACACGTGGCATTTTTTTTTCTAACACATTTGTGATGATGCAGCCCTGCTGAGAAAGAATAGTGCTTCCCAATTGGATATTACATTCCCAGTAACCATGGCAGGGAATGCGTAACCCATTACTTGCAAATAGGTGTAACCAGGTTGGAGGAGGGGCAATCATAGAATCTTCTTGCCAGTTTCGCTTAAAACAATCCCTTTGAATGTTGGAAACCTGGGAACCCGTATCAAGTAAGGCAGGGACTGGAATTCCGTTGATAATCACGTCAATTTGGGGGCATTGTCCAACATATTGTTTACCCCAAGCATGCTGGTCTGGACCTATTCGGAGGAGGTCTCCCGTGGGTTGGTCTGCTGCCGCGGGGCCTCCGGGTTTAACGCCTCAGACTGACATTCGCGTTCCAGATGACCGCTTTGGCGACATCGCCGGCAAATCGGGCATCCTTGCTGGTCAAACTTATCTGTGGGCCGTCGACCTTGCCTCTCTTGTTTTCTCCAATTTTCCTGATATGGTTTTCGCTCTCGGTCAGGATTTCGCCAATTTTCCCTATAGGCCCATCTTTCCATTCCCCACCCAACTGGGTGTTCCTGCTGTCCTGCTTTTAGGGATTTTATTTCTTTGGCAAGTTCGGCCACTTGCTTGCTTAGGGATTCTAATGGATCCATTTTAGATTGCTGATTGCTTTGGATGGCTGACGCTGTTATTGAGTCTCGTTCCCCATTTCTTGATCCCGTATTTTCACCTACCACCAGGATGGCTGTCTCTTTAAAGTCCAGGAAAGTTGCTTCTGGGTCTTGCCACTGCAATAATCGCAACTGGATTCTTATGGGTTCTCCCCTCACGCCTTCCGTAAACTGATCAATTAAGGTTTTATCAGCGTCTCTCACTTCATCTTCATCCACTTGCTGAATGGCCTTCAGCGCCTCCTGAAGACTAAGGGCATACTCACTGAGTGATTCTCCATGTTGCTGTGTCCTGGCATAGAACCGCATCTTCAGCTCTGACATAGTTTTCTTTTCAAAGGTTGTTGTTAACCTCTCGAATATCTGTTTGACTGTGTTCTTTTCACGATTTGGCCAGGAGGTGACTTCTCTTAAAACTGACCCTTTTAATTGTCCTATCAGGACTTCCACTTTCTGTGCTTCAGTCAGCGAGTATAATCTGAACATGGACCTTAGTTTTGCTTTGAAGTCTTTCAGACTCCCTGTTCCTTTATCTCCCACTTCACCGGAATAACATGGCAGCCATGGGGCCCCAAAGTAGTAAGGCTTGGTGATAGGAGTAAGGCTGGTCCCCTCCTGGGAACTGCTGCTTGGAGATGACTGTTTGGTCTCCATTGTATCTGTAAGGGTAGGCTTGCGTGGAATCTCCGTATCCTGTTCGTCGACGCCAACAATTTATGTGATGTACTGACTCTTTTGTACAGTGCTGCACCACTAGCACCAGGTTCAGGTATGTTCAGATTGCTTCAGTGGCCGATTTCCCCGTGTTCAGATAGGACACACCGTGACAGAGAGGCAAGCCTGAATTCCCCTTTTGCAGACACAATGACCACTCAGGAGGGAAGGTGCAACACAATTTTATTATTTGTTAATAATTAACGACAAATGACAGGAGATATTTACCAATTACAGATGGAATGAAATTAATTACACTATTCAATGACAAGGTATTTATTTATTACCTCCCCGTCATCTACCGGTGACCCCAGCTGGCAAGCAATGTGAAACCAACAAGAACCACAATTCCTGCAGAACTTTACTTTACCAAAAAAAACAAATGAGAGTCCTAAATATGAAACCTGCTGGTTTAGCTTGAATCAATGGTGCTCCGGCAGTCTATAGCTGTGAAATAGTCTATAGCTGTGAAATAGAGTCTGGGTTAACGCTCCCTTTTTGCTGAGAAAAACGTGGGAAAACAACTGCAGGTTGGATAGTTTCTTGTAGTGCGCCAGCTGTAACAACAAATAGTCTATGCAAAATAATTAGCTGCAAGCAGGGTTATGCACCTGCCGGTTGGATAGGTTCTTGTAGTGCACCAGCTGTAACAACAATTAGCACTTTCTAAGGGCAAATTATGCCCCTCCATGAGCTGCCCCCCTTCTATTCTCCTGGACAGTACTTGGGTTATGACATTGAAAAGAAAAATATATCCATCTTCTTGTGAGTCCCTGCCATTGCACATACTTCCCATTCTCTCATCATGCTCTCACTGATTTACAGGCACTAGGCACAGAGTGCTCCTGCACAGAGGTTCTAGGCTGTCAGCCAGCAGCCATGTGCCGCCCCCAGCACTTACACACAGTGTCACAGATAAGATAGTGACCTGTATAGTGCAATTACATACCTCCCAACTGTCTCGCATTCAGCGGGAGAGTCCCGTTTTTCTGGGACTGTCCCGCTGTCCCACCCCCGGGCCGAAGTTGGGGGAAGCATACATCGCTGCCCTGCATAGCAGAGCAGCGGGTATGCAGAGCGAGAATAGATGCCGTGCGTTTGCGCACAGCATCTATTCACAGTGTGGGGGGAAGCCCGGTGGCAGCCCAGCATCTCGGAGTTGCTGGGCATGCTCCTTAGGGATGTGAACGGGGGAGTGCCATCAGGACACACCCACTTTCCTATCAGGCTATGCCCCCTTTTCGGGGGCGCGTGGCTCCGATGCGCGGATGTTCTGATTCATCTGGGACAAATGTTGGGAGGTATGCATTTAGAATGAGGCTCAGAGTCCTCCTGAAGGAGGCGAAAGCCTCCTGATACCCCTGATGGACGGGAAAACCAACTGATGTCGGTGGGGAGCCCTCCTGATACCCCAGATTGAGGGGAAAACCACCTGAGTGGGGTTTTGAGGACTGAGTTTGAGTCAAGATACTGCTAGACTGCTACTGTGGAGGAACTACAAATCACAAAATGCCTAGTCTACTGCCGACTGCTTCACATACCAGGAAGTTGCTCCACCAAAGATCTTCTCCCAGACTCAGTCGCTGGTGCTCCAATGTCCTCTTACCTGCAGCTCCGTCTGGTGCAACCTTGTTGACATCCAGCTCCTGGAAGGTCTGCAGCCATGCTTATGCTCGGGTCCGCAGCACATGCCCACATCTAGAGCTGCCTCCAGGGAGGAGTGGGACGGGGAGTTGTGGATGATGGAGGGCACAGGGACTGCTGCATGGGTCCACGGCTAAGGCTGCCACCAGGGAGGAGTGGGATGGGAAGCTGTGGGTGAGGGGGGGGGGGGGGTGCCAGAGTCACACTGGCATGAAAAGCTGCGGAGGAGCAGCAACAGCAATGAGTGGGAACAGGATATAGATAGACTGAATCAGCATCTGATGGTCTGACATGGAGCTCTCCACTAGTATATGGTTATGGCGGCTTCTCAGGTGCCGGGAAGAGGTGCCATGTATTGGGCGGCCATGACAGTACCCTCTGGGTACATATTTACAGCCCTAAGTGGGGTGAATACATTGTGGGCAATGGAGGAGGTGCCCCTTCGGTGCTAGCGCCCAGCGGCAGGCGCCTCCATTGTCTCCCATAGTTCGGCCCCAGAGAAGTAGCCTGGGGACAGCCCAGCATCTTGGAGAGTACTGGGCACACACCCCACAGTGACCTTAATGGGGATTTCAGTGGGGCTCCGCCCCCAAAGTGTGCATGCGCAAAGCGATGACTGCTTCTGCGCAAAGTATAAACATAGCGATGGTTATACCATCGAATGGCTGCGGTGATGGCTAGTTGCCATCTCATTGCTGTATTTGATGACCGAAGCCCGGCAACCATTCAATGCCGGGCTTCCATTGTCCATCCCTACACAGAGCTGAATCATTCTGCTCCTGTTTCTTTGACATGAAATATCACACAGAGCTGTATCACTCCGCCCTTCTCTTCGGTAATAGATCACACACAGAGCACAGTGTATCAGTCCACCTACACAGGGGAATGTAACACTATCTTATCAGACAGGAAGAGGGAGAACAAGTCACTTCTGAGTACCACTCGTGGCTTCCTGATAGAATTGTTGTGCTCACTGAATGTTTCCAGCGAAATACACAGATAAATAAACATTTATTCAATAACTAGTTTTGGATCTTGAACTAGGTTTAGAATAAGTTTGCTAATATAACCTCTACTACAATATAATAATTATCTCTTATGCATGGTCATTTTCTCAAAATGGCATGGTGAGGTGACCCATGACTTTGGTTCTGAAACCCTGATATCATTGGAAAAAAAATGAAAGCAATATGTTTCATAAACACTTGCATAGCCTATGCATGTGTTACTAGTAATACCCGGGGGAGAGGACTGTTGCTGGTTTTTATAAGTTAGCTCTCCCCTGAATATACTGTACTAGTAACCAGGCCTGTCTGATGCTTTCGTTGAGGTTGGGTAAGAGGGGACCTGGATACCTCTGACAGGCATAGCTTATTCTGGCAGTAACTGTCCGTCACCAAATTAGCACATAGGTCAGTGACTTTTCCGATGACCCTGAACAGGAATAGGCACACTTACACCCAGCTGCTTTCCTGCCATCCAGGGTGCGGTCATGCCCAGGAGACAATTAGTTAATAAATGTTAATACCTGTAATGCAACCCTCCCTGGTTACCAGGGTTAAACCTGTACATACACAATAACTGCTGAGCCATGGCACATTCGATATCTAAATGCAGTTTTACAGTGAACTGTGTGGTTCAATTAATACACAGTCTCCACTTTACAACTGAAGACTTCTGTACAAATGCAAATGGGGCTATAGCTCTCTTTACTGTGAAAGGAGAAAGGCAGCATCTAAACCAGGGATGGGGAACCTCAGGCCCGGGGGGCCGTATAAGGAGCTTTATTCTGCTAGCCTCATCTGGCTATCAGGGAGCCTAGAATGGCACCCTGCAGCCAGAATCTATGCAGCAATGCCACCTGGAGCGACCTTAGGAAGCTTCAGATGGTCACACCGCTGCCCTTATAGCTCCCCAGAGCCTCCTCAGGATTCTCCAGGCATTGCCGTTATCACTATTTATTGTGGCCCCGCCCTGTGTGACATCACACTGACGGGGCGTGGCCTCCACCAGGCCCGCAAATAATGTTATATATATCAAAATGGCCCTCGGCAAGAAAAAGGTTCCCCACCCCCGATCTAAATAGACTGGACCTCAATTACGGATGTCCGATACCCACCTATCACCAATCAGCCAACTTCTGAATACATGATCTACCACTTTTGCTCTACATGCAGTAAACAAAGCATGCTAAGAGTTGTAGTCCATCAGTAGAGAGATATCCTTAATTTGCCTACTTTTAAAAGGTAGGAGTTGAAAAAAAGAATTTAAAGGAAAAAATAAGACAAACACAGAAACCAGAATATGAATAGGGGTTGTAATAACTGTGGGCCTGATTCATTACCGTTTGCAACTGCGATTACGCACACAATCAGCCGATTGTTGAGTACTGCGCATGCATATGCATCAGTGTGCATGCGTGAGCCGGCCACTGCGATCGGGACTGCGATTGCAGTGACTACACAGACCCATCACAGAGTGGAGTGCCGTTTGTGGGAGGTGACGGGGGGTGGTCGGGGAAACGCAGGCGTGCCAGGGCGTTTGAACACGGTTGCATGGACTTGCATAAATTATCTACTGCGCTGCCGTACGCAGCCGGAGGCCTCATAGCGTGCGCTGAAGTAAGCAAATTTCTGAGTAAGGTGAGAGCTTGTGCAAATGTGCGTGAGGCTGCGATGGTACTCGATGTTACCGATGGTTTTGCAGTCTTGCTAAATATCACGGATGTGTGTAAGGTAAGGTGGGTGTCCTTGTGTTGTGCTACGATGGCATAGCGATCGGATTAGCATACTGTGTGCGTAATCACTAATGCATTCACAGTTGCAATCTGTAGTAAATCAGGCCCTGTGTTTAAAGTTACAGTATTATTAATAGTCTAATGCAGAGGTTCCCAAACTCCGCTATTACAGTCCAGGTTTTAAGGATATCCATGCTTGGGTCCAGAGGGTTTAATCAAATTGACTGAGGTACTTATTAATTCACATGTGCTCAAGCATGGATATCCTTAAAACCTTGACTGTAATGGATGAGTTTGGAAACCTCTGGAATAGCTGGTCAGGAGAACGCTCCTTGTGCTTCATCTGTAATATGGAATCAGTGTGATTTACATGCAGAACAGCAGAAGCCCGGCAGTGAAGATCTCGACAGGTAAGTATTTTTTGTGTTTACTAACCTAACCCCCCCCCCTACCCCTAACCCTCCCTTAGGGTGCCTAACCCTAAAAAGTGCCTAACCCTAACCCCCCTCTAAGTGCCTAAACCTATCCCCCCTTCCCGCAGCCTAACCCTAAGTCTCCCGGGGGGGGTCCCTAACCCTAACCTCCCCCCGGGGGTGCTTAACCCTAACCCCCCTTCCCCTAGCCTAACCCTAACCTCCCGGGGGGGTGCCTAACCCTATGTCCCCCCCGGGAGCCCCTAACCTAACCCTCCCCTCCCTCCGCGCGGCCGTCCGCGCCCGGCTTACCTTGATGGGGTTTTCGATGCTGGTCATTAAACACTTGCCGGGCTTAGACAGTCGGGATGCTGACGGTCGGCATTTAGACCGTCGGCATCCCAACTGCAACCCCTGTAATATCTTCCTAACTCTAAGGGGTAAATTTACTATGCAGCGCTTTCAAAGCTTCCGCATCTTCAGCGGATTTAAAGGAGCAACATAATTAAATACAAAACACACAAGTTTGTTTAGTTAATGATATTGCCCCTTTAAATCCAAAGAAGCAGTGACTTTGAAAGGGCTCCATAATACATTTGCCCCTAAAGCTCTCTAATTCTGTAATGGCACACTGCAAGCTACTTTACAGGCCATGGGGGTTGAGGTTACACTGTTTGCACAGAGACTAATCTGTAAGTCTTTCACAATTCTTCTTGAGACATCTGGAAATTTTGAACTAGTTAGGCAATTTCCCCACCGCCCACATGTCATTATGGCAACAGTGAGTGCAGGTCATTGTTGTGTGATTCACCGATCTGTTGTCAAGTGTTGCCCTTAGATCTTGAAAAACCACTGTGACAATTTTCCGGCCACCTTCCTGGGATAAATGGGCAGCTCCAACTGGCAATTCCTGTGGTCTAACATGGAGAGAGATGTCAAAATGAGCGTATTTCAGTCATGCATAACACTTACTAAATGCATAGAAAATACAGTGTTCATTTAGGGCAGTGTCCACAGACGTGTTTTTACCTGTGGTTTTCCACAGCAAAAAAATCACTAAGAAATAAGAAATATTGAGCTTTTTTTTATTTGTTATTCTAGGACAGGGGTGGGGAACCTTTTTTCTGCCGAGGGCCATTTTGATATATATAATATTACTTGCGGGCCTGGTGTAGGCCATACCCACTCCGTGTGATGTTACATAGGGGTGGGGCCACAATAGCCGGTGATTGCAGCAATGACCGGAGTATCCTGAGGAGGCTCCGGGAGCTGTAAGGGCAGCGGTGTGTTCGTCTGAAGCGTCCTAAGGACCCACCAGGATGCACTGCTGCATAGATTCTGGCTGCAGGGTGCCATTCTAGGCACCCTGCTAACCAGATGAGGTTAGCATAAAAAAGCTCAGAGGGCCAGAACAAATGATTCTGAGGGCCTTATACGACCCCCGGGCCTGAGGTTTCCCATCCTTGTTCTAGGGGGTATACTTACTAAAGTTAGAGTTTTTTGAAGTGGAGATGTTGCCCATAGCAACCAATCAGATTCTAGCTATTATCTTCTAGAAGGTGCTATATAAATGTTAAGTAGAATCTGATTGGTTTTTATGGGCAACAGCTCCACTTCTAAAATCTCTCACTTTAGTAAATATACCCCCTAGAATAACAAACAGCTACAAAATGCTGATAATAGCAGGGAATATGCACTGGGTGGTAGAAAATTCCCAGTTGCCATTGATTTCTATACAGCTTCATTTTCTAGTAATAATATTTTACGACAAGAAATTTGCCCCAAAAATGCACAATCTCCCTTATAAGCTGATTTAAAAGTATCCTCCCTAACTTGAATATTTGATTTTAACACAGAAAGCGCGGGTTTACAGAAGTGGAGATGTTGCCCATAGCAACCAATCAGATTCTAGCTATTATCTTCTAGAAGGTGCTAGATAAATGTTAAGTAGAATCTGATTGGTTTTTATGGCCAACAGCTCCACTTCTAAAAACTCTCACTTTAGTAAATATACCCCCTAGAATAACAAACAGCTTCAAAATGCTGATAATAGCAGGGAATATGCACCGGGTGGCAGAAAATTCCCAGTTGCCTTTGATTTCTATACAGCTTCATTTTCTAGTAATAATATTTTACGACAAGAAATTTGCCCCAAAAATGCACAATCTCCCTTATAAGCTGATTTAAAAGTATCCTCCCTAACTTGAATATTTGATTTTAACACAGAAAGTGCGGGTTTACAGAAGTGGAGATGTTGCCCATAGCAACCAATCAGATTCTAGCTATTATCTTCTAGAAGGTGCTAGATAAATGTTAAGTAGAATCTGATTGGTTTTTATGGCCAACAGCTCCACTTCTAAAAACTCTCACTTTAGTAAATATACCCCCTAGAATAACAAACAGCTTCAAAATGCTGTTAATAGCAGGGAATATGCACTGGGTGGCAGAAAATTCCCAGTTGCCATTGATTTCTATACAGCTTCATTTTCTAGTAATAATATTTTACGACAAGAAATTTGCCCCAAAAATGCACAATCTCCCTTATAAGCTGATTTAAAAGTATCCTCCCTAACTTGAATATTTGATTTTAACACAGAAAGTGCGGGTTTACAGAAGTGGAGATGTTGCCCATAGCAACCAATCAGATTCTAGCTATTATCTTCTAGAAGGTGCTAGATAAATGTTAAGTAGAATCTGATTGGTTTTTATGGGCAACAGCTCCACTTCTAAAAACTCTCACTTTAGTAAATATACCCCCTAGAATAACAAACAGCTACAAAATGCTGATAATATAGCAGGGAATATGCACTGGGTGGCAGAAAATTCCCAGTTGCCATTGATTTCTATACAGCTTCATTTTCTAGTAATAATATTTTACGACAAGAAATTTGCCCCAAAAATGCACAATCTCCCTTATAAGCTGATTTAAAAGTATCCTCCCTAACTTGAATATTTGATTTTAACACAGAAAGTGCGGGTTTACAGAAATGGAGATGTTGCCCATAGCAACCAATCAGATTGTATTTATCATTTATCTAGCACCTAGAAGATGATAGCTAAAATGTGATTGGTTGCTAAGGGCAACATCTCCACTTCTGTAAATCCGCACTTTGGTAAATTTTCCCCAAGAATCTGAATATATCTAGCACAATAAAATAATTATTTTTGACTTTGTGCTCTGACATTCTATTGTTTTGAACTAACCAACTGATTTTTAACCTCCTGAAATAGAGCAATGGATTCAGCGAGCACTCCAGTGTTATAATATTTACTGGGGTTGAGTGGGCATGATGAAGATGCCCATGACTCGCTCATATCAACATAGCTAAGCACTACCAGGAAACACGTTTGTTCTGTCAGAAGTCCTTTGGACATCTCTGGAGAGTAGGCTACTGCAAAACAACTTTGCATTACAGTTATTGCCATATACCTGTAACTTTAACTAATCACTATAAATTATCCTAAGATGGGTCCTCATCTGTGTAATATTAATAGCACAATGATGACAGTGGACGCATACCTACTCTGAGTTACTAGCTGATGCATACCTGCCAACATTTATAAATACAAAATCCAAACAATATAAGCCAAATAGGCAGACTTTCTGATGCTTAGCCCGGCACCTGTTTTGCTGCAGTTGGGAAATTCGGGAGCAGTGAATATAGCCCAGTGATGTGCGGTGAGGTCAATGGCTGGGGGGGCACAAATGGAGATGGGACTGAGTGCTGGGAGCCTGTCTCACCCCCTACTCACTGTAACTCTCCACTCACTACACTAAGCTTCAGTGTCCATTGATTCTTCTACCTGCATCAATGTGCCTTCTCTTGTTGCTGAGCTCCAATCTCTAAACACTGCAGTGCACTTCCTGGTCACATGACACATCCAAGGTGTCCATCAGTGCTCAAGGCACGCCCCTCAATTCTCAGAGGCATGCCTCTATTAGCTCTCTTTCTGTGCAGCTTACTGTCATTGGTGTGGCCCCGCCCCAAGGTCTGCAAGCAGTATCTGACTATACAGAAGCGAGGCTGGGCTGTTGCTGCCTCATCTCTCATCTCCCTGCAGTCCCAGGGAGCTCCACAAAGCTGGTGAGTGTTAACTATAAAAAATGATTACAATAAATAAAGATGTTTTATAAGTTATAATATCTTCTTTGCATTATTCTAATCATTTTTATATTAAGTCTCAGGAGTATGACAGGGGAGGCTCTGCCTACCCTGACTGCATGTCCCTGCCATAGCCACCTCATGTTAAAAAAAAATGTATAATTGCAGCCATAGGGCAGGCTGTATCAAGTTTTTGAAGGCGATAGATCCTGCCACTAGCCGCATGCATAGCTGTGTTTATTAATGCTGTATTCATGTAGATTTTAAAACCGCAAAGAACAGATCTTCAGATAAGAACTGTCTTTTGCGATGTTAGGACTTCTGTGTTTATCACTCGGGAGTTTTTCTGCGCATACAAAAGCAGAGGGGAACACTGGGAGGGACAGTACGGTAAAACACAAAATCTGTCCACGTTCAGGAGGTAACCTACACAAACGAACGTTAAATGTCTAAGGGGTCTATTACTAAGCAGTGTTAGGAGACAGAGTGAAAAGTGATAAGAAAGTGATAAGGTGCCAGCCAATCAGCTCCCAACTGTCTTCTCACAGGCTGTGTTTGAAAAATGACAGTTGGGAGCTGATTGGCTGGCACCTTATCACTTTCTTATCACTTTTCACTCTGTCTCCTAACACTGCTTAGTAACTAGACCCCTAAGATTATTATGTAGCCACTGCCGCAATGGCTGTAGCAACTGATCATTGAAGCTACAATTCCTAGCAGCCACCACTGTCAATGACAAAACTCAATGGCAATCCTGATGATCTCGTAAGAACGAATACGAGCTGCGAAGAGGGTAACAAGTGTGAAGTCAGCACAGCCAGCGCCAGAAACAGAGAGGGGGAGATATCCTGGCCAGTCCTGGCAGGTGAAGCTGTAGGAGGGAAAAAGCATCTGGCAAATTTATCATAATACAAAGATAAAAAAATAAAAATCTAATGCTGGGTACACACTGGCAGATATATTGACCGATGAATTGATTGCCCAATATATTGTGTGTACGTCGGCCGGTGTGTACTGACGATAATAATATCGTTCACAGACATATCACGTCGACTGTGCAGCGCAGCCGAAGGCAGATATATCTGCTCATCATGCTATGTGTACAGTCGGTCAGATGGCTGCCCATACACTTGCTGCACAGGCCACCGGGGAGGGGGGCACGACGAGACCCCCAGCCAGATGGCAGTGATGGTTGTTTAGTGTATATGAACAACCATCATCTGCAAATACATCTTTCTGGTGTGTACCCAGCTTCAGAAGACCAGCTTCAGAGACTGTGAGGATAGTATCATCCTAAAACATACTTGCCGACAATCAGCTCCCTCCTTCCAGCTCGAATCACGTCACCGCCCCCCCGCCGCTGCAGGATGTCCAGTTTATTCTGGGGGGAGGTCGGGAGGGTTGATGGATGCCGGGAGGCTTGCCTGCCTTTCCGGGGGGTCAGGAACGGCACCCGATATTCGGGAGGTTCCCGGCCAAATCGGGAGGGTAGGCAAGTCTGTCCTAAAATAATAATAATAGATTGCAAAGTTACAAATTAAACCAAGTTCACCGAGGTCAGGATAGCTGCACACACACAGTGACAATGCCTGTGGCAAGATACCCCAAGTTTCACGCTCTCTTATTTTTTTTGGAAAAAGAGGAAATTATTTAACTATTGCAAATCCTGGGAAAAGTCTGACTAAAATCTTGGTGGAGGGGCCACGGCCCTGTCCAGAAATATGAGGTGGTAACCCTACTCCTGCCACTGTAGACTTCTGTTCATCACTGAAACTGATGCCGCTTTAAGAACTGGCTGGTATACAGGTGGGAGGTCTCAGAACCTTGGGACACTGGTATTCCCTCTGTGGTATCACTTGCTGCAGCTGTCTGCTATCGCCTGCTGTGGCTATGCCTGGGAATCTGTCCAGGGCATGCTCCCCTGTCATCCTCTCATTTGTTAGGTCCAGTCAGTAGAGTTACAGTCGCCCAGCAGGGCCTTTCTATCTAATCTTCAAGCAGCACTTGCAGACCTGGAGCAGAAAGGATAAGCAGCGTTTCCTCAGCAACCAGTCCAGCAATCTCTTCTCGGGTCCCCATGGACTGCCAAAGACCCTGACTAGCTAATAACTATAAGTATGTCCACCACAGGTTACAGACAGTTTCATTTTATCAAGTAAAGGTATATTATATATGGATTTGCATATACAGTATGTGAAAAGTGACATTTTAATGGTTATCACAGCATCACAGCTATGATGTTACATTGGTGTTACAGAGAAAGTAAAATGAAAGACATGGGTATGTAATAAACCCATATGTATTACTGTCCTTGTAAAATCAATAATAATCTCAAAATAAAAGATAGTCTGCGAAACCTAAAACTTTCATTCAACAAATGTAGACCTTATTATCATTACTATCCCGTCATTTTAAATTGACATTACTCTGTTCTGTTTGGGGGAGATTCAGTTAAGGGTGAGGTTCTGAAGGAAAGTCTCTGTAGTATATTATGTTGTTCGCACCCGGTAGTGTGCACAGCGACACATCCCTTGGGCTCATACGGGACCTTGTGCTTTGTTCAATTTTCCCCTTAATGTTATTTTTATGTTATGCAGCACATGTTTACTGGTAACTGGTTATAAAATAAAACATGCATTGCCGTTATACTGTATACTTGTGACTTTGCCGTTTCCACATTGCTATTTTTTGTTGTGAAACCAAACTGAATATATTTATTCAGAACGTCTTACCACTTTATCAGCACAGCAGGCTTTGTGTTATCAGATTTAAATACAAGTGTACAGCTTTTTTTTATTCATTACAAATAAAACAGAAACAAATACTTGATTGCCTAAGTGTTTAAATACTTAGCAGAGGCAACTATTAGCTGCAATTACAGGGTGTGATTGAGAGATTATTATTATTATTATTTATTTATATGGCGCCACAAATGTTCCTCAGCGCCTTACAATGTATGTAAAACAAATAGGTGACCAGTGACTTACAGTACAATACAGTACAATACAGGGCAAGGACATGGATAATATACATTGCCACATTAGCGACCATAACACCCACATAAGCAGCAGAACAAAAGCAACAAAGTGTTAGGTGCCTTAGGGCACTATTTACTACAATCCGCATATTGAATGCGGATTGTAGTGTGATATTACCGAGTGAATTTGCATTGCGAATTCAGGCAATATCACAGGGATTTACTATAAATCCCTTGCAGGGACAGAGCTTGCGATAAAGCTCTCATCCGCACTCTAGTCGCGGTATTTTCTGAAAAAATACCGCGACTAAGAGCCCGCGCATGCGCCGACCCACCGTCGCTGCTACCCCCCACCGACGCTAAGCCCCGCCCCTCGGCGCTAAGCCGCACCCCCGCGACCCCCCCCTCCCTTCATTACACTTACCTGCATCCTCCTGGCCTCCGGTGATCTTCTACGGGCTTCCCGATCAGGTGATCTCCCATACTGCACTGGGGCCCGATCACCTGATGACCGGGCAGCAGTGCACTGTGGGAGACCACAGTGCACTGTGGGAGACTGACCGGAGAGGAGCCATCACCGGAGGCCCGATCACCGGTCCCTGGATTCAGGTAAGTAAAAAAAAAATGTTTCATTTTTTTTTTCTTTTTTTTACAGCAATCAGCTTGCGGTCTATTTAGACCACATAGCTGATTACTGGTACTGGCTCCCGCCTCTGCTCTCCCCGTTAGAGCAGAGTGGGAGCCCGGTGACCGGGGGAGACCCTGGATAACGCCACCTCCAGGTGGCGTTATTATCACAGGGCTTCCCCCAGTATTTTTTTACAATTTATTTTTAGCAACTATGGTCGGATCACATTTCCCATTACAATTATGGGAAATACGATCTGCTTTACTAAAAATAATTATGGGTTGGAGTTGAAATTTACTAATTTTACTCCAATTGCCCTATAGTAACTACAGGTGAAACTAAAATAATGTGAAAAGGGTGTGAAAACACCCTTTTTCACTTTATTTTAGTAAAAATAATGTTAATAAATAGAGCCCTTAGTGAGGAGTAAGAAGTAGATGAAAGTAAAGTAGAGAGAAGCACAAGAGGGTAGAGGGCCCTGCTCGTAAGAGCTTACATTCTAAAAGGGAGGGGCAGACAAACAGGTGTGACACAGATGGGGTAGACAGGGAGGATATACTCACCGCCATGTCACCAAGTTCCAGCTGATGAGAGTATCCAGGATATGACTCTGTAATAGGCACGAACGCAATGGCGATTACGCAGACAGATCGAGTAATTTTTTACCATTAGTCCTGCGCATAAGCCGCACTGTGCTGCACTCACATTGTGATTATGGATGCCCATCGGAAAACATTGCACAGTGACTGACAGGTAATCAGCATTTGGGGGTGACAACGGGGGTGTGGTCAGAAAAATGCAGGCGTGCCTGTCCGTTTGAACGCCATTACATGGGAGTGCATAAATTAGACACTGCGAGTACATACGCAGCATGAGAGCCCCCTAAGTGAGAGGAGAGCTCCTGAGTCTGCGGCTGGTCTGGCAAAAGCGAGATGGCCGCCGATGGTAACGATATTTACGCAGGTATGCATTGTCGCGCACAGGTAGGAAGGTAGCAGTGGGCGTCTTTATGCTCAGGTGATCTTTGCAAACATTAGCATATGTCTGCAGCTGCATTGCGTCAGGAAACGCGGCTACAATCGCATTAGCGTCTCTCTGAATCAGGCTCACAGTCTGGAAAAGTTTTGCACATAAGGACACTGCAGTTGGCATCCTTTTTGCAAAATTGCTCGAGTTCTAGCGGGTTATATGGGTGCAGTTCGTGAACAGCAATTTTTAAATCACTACATAAATTCTCAGGGGTCTATTTACTAAGCAGTGTTAGGAGACAGAGTGAAAAGTGAGAAGGAAGTGAGAAGGTGCCAGCCAATCAGCTCCCAACTGTCATCTCAGGCTGTGTTTGAAAAATTGCAGTTGGGAGCTGATTGGCTGGCACCTTATCACTTCCTTATCACTTTTCACTCTGTCTCCTAACACTGCTTAGTAAATAGACTACTCAGTCTATTCTCTCGCTGAGCCAATCCCTTACTGTATACATTATGGTGTATTATGGTATAGTAATATTTTTCTAAATATTTCCAAAACCATACCCCTGAAGTTTTGCTGTTTAAGAAAAGACTGGTGTAATAATGTACATTTAATCCTGTGCAGAGTTTTTCTTTCAGATCAGAATTATGTTGAATTTACTGAGTGCTTCAACAGATTCAGTGGCGGAACTCCCAGAGACAATGGAGTCAGTTGCCGCTGGGCCCCAGCCGTGAAGGGGGCACCTGGCTCCATTGTCACCCAGGTCCTGGCCGTTCCACCTACGCCTACCAGTACTGGCTTTTTCGCTCTAAAACAGTAAAAAAAAAAAACAGAGCCAGAGGAGCCGCTGAGCTGAGTGCCAATCAGCATCAGCAGCTCTCCTCCTCCGGCTCCACTACACGCTGTGGTCTCTCTGATCGCATCGGGCCGTGGACGTCACGTATCATGTGACTGCCCGCGACCATGTGCCTGCCCCTTCTGAGGAGCCTTTGACACTGCACCGGCAGCTGGCACTGACTAATGTGGATGCAGAGTGCAGACCGTGACTAGTGGCCGGACCCGGGAGAGAGAGGCTGTGTCCAGGGCCGCCATCACTGTTACTTGGGCCACTCAGCATCAGCAGCATGCCTGGAGAAGGAGCCGCTGCCCGGCAACTGCCAGCCAGCATGGGGAGGCCGGGCCAGGCCACGAAGAGTACACCCGGAGGAGAGAGAGGAGCAGTAGCTCCGGGGGGAGAAGCTGTCTGCATCCGCTGCCGCACGATGGGAAAGGTAAAGAGCTCAGACGAGCAGGAGAGGCTGCGGGGGATCCCACTTCCAATGGTAGAGACATCCGGTACAGAGATCACTGCTCTCCCACCCTCACCATTCCTCTCCCACCCTCACCATTCCTCTCCCACCCTCACCATGCTCTCCCACCCTCACCATGCTCTCCCACCCTCACCATTCCTCTCCCACCCTCACCATGCTCTCCCACCCTCACCATGCTCTCCCACCCTCACCATTCCTCTCCCACCCTCACCATTCCTCTCCCACACTCACCATGCTCTCTCACCCTCACCATTCCTCTCCCACCCTCACCATGTTCTCCCACCCTCACCATTCCTCTCCCACCTTCACCATGCTCTCTCACCCTCACCATTCCTCTCCCACCCTCACCATGCTCTCCCACCCTCACCATGCTCTCCCACCCTCACCATTCCTCTCCCACCCTCACCATTCCTCTCCCACACTCACCATGCTCTCTCACCCTCACCATTCCTCTCCCACCCTCACCATGTTCTCCCACCCTCACCATTCCTCTCCCACCTTCACCATGCTCTCTCACCCTCACCATTCCTCTCCCACCCTCACCATGCTCTCCCACCCTCACCATGCTCTCCCACCCTCACCATTCCTCTCCCACCCTCACCATGCTCTCTTACCCTCACCATTCCTCTCCCACCCTCACCATTCCTCTCCCCCTCACCATTGCTCTCCCACCCTCACCATTGCTCTCCCACCCTCACCATTCCTCTCCCACCCTCACCATGCTCTCTCACCCTCACCATTCCTCTCCCACCCTCACCATTCCTCTCTCACTCTCACCATTCCTCTCCCACCCTCACCATTCCTCTCTCACCCTCACCATGCTCTCTCATCCTGCTCTCATCAAAGGCCAAACTTTTGGAAAAAAAATATTAATAATTTAACTGGTTTATGCACCAGTAATGCCTCATCCACATTATCCATAGTAATACCCACCTCTGACAAACTGCCACCCCCACCGAAGGGGAGGGGCCCTGCCTGTTTTGAGAGTCCTGGGCCCCACAATCTCTGATGGCAGCCCTGGACTAAATTGATTTTTACTGCCTGTCTCCAGTCACAGTGCCACAGCCCACAGATACAGCCTGTGTCTATGGGCTGGGGCACTGTGACTGGAGACAGGCAGTAAAAATCAATATGGTAAGCTATGTCTGTCCCAGTGTCCGGCAAGCCAAGCCTAATGAGGGTGTTGTGGTGTTGTTGCCTGGTGTTGTAGTCGGCGGTGGGGGGAGGGGGGGGGAGCTGGTCTAGGACTTTGGGGGTTACGAGCACATTTTTAGGAGCATTCTCTGTTTGAATTTTGGAACCATCAAAAAATCATATGGAGATCATGTTTCATCATTACTACTATTATACACTTTACACAAATCATTTGAACTTCTGTGCGAAAGTTCATTTCTAGCCTTTGTTTTCACAATGTAATAAAAAGCATTAATAAAAAATACCAGAAGTAATCAAGACAATTCTCCTTGCACTTATGAATATATGAAGCAGTGGAAAAACTATGGGAGACAATGATGGAGGCAACAAAGGACGCGTTTGCCGCCGGGCTCCAGCTCTGAAGGGGCACCTCCTCCGTTGTCCACAACATATTCACCCCACTTAGGGCTGTAGCTATGTACCCGGAGTATACCGTCACGGCCGCCCAATACATGGCACCCCTTCCCGGCACCTGAGAAGCCACCATACACTAGTGGAGAGCTCGGTGTCAGACCATCAGCTGCTGCCTTCGTCTATCTATAGTCTGCCCGTATGCAAATTGCTACATTACAGTGTCAGCGGCTGTAACGGGAGGGGGGGGGGGCACCAAATTATAACTTGCCTCCGGGCGTCTGGGATGAACTTACGCCACTGAACAGATTGATTAAGAAATGTACAAAAAGAAGAAAATAAAGTGTTTGACCCTAACACGCGGGTCTGACAGCCGGCCAAGAAAGATCAGTACAGCCCGTATACTATAAGTGTATGCTGGATAGGGTAACAGTACAGCTATGGTCAGTTTATTTTATAGAATCCAGGATTGTAGCTCAGATGTAGTCACCATTCCAACATCATCACATGCTGCAGAGCTGGAGAGGGGGTGAGGGGGTGAGTGCTCCGTTCTTGGCAGGCTCAAATTATTCCAGGCTTCAGTTGGAGCTGTGAGCTGCGGCCTAAATATAGAGGCAATAACTCAATCCTTAGGGAGATGTGTGCAGCCACTGAAAGATCGCAGCTCGTACCAGAGATGCCTGTGTCAGGTGCTTCTCGATTCTCTTTTTATGCCAGATTAATCCCGATGCATAACTCATTAACCACAGGCTAAGCCCAGCAGCTCAAAGCATCTCAGTGTGGAGTCCATCCAAGGCTCACTTCCGCTTAATAGAGTATGATCTGTATTCCTTCTGTGTGTGGCTATATACCCCAGGGGCACCTGGTGAGGGGGAATGCCTGGCTAGTAATAAGGATGGAATCAGTTTGTTAAGCTGTGCAAGCTAAGCAAATCCAGTAGTTAACACATAGGAGCCTTAAATAGCTCTTGTAGTATAGCCGGGTAATGGAGAAGACTATTACTGAGAAGGCAGCGTAGGCAAGTGCAGGGGGGGTTCCAGTTGTCTGGAAACCCCCCTCTTCAGCCCAAACCATGGTGACCACAATAGAAATAGCATATAATATTAAAGTTGCATGTTTTTAAGATCCACTCAGTGTCACAAATTAAATTATTAGCACCACTTGTTGATCTTTTAAAATGTGTGAGCCAGTAATGAATACACTAGTGCTCCAACTATGAGATCTGGAAAACATGCACTGTTGGAGTGCAGTGATATAGACTATCTATAGGGTCAATTATTAATACTGTATAATAATACCAGAGGCACTTTAAGAGAGGAGTTGGCCCATGCGCAGGCTCCGATCGGGCCCCCCACCTCCCCGGCACTGCAGTAGACTCTGGCATTGTGTCAGAGTCTACTGTGCATGCACAGGTCTCCGGGAACATGGCGCCCGTGCCATGTTCCCAGGACATCTCCACTGTGAATGCGCAAATCACCGGGGATATGGCCATTTTCCCTGTGATTTCTGCAGCGCTGCAGCCAGCACCGGGCCGGCGGAGAGGTGAGTATATGGTATTGGGGGCAGGGCAGGCTTGCCTACCCTCCCGATTTGGTCTGGAGCCTCCCGATTTTCAGGTGCCGCTCCCGGGCCCCCCGGAAAAGCAGGCAAGCCTCCCGGAAGCCTCCGACCCTCCCATCCTCCCCCCTGAAAAGACTAAAAAACCCCGCAGCGGGGGAGCCGGTGACGCGATTCGCGCTGAATCGTGTCATCGTGGCCCCGCGCCCTGCTTTACAATGCTGAAAATAACGGAATTGTGAAGAGGGGTGGAGCCATGATGACGCGCCCGGCTCCACCCCCAATGTACCACCAACTGGCTGGCCCGCCCCCGGTTACGCCCCCAATGACCGCCCCCGCTGTTAGCCGACAATCATCTCCCTCCAGGAAGGCTGGAGCTGATTGTTGGCAAGTATGGGGTAGGGTGTGCGGTGGGTGGGCCCAGGGCCGGCTCTTGGGGTGTTCGACCAGTGCGGTCTTACAGGGGCACCACCACCATAGAGGGAGCACCCCCTCCCAACATCCCGATTTCAGCGGGACAGCACTGTTCCACCCGTGGGCCAAAGTATCCCACGGGTGGTCAAATCGGGAGGTTGGGCACCCCCACCGCTGGGCACCCCCACCTGTGCCGGACCCCGGAGTAGCTGAATGGATGCTGTGTGCATGCGCGTGGCATCCATTCAGTGCCGGGAGAGGGCTGGGGGAAGCCCAGCTAGTGATGGAGTGCTGGGCTCTCCCCCAGCCTGACGTTACACGGGAGGCGTGCCATGCTGACACGACCCCAAATAACGGCACTTAGGGGGCATGTACTATGGTAATTAGGCCACGCCCTATTTTCCATTGCAGCGCTTTACACCGAGCTGACACAGGGCGCGGCTACCCCTGGAGCCGTCCCTGAGTGGGCCCCCCTGGACCCAGGGGCCCGTGTGCACTGCACACTTTGCACCCATTATAAATACACCCCTGAATAATACACTCTCTAGTGCATGAGGCGAATATGTACATATATGATATGGGCAATTCAAGGTTTTTTTTTTGCTGCCCCAGACTCCCAAGCTTGCTCAATAAACATCACAGAAAATAACAGGTCAATCATGTTCACCATAGATGGCATTAAAAAGAGTTCACTTTTTCCCTTGTGCACAGGGTTTTTAATACCATCTATGGTGAACATTATTAGCCTGTTATTTTCTGTGATGGTTATTGTTTATTTCTATGCACAACTCTGCACTCATATCCGCATGTGATATACGTCTACAATTTTTTTTCTTTTACAATTTATTCTCTCAATTTTTATGTATAATTTTTTATGCTCATTTTTATGTGCTAGTTTATTTTAATCAATATTAAACAGCAATATAATCTACTCCTCCATACTCCTCTTTCATTTCATTATACTCCACACCCATTTAGAAACCTATTATGAGACCTACTCCACTTCACAATAAAGAGGTACACTATTTTAATTTTTATATTTGCGCCAGCATAATTATAACCTTTTACTAATGGCTTACTGTGGTCACTGGTCCTGTGTATGTCAGAATTATTACATACACTATACTTCATATGCCGTACAGTATATTAAAGCTGGATAAGTGCTAATTATGCCCGCTTCATGGACTGACCACACTTGCTTTAAAAGCAAAAATTTGGAAACATCCCTGTAGAAATCCTACGTTTGGCCCTGGGCAGGACAACACTAAGAATAAGGGGCTTGATTCACTACGGATATCTATTCTGCTCATACGCACGCACCGCACCGCACTTGCTAATATCAGCGCTGCTATTTAAATGTTTGCAATCACATTGCGATCACATCCTGACATAAGGACGCCCTCACATCCGTATACTAGGGGAACATAGCGAAACCATCGGTAACAGCAAGTAACATCGCACCCATATGCACACTTGCACAAGCCCTAATCTTACTCAGAAATTGCTACCAGCCACTCACGCTGTCAGTGCTTTGGCTGCTTATAGCCATGCCATGGATGTGCACGCCCCTGCAACGGCGATGAAATGAACTGGCACGCCTGCATTCGCCCGACCATCCCCCCGTCACCACCCACAAACGGCACTTCCTGTCAATCACTGTGCTCTGGGTCTGCGTAGCTTCAGCAATCGCAGTTCCCATTGCAATTGCTAGTACGCCAACGTGTACTGCGATGCATACAAATGCGCAGAGCACACACATCGACCGGTTGCATGCGTATAAGCATCTGCGTTCCTTGTAGAATCTGGCCCAAGATCCGTAAGACGTAGATAAGACTCATATGTTTGTCATTTTTCTTAGGACACCTGTTCTTCCCATGGGAAAAATGTAAGTTGGAATGTTCCTCTCCAGTTTCTGGTCCTGTGTCTTCTCCACATTCTCTTTCCTCTCTCTCCTCATTATTCCACCTCCACCACCACCATCACCACCTATTTGGTCCTCACTTCTCCTCCTGTGGTTATCTCTTCATTAAACTCCAATATAGTCCATCTTGCTATAATTATTTCACCAATAACCTGATAATATAACGCTCTCCTTTAATTTTTTATTCAACTGGAAACATTGTGACTATTTTTTTAAACATTTTTTTATTAATATTGAGGACTGATTTTTTTTTTTGTCCCCGATGGGATGTTTACAGATGTCTACAAAGACTTGTTTTCTTTATTGATTATAGCAGGAACCGTGAAATGTTTTTCCAATGCTTGTTTCAACATATATGCTTAAGGTTATTCTTACATTTTTTATTCATTCATAATTTTTTATTTTCCATAGTTGGTATTAATGTGTTTTTATGATTATATTAAGATTAAAAATGTAGGTATAATCCTGTTGTGCACACTCTACTCTTTTGATTTTAGTCCCCAACACGCCTTTCCCTCTCTATGGTTTCCTCTCTTCTGCCTCCAATTATAATACTATTTCCTCTCCCTCTCTCTTATTCTCTTTCCTCGGTGAGTATCACTGTATCCGGCAGGAAAGGCGAGGCGGCGGGCTGCTCAGGGTGATCCGATCCTTCACCTCCCACTCATCGCATACCTCTGGTTCATTCTCCTGTGCTAGCTATCTGGTTCTCTCTACTCTACCGGGGGCAGTGCAACTGATGCCATTGACCAAGTCCACCAAGGCCGCACGGCTATTTGTTATCTGTCCAATGGCACCAGTCCCTAATCCCTGGGCTCTGCTCCCTCCTGCAGGGCAAAGGTGTGGGAGCGAGCTGCCATGCCTTCCAAGTGCCAACATGTCTGGGTATGGCATGGCTCCCAACCCTCCCTTGTTCTCTCTCTTCTTCACCTCTCACTGGTTCTCTTTCCTTTCCCTTAATCTCTGATTCTCTGTCTGCTTTTCTCACATCTCATAGTCTGGCTCTCTCTACCTCTCCAAACTGGAGTCAGTGACTGCTTAGACCAATAGAATGGAGTTTGTGACTTCCTATCCATCCACACAGTCACACTCCCCTAGACCAGTGGTTCTCAAACTCTGTCCTCAGGACCCCACACAGGTCATGTTTTCCAGGTCACCCAGCAGGAGCACAGGTGTAGTCATTACTCACTGACATTTTAAAGATTCACAGGTGGAGCTAATTATTTCATTTCTGATTCTGTGAGGAGACCTGGAAAACATGCACTGTTTGGGGTCCTGATGACCGAGTTTTAGAACCTGTGCCCTAGACTATGTGTTCCCTGCCAGAGTTTAGGGGCAGGCACTGGTGCTAAATTCCCACCCAGCAACCTCAGACAGGAGCGGTAGCAGGGAGCACAATAAACTGTAATGGAGATTTCTCATAGATGGTTAGTGGGATGAAGTTGGACAGAAGTGTTCAATTGTAGATGGGATAACAACATGGGTCTGAGTCTAAGCCGCACGCACAAGGGCACGCAGCAACGTCTATTGGTGGTCGCCTGCCTGCGAGTTTATGCAAATGAGCAAGAACTGAAATGCCCACTTTTAGCGCCCGTGCACACTGTAATAGTGATTGGTGCGTCCATAGGCACCACCATCAGTCTCAGTGACTATGGCCTCCCATGCCTGCGGCTACGCAGCTGCTTACGCTGACACGCCTGTGACACTCCCATACTGCCCACTGAACAGACAATGTTTGTATGCACTACTTACCACCGTCCAGGAACGCCCAACACTTTTCCACAACATTTCTTAAACCGTCTGTACCGATAGCAACAGCATGCGCCGTAGGAGCTTTCAGGAAGATAGTCTTATATTTTAATTAAAGGGGTTTCATTTGATTCTGGGGCACATTATATTAATTAGCATAATTTTCAATTAATTCGAAGTGCATATTACTAAATGGGTGGGCAAGTCTTATTAAATGAATGCAGTGCAATAATGGTTGAGGGTTCCATTTTGCAGTGGGGACCCTAAACTGTATCATTACTTCCAAGGGCTCCAAGTACTTACAATCCAGCAGTCTCACTAGTGTGTTACTATAAAAACCACAGCGAAGTACAGACCTAACTCATCTGCGCCAGGGGAGATTCTGCTCCGCCTGGTCTAGATCCGGCCCTGCTGGGAGGAAACTGGTTTATTCTGCTTTTTTTCTCAATCAGTGATATATATGGGATCCATTTTCCTGCGCCAGGGTCCCAGCGCTCAATAATACCCCTTTTACACCAGAGCAAAAACCTGAGTTTTTGCTGGGTCTACCCAGGTCGCACCTCAGTGTAAAAGGGTCCCTGAAAAATAACCCAGGTCAAGTGTCCTGACAATCCAACCCAGGTAGCTACCAGGGTCGGACCCAGGATGGACCTGGGTAATGGTGCAGTGTAAACGGCGCAACCCGGGTTATCCCACCTGGGTCATGCCTAAAATTAGCTGATTGGTGGTTGTGGAGCAGTCACCTCCCACTTTTTATGACCTCACAAGTTTAGCAGGGCAGACCCAGGTTCAGTGTGAACGAGGCTGACCTGAGAATAACCCAGATCGATGGTGCTGTGTAAACGGGGTCTGACCTGGGTTGGAACCATATCTGAAAACCCAGGTGGAAAAGAGGTATTTCTGATGGGCACTAAATTTGCTATAAGAATGAATTGTACCTGACATCTGCTTAGCTATTCTCAAATAATATAAATAAAGTTGACACCATGTATAGCAACAATAGCATACTGTATGTCCAAAGGAAATTTCAGCTGCACTCTCTGTACTACACCTTGCACAGCAGAGAGGAGCAGCTGGTGCATATAATTCAGAGCAAGTTATTCAGTTCATACAGTACAAAAAAGGAATAATTTCCAGTATATCGCAATGATCTATGTAATCACCTACCAGTACTAAACAGCCTGACTTAAAGATGTTTCAATAATTAGCAAAGTCTGTCAATGAGTCTGTAGTAACAGCATTTATATCGTTCAGAGCAACGACTGATACAGAGGCCAGGAAGGCTCAAATAGTTCTGTCTACCCAAGTGGCTAAAAGGCAGCAGACACTGGAGCTGATTCGGAGACGCACGCAATATGCCGATATTCACGGAGATGAGCGATTCCTTGCTACTATGCATATGCAAAAATCCCTGATAACTCCTAGAGCGCATACGTTGCACTGTCGCAGTACTGATTGAGACGCACTGAGTATGAACTGTATTGGGGCGGTGACTTGGAGGTATCTATTTGGACGCACAGAGATGTACTATTTTATTGGCGTGTTATCGGAGTGTCGCAGGAATTTTGCTTAAGTGGTTGCGAGCTCAGGGCCTGATTCAGCATTGTACGCAAAGTGCACTGCTGAATGCAGATTCCCGATTATAGGAATCCGCGAGTGCGCAGGACCCATTCTGCGAGTGTGCAGAATGGGTCCTGCTAAGATGCACGCAAGCCCTTGAATGCCTCTGCCTGATTGAGAGACAGCGGCATTTAGGGGCGGTGCGTGGGCGGCCGGCATTCCTGGGAACGAGGCGTGTCCCATTGACGTATGCATTCTGCTGGGCTCGCAAGGCGGCCAGCCTGAGTAAGCTGAGGCTATCGCATCCACTATCGTGACCATCGACCTCTGTCACAGTGCTGGGATTGCAAATGCACAGGGGGAGTCATACACCTCCTGCTGAATTTGCATTATTGCAATTGCGATCCTTGCTGAATCGGGGCCTCAGATGCTTCATTTCTCACATTGGAGGCCATACTCTGACGGAGAATCAAGTATCGATGGTGCAACCAATGGCTGCGTACCAAGCATGACTTTACCATCTAAAGGACGCTGAAAGTGGGCGTCTCAGTCCTTCTACATTCAGACGTGCGGCTGTGCACCAGAGGTCGGGCTGAGTGAAAACCATCACAAGACATAACATTCTTAATACAAACCCTTGGGAAGATTACAGTGGAGGGGTATTAAGAATCAGGTCCAAAGCAAAGCGATAATCCTTCCTGTGCAGAACGGAGGAGCGGAGATGGTCTACGCCCATGCAGAACCAATACCAACCTGAGCAACTATCTTCAAAACATCATAAGTGAAACTTTCACTGTGATGAGACCTGTGGTGGAGGTTGGAGCCCAAAAAGTTTCTGCCTTGGTTGACCTTTGTGCTGCAATGAATGAGGAAATTTCCTGTTATTAAAGT
The DNA here is from genome assembly GCA_031769625.1 of Taudactylus pleione. Classification (NCBI taxonomy): domain Eukaryota; kingdom Metazoa; phylum Chordata; class Amphibia; order Anura; family Myobatrachidae; genus Taudactylus; species Taudactylus pleione. The sequence goes on along the minus strand of JAUIMM010000461.1, from coordinate 1,001,599 downwards.
AAAGCTTTTAACTTCTAAACTCTCTCCTCTGCGGTGTGCTACTTCATACAGCTTATTATATGCATATTAGGGTTGGGTAGGGGATCTGGCGGTCACCATACCGACAGCGGCATCCCGACAGTCAGAATTTCAACTCAGTTAGGTAAGTAGCCTAACGCTAACCCCTAACCCACCTTTCGCACAGCCTAAACCTAATCCTCCCCTCCCGCAGCCTAACCCACCCCACCCCACAGCCTAACCCTAACCTCCCGCAGCCTAACTTACCCTAAACTTAACCCTAACCCCCAATACTTACAGTACCTTCAGGATGTCAGCAGTCGCGATTCTGGAACCCGGGATTCCAACTGTTGTTGGGATTCCGGCGCCAGTATTTTAACCGTCCTCCTGATCGCCGGGATGCCGACTACATCCCGTATGTTATGTGTTCAGATTTATTTCACTATACTGTATGTAATCTGTATTATAGTATAGCACTATACAACATGTCCCACATTTTATGAATTAATGATAATTAGTAGAATAAAGATATAAAGCATATAGATCATATAAAACTCGGAGCGAGACTAAAGTTACAAACTCCCAAGAATCATTAAGGGATCATACATATTATATTTAAATATATACTTGATATTACAATGAATGAGGTACATGAATTGTGAGTATAATGATAAACGGAGAAATGATTGGAAAAACAAAGATAGCATAATGCAACTTTAAAGATTAGAGGAAGCCGTGTCCTCACCTTTACTAGCAATCTTCAATTTATCTATAATACTGTAGCATTTTTACACCATCACATCTAAACTGGGGACTGAATCCAGCTCTTCACAAATTTTATGGCCTTTGCCTCTAGAGTTTCCTCACTGTTATCAAAACTTTTCTATTTTTAGTTTGAAGACATTTAAAAAGTCTATCGTGTTCCACTTTTACTCACCTTCCCCTTGAGTCAGGGTTTTACATGAATAAGACTGGGTGACACATTTGAAATAAAATGTGCACATGATATACACTAAATAAAATAACCTTAAGAATAAATTCAAATTCAAACAAATTGTTCCGTATTTTTGGGTGGGAAGACAGTGATAGCTCAGTCACAGGGCCAACACAGAAGGATGGAGAGCAATATGGTGGCTGTTGGAGCAAGAAAGGGGAAAAATTATATATTGAGGTAGATTTATGAAAAATGTGTTGGAATCCATGACAACCAATCAAATGTTTACTTCTATCTTCCACACTGTGTAGAAAAAAAATGACAATTAATCTGATTGGTTGCATCACCATCAGCACAGTCTGGCCTCAGAAACGTATGAATTGTAGCATATTTTGTCTTTGGAAAAGGGGATACTTTTGGGATATTTTGAGTACTTTTATGCAGATTTTATTTTGCCTTCTCCCTTCCAGACTCATGTGACAATGCAAATATTTCTCTCTATTTTTTTTGTGCTAATTTTACCCTTTATAAAACAGCTCTGCTTAGGTACTTAGGCCCTGATTCAGAGCCGGACGCTCTGACAGAGTGCTCGCTCTGAATCAGGGCCGTCCCTCCTGGCCGCTCGCATAGCTGTGGGTGACCACCCACAGCTATAGCGAGCGGCCAAAATGATGGTCGCGATGGTCAAGACCATCACGACCATCGGGCTTGCGACGAGACCCTTGCGGTAGGGTCTCGTTGCCGTAAGCCCTGGAGTGCTTTTGGCTCTATCAGAGCCAAAAGCACTCCCACTGACATCACTTGTGATGTCAGTGGGGCCGGCCCCCAGATGGTAGGCGTTCCCATGGGAACGCCTCCATCTGGGCAGCCACGCCCCCGGCACGCCTACCAAAGGGGGCGTGCTGTCACTCACCATCGACAGCACGCCCCCTTTGGTGCGAGACCCATAACGACGGCTTGGCCGTCGTTATTCGGGTCTCGAGCCGCCTCCGTCATGCGCATGCTCACTTGGCCAACATCGACCCGCTTGCGAGCGCTCAGTGCTCGCGAGCGGGTTTGAATTAGGCCCTTACTTCCCTGAGAGAGTATCACTTGCATTAGTCTGCTTACAGGGCTGGTGGAAGCTTTGCAATCTCTCCCGTGAGAGTTGTTCCCCCACCCCCTGCTTCTTACCTTTGCAGGCAAGTCGTGGTGTGGTTTTTAGGAGGAGGGGGCACTTTCTGCTCTTCAGACTGGGCTGTGTGGTGTTAGACTATGACACCATAACCCAGCACCACACTCACAGCATGTTACGGTATGGAGAAATAGCAGCCGGCAGCTTGGCAATTCCTCCATGTCTGCAACCAGCGCTTAGTCCTGGGGCAGCGCGGACACATTAGAGTCACACTGAATGAGTGACATTATGGGTCTGACTCAGAAGTGTGCGCAGTTCATGCGCGGTTGCAATTTCTTACGGAGTGCGAAAATATGCAAATGGAAGCTTGATCTTTCCTCTTGTACACTTCAGTGGGACTGAGCAAACCCTGTGACACCCACTCTGCATATGTAATGCTCAGCTGCACCGGTGTATCTCTCCATTATCAGTGCACCATCGATCGCAACATCAACTCCCCGAGGAGCCCCTGCCTGGCGCACAGCCTCCCTTGTAATTTTATCAAAATATGGCCACTTTAGCTGCGGTGCTGCAATAGAGAATGCAGGGGCATGCCGGAACATGACCTTGCCATTCCCATAACAGGCCCATGCCGCCTCCTCATTTTGCGATCGCTTTAGGTCATACTTGCCGACATTTGAGTTCTCCCCGGGAGAAGCAGGTGGGAGGTATTGGGGGCGGCGGCGGCTGGATCGCGTCATTAAGCCTCACCCCCTTGCTGCAATTTGCCAAAAAGTGCATATTTAATTAATGGGGCGTGGCCAAATGACACGATTCTCACACCCCCTACTCGCGGACCCACTGGTCCGCAAGAAAATTCTCCTTATTCTGCTCACTTCACTAGGAAGTGGGCAGAATGCAGGAGAAGTGCCTACCCTTCCAGGGGTGCGGGGGGTTGCCCAAAAAATCGTGAGCCTCCAGTGACTTCCGGGAGGGTAGGCATGTATGCTTTAGGTCCCCTACCAGTCTCCACCCTAAAACGCCCATGGATTTCAGACATCTTCTCAAGTGATAGCGATGTGGTATGCAAATGTGTACGCCATCGTATACATTGGATCACCCGTGTGCAGTGGGGGGTTTTCTAGACTTTTTGCACATGCACAGTAGCAAAACATTGCTCAACTGTGCATGAACCTTTTAAGCAGGCCCAGAAAGAGGTACTTTCAGTGGGTGTGTCTGGGTGGTAACAGGGGGGTGGCTAGCCAGACATGGGTCAGCGACTGCAGTTTTTACCCCATTTACAATGACACCGTATGTTCAGACAAAGATTCTGCGACTCCATAGGGCTGCAGTATCCGATGGTGCATCCGATATGCGACAACTGCATCCAATGGTGCATCTTAATGCACACAGAGGTGGATTAGCACCGCGGCTAGTGGACGTCTCCATTTGAATCACGTTGAATCACAAGTGTCCTTCAATGATACATTGCATACCATTGTAGGGTTATTAAAGTATCAATTATATAGAACACTATAAAAAAAACTCTCAGTGAGAATAGGCCAGACGCATTTCACAATTCTAAATTTGTGGCTTCTCCAGAGAAGCGTAAATAAGCAGAAGGGTTTAAAAGTTAACCCATCAAATCACATTACTTTAGGACTCGTATTAATATAACATAAATATATATATATATATATATATATATATATATATGCATAAACACTGCTTAAAATATGTTCCAACAAATATCGGAGACTGCTACACACAAAGAAAGAGAATAAGAAACCTGCTTTCAATACAGCCCCGCAGCCTTACTGAAGACAGATACGCAAATAAAATAAAAAAGCAGCCATATATATTATGGTATTTAATACCAGATGCAATATAATCCTTATGACACTAATGAAATACATAAATAATAGAAACGTGTATCTAATATAAAGACAATAAACAGAATTTTGTACTAATTACACAGGTCTGCGAAATTTAAGGTATTGAAAGCTTTTTAATAATACTTTTATATTCTTAATTATACTCCTGTGTACATCAAGAAATAGTATATTAAAAAAATGACCACATCAGATTTACCTATAAGGAGGTTGCATAACAATTTTAAGAAAAAACAAGAAGTTTAATTATTTATGACATATTTATTGTGAAATACGAAGAAGTGTAGATGATATCACTGTGTTTTTGTCTAAATTACATAATAAAATAACAATAAAATCAAACAAAAATAGAAACAAAACCATCATTATTGAAAAAATCATTAATATCTTGTTTTTTCTTTTATCCACACTTAGTTTTGTCACTTTTCGCTTATAAGCTTTTTCTGTGTCGTCTCTGTGTATCATCCAGCAGTAGCCAGCCATCATGCTGACGTCCCAACAACCCTGGTATCTTCTTTCTACATCTTTAACATTTTGGTGGAACCATTCACCCTGTTCTTCACTGTAGTGTAGTGTGTGTGTGTAGTGTGTATTGTGTGTGTGTATGTGGTGGTAGGCAGGGGTAAAAATGAGCTGACATAGGGCAAAACTGTGTTGCATCTGTTGTATTTGGTTCCACTTTCGCAAGCTCACCTTGTAGTTGTAGTTGTTGTGTGTGTGCAATGTTCCTTTAGACAGTATGGGGTTTAGGCCCTTTGTAAATTTCAGCTCCAGGCCCATGTGGACCTTAATCTGGCACTGGGTGGGGGGAAGTTTTATGATGAGAACTGAATTGCAACATCTATACTACCGACTGAATTAATTTAAGACAATGGGCCTGATTCAGAGCTGCTCACTGTTGGCGAGCGCCCGCACTGAATCAGGGCGTGTTTTTTTTTTTTTCTCCAGGCCGTTCGGAAAGCTGTGGGTGACCACCCACAGCTTGCGTGAGCGGCCTGGAGTCTATCGCGACCATCGGGCTTGCGATGAGACCCTGCTCTAATAGAGCAGAAAGTCCACTACTGACATCACTAGAGATGTCAATAGGTCCTACATTTGCCCAACCACCCCTCTCCCTGCATACAAAACGGGGCGAGCTGTCACTCACCATCAACAGCCGCGCCGTCTTCTAGCGAGCCCCGTAGCAACTGAAGCTCAGTCGCTCGTCGGGGCTCGCGCATACGCAGACCATAAACATTGAGCCACTTACGAGCGCTGTGTGCTTGCGAGCGGCTCTGAATGAGGCCCAATGTTTTATAATAAATGTAGGCAGAATACATTTATTACTTTAAAGAATATGAAAAAAATCGCTTATTCATAAATACACGTTTTTCAGAAACATGATGTGTTATTCAAAATCGGGAGTCATTTTCGTGTTCAGAAGCCAAAAATATATAAGTATCACAAAAATTTGTTAAAAAAGCTTTTTCATCGCAGACCTGTGTAACAAACACAGGGCCTGATTCAGAGCTGGACGCTATTTGCGCTCGCTTGTTCAGAAAAAGGGGCAGGCTATTTAAATTGAGTGCTCGCTCTTTGCGGTCTGTTGACGCCTCTGTGTCTGAGCGAGTGAACGAAACATGCACTCGCTATTTTGTAAAGAGCGGCTCTGAATCAGGCCCACAGTATTTAAAGTATTAATAATGATTCAATAAATCAAATACAGGGGATGGACAGTGCTATGGAACAGCAGATCGCACATACCAGCATTGTAAGTTTTCCCTCACACCCAAGCCCGCCAAGAGCCTCGTCAGATGGCATTCGGGAGGTATCAGTATGTGTGGTAACACACATACTGATACCCGGTGCGTGGATCGGTAAGATCGTTTTTTTGTTTTCAAAAGTCTATGGATTACTGCGGAGACCAGCGCCAGGATATAAGTGAGTATGAAATCTTTTTTGCAGGGCCAGTCAATACCGATTCTACTGGAGAAGGGGACAGAAACATCTGGTATATGTAAGTATGTGTGAATGGGTAGGTGTGTGTAATAAAGTTTTACTAATCATGGTGTGTGTTTTGTCTTTATTTAACTATTTATTTTACAGTGGGGGTACAGGTGCCGCTTGTCTGCTGGCACTTGTAGTTCCACAAGTGCCAAAGGGCAGCATGCTGGCACCTGTAGTTCTACTGTAAAATACAATAGTTTAATTATATTTACCCACTTTATTACTCCCCGCACCCAACGCTCCAGGGGTGCGGGGAAGAGCCCCAGGCTTCAGACCAAGCCTGGGGTTAAGGGAGAGGGGGGACCCCTATTTGGGGGGGATCCCCACCTCCCCTGAGATCCCCGGCTTGGCCTGACCGATTTGGGCTGATAATGCTTTGGACCCGGAGCCCCGGTGAAAGGGTCTCCGGGATGTGGCATTACAGCCCAGTCGTTTTGGGTCTGGTGCTGGTTTTAAATATAGGGAGGACTCTACGCATTTTTTTCCCCCCTATATTTAAAATCAGGACTGGCCCTGCAGCCTGGTGTTGGTTTCTAAATTACAGGGGAACCCTACACATTTTGTTCCCCGTAATCTTAGGAACTAGGACAGGCTGGCAAGCCTGGGTCTGGTTAAGCTTTGGGGGGGAGCCCTATGTCATTTTTTTTTTTAACACTTTTAACCCGTTTTTTTTACAGGTACAACACAAGCAGCTTACACATATCTCATTGATATGTGCAGGCTGCTTACTCAGGAGATTTTCAGAGAGAAGACACTACAATCTTGGGTGAGTCATCTCCTGCAAAACCTGCTACTCGGGGGGAGAAATCTCCTGCAAAACCTGCTACTCGGCAGAGAAATCTCGTTCTGCTTCACCATCGGCCATCTCACTCTCAGCTAAACTCCCTTCTTTGTAAATTTGCGAGTCTTAGGAGCTTCAAATCACCCGAGTTTAGGTGAAGCTAATCGAGTTGAAAAAAAACCAAACTCTCCCGGACTCGATTCTTAGTAAATTTACTAAAGGTTGATGTTTTGTTTCTGGGGGTTAATTAACACATATACTAATACTTAAAAAACCAAATCAAAAATTGGCTGTTAGTAAATGTGTGATTTAGCCCCAAAAACACAATTTTGACGTTGAACGATTTTTATTGATTTTAAAAAGATCGGTTCAAATCAACCTTATAAATATACCCTTACACCAGTGGTGGCCAAGGCGTCGATCGCGATTGACTGGTCGACCGCAGACACTCGACCAGTTGATTGTGTTGGCCCGCCCAGCAGCAGTCAGCAGCGTCTGACTTGAAGTCGCGGCTGTCTCCATAGGCTGTCAGTATGACAGCAGTAGCCAATAAGAATCAGGCTAATTCTTATTGGCTAAGGCTGTCACATGTAACAGCATCCATTGCGCCAGTGCCAGAGCCGCCGGGTTAAGTGGGGGCACGGGGCCTGTGTGTGTATTCTGCTATTCCCGCCCCTCACAGACTGGCTGTACTCACTGATTGGCCGATACAGTACTCGGTAAGTGAAGTCTGACTCTAATTGGCCGGAACTCTAAAGAGGCTGCTGGAGTGACAGAGGGATTTGGAGGTCAGCAGCAGCAGCTCTGCTGAATGTGCCATTTTCCCGTCAGGGTAGGAGGACTGGTTGAGACTACACTATTACCACAGGTAAGGAAACTTATATAACTATGACGTGTGGTGGTCCAGAAAGTTACCACTGATGAATATCACTCATTTACAGTCAATAACCCCCCTTTCATTATAGTAAGCAGATGCCCTTCTCCTACTTCATGCCTGGACCCACAATGAGTCTGTGGTGCAACATTAACCCTTCGTTGCTTGTGTACAGGGTTCAGTATATTGCAGGGCAGGCCAGGCTCGAAAGCGCCAAACTTAAAAGGGGGCGTAGCACTGCACCCAGGAGTGGACCAATCAAGACTGCCGGGCCTGCACCGTGCCTGCTGCTGGTGTCGCCCACAGCTGAGGGCAGGTACGGGGGGGAGGGGTCAATAAGTTTAATTTTTTTACTGTGGGGGCCAATGTGTGGTTTTGGCAGGACAGTCCCCACGCCCCTTGCTGTGAGGCTACGCACCCTTTTTGCAAGCCACGCCCCCTTTTTCGGGATCACGCTTACGGTACAAGCAAATGTAGGTACATGGTGGATCACAGAAGATTTTTTATTTTTAAAAGTAAATCACCCAGTCCAAAAGTCTGGCCAGTCCTGCCTTACACTCTTTTAAATATATCACATAAATCAGTGGTTCCCAAACAAGGGTTCCGTGGCACCCTAGGGTGCCACAGGTCACTTGCAGGGGTGCCATGGTTTGGTGGTCCAGGGTCAAATCAAATTATTTAAGGTCAATGTGATAGGTAATGCCCCCAGTGGTAGTGGCTGTCAATTATGAAATATGTGCACAAACAGAAGCACAACCCTGTCCACAACAACATAACTAACCCTAACAATGACAAGTAAGCGCAGTTTACTTAATTTAATTAGTAACTTTTGGCCTAGGGGTGCTATGAAAAAAAAATGCTGATATCTAGAGCGCCGTGATTCAGGAAAGTTTGGGAACCACTGACATAAATGGTCGGTCAGGGCTGGCGCTACTATTAGGCAGCTGCCTAGAGCGCAGGCCCCTGGAGGGCGCGGCAGAGTCCGAGAAAAATAAAAGTATGTTCCTGAGAGACGGAGCCCAGCGCTAGCACGTCCCTCGCCTGCCATTGGAGGCTCCAGAGGTGGGGCTGCAGCGCAGTCCAAACTTCAAATATGTCAGTCATACCAAATTCCCTTTTAAACGCTGCCACACACCGTCTGTCGGGACTCACTGGCAGTTGGTGTAACTCCCCTATTTGAATATTGGACTGCGCTTCAGCTCCCACCTCTGGAACCGCCACTTCCCATCTGCGACTGACAGACCCCTGATCCTCAGCCTCCTCTAGCACACGCAGGGGAAACTCCCCGTGACGGACTGATTCCCCTTGACCTCAGCAGAAGTGGGGGCGGAGCCAATACGACAAGCCCCGTCCCCATATCACGCGCGAATCATGGCATTTATTATTACATTGCGAGGGTGCCTAATGATGAAGATGCCCCCATTAGTACTCTGCAGCAGCTGCTGCATCAATAGCAGTGTAAGTATGTTTGTGTACTGTGTAAATATGTGTATCTGTGTTAGTGTGTATTTATGTTATTGTGTATATATGTGTCAGTGTATGTATACAGTGTATGTGTTAATGTGTTATTGTGTATATGTGTCAGTGTATGTATACAGTGTATGTGTTAGTGTGTATCTATGTGTTAGTGTGTATGTATGTGTTATTGTGTATATGTGTCAGTGTATGTATACAGTGTATGTGTTAGTGTGTATCTATGTGTTAGTGTGTATGTATGTGTTATTGTGTATATGTGTCAGTGTATGTATACAGTGTATGTGTTAGTGTGTATGTATGTGTTATTGTGTATATGTGTCAGTGTATGTATACAGTGTATGTGTTAATGTGTATATGTTAGTGTGTATGTATGTGTTATTGTGTATATGTGTCAGTGTATGTATACAGTGTATGTGTTAATGTGTATATGTTAGTGTGTATGTATGTGTTATTGTGTATATGTGTCAGTGTATGTATACAGTGTATGTGTTAATGTGTATATGTTAGTGTGTATTTATGTGTTATTGTGTATATGTGTCAGTGTATGTATACAGTGTATGTGTTAATGTGTATGTATGTGTTAGTGTGTATGTATGTGTTATTGTGTATATGTGTCAGTGTATGTATACAGTGTATGTGTTAGTGTGCATTTGTGTGTTATTGTGTATATGTGTCAGTGTATGTATACAGTGTATGTGTTAGTGTGTATGTATGTGTTAGTGTGTATGTATGTGTTAGTGTGTATGTATGTGTTATTGTGTATATGTGTCAGTGTATGTATACAGTGTATGTGTTAGTGTGTATGTATGTGTTATTGTGTATATGTGTCAGTGTATGTATACAGTGTATGTGTTAGTGTGTATCTATGTGTTAGTGTGTATTTATGTGTTATTGTGTATATGTGTCAGTGTATGTATACAGCGTATGTGTTAATGTGTATGTATGTGTTAGTGTGTATGTATGTGTTATTGTGTATATGTGTCAGTGTATGTATACAGTGTATGTGTTAGTGTGTATGTATGTGTTATTGTGTATATGTGTCAGTGTATGTATACAGTGTATGTGTTAGTGTGTATCTATGTGTTAGTGTGTATTTATGTGTTATTGTGTATATGTGTCAGTGTATGTATACAGCGTATGTGTTAATGTGTATGTATGTGTTAGTGTGTATGTGTGTCAGTGTATGTATACAGTGTATGTGTTAGTGTGTATGTATGTGTTATTGTGTATATGTGTCAGTGTATGTATACAGTGTATGTGTTAGTGTGTATCTATGTGTTAGTGTGTATTTATGTGTTATTGTGTATATGTGTCAGTGTATGTATACCGCGTATGTGTTAATGTGTATGTATGTGTTATTGTGTATATGTGTTAGTGTATGTATAGTATACAGTGTATGTGTTAGTGTGTATTTGTGTTATTGTGTATGTCAGTGTATGTATACAGTGTATGTATAAGTGTGTATGTATGTGTTATTGTGTATACAGTATGTGTTAATGTGTGTATAGTGTGTATATGTTAATGTGTGTATATACTCTATGTGTAAATATTTATAGTCAAGGTCTGGCAGAGGATATGAAATCTAATTTTGTTCTCATTGATGTGTGATATAATTTTCTAAGTGTTATACAAAAAAGTTATTTACTTATGCTGACCGGAGAGAGGTGTTATCTTGTCATATATAACAGAAGTTGCCCTGTCCTAGGATGAAATCAAGTCAGAGTTTAAAGATAATTGGTCCACCAATATTTTGCTCTATAGCCAAAAGGATTTATTGCTACTCTCTATACACTTATATAGTGAATACAGAAAGCTACACTTGTGTTTGATTTAAAATTTGAAGTCACAGCCAGAAGTTCTGACACTGTTGCAGTGGCGTATATCTAGGGGGGGACCAAGCAGGGCGCGTGCCCTAGGCGCCATTGGACCGGCAGCAGGGAAGGGTGCAGCAGGCTACAGTCCGGGACACTGGTTTCAAGTCTTGGTAATGCGGACTGCATGGAATGCAGTCCGCATTACACAGCAACAAACACCGCTGACGGCGCCGGATAGTACACTCGGAATACCCGGCGGCGGTGTGTTTGTTTTGGCAGCCAATGGGAGTCAGACAGACTGTCATTGGCTGAGAGTCATGACATCTCCTCCATAGTGCAGAGCGGATCGGGAGGACGGAGGAGTGGACAGCTGTCGGAGCGGGGATTCAGGAAAGTGTTTTTATTTGTGTGTGTGTCTTTGTCCTATATATGTAAGGGGCACAGGCACTGCATAGGGGGGACCACTACTGGGGGCACTGTATAAGGGGGACCACTACTGAGGGCACTGTATAAGGGGCACTGCATAGAGGGGACCACTACTGGGGGGTACTGTATAAGGGGCACTGTATAAGGGAGACTACTACTGGGGGCACTGTATAAGGGGCACTGCATAGAGGAAACCACTACTGGGGGCACTATATAAGGGGGACCACTATTGGGGGCTCTGTATAAGGGGCACTGCATAGAGGGGACCTCTACTGGGGGGCACTGTATAAGGGTACTACTGGGAGCACTGCATAGGGGGACCACTACTGGGGTCACTGCATATGGGGACCACTACTAGCGGCACTGTATAAGAGGCATTGTTGAGGGCACTGTATAAGGGGGACCACTACTGGGGGCACTGTATAAGGGGCTCTGCATAGAGGAGACCACTACTGGGGGCACTGTATAAGGGGCACTGTATAAGGGGGACCACTACTGGGGGCACTGTACAAGGGGCACTGCATAGAGGAGACCACTACTGGGGGCACTGTATAAGGGGGACCACTACTGGGGGCACTGTATAAGGGGCACTGCATAGAGGGGACCATTACTGGGGGCACTGTATAAGGGACACTGCATAGAGGAGACCACTACTGGGGGCACTGTATAAGGGGCACTGCATAGAGGGGACCACTACTGGGGGGCACTGTATAAGGGGCACTACTGGGAGCACTGCATAGGGGGGACCACTACTGGGGTCACTGCATATGGGGACCACTACTAGTGGCACCGTATAAGAGGCATTACTGAGGGCACTGTATAAGAGGCATTACTGGGGGCACTGCATAAGGAGCACTACGGGGGGCACTACTACAGGGGGCACTGCATAAGGGACACTGCTACTGGGGACATGGTTATAAGGGACACTACTATAGTGGGCATTGCAAGAGGGGCTCTACTACTGGGGGCATTAAGGTGCATATGGAATGGAAAGGAATGATGAGTGACGAGAAACGGTGGTGAGTCATGTTGACACCCCCCCCCATTTTACAGTAGCCATGTCCCTTGAGGCATGTGACCACATCCACTTTTTCGGCACATGCCTTCCGTGCGCGCACATACTTGGGAAGGCGGGGCTCCGTTTTTTTAACTTGACCTGGGCTCTAAATACCCTAGTTACGACACTGCAGTGTTATCACGAGCGTGATGAAATAATCGCTATATAAGTGAAATAGCCTCCCATCAGAGGTGTTAGAGGCTAAAACTGGGTACACACTAGGATGATGGAGCCGCCGTCCTATCTTACGATTGGTAAGTGCATACATACTTACCAATCGTCGGCCCGATGTGTCTAGTGTTTATTAGCTGCCCCTAAATTTGTGCCAAAGATACCAAATACAAGTAGTCACAGTTGGAGTGGTCATTCAGTATATAAGGGAAATCCCTGGAGGGGCCCACTGTCCAAACTACCCACACAAATACTGCGCCCAAGACTTGGTCAAAAGCATGTAAGTGTGGTTTTATGTATATGGCTAGGTTGAGGATTTTGAGGGGAACAAAGCTAGGATGAAGGTAGGATGAAGCTTTGCCTTGGTCGTCTAGAAACCTTGCACCAGCCCTGTATTCGGTAGTTAATGAAACAATATATTCTAAATTACAATGGTTTAGAATCCGTCCAAATTCACAAATTCTATGAGTGGTAAAATGACAAGTAACACACAAACCTTTACCACATCAATAGCCGTCTACGTGCTAGCTGCTAACCACATTGGTTTTCGATGAAAGTATAATATATATATTTTTTTAATTATTTATGTTTCTGTTTTGTAAAAAGCCAGGAGTGAGTCTATTTCTCAAGCTATCAGCCTTCCTCAATACCACTGACGTGTTGTATAAAAGAAAAGCTTTCATCACTCCATCCAATTTTGGAAATGGAGAGTTTTTATTCACAATTTGTTTGATGTTATATGAATATAGATTATATTTCAGCACAAATGATAAGGATCTGTAATACATCCTATTATTCACTTTTGGCTTAGGTATAGTATTATTTCCTTGGCATACCCCCTTTCCTCAAAGGTATTAAGCATAGTATTAGTTTGCCTCAAGAAAGCGTCATCCAAAGAACAATTCCTTCTAATTCTCACTATTTATTAACATTTATTTGGTACCATTTATATATATAATGTCAGCATATTCCAATTGTAAAGCGCAACGGAATATGCTGCGCTATATAAGAAACTGTTAATAAATAAAATAAATAAATAAAATTAATATTTCATTGCAGTTTACATTGAGGAACACGGTATTAAAATGAGACAGGGTCAGAACAGACAGAGAGGTAAAAGTGCCTACACACTAGACGATATTTAAATTATATTGCCGATAACGACACATGGTTAAGACAACTTTGTGTTATCGTCCAGTGTGTACGCACTATATCGATAACGATGTGTGCTCCCGCCGGTCATTATTGAGGTCGTCTGTCATTTGTACTTGCAATACAATTTCATAAAACTCGTTAAATTTGCAATACAATTTCATAAAACTCGTTAACCACTAGGTGCATATCGTCCAGTGTGCACGTTACGAACGATGAACGATAAAGAACATGGATGTCATTACAGCCAATCCCTGGACCCTCCCAAACACCAATCCCTCTGCATCAGCCAATATCTCGTCCAGCATGATCTCAGCCTTCTCCTATTCAGGGCCCATTTCCCTATCAGTTAACACCACAGCCTTAGCATATGATGCCATAACTCGATAACGAAGGATCCATCACAAGAGAAAGAGGTATACACACTTTGCTAAGGCAAGCCAAAAACAAAGCAGGGCAATCTAGCAATGTAACAGCGTTCAGTAGGTCTAAAACTAACCGAACTAGCCACAGAGCACAGAATGCAAGGAGAGAAAATGGCCGCCGGCTATTTATCCCCACCTAAAATTCCTGGCCACCCCTCCTGAAACACCTGCCCAGTATATAAATTAGCCAGAAAACCACCAATTTGGAAATTTCGAACGACTAACGATATATCGTTTGATCGTTTGTAAAATCGCTTAGTATGTACGCACTATATCATGGGTTCAAGGGAAATCGGCAGCCAATATCGATCACGGTGCATATCGTTTAGTGTGTACCCAGCTTAAGAGGCCCTGCTCACAACCTTACAATTTAACAGGATATAGGAATTTCAGTACTTTCTATTGCATATTGGTCTACCGAGGTCGCAATAGTAAATGGGGCTACATGACCCTAGCCCAATGTTGGCAGCAAAGTTCAGAGGGTTGTTTGACTATGGGAGAGAACACATGTAAATTTTGTTTGAACTGTCTACAGCTAAGGTGATTGGGTAGAACAGTTTAGGAAGTTTAAGTGGGTGTTTCTGTAATTTGATAAACTTGTCTGAAGAGGTACATTTTTAGGGATTGGAAGCTTAGAGCAGTGGTTCTTAACCAGGGGTACTAGTACCTCCAAGGGTACTCACTATGACGTTGAGGGGTACTTGAAAACATTTCTGTAATGGAGGGACAGCCAGGTGATAATTAGATACATAGGGAAAGCAGTGTCATTGGGATCTCTGGGCTCGATTCAGACCCGCTCGCTAGATGCGTACACTTGTGTGTACGCTCGCCCGATGCGTATGCAAATTTGGCAAGGCAGGTGATTGCACAGCAAGGCATAAGCACGCCCACTATGTCTTGGCGTGCGATCCCCCTGTGTATGCAGACTCCCACCAGCCTGTCTTAAGACGCCCATTTGCGCACGTCATCTCCAGGATGTGTATGCAACCATCGGTACCAGTGGCAAATGCAGGATTTCTAGAGGGGGGTTTCCAAATGCTTGATTTTAAAGTGAATGTGGCCAGTCCATGGAGAGGGTAGAATTAGCACTTAACCAGCTTTAATATGTTACATAGAAAGTATATTGTGTTGGATAATTCCAGCATATACAGGACCAGTGATCACAGGAAGCCATTAGATGTGGCATATATGTACTTATTGGGCTCTATAGCAGCACATTCCTAATGCTGGACATACACTATACAATTATCTGTCAGATAGCTGTCCAATCTGGCTGGTTGGAATTAAAACCTGGTAATTTTTTCTATTGTGGTAATGGTGTGGGCTGGGGAGGGGGGTTTCCAGGCAGATGGAAACCCCCCCTACGTTTGCCTATGATCGGTACCATCAAAAGGAAATGCAGCGCTTGTGTTTGACCATACCCTACCACAAGCACTGCGAGCACTTCAGTGTAAAACTCAGCCAGGTGACGTGTACTATGACGCTGCTTCTTAATTATGCATGCCTCTGAAACGGCGTTGAGACAATCAGACACGCCTGTGTTCGCACCTTTACTCCCCCATTTTCATTGACCAGCCCCTATCATCACCCACAAACGGCTTGTCCTGACACTCATTCAGCCAGCTTGTCTATGCGCAGCGAGCGAACGCTTCCCGATCTCATGCAATGCATGTGCACAATGCGAACCATCGGCAGCTACGAGCGGGTCTGAATTGAGCCCTCTATTCCCGTGCATCACAGTTGACCCTGATAATAAAATGGAAAAGTGTATCCCTCTATCCCTGTAACAAAAAGCAAATGTGGGCTATAGTTTTATGGTCAGTTTTACAGATCTAATAAATTGAAATATTTTCTAAATAAATATTTACAATTAATTCTCTTGTGTAATTTAAAATCTTGTTTATAGTATATTTAAATGTTTTTATATATAGCAGAGCCTACACATGTTATCGAATAGCAATATTATATTCATTACAGATGTATTGCTTTGCAAATGTTGGGGGTACACATAATGCAAATGGCCTTCCAGTGTGTACCCAGTTGGAAAATGAGAACAACTGGCTTAGAGAAAAGCTTTGTTGTGTGAGAGAGGGCATTCCAGAGTCCTGGCCCCAGAAATGGGAGCAAGTAATGAGTGTGGATGAGAGATGCAGATATTAGACCTGATTCAGAGGTGCTTGCAATTTGCAAGCACTCGCTCTGAATCAGGGCGGGCCGTTTTTTTATTTTGTTTCGGCCTCCAGGCCGCTCGCTAAGCTGTGGGTGACCATCGGGCTTGCGACGAGACCCTTGTGGTAGGGTTTCGTCCACCACAAGCCCCAGTGAACTTCCTGCTCTAATAGAGCAGGAAGTTCACACTACTGACATCACTGGTGATGTCAGTAGGGCCGCCCACAAACGGCAGGCGGTCCTTCAGGTTTGTTCAGCCACCACCCCTGCACGCCTACAAAACGGGCGAGCTGTCAATCACAATCGACAGCCGCCCCGCCTTGTAGTGAGTCCCGCAGCGAGTGAACATTCACTCGCTATGGGGCTCGCGCACGCGCGTGCGCACTACCTGGCCATCGACCCGCTTGCGAGTGCTATGCGCTCGCAAGCAGGTCTGAATCAGGCCCATTGTGCAGTTCAGAAGGGTCAGGTTTGGAGATTGTTTGAGGCGAGTGAAGTGATTTATGGTGGTGGCCTTGTATGTATCAATAACTGATCTTTTGCAATAGTGTATTTAAAATGATTGCTATTATAATGTTTCCAGATAAGTCTCATAAATACAAGTGTTTCCACTTTATTTAACTGATAGATGAAGATTTATATGTGCTTATGAATGTTAGGTTCAAATTATTATTATTATTATTATTAATAATAAGAGTGAGGTATGTGGTCAGTTGCTGAGAGGGACATTGTCCCCCTCAGCAGTATGTGCCCCCATTACAGGGCACGGCACTGCTTCTCGGCGTCGCAGAAAGGTTTTCTTACATTTTGTATGAGGGAGAGGGGCCACGCCTTCCCGCATTTGGCCACGCTCCCAATACCCAGTTTTGGGACCGATCTGGACGGCCCTGGGTCTGTGTATCAGATTACCATTAAAAGTACATTCAGTTCAGAAAGGTGGAAATCTGGGAAGGAGTTTGGAGTCACAGTGATAATTTATTTGCCTTCTGCGTACAACATGCCAACCTGAACCCAGCATTTTCATTCCGAGAGGAGAACATTAGCTCATGATGACATCCATCACCAAACTGCTCATTTTCTATTAACGGCAACAGTATGTGTTTGAAGTTCTCCAGCAGAGTTGTTGGCCACATCTGAGATTCATCCAGGCGTCACAAGAAACATTCCTCTTTACTGAGATGAAGCACAAATGAACCTGCGGGCGTGTGATCACAAGCATTAGCTCACGTACCATGGGCGAAGGTTGAAGAGAGTGTGCAGGTTTTGCAGTATGTGTCAAGACCAGCCCTGGACAAGCTGTAGTTTGCCGGGTGGTTGTGAAACTACAGCCCCAGCTTTCCCTCAGGCTGCCTGAGAGCCAGAGCCAAGGTTCTCTTCACTTCTGACCACTGCGGATGATGGTCCTTTGTGTCGGATTTGGGCATCAAGGGCCCGCCAGGGAATGCAGTGGTAGGGGCCCAAGCTAACGGTTGTGACCAGCTACCAAAGGGGGTGTGGCCAGCCACAACAGTTCGACTTGGCCAAACATTAGAGAGGACATGCAATAGTGGGGACAGAGGTGTGTCAGGACCACCCACTTTGATTGGTAGGAAGGGCTAATCTTGAAACAAATCAAGCACTCAAATTAATCCATGATCCTGCTACACCAGTAGAGGAGGGGGAAGGTTCCTAAGGCACCTAAGGCAGTAGGGCCCACCGGGGATTTCCCCTGTACCCCTGTGGGTCAGTCCGACCCTGGTCAGTTTCCTTCCAGGAGGACACCGGTACCTCCACTGTCCCTTCTGACAAATGTTCCCCTGTTGGCAAGCCTGCAGTCACAGCCAGTTTCTTCCCCTTCAGGCATCCTCAACTTACTAGGGGCCCTCTGTTTATTGTTGCTACCCTCTGTGATACAGCCATTTTATCTAGTGGAGAATTAGTGGATAGCAATAGAATTACTAATGATCCTATCTGTACTTTTTGTCTCACAGCGGAATCTCTTGTACGTATGTCGTGTTGCCTACATTCCCAGGAGTAATGCGGAGGATCCGGTGGAGCAATTCATGTTTGGTTTCTGTCTGAGCTCATTTGGCTAAAGAGCAGCTAGTTGCTATAGGGAAGGGAGGCCATTAAGGGGCTGGGCAGCTTGGGCTATGTTTACCCTATGTGTTTGCCTTGAGGTTAAAATGTGCCCCCTGCTTTAGCACAATTCTCCCTCCTAATTGAGTACCTGAGGGGCTTCTTGGTTACCCATAGTCTTTTCTGTAGCTGTTGCCTACTTATATGGTTACATATGTGTAAGTTTACACTGTGGCTTCAGTTGCACCTCGGCCGCACCGAGAGTCTTTCTCACTCAAAATTTGCATCTTATTCGCATAAATAAAACAACTGGAAGTGACAAAACCACATTGCTAGATTACACTGATCAATTTGAGGTGCGACATTTGTACATATATGTGTGACTGAGCTGGAACCTGTGTACAAAGGCCTCAGATGAGAGCAGCCGCGGCTTTTCCTCACTCCAAGTACCGTTGTGCTTAATCTGTGAAAATGTGTAAAACTAATTCCTGCGCGGTTAAAGTTGCAGCCCAGCGTCTCTAGTATACTGTGAGTGGCTTTTCGCTCTGTCTGCAATGTGTATAAGATGCAAAATTTTAAGTGAATTTTAAGAAAATTATGGTACGCTACTCCCCCCTAGAGCGTCGTGCTGATAACCTCATTCTGGCAGGAACACGTTGCTGTCTGCGACCACAAATGACGCAGGAGGCAGTTGTGGGGCACTGACTTGGGTAGGGGACCAGTTTAGTCACAATCCATGAGGGGGGACCTGGGCACCTTCTGACCAGGGCCGGATTGAGGGCCACATGGGCCTGGAGCTGAAAATGACCATGGGCCTATTATGAGAAGAGAGGAGGTGTGACCAGTGATGTGTGGGTGTGGCCAGTGCCATGTGGGCGTGTACACACCTACACTCTCAGACCCAATGTCTCCCTAGATATGTAAAATTAAAAAAATGCTTAATTTTGTGAGGTAAATAGAAATACAATTTTTATACTTATGATTTATGGCTGATAGTGTGGAGAACAGATGGCCAGTCAACATCATGTTGTCATGACAATGGGCCTATTTTTATGTGGAGGCCTGGAGCTGTAGCTCCATCCGCCCCATTGTAAATCTGGCCCGGCTTCTGACAGAAGAGTCTAGGCTGTGACAAGTGAGTGGAGGTGCGGTCCCACAACTCAGGCTGTGCCCGAGGGCCTGTGGTCATCCCAATATGCTGGCTGTAACGGAGAGGCATAAGCTCTCATGGCCACCCATTGTTTGAATATTCAATTTCAAATAAATTGTGACCTCTCGATTCACCACACCACATGACCGTGTTGTTATTTTATTATAATATATGATGTTACTCAAGATGTTAATGTCAAGGGGAAACCATCATCCACTAGACGGCTTAAGAAAATGGAAGGCTCTATAAGTCATTAGTGGTCAAGTTCTGGTTGGGTTCCGGCAGAGGATAGTGGCTTTTAATTGTGAATAAATACAAGATATACCGCGCTATGGACCTCATTCAGAGCCACTCGCAAAATGCGAGCGCTCGTTCTGAATGAGGGCGGCCGCTTCTCTGTAAAGAGCCGGCCTCCTGGCCGCTCGCTAAGCTGTGGGTGACCACCCACAGCTTTAGCGAGCGGCCAGGTTGATGGTCGCGATGGTCAAGACCATCGCGACCATCGGGGCTTGCGACGAGATCCTTATGGTAGGGTCTCGTATGCCGCAAGCCCCAGTGAGCTTTCGGCTCTAATAGAGCCGGAAGCTCACCACTGACATCACGAGTGATGTCAGTAGGGCCACCACCAAATGACAGGCGTTCCTTCGGGAATGCCTCCGTTTGGCCAGCCACCCCCTCACCCCGCCTACAAAACGGTGCGAGCTGTCGATAACCATCGACAGCCGCCCCTTTTGTAGTGAGCCCCGGGGCTTGCGCAGGGCCTCAACATCGACCCGCTTGCGAGTGCTCAGTGCTTGCGAGCGGGTCTGAATGAGGCCCTATACCCCTAAATGTGTTGCGGAATTACTGTGTTCTACAAATATACTAGAATGATATGTGTGAAAAAACTATGCGTGAAGAATCTGTTTATTGCTTAATCACAGTGTTAACCTCAGACCTATATCACACTCTGGGCCTGATTCAGAGCCGGACGCTCTGACCAGGGCCCTCCTCCATGAAAATGGAGCGGCCTCCTGGCCGCTCGCATAGCTGTGGGTGACCACCCACAGCATATGCGAGCGGCCATAATGATGGTCGCGATGGTCTTGACCATCGCGACCATCGGACTTGCGACGGAGACCCTGCGGTAGGGTCTCCCTGCCACAAGCCGTGGAGTGATTTTGGCTCTATCAGAGCCAAAATCACTCCCACTGATATCACTAGTGATGTCAGTGGGGCCGGCTTCAGACGGTAGGCGTTCCCATGGGAATGCCTCCGTCTGGCAGGCACGCCCCCGGCACGCCCACCAAAGGGGGCGTGCTGTCAATCAACATCGACAGCACGCCCCCTTTGGTGCGAGACCCGGAGCGATGGGAAGCCCGTCGCTCCCCGGGTCTCGCGCATGCATACGACGGAGCTCCCTCCGTCGTGCGCATGCGCAGTGAGGAACATCGACCCACTTACGAGCGTACTGCTGCTTGCGAGTGGGTCTGAATGACCCCCTCTATGTACAGTTGTTTAAACAATCATATATGGTAAACAATGTATGACAGGGTTTCAAGGTTATTTAGTACATACAGCAGAGTTATTAATGTTGCACAGTATTAATAACAGTTATACTTGTAGTACATTTGCATATATATAAACATAGCATAATAATCAAGGTGGGGTATATAAGTCTGTCTGCCTTTGGGTTCGTGACTAATAGCCACCTGTAGGGGTATACCACTTCCTTAGTGGTGTGTTGCCAGGTGTCTTAATATTATTATAAGAGAATGGCATCCCGCCCTGATAATTGGTTACCGTCTTTAAACAGTACTGAGTTTGGAGGGCTGCGTACCATATGGGGTAAAAATAGTCCAAAAAATATATATAAGGGGGGGAGGGATTGTTGATTCAGCGACAACAATGTTACCTCAACCTTCGGTTCTGTGGTGTCCATTAGTGTGGTCCTGTTGAACTTCGGGCTGTGCTGGCGACCCTTGTTTGAGGTGCAGCCAATGGCGTTGCTTGGTCAGGCTATACCGTTGGGCATCAACTCTCGGTGGGGTGCCTGCTGGTCAGATCAGGTGGTCGTGATGTTGCCTTATTGGGGCTGCATCGCCGAGCCTCTTCTTCCAGCTTTCCAAAGTCTGGCTGTCGACCGCTGCGTGCAGTGCAGCAGTCTCCCACTTCCGGGTTGGCACCTGCCGGCTGCGGTCACGTGACCGAGTGACGATGGTTGGTTGGAGGTGTGTGGCGGTCTCCCACTTCCGGGTTCGAGACCGGCGGCTGCGGTCACGTGCACGTAATTGTGAATAGTTAAATGGATCTTGGTGATGAGTAGTGTTTGTGTTAGGCATCCAAATGGAAAGATATGGGTGGGATCTCGGGAGGTTATATAAGTGAAGGCTTCTGGATGTTTCCCCCCCTTTTGGCTTCATGGATTCCCATCTTCCAATCCCCATGTTTTTGATTCATCTTTTTGATTAAGTAGTCTCAGCTTTTTAGTTTGATCACAAATGGTGCAGGAGGTAGTTGTGGAGCTCTGTCCTGTGTATGGGGCCAGTTTAGACCCAACCTGTGAAAGTGGATCTGGGCACATTCTGATTTAGGGGTCCCTTGAACTCCCGTGAAACGATCTAGTGCATACACACTGTGCAATGTAGCAAACGATATATCTTGCATCATTTGGTGGTTAGATCGTTAACCATATAATGTTACTATAACGCCTAATGGTCCGGTAGAGCGTACACGCTGCACGATCTGCGGGGAATCGTTAACGAGACTGACAGATCTTCCTGCATGTACAAAAGATCTGAAGATGCGACAAATGATGCTGCGGGAGTGCGCATATTGCGTACGCACTGGACGATTTGTCGTTCCGATGCGCCTGAATCGGCCAAATCATTCAAAATATCGTCTTTTGTGTAGGGGCCTTTACTCTCGGTGCAAATATAAAGCTGCTCAATATATGTGTGCTACATACAGTATAGGCAGTATTGTCCCTGCATGCACATGAAAAGAATGTGTTTGTACCCTTTGCAAGTCAACCTTTGTCCAGCTAGAAATTTGCACCCTTAATGAGTCACTAAATTTAACAGCAATTATCCTAACTATCTACATGGGGTATGGCTGAAATAATCCATTCGCTGTACCAAGTGCATGGGAGTAACTCACAAAAATGACATCCACAGCTATATTAAGTTAATTATACCATGGGAGTGAATGAACAAGGGGATTGATCTAATTGCTAGTTTTGGGGTCAGGTACTGTAGGATTTTTTTTTTGTATCCTCCTGTGAGTTTAATTGGGATCTCCCTCACTGGAGAGTCAGACATGGGGAGAGATATATCATCGGCGACATCGCCAATGCGGTACATCCCCCCCGACTTCGTGTACATACCGCGGTTAATTACCGCGGCATGTACCAAGACTATCGTAAAGAACAGCTCTCTCGATGAGAGCTGTCCTTTGCGATGCTGCCGGGCAGAGGGACTTCTGGGTTTAACACCCAGAAGTCCTTCTGCGCATGCGCAGAAGGCCGCGGGCCGCGGGGGCTCATGGGAGAGATCCATCCGGATCCCTCCCAGCCCCGAGCGTTGCGCTAAGAAGCCCATAGGTTTCTATTGGGTAATGCCACCTGAAAGTGGCGTTACCTGGGCCATCCCTGCTCCTTTTTGGAGCGGCCAAAATGATGGTCGCGATGGTCAAGACCATCGCGACCATCGGGCTTGCGACGAGACCCTGCGGTAGGGTCTCGCTGCCGCAAGCCCTGGAGTGCTTTTGGCTCTATCAGAGCCAATAGCACTCCCACTGACATCACTAGTGATGTCAGTGGGGCCGGCCCCAGACGGTAGGCGTTCCCATGGGAACGTCTCCGTCTGGGCAGCCACGCCCCCGGCACGCCCACCAAAGGGGGCGTGCTGTCAATCACCATTGACAGCACGCCCCCTTTGGTGCAAGACCCATAACTACGGCTTGGCCGTCGTTATACGGGTCTCGCGCATGCGCACGACGGGGCCGGACCCCTTGTGCGCATGCGCACTTGGGCAACATCGACCCGCATGCGAGCGCTCAGCGCTCACGAGCGGGTCTGAATCAGGCCCAGTGATCCCCCGGGCGCATGCACTCTAGAGTGCCATTCACACAACATTATGGGACGCGATTCTAGCTGCCGCATCACTGCCTAAGTGCGGAACGGATCTCCTCTTCTACTGCCAGGGGAAACGAGTGGGGTGGTGCGATCATATGTGTATCGACCAAATCGGCCTAAGCACTACTGGCTGCCATCGACACACATATGACCGCGCCAGTTAAGTGATTAAAAGTCCCCATTAAGAATGATGTGGACAGTTGTATTTGTCATTACTTAGATATCTTCTGCATTTAGATTTTATTAAAGAGCCCCATAACTAAAATAAGTAGGAGCAATTACATGCTGCAAACTTAGGGCCCGATTCAGACCCGGTCGCTAAGCTGCGGACGCACGCTATGGGCGATTATCGACCGCCTGCGCATGCGGCAAAATATGAATGTGCAAACCAGTCACTGCGTCCGGGAATCGTGCGCTCATAGTACACAGAATTGACGCTACTGTGTGGGTGGTAACGCTAATGTGCCGTTTGTGGGTGGTCACAGGGGAAGGTGCTTGTGAACGGGGGAGTGGTGCTGTGAACGCAGGCGTGTCTGGGCGTCAAAACTGAGTTTTATGGGTGTGCAAACTTAGCAAAGAAGCGTCATTGTACACGTCACTTGATTGTATTTCAGCCTGCGGTGATTGCAGTGCTTGCAGCGGTGTAGGGTCTACCTCAAGTGCTGCGTGCAGCTCCGATGGCTCTGGATGGTTCTGATTAATCACACACTTCCTGGTGATGACGTGTGTTAAGAAGGAAAAGTGGGCGTCTTTATACCGGCGTGCTTTTGCTTTGCCGTCACTCTCTAAGACATAGAGGGCGTCCTTACACCAGACAGTGCGATCACGGAATTTGCATACCCGGCCCCTTTTGGCTGCGAGAGAGCGCAGCTTAGCGTCCGGGTCTGAATCGACCCCTTAATGTGCTGCTTTCAGTATGGAGTAGGGTTGGGCCATCAGCAAGCATGTTAAAAGCTGGTTTAATAATACAGGCATACTCACATGTATTCCCGCAGCGGTGCCGGCTCGTAGCCTATTACATTTAGCCCATAGTCTGAGTCTGGAAGCCCATGTAAAGTAAGAGGTTATTTACAAAAGTTAATGAAAAATATTTAATCGCAAATTACCTTTTGTCTGTGTTTTAACTTCAACTGCTTATTTCCAAGGTGCTTATATGGCGGCAGTTGCACCTAGCCGCACACACACGCATGTGCATGGCCGACACGTGTAATTCTGCACGATGATATGCTCTTCCATTTTTTTCTGACACAGTTTGGATTTTTACCAGTATATATACTACTATATATAATACTATACTATACTATATACTATATTAACCTATTAATGCTTATTGCTAGCATCAGCCATGCTCTGAATGTTTCCGCTACATCACGCAGCAAAAAGCTTCTCGCTGACAGAGGAACCTTTTAAAATCCCTTATTAAGTCACAGATCAAAGCAAGGGATCAAAGGCAAATTCTTTAATCTCCCAAGCTTGCAAATACAATTCCCTCCATGCAGCACAACGTGCAACGGGGCCGGCGAGTTATGTTAACATTGTAAAGTGTAACCTCTTCTGTAAACTACATTTAATCTGTATAAGTACCGGAAAATGTAACAATCAGTTTAGGCAAAACACATTACTAATCGCATAGGGAGGGCAATGTCTGTGCTGTGCCACAGCATTCTCAGTGGCACAGCCGCACGTTTGGCATTTGCCATTTAGAATGGGCTTTATATGTACCTAAGGAAAAGACTAAATAATAATAATAATAATAATAATAATAATAATATTAATATTAATAATACATGGTAGAAGCCCAGCAGTAATCCTGTCCTGACAGCCACTCTTGTACATTGTTCTGTTTATTCAGAGTCCATCCACAGATCTCAGAGCTATGAAGGTCACAAAGGACAGCAAAGAATGTGAACTCAGATAAGCTTCAAGAGTTCCTGGTAGCTGTCCCAGTGTCAGTGATACAGTAGGTGCCTGGCTTCCTGATCTGGGCAGTATAGTTGGTACTTTATCTCTCTCCACTTTATCTCTCAGCAATGTTTGATACATCTCCCCTTTGTTTTCAAATAATGCAAATAAACAGCCTGCCGGCCCTCACCACCACACTGTAGACCTAGGGCCTGATTCACTACGGATCGCTATTGCGATCGCAGCTGCAATTACGCACGGAGGTCTGGTGCGAAAATATGCTAATGAATGCAATCGCAAAGCCATCGCTCAGCCAGCATAGAGACTCCCACCAGGGGCGCCAAGAGGAAGGGAGCGGGTACTAACTACCCTGGCCATGCTTGCTGGAGGGGCCCGATGGGGGCCCGGATCCGACGCTGCCCCCCTCCCCCCTCCGCTGCTGTGTATTAGACTGCAAAGGGAGATTGCTTGCTGCTGCAGAGTCCCCCCCCCCCTGTATTTGCGCTGGCCTGAGGGGCTCACAGCGCCCCCCCTCCATCCCCAGCGAGCACAACTAGTTTTGTTTGTTTTTTTGAGGGGGGTTGCATGGCCACGCCTCCTGCATTTAGGCCATGCCCCTTCACCCAGGCCCAGCTCTTAGCGGCCCTGATGCCTACTACCACTATCTCACATACGTAATACCTTGCAGGCGTGCATATACATTGGGAATATCGAGTAACATCATCCCCGTGTACACAATTACAGCAGCCCTGACCTTACTGAGAAAAAGGGCCATATCATCACTTCCAGGACTCCTTGTTCTTCTTTACACTGAAGATAGTTCTTAAAGACATTGGCTGTATGCTTGGGGTGGTTGTCCTGCTGCAGAATAAATTTGGAGCCATGGTATTGCATATATATATACTGTACATACAATGGGTAAAATAAGTATTGAACACATCAACATTTGTCTCAGTAAATATCTTTGTAATGGGGCTATTGTCATGAAATTTCACGAAATGTCAGCAACAACCCATGCAATCCACATATGCAAAGAAATCACTCCATAGATGTCCATACATTCAGTTATGTGTAATAATGTGAAATGACACAGGGAAAAAGTATTGAACACAAAAAAGGTATGGAAAGCCAAGACACCAGCTGAAATTTATCAGTAATTAGAAAGCAATCCTGACCCTTGTCAATGCAAATTAATATAAGCTGGTTCAGTCCCAACTGATGGCCTATAAAAAGGTGTTTCATTACCAAGGTGTCACACAAGAAACATCTCATGATGGGTAAAAGCAAAGAGCTTTCTCAAGACCTTCGTAACCTTATTGTTGCAAGACATACTGATGGCATTGGTTCCAGAAGGATTTCTAAACTTCTGAATATTCCAGTGAGCACTGTTGGGGCCATTGGGCCTGATTCAGAGCCGCTCGTAAGCGGCCGCTCGTTCGTTCCGAGCGATGTTTGCACAACTGCACATGCGTACGGATCGTAATACCTATGCGCGAACCAGTCAGTGCGGCCGAAAATCGTTTGTTCGCTAAATAGCGAATGCCTGCTATTTTCAGTGACAGGAGGAGCAGGTGGTAACAGGGGAAGGTGCTTGAAAACGGGGAGAGGAGATCCGAACGCAGGCGTGCTTAAAGGTCAAAACGGGCGTTTTATGGTTGTGCATAATTAATACAGCAGCGTCATTGACCACGTCACTGGGTTATTTTATAGTCAGAACTGCTCGCAAGATTGCGGTAGGAAAAACCAACCACAAGAATAACGAGCAGTTCATATACGCTGGTCGATGTACTCGATTAATCTAATAAATAGCGGACATGATGTAGGATGCGAGCGGCCAGGGGGCATAGTTTTCCAAAAAACGACCGCATGTTTGGTTCGCTCGTTCAGACCTAAAGGCGTGAACAGACCGCAAAGAGCGAACGGTTCATTTGAATAGCCACCCCTTTTTTCTGAACGAGCGAGCGCAAATAGCGTCCGGCTCTGAATGAGGTCCATAATCCGGAAATGGAAAGAACATAATTTCACCATAAACTGGCCACGACCATGTGCTCCTGGCAAGATTTCTGACAGAGGAGTGAAAACAATTATTAGAAGAGTTGTCCAAGAGCCAAGGACCACTTGTGGAGAGCTTCAGAAAGACCTGGATTTAGCAGGTACAATTGTTTCAAAGTAAACGATAAGTAATGCACTCAACCACCATGGCCTGTATGCACGCTCACCACGCAAGACTCCATTGCTGAAGAAAAAGCATGTTGAAGCTCGTTTAAAGTTTGCTGCACATCATTTGGAGAAGCCTGTGAAATACTGGGAGAATATAGTCTGGTCAGATGAGACCAAAATTGAACTCTTTGGATGGCATAATACACACACCATGTTTGGAGGAGTAATGGCACTGCACATTACCCCAAAAACACCAAACCAACTGTGAAGTTTGGAGGTGGGATCATCATGGGGCTGTTTTTCAGCATACGGTACTGGCATACTTCATATAATTGAAGGAAGGATGAATGGAAAAATGTACCGAGACATTCTTGATAAAAATCTGCTGCCATCTACCAGGATGCTGAAGATGAAACGAGGGTGGACATTTCAGCAAGACAATTATCCCAAACACACAGCCAAGGACACTCTCAATTGGTTTCAGAGAAAGAAAATAAAGCTGTTAGAATGGCCCAGCCAATCACCTGACTTGAATCCAATTGAAAATCTATGGAAAGAACTAAAGATCAGAGGTCATAGAAGAGGCCAACGGAACATTCAAGATTTGAAGACTGTTTGTGTGGAAGAATGGGCCAAAATCACACCTGAGCAATGCATGCGACTAGTTCCCCCATACAGGAGGCGTCTTGAAGCTGTCATTACCAACAAAGGCTTTTGTACGAAGCATTAAATACATTTCAGTAAGCGTGTTCAATACTTTTTCCCTGTGTCATTTCACATTATTACACATAACTTAATGTATGGACATCCATGGTGTGATTTATTTGCATGTGTGGATTACATGGGTTGTTGCTGACATTTTGGTGAAAATGTCATTATAATATCCCCATTACAAATCTATTTACTGAGAAAACTGTTGATGTGTTCAATACTTATTTTACCCGCTGTATATAGTGTGTGTGTATATATTAGGGGTGAGCGGGTTCGGATTTCTGAAATCCGAACCCCCCCGAGCCCCCCCGATCCGAGGCCGATCCGAGTCAGGCTCGACTTTTCCCGCCTGACTCGGATCTGAAATCGAGGCAAAACGTCATCATCCCGCCTTCGAGTCTCGCGGGTTTTGGATCCTATATAAGGTACCCGCGTCGGCGCCATTTTCTCACTCGGCTGTGGACAGTGAAGAGGGAGGGTGGGAGTTAGGGCTGGCTGGGCTGTGTAGTGTAGTGTAGTGTAGTGTAGTGCAGAGTAGTGTTGTGCTGTGCTGTGCTGCGCTGTGCTGCGCTGTGCTGCTGTTGTCCACTACTTCAAAGTCCATAGGGGTTGGCTGTGTTGTGCTGTGCTGCTGTTGTTAATAGGGGCTGTGTCCACTACTTCAAAGTCCATAGGGGCTGGCTGGACTGTGTTGTGCAGTCAGTTCTCCATAGGGGCTGTGTCCACTCCAAAGTCCTGTGCAGTGTCCCAGTCCTAAAGGTGTGCTGTAGTGTTGTCCAGGGGGTGCTCTGTCCATCAGGGGTGCTCCCCCCAAGTGCTAAAAAAATAATATATTTTCTGTGTTTGTGAATTGTGTGCACAGTAGCCGCACGTGCATCAACAAAGTAGTGCCAAGCGTGCGCCTGTGTCATAAGTAAAGGGCCGGCTGGCTTGACCGTTAAAGGGTGCTGTAACCCCCAAAGTACACTCCAGTCCAAAGCAAAAAAAATTTTTTTTCTGTGTTTGTGAATTGTGTGCGCAGTAGCCACACGTGCATCAACAAAGTAGTGCCAAGCGTGCGCCTGTGTCATAAGTAAAGGGCCGGCTGGCTTGACCGTTAAAGGGTGCTGTAACCCCCAAAGTACACTCCAGTCCAAACCAAAAAAAAAATTATTTTCTGTGTTTGTGAATTGTGTGCGCAGTAGCCGCACGTGCATCAACAAAGTAGTGCCAAGCGTGCGCCTGTGTCATAAGTAAAGGGCCGGCTGGCTTGACCGTTAAAGGGTGCTGTAACCCCCAAAGTACACTCCAGTCCAAACCAAAAAAAAAATTATTTTCTGTGTTTGTGAATTGTGTGCGCAGTAGCCGCACGTGCATCAACAAAGTAGTGCCAAGCGTGCGCCTGTGTCATAAGTAAAGGGCCGGCTGGCTTGACCGTTAAAGGGTGCTGTAACCCCCAAAGTACACTCCAGTCCAAACCAAAAAAAAAATTATTTTCTGTGTTTGTGAATTGTGTGCGCAGTAGCCGCACGTGCATCAACAAAGTAGTGCCAAGCGTGCGCCTGTGTCATAAGTAAAGGGCCGGCTGGCTTGACCATTAAAGGGTGCTGTAACCCCCAAAGTACACTCCAAACCAAAAAAATATATATTTTCTGTGTTTGTGACTTGTGTGCACTGTGGCTGCACGTGCATCAACAAAGGAGCAGCGCCAAGCGTGCGCCTGTGTCCCATAAGTAAAGAGCCGGCTGGCTCATTTCTTAAAGGGTGGTGTAACCCACAAAGTGCACTACTCTCCAGCAAAAATAAAAAAATATTTTCTGTGTTTGTGTGCGCTTTAGCCGCACGTATATATCAATATAACATAAATGGAGGACCAAACTTTCTCCGATAAAAATAAAATAGGGAAAGATCAAGAACCACTTCCTCCTAGTGCTATTGCTGCTGCTGGGAGTTGTTCATCATCCCAGAGAGGAAGTAGGAACATCACTACTTTTACTAAACAATTGACCCTCCAACAGTCCCTAGCGATGAGGATGAAGTACGACAGCAGTCATCCTGAAGCAAAACGTATAACTGAGGCCTTGACTGCTATGTTGGTGTTAGACGTGCGTCCGGTATCCGCCATTAGTGCAGTGGGATTTAGACAATTGATGGAGGTAGTGTGTCCCCGGTTCCAAAACCCGTCTTGATTCCACCGGCATCCTCAAAGCAGCAGCGACAAGCATGCGTCTGTCTGTTAAAGGGTGGTGACACCCTCAAAGTGTGCTACACAAACAATAAAAATATTGTTCTTTTTTTTTCTGTCTTTGTGAATTGTGTGGGCTGTAGCCGCACTTGCATCCTCAAAGCAGCAGCGACAAGCGTGCGTCTGTCTGTTAAAGGGTGGTGTAACCCTCAAAGTGCTCCAAAAAATAAAAAACTATTTTTTTAATGTGTTTGTGACTTGTGTGCGATGTAGCCGCACGTGCATCAACATAGTAGCAGCGCCAAGCGTGCGCCTGTGTCATAAGTCAAGGGCTGGTTTGGACATCTGGTCCGGACTGAAGGACATGCCAACAATTTCTGACAAGTCTACTGTCACTGCATATGATACTGTCCTCAAAGCAGCAGCGACAAGCGTGCGTCTGTCTGTTAAAGGGTGGTGACACCCTAAAAGTGTGCTACACAAACAATAAAAATATTGTTCTTTTTTTTTCGGTCTTTGTGAAATGTGTGGGCTGTAGCCGCACCTGCATCCTTAAAGCAGCAGCGACAAGCATGCGTCTGTCTGTTAAAGGGTGGTGACACCCTCAAAGTGTGCTACACAAACAATAAAAATATTGTTCTTTTTTTCTGTCTTTGTGAATTGTGTGGGCTGTAGCCGCACTTGCATCCTCAAAGCAGCAGTGACAAGTGTGCGTCTGTCTGTTAAAGGGTGGTGTAACTCTCAAAGTGCTCCAAAAAATAAAAAACTATTTTTTTAATGTGTTTGTGACTTGTGTGCGATGTAGCCGGACCTGCATCCTCAAAGCAGCAGCGACAAGCGTGCGTCTGTCTGTTAAAGGGTGGTGACACCCTCAAAGTGTGATACACAAACAATAAAAATATTCTTCTTTTTTCTGTCTTTGTGAATTGTGTGGGCTGTAGCCGCACCTGCATCCTTAAAGCAGCAGCGACAAGCGTGCGTCTGTCTGTTAAAGGGTGGTGACACCCTCAAAGTGTGCTACACAAACAATTAAAATATTCTTTTTTTTTTTCGGTCTTTGTGAAATGTGTGGGCTGTACCCGCACCTGCATCCTTAAAGCAGCAGCGACAAGCGTGCATCTGTCTGTTAAAGGGTGGTGACACCCTCAAAGTGTGCTACACAAACAATAAAAATATTCTTCTTTTTTCTGTCTTTGTGAATTGTGTGGGCTGTAGCCGCACTTGCATCCTCAAAGCAGCAGCGACAAGCGTGCGTCTGTCTGTTAAAGGGTGGTGTAACCCTCAAAGTGCGCTCCACAAACAATAAAAATATTCTTTTTTTTTTTCTGTCTTTGTGAATTGTGTGGGCTGTAGCCGCACTTGCATCCTCAAAGCAGCAGCGACAAGTGTGCGTCTGTCTGTTAAAGGATTACATCGGTGACAGCATCCAAGTAGGCATGTCAGACAGTCCGTACCTGTACTGGCAGGAAAAAGAAGCAATTTGGAGGTCCCTGTACAAACTGGCTCTATTTTACCTGAGTTGCCCCCCCTCCAGTGTGTACTCCGAAAGAGTGTTTAGTGCAGCCGGGAACCTTGTCAGCGAAAGGCGTAGGAGGTTGCTTCCACAAAATGTGGAGAAGATGATGTTCATAAAATGAATTATCAACTCTTCCAGGGAGACCAGCCTCCAGAACGTACAGAGGGACCTGTGGTTCCAGCGGGGACGAATTAATACTCTGTGAGGATGAGGATGTACTCACTGAAGAGGGTGAGGAATCGGTGGATGAGGAGGATGAGGATGACATCTTGCCTCCGTAGAGCCAGTTTGTGCAGGGACAGATTAATTGCCAGCTTGTTTTGTGGGGGCCCAAACGAACCAATCATTTCAGCCACAGTTGTGTGGCAGACCCTGGCGCTGAAATGATTGGTTTGTTAAAGTGTGCATGTCCTGTTTATACAACATAAGGGTGGGTGGGAGGGCCCAAGGACAATTCCATCTTGCACCTCTTTTTTTTCTTTGCATTATGTACAGTTTGGGGCCTAGTTTTTCAAACTGCCATCCTGTCTGCCACTGCAGTTTCACGCCTAGATGGGTCACGTGTTTGTGCCGCCCACTCGTGTCGCTTAGCATAGTCATCCAGCTACCTTGGTGCAACCTTTTGGACATAAAAACACTATTGTGAGGTGTGAGGTGTTCAGAATAGACTGGAAATGAGTGGAAATTAAGGTTATTGAGGGTAATAATAGCATAGGAGCAGAAAAACCTACAAATTATGTGATTTTAGCTGTTTTTATGCTTTTTTTCAAAAAAATACAGATCCAAAACACAAAACCCAGAACCCAAAACACGGAAGGGTGGTTTTGGCAAAACCAATCCAGATCCAAAACACGAAGAAAGATCCAGATCCAAAACCAAAACACAAAACACGAAAAGTGGCCGGTGCACACCCCTAGTATATATATATATATTATATATATATATATATATATATATATATATATATACAATATATATAAACAAATCACTCTAGTAGCACTCCTCTCCAGCCACTATACTCAAAAGTGCAGGTGCCTTCACATAAACCTCCAAATGGATGGATTACGATGTCACAATTGGTGTCTGCGAGTTACCTGTCTCAGGTGGTGATCGGGTTTCAACGGAGGCCGGCATGACTGGAACCACAGATGATGTAGATGAATAGCTCTTTTATTATAAGAAGTGGGTAGCAGTGAGAACTGCCTTTGGTGATGAGTGACTGGAACTGGAAACTTGAGACATTGGAATGTGACCAGAAGGAACTCGGAGGGACCGGACTGGGGCCGGCAGGTAGGCTGACTGAGCTGGTCGGGTTACTAGTAGATGGGCTTGCAGACGGATGGTAGCATGGAAGCTACTTGTTGTGGCTTGGGAAGCCGTGGGTAGACGTTGGTAGCTGGGTGGCTACGTGGAGCGGCTGGATAGCTGTGGGTAAACGCTGGTATCTGGGTAGCTATGTGGAGCGGCAGGATAGCCGTGGGTGGACGCTGGTATCTGGGTGATTACGTGGAGTGGCCGGTTAGCCGTGGGTAGACGCTGGTAGCTGGGTGGCTACGTGGAGCGGCTGGATAGCCGTGGGTAGACGCTGGTAGCTGGTTGGCTACGTGGAGCGGCTGGATAGCCGTGGGTAGACGCTGGTAGCTGGGTGGCTACGTGGATAGAACTGATGAGCTTGGAACTTGACTCTGGACTGGAACAATGTGGACTGAACTGGAATAACGTGACAATGGCTGAAACTCAGGTGCAGGCTGGATAGGATAATTGGGAATAACAGGTTTCAGGAAGGAATGGGTAGGTTTGGGAATTTTAGGTTCAGGGAGGGAGTAGGTAGGTAAAAGGAGCAGGAGTTGATCCACAGCAGTAAGTAAGGCAGGGTGACACGATGCAAGTTTACAGAGTGCCAGGGACCAACCAGGAGTAGGACTAGCAGCAGAGCACAGGCCAGGTATTGCTGTAACAGGACGACTGGTTGCCAGGTATTACTGTAGCAGGTTTCAGGGATACACTTGAATGCAGAAACAGCATAAACCATACACCACGGGAAGATGAGATGTTCAGGCCCAGAATGCTATCAGGGGAGGAAACATATACCCTTGGTCTTGCAGCAATTGGTGGATATGGACAGGTGGTCTGGCAGTAGCATTCTGAGTGGTGGAAGGCACAACATGCAGAGGTGGTATTCATCTCTGCAGCTCTGAGAACCAGAACCACACCTGCGACTCCAATCAGGGCTAGCAGTGCTCACAGACAGAGGAGAGGCCAGGTGCAATAATCACTGTGACAGGAATGCATAGAGAAGTCAGAGCAGATCCCCCAGGAGAACTACAAACACAGATCCATGGGACAGCTCAGGGGTAAGTCTCAAGGCAAAAAGGTGACAACTAGACAGGGTTGTGACATACGATATGTAACAACACAACAGGTGGCACTCATTGCAATAATGTAGACAGGAGACCAATTACGCCAATGTTTCAATGTCTTTATCCAAACATTTTCCTCAGGGCATAAAGAGTTATACAAACACACTTACCTATATACCCCCTCCGGTCCGTCCGTGGCACCGCAAGCACGTGCGTAAAAATGACGTCACTGGAAGCGCCGGCATCCACGTCACGGAGGGGCCAGACCATGTGACCACTAACAGCCAATGAAAGAGACAGTGAGATAACCCAGCAACAGGACATCAAGATTACAGTCACAGAGAACAGCAGAGCAAAATAGCGTACATATCAATGTGTCGAATATTAATAAAGAATAAATACATGAAAATGATACCCAGTAGAAACATTATGAGCTAAACCAGTTAATCACTAGCGCTCAAAATGAACTAATGTATGAAACACAAAACGATAAAGGAATACAAAGCATAAAAGGAGATCTTGATTAGTGATATTACACTGATATAATGATAAATGATACTATACTGAATATAAATGATATATAAATACAAAAAAATATTAATTCAAAGAAATAATAAATAAACAAATTACACTAAATGAAGATATGAGTAAATGCGCAAAAAATGATCATAGAAAACAACTCAACCCCAAATGATCATTAAGCCCCCGAGGGGACAAAGTGTCCAAGTGAAATATCCACCTACATTCTGCCTGCAGTAATTGTAAACCCCGATCACCTCCTCGTTTAGGGGGTTTTATATGATCGATAATCCGATATCGCAATGAGGCCAAACTATCTCGCGCTTCTAAGAAGTGCCGGGCTACTGGTTGATCTGTCTTCCCTGTTTGTAAAGCAGATCTAATTGAGGACCTATGGACCGCCATTCTTTCCTTGAAGGCCCTTTCCATCCTTCCAACATAATGTTTGCCACACGGACAGCTGATCAAATAAATAACAAACTTCGTGGAACAGGTCACTCGATGACGGATCTTATACTTCTTACCAGAAAATGGATGGCAAAATGTATCTCCCCTTATCAAATAGCTGCACGTGGTGCAACCAAGGCATTTGAAACAACCCAGCCGGGTGGTATTTAGAAAAGTAGATGTAAATGAACCCATGTGAGTCACTGGTTCTGATGTCACATCGGTTTTCATGACGTAATCACAAATATTGCGACCACGTTTATAGGCTGGCATTAGACGTGTGGCGGACAATTGGCTAAGATGTGTATCCGACTGGATAATAAGCCAATAAGATTTACTGATGCGGTTAGATTGAGTGCAGTTGGTATTAAAGGTATTTACCCAGATAAAGCGATTACTTGATTCCTTCTTATTAGATGATTTCAATGCATCTGCTCTAGAAATTTTAAGGACTCTCCTCTTTGTTCGAGTCAATGATGTACGGTCATATCCTCTAGAGGCAAATTTTTCAATCATATTATTTAATGCTTCATCCAATACTGACTCATCACTAATAATACGTCGAACCCGCAGCATCTGCGAGTAAGGAAGTCCACCTTTTAGAGCAGCAGGATGATGGCTCGAAGCAAGCAAGATGTTATTCCTCTCTGTAGACTTAGAAAACATAGTGGTATTAATGATGTTATTACATACTGAAATAGTGACATCCAGATAATTGACAGTGGACGTATCCATATGGTAAGTAAACTTGACTGGTGAATCCGATGAGTTATGAGTACAGATCAGATCTTCAAGTAGCTGGCGTGGTCCCGTCCAAAATAAAAGCAAATCATCAATGTAGCGTAAATAAAGTAAAATATGGGATCAAATCTCCATATTATGAAAAAATAATTCATCTTCCACCTGGTACATGTCGCTATTAGCAAAGGATGGTGCTACGTTAGAACCCATAGCACATCCTTTGAGTTGCAAATAATAAGATACATTAAATACAAAGTAATTTCGTTGTAATGTCAGTTGTAATAGTGTTAGAAATAACTCAATATCAGGACCATTATAGAGTGGATTATTTTCAATTAGCTTCCTAACTGCAGACAACCCTTGATGATGCGGTATACAGGTATATAGATTCTGTACATCTATAGTAACCAATAGACAATCAGCAGGGACAAATTCAATCGTGGCCAGTGTGTTGAGTAATGCTGTAGTATCCTTCAAATAACTAGATTTAGACTGAACACATGGTTGTAACACAGAGTCCAAAAAAATAGAAACTGGCTGAAACAGAGACCCTCTAGCAGATATAATAGGCCTTGCGGGTGGATTATGACAATCCTTATGGATTTTTGGTAAAGAGTACAGTAACAGAGTTTTGGGGAATGCAGTATGTAAAGATTCAGATAGTGATTGAGTAAGTAAGTTATCGTTAACAGCCTGGATCAAGATATTATCCAATTCTTTTTTACAAACAGTAGTTGGATAATTCGGGAGAAGACGATAAGTACTAGTATCGCTTAATTGGCGATCAATCTCTGAAATGTAGTCCGAAACATTTTGAATAACCACTGCTGCGCCTTTGTCGGCGGGCCGTATTACTATGTCCGTATATGTACTAAGGGCTTTTAATGCCTGCCATTCATCTTTAGTAAGGTTAGAGTGTAGATAAGGTTGTTTAGTGGCTCTTTGTCCACCATACAACAGAATGTCCGAATGGAGGGATTTGTCGACACAGGATCAAACTTAGACTTTTTCTTTAATGATTTAGGTATGGTAAGATGATCATCACAATCAGATTTAATAGTAGGCTCCATATTGTTAAAGTGCTCTCGTAATCGTAATTGACGGCTTAATTTATAATGTTCAACTTTCCAACCAAACGGGTCAAACTTATTGTTGGAACAAAATTTAAACCCTTAGAAAGAACATTAATTTCCATGGGAGACAACATCCGGGCAGATAGATTGAATATTATTTATTTTGGGGTACCGGTGGATGGCCGCTGCCTCGTCCTTTTCCCTTGGCTCCCGCGCCTTGTGTAGTGCCTGCGGGATCTTCATCCTTTGCCCTCATTCGAACCCCTAAAAGGTAACGGCCATAAGAGGAGGCAGAGGGTTCTACATCACTGGCTGAAGTGGTGCCATCCGTAGATGTCTCAGTATCAAAATTCCAAAATAATAACGGTATACAGGTAAGTGTGTTTATATAACTCTTTATGCCCTGAGGAAAATGTTTGGATAAAGACATTGAAACGTTGGCGTAATTGGTCTCCTGTCTACATTATTGCAATGAGTGCCGCCTGTTGTGTTGTTTATATATATATATATATATATATATATATATATATTTATAGTTGGAGTGTAAAAATGATGTCATCACAATAGAATGTAATGTCAGTTGGTTTTATCTCTGACTCCCCCCAGCAGAGATGCAAAGAGGTGAGTGAAGGGGCAGTGATACATACAGTGAGGGAGGGAGAGAGGTATGGAGTGGGTACTGTTTGGGAGTGGGGCCCCCCATTTTCAGGGAGTGATGAGGCCTGGGTCTGCGTCTTCACCGGAGCTGAGAGGAGCAATCTGAGTAACTTCAGGGTTACTCAGATTGCCAATGGTATCGAAGAGTTGATGCTGTGCCTTAGTACGATGCTGAGTCTTAGTATGCAGCACTGGGATCTGCGATGCGGTCAGGAGGCGTTTATATACACCAGACACCTCCTGCTGCATTTGCATATGAGTTGTATGGTATTGCATAGCTGCTTTCCTACTATGAATACCTAATGATCTATACACCCTAAATGTCGCTATTTAGCGTTATAAGTCTCACAAGAAATAATTGCTTTCCAGACTTGGATTGTGGTTCCAAAGCACAAAAAGATATTATTCACCAAAAAGCAGATAGTTACACGCTGTGATCTAAATACAATTAGCGCAAACAAATTATACAATCACAAGGTACAGTCGAATACATACGCATGCGCTCTGGATCCAGATTCCTGGAATCAACTATGAAACCTCCGTCAACAGCAAAGAAAGATGACTAACTACCAGATCCAGAGATGGGCAATACAATAGAACAAGTTGGCATAATCCCATTGGTTCTTTTTCCTTGTTCTTCTGTTACAATGCAGTTCATAGGTCAGTTTGTATTGTAATAGTTCAGCCTCCAACAGCTCTTTGTGTCCATTTTCCCGCCGAAGAACAAGTCTAAACTGGCTAGTTACATTACATTTACAGAGTACATTTCAATGCCTATCTCTCTATGATCCATAATTTACAGACGCATGTTGCGATTTCCTCGCCGATGGAACTGGAAATCTGGAAATAAACAGTGGTTCAGAATTACACCAAACATGGTCTGTTTATCATGTACTAAACCCTAGATATAAAAATACCTGCATTTCACAATAGATTTGATAACATATAAAACCTTTAATATTAACCTTAATGCTAGGGAACCTTTTTATGTAAGTGTGTAATACGTAAGTGTAAGGATATTAAGTAAAAATGCTAGTTAGCGTTGTGCATCTACATGTTTGTGGAGTGCACTGTGGCATGTGTTTTGCAGGGTTGTCCATATTATATGTTTTAATAAATGTATGTATTTATATAATGAGGACTTCTAATAGTGTTCCATTGCGTGGGACATCGCACGACGCTAAATAATAACATTGCTGTATGTACTGATATTGTGTGAGACTCGCTAAAATGGCGCTGGGCGCCCATTCGCAAAATGGCATCTTGTTGCCATTCACAAAATGGCGTCGTGCAGATTTTAATTTTGACAGATTCTGTCTCAGCCAATTATCTGGCTTCGACAGTCCACCCTTTGATAGCAAACAGCACACGATCACACTCTGATTTTAAAATTTAATTTAGGCTACCATCATAATTTCATTCCTTCGATTTACCTTATCTTTACATTTTCCACATTTCAACACAGTAGGAACACATTTGACACATAAGCCAGTTACTATGATGACAACCAGTATGAGGATCAGGAGTTTACCTATGCTCGCAATCATTTCCTGGACCCACTCTCCTAGACCTGAGAACCATTTCACTGGGTTCAACCATGAAACCCATTCTTCTACCTTCTCCTCTACTTCAGCCACTGAAGCATTATGGTTCTTCCAAAATTCCCATTTCAGCTGCAGAATTTCATCCATCTTCTGGTCTATCACCTCCTTGGGGTCACTAGTATTATTTGTAATATATGTGCAATACTTTACACCAAATTGGGTGGCCAAAGTTACACAATACCCTCCAGTGACAGCTGTTAAATAATTTAACACTAGCCTATGTTGCACCAGTTCTTTCTTGCAGGCCTGTAACTCCTTACCTGTGTACCTAATCATCATACATCTCAGTGATATTATCTATTAAGTTAGCAAGATCTTGGATATATCTAAAATTTAGTGTACCCTGAGCGATCCTGGTGGGATCCAATGCGACTAAAACTTGAAAGCCAGTTGTTTCACTAATCAATTGTGTGGCTTTATGTACATCACCAGGTATCATATATCTTTTGTCTCTATGTTCATACTGTGTGTGAAGATATGGTGATGGTGTGTTTTTATCAATACCAAGCATTTCACCATGTGTAAGGGTCATAACCTCTGGGAGTACCATTCCCAGTTAACACAAGCCTTCAGAACTCGGAGAGAGCCACTTATACGCTTCCTTCCACATATAAAATATACATCTGGGAGAACATAAGGAATAGAATGCATCATATTCATCCAACACATTTCCCTAACAAATGATCCTATCTCAGGTTCTCCCATCTAGCTAGTACACGTTTCTGGTTGTATAACCCTGGCACAGTACCCTTCTGGTACTCTGCCAACCATTTCTTTGATGTCACTCAGTGTGTACCGATACCGGAAGTGTCTCCCATTTAACCTAATTGTGCATAACAGTTCAAAATTTATAGGCTCATAATCAGCTCTTAGTGAGAAGGTCATCGTCTGGTTATTCCCAGTCACCTCCCAACTTCCTGGTTTATTGAAGTTGGTAATGTTCAAACATAAAAGTGATTTATCTACTTGGTACTGGTGGAGTTTAAAATTAGGTGGTTTGGTGTTAAGAAATTTTCCATCCAGCGTCTTCCCTTGTTGTAATTCTAAAACCTCAGAGACATTTAATGGAAACGGCACTAACCCTACATTATGTTGTCCCTGAGGCACATGAGAACACACCCAACAGTCAGTCTGGTTTAAAACTTTGCCCACCATAGTATGATAATCCTCTAAAGGATACCTACCCCAATACTGGTTATACTTTGGTTGGCACTGCTGGATGCAATTCTCATCAACTAAGGACCCACAAAACTCACAAATACAATAATCTTCAGATGATAGACCTTCACACTGTCTCTGAGTTTCCACAATAGCAGATCTCTTAACAATTACTGTACTGGGTTTGGTCTGATACCGCCCTTGTGACTGTATTGCTCCTTCTCCCAACTCCACTCCATCGATATCACCATCAGCTCCCCTCTCCATCCTCTGTCCTCCATCACAGAAACCAGAGATCCTGAAACAACCCAGGATGATGAAAACTCTGGGAGAAAACACAAAGACAACCACAGCAGGCCACTGCATTGCTGAAAACAATGATCTACAAATTTCTTTAGCTCAGGTATCTCACTGTAACCTTTAACCCTCCCGGAACAGACTCGCAATTAACATGTCCACGTTATCTGCCTTGATTCCACCTTGTCTCTCCACCAGTTGGTTGACCTTCTTACAGTGAGTGGAATGGACCCAGGTCTCTCTCTGCCACTTTCAAGGAAGTTGTACTCATCAGCAACACCTGATATGGACCTTCCCACCGATCTGTCAAACAACCTGAACGCAAGAAATTTCTGATCATAACAAATTCTCCAGGTTCAACGTCATGACAGTTTGTTTCTGGCATATCATGTGACAACAATTTCAGTTTCTGCTGTTGCTGCTTTAACTGTTTACTCATTGTTATACGATACCTTACAGTAACCTCGTTTTTACTTTTCAAATCTTCCTGCGGACTTATAATCAAATGAGGTTGTCTACCAAACAGTATTTCAAAGGGGGACAGATTGAGAGGGGGTCTAGGAGTTGTAATGATACTGTGGAGGACAAGTGGTAGTGCTTCTGGCCACTCCAGTCCAGTTTCTGCCATGATCTTGCTTAATTTATTTTTAATAGTACCGTTTATCCTCTCCACCTTGGCGCTGGCTTGCGGTCGGTAGGGGGTGTGAAGTCCACTATTAATACCCATCAACTTACACATGTTTTGGAAGACATCACCTGTGAAATGAGTACCCATGTCACTCTCAATAATTCTAGGGATACCTTATCTGTATACAAATTCCTGAGCTATTTTCTTAGCAGTAAATGCAGCAGTATTAGTGGCAGCTGGGTATGCCTCAACCCAATTAGAAAACACATCAGTGCACACTAATACATACTTGAGATTCCTGCAGGGTGGTAATTGGATGAAATCAAATTGTATTACCTGAAAAGGTCCGTCGGTATTATTCACCAAAAAGCAGATAGTTACACGCTGTGATCTAAATACAATTAGCGCAAACAAATTATACAATCACAAGGTACAGTCGAATACATACGCATGCGCTCTGGATCCAGATTCCTGGAATCAACTATGAAACCTCCGTCAACAGCAAAGAAAGATGACTAACTACCAGATCCAGAGATGGGCAATACAATAGAACAAGTTGGCATAATCCCATTGGTTCTTTTTCCTTGTTCTTCTGTTACAATGCAGTTCATAGGTCAGTTTGTATTGTAATAGTTCAGCCTCCAACAGCTCTTTGTGTCCATTTTCCCGCCGAAGAACAAGTCTAAACTGGCTAGTTACATTACATTTACAGAGTACATTTCAATGCCTATCTCTCTATGATCCATAATTACTGTACTGGGTTTGGTCAGATACCGCCCTTGTGACTGTATTGCTCCTTCTCCCAACTCCACTCCATCGATATCACCATCAGCTCCCCTCTCCATCCTCTGTCCTCCATCACAGAAACCAGAGATCCTGAAACAACCCAGGATGATGAAAACTCTGGGAGAAAACACAAAGACAACCACAGCAGGCCACTGCATTGCTGAAAACAATGATCTACAAATTTCTTTAGCTCAGGTATCTCACTGTAACCTTTAACCCTCCCGGAACAGACTCGCAATTAACATGTCCACGTTATCTGCCTTGATTCCACCTTGTCTCTCCACCAGTTGGTTGACCTTCTTACAGTGAGTGGAATGGACCCAGGTCTCTCTCTGCCACTTTCAAGGAAGTTGTACTCGTCAGCAACACCTGATATGGACCTTCCCACCGATCTGTCAAACAACCTGAACGCAAGAAATTTCTGATCATAACAAATTCTCCAGGTTCAACGTCATGACAGTTTGTTTCTGGCATATCATGTGACAACAATTTCAGTTTCTGCTGTTGCTGCTTTAACTGTTTACTCATTGTTATACGATACCTTACAGTAACCTCGTTGTTACTTTTCAAATCTTCCTGCGGACTTATAATCAAATGAGGTTGTCTACCAAACAGTATTTCAAAGGGGGACAGATTGAGAGGGGGTCTAGGAGTTGTAATGATACTGTGGAGGACAAGTGGTAGTGCTTCTGGCCACTCCAGTCCAGTTTCTGCCATGATCTTGCTTAATTTATTTTTAATAGTACCGTTCATCCTCTCCACCTTGGCGCTGGCTTGCGGTCGGTAGGGGGTGTGAAGTCCACTATTAATACCCATCAACTTACACATGTTTTGGAAGACATCACCTGTGAAATGAGTACCCATGTCACTCTCAATAATTCTAGGGATACCTTATCTGTATACAAATTCCTGAGCTATTTTCTTAGCAGTAAATGCAGCAGTATTAGTGGCAGCTGGGTATGCCTCAACCCAATTAGAAAACACATCAGTGCACACTAATACATACT
Source organism: Taudactylus pleione (assembly GCA_031769625.1). Taxonomy (NCBI): domain Eukaryota; kingdom Metazoa; phylum Chordata; class Amphibia; order Anura; family Myobatrachidae; genus Taudactylus; species Taudactylus pleione. The sequence goes on along the minus strand of JAUIMM010000461.1, from coordinate 958,300 downwards.
TGAGATTCCTGCAGGGTGGTAATTGGATGAAATCAAATTGTATTACCTGAAAAGGTCCGTCGGTCAGAGGAATGCAGGATGGCTCGGTAGGGATTGTTTTCCCAATGTTTTTCCTCAAGCAGGTCAAACAGGACATTGCTCTCTTTTCCGCTTGGGAAGAAAAACCCAATGCACACCAGTATGCTCTCAACAACTTGCACATACCTTGCTTTCCCAAGTGAGTCAGACCATGCGCTGCCTCAGCCAGGCTTGGGTAGTACGCCTTGGGAGCCACTGGCTTACCTTCTCCATCTCTCCAGAGTCCAGACTCTTGCCCACATCCCTTGAACCTCCAGACTGCCTTTTCCTGAATGGAACACAAATTTTGCATCTCAATTAATTTCTGCATATCAATCATTTGAAACATCGTTTGGTTAATTGGCATGTTCATTTTTAAGCCTGCTGCCCATTTGTCAACTTTGTCTGCCCTGTTGTTGCCCAGTGACACCGGATCGTCCTCACATTTACACTTAATTACGCTTTACACTTAATTACGGGCTTTACACTTAATTACGGCCACTGCCTTAGGCAATTGCATCGCTGTCAGTAGTCCTTTTATATGTCTGGAATGTGCGACTGGTGTGCCTGCTGCTGTCATAAAATTTCTCAGACGCCATAGAGCTCCAAAATCATGCTGAAGGCGTACCTACAGTCAGTGTAGATACTAGCAGATTTGTCTTTTGCTAATTCACATGTTCTTCTTAGTGCCACCAGCTCCGCCACTTGGGCCGAGTGAGGTGGACCAAGAGGTTTGGCTTCTATGATGTCTTTGTCATTTACCACAACATAACCTGAACATAACAATCCAGTGTCAGTCTGTCTATGACAACTCCCATCTGTGTAAAATGTCACATCTACATTTTCTAAAGGTGTATCCCGTATGTCAGGTCTTGCAGTAAAGGTCTGATTCAGATATTCCATACAATCATGTGCATCAACATACCTGCAGAATTCACCTTCCGCCAGCGACTCACCTCTCTCCACCCTTTGTGCATCCTGATGCACATATGGTAACTACATTGCTGGACCGCTTAATGGTGATGTTTGCAGGTGCTATTAGGGCTAGTTCCCATTTCATGAACCTAACTGAGGAGACATGTCTGGTTTGGGCAGAATTTAGCAAAGCAGATACAGCATGGGGTGTATAGACAATCATATCATGGCCTAATACTACATTCTCACTCTTACTGACCAATAGAGCAGTTGCTGCTACACTTCTTAAATACATTGGTAGTGATCTTGCCACAGTGTCCAATTGTGCACTGTAGTATGCTACGGGCCTACTGGCATCACCATGTTTTTGTGTGAGGACACCTGCTGCGCAACCATTAGCTTCCGTACAGTACAAATCAAGAGGTTTTTCATAATCAGGTATTCCCAATGCAGGTGCTCTTGTCAGACTATCCTTAAGGTTAAAGAAAGCCTGCTCTGTTTCCTCTGTGTGTACAACACGATCGGGCTTTGAGGAAGAGACTAAGTCCTGTAATGGCAAGGCCAAAATAGAAAAACCTGGGATCCACATTCTGCAGTATCCACACATTCCCAAGAAGGTACGGATTTGCTGTTAGTTATGTGGCAGTGTCATGGTCTGTATGGCCTGAATTCTGTCAGTGGTCAGATGTCGTAACCCCTGCGTTAGACAGTGTCCTAAGTATTTAACCCTGGACTGGCATGGCTGTAGTTTGTCCTTAGCAACCTTGTGTACTGTTTGCGAGAGGTGAAGCAATAAAAGTTTAGTATCATTTAAACATGACATAAATGAATCAGAACACAACAATAAATCGTTCACATATTGTATCAGAACAGATCTATTGGCAGGTTGAAAAGATTGTTACCAGTCGTGTAAGGCCTGGGAGAAGATACTGGGGCTGTCTATGAAGCCCTGGAGCAATCGTGTCCATGTGTATTGTACCCCCCTGTATGTAAATGCAAATAGGTACTGACAGTCAGGATGAAGAGGGACAGAGAAGAAAGCAGAACAGAGGTCAATGACAGTAAAATTGGTTGCATTTGGTGGGATCTGCATGAGAATGACAGCTGGATTCGGCACTTCAGGGAATTGGCTCTCTACTACCTTATTAACCCCTCTAAGATCTTGTACCAGCCTATAACCCCTCCCACCACTCGTTTTCACAGGAAAGATGGGACTGTTGGCTACACTCGCTGTACAGACTAAAATTCCCTGGTGTAATAATCGCTCGATTATGGGATAAACCCCTATCTCTACCTCCTGTTTTAACGAGTACTGGGGAATTTTTGGAGCTTGCCTACCGCTTTTTAGATTTAGCATTATGGGAGCTATGTTTGCTATCAATACAGTGTCCTGTCCATCTTTGGTCCAGAGGGACCCCGGTATCTGAGATAACATTTGTTCTACTTGAGATGTATTTTTATCTGAAACAGTAGAGTAAAACATTAACCTTTGGGGAGTGTCCAGTAAATCCCTCACCTCATGCGCAACTCTCTCTGGGATATCTAGAAATATACCATTAGGAGTACAATAAATGACACATCCCATTTTACATAACAAATCCCTTCCCAGTAGGTTAGTAGGGGCCGCTGCTGCCAGGAGAAAGGTGTGACTGGTATGCAATGGACCAATAGTAACCTCTGCAGATTAGGTTAAAGGATAATGTTGCACTTTACCTGTTACACCCATTGCTGGTACTGTTTCGCTGGTCACCTGTAAATTAGATGGAGATTTTATCACTGATCTGGTCACCCCTGCGTCTACAAGAAAATAATGTTTAGTAACAGCTACATTAATTAACATTACAGGTTCTTCTCTAACATCCCCAGTTAACCTGACTGACTGTAGACTACAAGTGTGACCTGACCCCTAGACCTGACTATTTTCTTCCAGTAAAGCATTCACTGCTGCGACATGAGCAGGTGATGGCTGGAATTGTCCTTTCTGTTGTGGGTGCTCCTTCTGTAGGTATGTCGGTGTTCCCTGGTTTGGTGTTTCCCATTTCTTAGCCTTACAGAACTTATTTATATGGCCCTCCTGGTTACACCTATAACACCTTCGTAGTTGACGTGTTGTGAAAGGTTGTTGTGTGGGTTGGGGAATGAGGAAAGATTGTGGTTGTGTATAGGGATAAGGGTTTGGAGGTTGTATGGGATGAGTGTATTGTGGCTGAGTGTGGTAAGAATGCTGCAGTGTTATTTGCATTCCTTCCAGAGCTTGGATACTAACAGCCATTAGTTTCTCGCTCTGCATTTCTCTCTTCCTCAAGATGTTTTTATCATGTTCAATTGTAGATTCCCTGAGTGTGTCCACTGTAACTCCCCTCCACCCAGGAAGTGAGGTCTGAACCCTGGCTTTTAGAGTGTCCTTAAGACCATCCATAAGCACTGTGATTGTCATTTCCCTGTGATGGGTGTTGTCTTTTATATCCTCTATACATGAGTATTGGGTAATAGTCTGCAGCGCTCTGGTCAAATAATCTGCTGCAAACTCACTTTCTTTCTGCTTAATCGTGAAGATTTTACTCCAGTTAACAATTAATGGGAAAAATACAGCCAATTGGGTGACAATGTGGGTTATATTGTCCTGATTACCTGTATCAGTTATGGGAGTATCTCCATCCAATACACAAGCTGTGATAAACTTTTTCACGTCGGTATTGTGTGGAAGACATACCACTCGCCAATCTTTATTGGTTGGCTCATGACCATTACCTAAATCCTTTACAAATCTCTGGCACTTTGCTAGTTCTTTCCTTGGGTCAGGGAAATCTGTCATTATGGAACGTAGTTTTGCTCTTGTCCATGGCCAATGCACTGCTACATCCCTTGTGGCTACACCATGCGCATCCGGATTCCCATTGGGAACCGTTATTGTCCGGACGGGATGGATGCCTGCCATAATGCTACCTTTGGCCTGATTACCTAGTTGAGGGATTAGCCTACTGCTACTACGTATGGTATTAGTAATCTCCGCTACTGTTAAAGCGGGTGTTAATTATTCCTGTATGGGTGGGGCTACCTCCATTTCTGGTACTAGCGGGGCAGCTACCTGTGCTTGCTGTGGTGGTACATTTAACTTATGTGCAACATGGGAAAGAGCGGACATCACAACAGGTTCATCATCTACATCATAAACATGTTCCTTATAGTTGCTTAGAAGAGGGTACAAATTACTTGTTACATTTTTATGAGTTTTTACATCAACTGTACCTTCACCCCCATCCGCATAGGGTGGTGGTGGTGCGCGTGAACTACTGACATTATCTTCCGCAACGCTACTAACGATACTGGATCAGAACCTCTATACACACCTTCCTATACCTCCTAATATCCTTCCTATACCTTCTAAGGATGACGCTAATTTGCGTACCCAGTCGTACCGTAAATAAAGACTTAGACGTCGAATCTGTGGTTCCAAAGCACAAGTGTTATTCAGGTAAAAGTTCAGACAGTTACACGCAATTGATCCATACACAATTTAGGCGCAAAAGACCCAAGTACAGTATACATATGCAGCGCTTCCCGACCCAGAGATAGGCATCAGCAAGAGACCCCTAGTCATACAGCATTCAGCACGAAGACTGAGAACCAGCGTTCGAGCACAAATATTTATACCCCCCCAGAATAAACAGGACAATAGGGAAGTTTGTTGCTGATGTCATTGGTTCCCAGGGGAGAAGCATCTGTTACAGCACATTTAACAGGCTGGTTCAAATAGACTCTCCCTGCCTCTAACAGCTGGGGATCTTTCTCTTCACGCCCCCTGCAACATCCTAACAGTTGTTCCTGAAATATACATTTTGTTGCTTGTAGGCTCTGCGATCCATAACTTGAGTTTGCATGATGCGACCTCCCCACCGATAACACCGGAATACTGTAAAAAGAATACGCATCAGTACAAAACCAAACACGACTTGTTTAGCATGTAATACCTTAGTTATCAAATATCTTTATTTCTCAGCATTTAAACTAACTGAACCAACTTGAATCATACACTTTAAAGCTTATTGAACCTTATGTGTGAATATGTAATGTGTGGGTATTCTGGGTTTGATATAAGGACGCTAGTTAACTTGGGGCAGATGCGTGCGCATAAAGCTAATAATACAGCGGTTTCATACGAAGTCCTATGCATTCGCTAATATGCGACTAGTAAAACAGCGCAATTGTGAGTATTAATGTGTGTATGTGAAATGATGAAAGATGCAATCACATGTTGCTAATAGTAATATCGCCACATGTACTAAAGGGTAAGTTTATCTAAAATGGCGCTTAGGTGGCCATTCGCAAAATGGCGTCTTACGATCTCATTTCCAAAATGGAGTCTTGCGGCCAGTCGCAAGATGGCATCGCTGCGATTAAATTTTAAACTGAACTTGCCTCAGCCAATTATTCAGCTTCGACACTACCTTGCTGTGCGTGCGTGCGCGCTACTTCGCAGCGTGCACGCAACGCTTTTTGCATTTGCGCTCCCTTGCGTCGTGCACGAGACGCTAGTTTGCATTACATGCACACCTTTAAGCCACATATCCCCCTCGTACTGCCACAACTTCAAGCAATCATAAAACTTTGCCCTTTTCTTCAGAGACTTCACTAAACATATACTGTCTCTGAGATTGTTCAGAATTTCCGAATCAAAGCTACCAATCTTATGAAAATGTGTTCTACATTTCTTGGTCATTTTGACCCATATGTCGCAATACCCTATAGCGTACGCCCCATACTTTTTAAACATAACATACCTGGCTGATCCTATCGGCCCTTCCACCTAAAGCACATCATCGACCATTACTAGAGATGGCTTTGCACCCATCTGGGAAAATGCTTAGCAATTTCTAGAGAATTTTGACTGGTGAACGATTTTCAGCGAGTAACGTTCACTCACTCCCTCCCGTTATACCCAGCTGACCCACCTGGCGTTACAGTCGGCCTGCACAACGAGGAGCAGACTAACCACCTATTGTAAATTATTCTGCTTGTGGCCATATTAAACCAAGCTTCAGCCGCTCGCTCCTTCCCACTATACCCCACTTCACCTCTATGTTATGATCTATGTGTATACACACGAGGAGTAAAGTAACCGCCTAGCGAATTATTTTACTTGTGGTAAATTTAACCCAAGCTTCACCACTAGCTTCCTACTTTGAGTTTACTCCCACTGGTAGCATCTAGAAGTTCCAATAACCCCTACCCTTGCCAGTAGTTTCACTCCCACGACACCCACTTCACAATCACAAATAATATAATCATGCGGTCCGATCGCATTGCCCAAGGAACCTAACTGATCAATGGACTTTGCGATTAATGGATGCCGGACCAAGAAACCCCTCAGTTTCTCGATAACCTACACCACAATGTACCTCCTTTGTACACTGGCCCAGTAGTTTGTGCCTACCGAGTTTATACCACCGAGTTTGTGCCTACCACCTACCGAGTTTATACCGAGGTTTAACAGACAGTAACCTCCACTTACACTTAACAGACAGTAGCCTCCACCTTACAATCAGAGGACGCTATAGGACGCTCTGCGCTGCCAACTCAATGTAAAAGCTGCTAGGTGCAGCCCGGGAATAGTACATTCCCGGGTAGCACCATTCAGACATAAGCAGGGTAATTTCCCGGGACTTAAGTCCCGGGAAATTCCCTGGTCGATTGAAGGGTCGGCTACCCGGGAACGTGTTCCCGGGTAGGGACCTTTCAGACATACGCGGCAACCAGGGAATTTGGCAGAGGCAGGCCAAATTCCCGGGATTCTCGGTATGTCTGAAAGGGGTATAACTAGTACAATGCAATGCTGAAGCTGTTCTCAGTGCCTATATCCTTACATGTGGTGTGCGGGCGGTGCTACAGTGATTTAGCCAGTCTCCCCCTCCTATGGGAGGCCGGGAAAGAGATACGGTGATATCATTAGATGACGTTTGGTCTGTCTCATTCCCGCGGTATGCATTGCAGACTAGGAGCAGGAGGGCATTGGCCATTACTGCGTTGTACACATAAGGAACGGGCACAGAGAAAGAAGTGCACATCCAGCTCCTGCTTTCATACACTCGAAGTGGCCCGCTCTCTATTTTCTGGCTGAGGGAAGTGGTGCACACAGCAGCCCACAGGTGTCCCTGAAGACTAAATCTTGAGCAGCAACAGTATGTGGAGACCCTGGAGGGATGGGGGGTATACTTATATGTATGTGTTTCTGAATGGTATTCTGAGGTTGGGTGGTAGCCAGTTAGGGGTGTGGGTGTCAGTGCTGCTGGGGGTGTTATTAGTGAATGAGGGGTGTGGGTGTGAGTGCTGCTGGGCAGAGCAGACCCTAGGCCTAGACAAACTAAGTAAATGCCTAGGGCAGTGGTTCCCAAACTTTTTTGAATCACGGTGCCCTAGAATATCAGCATTGTTTTCTCCACCCCTAAGCCAAACGTTTGTTATTGATAAAGTCAAACATGTAGTAATATAGTAATGTGAAGTAAATTGTGTTGACCTGTCATCGTTAGGTTTGGTTATATAGTGGTGGACAGGTTTGCTCTTCTATTTGTTCACATATTTACATGACATTGACCATAAATAATTTGATTTGGTGCTGAATCACCAACCTGAGGCACCCCTGCAAGTGTCCTCAGGCACCCCATGGTGCCACGGCGCACAGTTTGGGAACCACTGGCCTAGGGGCATCCAAACCCGCCTAGGACTGGTGGAGGTTTGATGAAGGCACTTCGACCATTGTGTATATATATATATATATATATATATATATATAGTGATGTCTTGGGGTTATTTAGCTCGGTAGAAGGTGGATTGGTGCAGTGTTTAGGTGCTTAATGAGGGTCCACACACAGGTTTCCAGCATACAAATGAACATGGTGCTTTACTTCAGCATGGTAGTCAGGAAACAATAATAAAATAATAAACAACCTAACCCTCTCTTAGGGCACTAGCTCACTTCTTGAGCCCTCTATATAAGGGTGCAGCTAGTCTGCCAACACAGTCTCTGTAAATGGGGGTCCTTCCTGCCACATTCAGAATTGGACCCTAGCCTGATATAGCTTCCTTAGCCTGCAGCCTCGCTGCTTTATAGTACCACAGTCTGAGAGTTTGATGGTCCCCCCTTGCCTCCTGCAAGATCCGGACCCAGGCCTTCTGGTCCGCAATGGCTCGCTTAGCTTCACTGGGCTCTCCTGGCTGCTACTGTCTCGGATAGACTGTCCCCAGCAGCCTGACTGTTCTGGCTTCTCGTCAGCCCACACCTGAGCTCTCTCCACCAGGCAGCCATTAGCCATCTTTCCAAAATGCTTTTCTAGTCTGTGTGGGCCCCACACAGAATCTGCTGCTCACCAGTGCCACTTCTGGTGATACTGCCACTTATCAGCTGCTCACCAGTGCCATCTCTGGTGACACTGCCACTATATATATATATATATATATATATATATATATAGCAACAGAACCAAAAAGTTTACCCACCAGGATAAACCAAGGAACCAGCACACCACCATGTATATATCAATCAAGCATATTTAATAGAAAAAAATTATTAAAAAAGCCATCATCAAAAAATTGTCATAAAGTACTCATCCATAACTGGAAACTGCAGTTAGTGTATAAAGTGATGAGGATCAGCCATCCCGACGGGCCGTTTCGGCACATATAGCCTTTTTCAAGGGTCAGCCATAATGATGTACTGTATAGTGAGGCTTAATATAGCATGAGTGATCAACAAACATCGTACTCACCTGTCCATGCGCGCACGATCGTCAAGTGCCATCACCTGGAAACATCACCCACCGGGAACCAATGTACACACCATTGTTTCCGGAGGACTCACTAAAGGTTCCGCCGACCCGGAAGTGACGTGACGCGAACGCCGTTTGTCAACATCCGGTCAGCCGGAACCCCGTGTTGTCAACAACAGAAACAAGGGGAGTGTCCAGGCTCACTCAGGGGGGGAGCCAACAGGTGGTCAAGATGACAGCACGTACACAAGCAGACAACATATAACACAAATAACACATAAGGTATACGTTCCCAAAATCGAACCCATCTAAGGGGTGCACATTATAACCAGAAGGTGTAGTTGCTACTAGTTAGATAAATGTGTATTATTAAAAACATTAGCACATTATAAGCTATTCAGCCATTAAACCTAAGTGAATAATTATTGCAGCTAATTTAGATAACTACCATTCTGGATAAGCAAAAGCTATCAATCAGATATATAAAGGGCTAAACATGTATACCTGCACTAGAGAAAAAATAAAGTAAAGTAAACATGGAATCTTAAAGAATAATCATAAACAAAACACCATTAACATGGAGCCGATATCTAATAGTGAGAACTCCATCATTACTATAGATTAATGTTACCAAAATGCATGCTAACTTCATGATGCCCAAAAGTATTGAAATAAATGTTCATAGACGCCAAAAATAATATTTTTCGAAAATGACATACATCAACACATGAAAAAAATGTTCAAATAAACGGAGTAAATAGTAATTCCTCATTGAGGCCAGATGGAGACATTGCATTGAGTTTATAGATCCATTCGCATTCATGTTGTAACAATAAGCGATGTCTATCACCCCCTCTTCGTGAGGGTGGTATATGGTCCACTGGCATAAATCCCCCTCTCCTTGTGGGTCTCTTTGTAATTTATTTTTGCTCCGTGTATGGGCACTTTCCCCTAAAAAAGTGCCCATACACGGAGCAAAAACAAATTACAAAGAGACCCACAAGGAGAGGGGGCATCAAGCACAAAAAGACTTCAAGAAAAATCCAAGAAGGGCAACAGGAGATAGTCATTTTCAATTTGTCTAATTATAGATTGACAGAAGTTGAACACACTGTCTTATCAAAAGGATTCTCCTTTATTCAGACTTATAGACAAACGGAGTTTAAATGGGAAACTGAATTTTATCAATTTCAGAGACAACTTAGGTTAAAAGATCATTTCAATAAATTACCCATGCATGATAGTGTCAGAACCAAGAACACACCTTTTAGATCTAAAAGCAGATTCGATCCTCCAACCAATAATGCTTCGATAGAAACATTCTGTAGCCTGGTTAAAAAAGAAATTTTGCCTGTCATTAAACGTAAATATAAATGCTGTCAAAATCTCGATAAAGATGAAATTGAGGCTATCACTTTATTAAAAAACAATCCTGACATCATCATTCACCCTGCCGATAAGGGCGGGGGTGTTGTAATATTAAACAAAATGTACTATATTAATGAAGCATTAAGCCAATTGGCTGATACTTCTTGTTATAAGAAATTAGATTTTGATCCAACTAACATTTATAAACGTGAAATTGATGCTATCATCCAACTTGGTTTCAATAATAACTGGCTGGATGAACCTACGGTAAAGTTTCTGATTCAAGATCACCCAATTATTCCACTCTTTTATACATTACCAAAAATACATAAATCCCCTGTGGCCCCTCCTGGTAGGCCCATAATCTCTTCACAAGGTTCTCTCAGTCAATCCCTGCCACAATTCTGCGATTTTCATCTACAATCTGTTGTGCAAAAAACACCACACTATCTTAAAGATACTGCTGATTTTTTGCTTAAATTAAAACAATTTGAGAATCTACCTAAAGACTGTTTACTGGTGTCTTTGGATGTGTCCAGTCTTTACACCAATATAGAACACAAAAAGGGTTTGGAGGCGGTGAGGCGTGCGGTCACTAATAATACCTGTTACAATGGCCCCCCGGTTGATTTTTTATTATTGTTAATGGAAGTTATTTTGCATAAAAATAATTTTTTATTTAATAATATTTTTTACTTACAACTTAAAGGGACGGCCATGGGGTCGACTATGGCCCCGGCCTACGCCAATTTATATATGTTTATTTTTGAGACCACCCACATTACCGCTGATCCCATTTTTTCGAAATTTATTGCATGTCATTTTCGTTTCATTGATGATTTGTTTATAATATGGACGGGTAATTTAGTGCAATTAGAAACCTTCATTGAAGGCCTTAACCAGAAAGAAACCTTGATCAAGTTCACACATAAATGGAGTTCCACCAGCATTGAAATTTTGGATGTTTTAGTTTCTATTACGGACAATAAATTGAATACCTCATTGTTTAGGAAACCGAATGATAAAAATATGCTTTTATGTGCCAACAGTTTCCATCCCCCGGCTCTCAAAAGGGGTCTCCCTTACTCACAACTGTTGAGGGTTGTAAGGATTACTTCCCATAATGAGGATCTTCCTATGGCACTTCAGGAAATGGGACAAAAATTTATACAGAGAGGATATAATAGACGTGAAGTTAATAAAGCAATTGACAAATGTATGGCTCTTAAACGAGAGGACCTGTTAACTACTAAACCAAAAAAAGAGGTGGTAGACAGGTTATTATTTCCAATGACTTACTCATTATCTTCTGGCTTCATCCGTAAAACAGTATTAAAGCATTGGCATATTCTACAGGCCGATCCTATCATTGGGAAAGATTGTATTCATCCCCCATTGTTTTGCTATAGGAGAAGCCGCAATTTAAAAGAACGTCTTGTCTACTCTGATATTAGCCCAGGGGTCAGTACTAACTCTAACTGGTTGTCCTTACAAATTGGGGTATATAAATGTGCCAAATGTGTGAATTGTCGTTATTTACTAACTGGGAACAAATTTTGTCATCCCATTACGGGCAGGACATTTCATTTGAAACATGGTATGACATGTGAAACCAAATATGTTATATATGTGATCCTGTGCCCATGCAAGAAATTGTATGTGGGCAAAACAATGCGTATGCTGAAGGAAAGAATTGGGATGCACAGATGTTCTATAAATAAAGCCACCAATAATATTGATACTAGCACACCACCTGTGGCCAAGCATTTTTTTACTTGTGGACATATGATCAAGGACTTTAGATTTATGCCAGTGGACCATATACCACCCTCACGAAGAGGGGGTGATAGACATCGCTTATTGTTACAACGTGAATGCAAATGGATCTATAAACTCAATGCAATGTCTCCATCTGGCCTCAATGAGGAATTACTATTTACTCCGTTTATTTGAGCATTTTTTTCATGTGTTGATGTATGTCATTTTCGAAAAATATTATTTTTGGCGTCTATGAACATTTATTTCAATACTTTTGGGCATCATGAAGTTAGCATGCATTTTGGTAACATTAATCTATATTAATGATGGAGTTCTCACTATTAGATATCGGCTCCATGTTAATGGTGTTTTGTTTATGATTTTTCTTTAAGATTCCATGTTTACTTTATTTTTATTTAATTTTTTCTCTAGTGCAGGTATACATGTTTAGCCCTTTATATATCTGATTGATAGCTTTTGCTAATCCAGAATGGTAGTTATCTAAATTAGCTGCAATAATTAGTCACTTAGGTTTAATGGCTGAATAGCTTATAATGTGCTAATGTTTTTAATAATACACATTTATCTAACTAGTAGCAACTACACCTTCTGGTTATGATGTGCACCCCTTAGATGGGTTCGATTTTGGGAACGTATACCTTATGTGTTATTTGTGTTATATGTTGTCTGTTTGTGTACGTGCTGTCGTCTTGACCACCTGTTGGCTCCCCCCTGAGTGAGCCTGGATACTTCCCTTGTTTCTGTTGTTGACAACACGGGGTTCCGGCTGACCGGATGTTGACAAACGGCGTTCGCGTCGTGTCACTTCCGGGTCGGCGGAACCTTTAGTGAGTCCTCCGGAAACAATGGTGTGTACATTGGTTCCCAGAGGGTGATGTTTCCAGGTGATGGCACTTGATGATCGCGCGCGCATGGACAGGTGAGTACGATGTTTGTTGATCACTCATGCTATATTAAGCCTCACTATACAGTACATCATTATGGCTGACCCTTGTAAAAGGCTATATGTGCCGAAACGGCCCGTCGGGATGGCTGATCCTCATCGCTTTATACACCAACTGCAGTTTCCAGTTATGGATGAGTACTTTATGACAATTTTTTGATTATGGCTTTTTTAATAATTTTTTTCTATTAAATATGCTTGATTGATATATACATGGTGGTGTGCTGGTTCCTTGGTTTATCCTGGTGGGTAAACTTTTTGGTTCTGTTGCTGGACTTATGATTACCTGGCACCCACAAATATACACTTGAAAGTGTGTGCGTCCTGAAACTTGGATTTATATATATATATATATATATATATATATATTAGGGATGAGCGGGTTCGGATCTCAGAGATCCGAATTCACCCAAACTAAAGGGATCTGAGTCAGATCCGAGTTGGCTCGGGTTTCCCCACCTGACTTGGATCTGAAAACGAGGCAAAACGTCATCATCCTGCTGTCGGATTCTTGCAGGTTTTGGATTCTATAAAGGTCCTGTGATCGCGGCCATTTTTCATTCTGTCTGTGGAGAGTGAAGAGGGAGGGATCTGGGAGCTGTTGCTGATGCTGACACTGTGCATAGGGCTGGCTACTGTTGTCCATATAGGGGCTGGCTGTTGTCCTGTTCATAAAGGCTGGCTGTTGTCTATATAGGGGTTTGCTGTTGTCCTGTCCATAAAGGTTGGCTGGCTGTTGTCCTGTCCATAGGGGCTGGCTGGCTGTTGTCCTGTCCATAGGGGCTGGCTGGCTGTAGCGCTGTGTTATCCAAGGGGTGCTCTGTCCTTCAGGGGTGCTCTTCACCCACCCCTAGTGTGAAAGAAAAAATAATAAATGTTTTTGTGTGTGTTGGCCACACTTGTCATGAGTGCAGGGGTGCTATGCTGCTGTCTGTTAAGGGGCTGCTGGCCAAAAAAAAGAAACAATTATTTTTGTGTGCGTGTTAGCCAAACCTGGTGTTCCAAAAATTAAAACAAACTATTTTTTTGTGTGCGTGTTAGCCACACCTGTCATCAACGTAGGTGTGCAGTGGTGCTGTGCTGCTGTCTGCCAAGGGGCTGCTGGCCAAAAAAAAATAAACAATCCTTTTTGTGTGCGTGTTAGCCATTCCTGTCATCGACGTAGGTGTGCAGGGAAGCTGTGCTGCTGTCTGTCAAGGGGCTACTGTCTCAGCGGTTCACCTCCAGTGTTCAAAAAAATAAGCAAACAATTTTTTTTGTGTGCATGTTAGCCACACCTGTCATCGGCGTAGGTGCGCAGGAGTGCTGTGCTGCTCGTGTCGTTTATCAAGAGGCTGCTGCCTCGTTTGGATGCTCTCCCAAGTGCCCCCCAAAAATTAATTCAATCAATCAATGTGGGCTTTTTTCCTGTGTGTGTGTGTGTGTGCGTGCTAGCCATGGCATCACAAACGCCTCTGCTGAGATTTGCATAAACATTTTCAAAGGTGAAAGTAGAGGATATGATTTAATAAAGAGAATAATGCAGCTAATACTGTATTCTCTGATTATAGTGTCCCTACTCCCTACCCATGGCCCCTCTACCTGACTTTCAGTGAGTCAGAGGGGCAACTCCATGTAACCACATACCAGAGTGCAGCTGCTCTTCCTGTTGCCCAGGTCAGAAGATGTGTAGGGGGTGTGGTGATGATATGGACTAAAATGGAGCTCACATCCACTAAAGTGGACAATGAATCCCAAATCTAACAGGGAGCGCAGCTGTAATTTATACACAACACAGGATGGGATGCCGATATAGGCTCGGCTGATGGTATAATCTGGGGTGATGTATACATCATCTTCTTCACACAATATTATTTGTCCCCGCTGGAATCCACCATTACAGGTGCCTCTGTAATTTTTGGACGTAACCAGGGCCGGACTGGCCATCGGGCACATCTGGCAAATGCCAGAAGGGCCGATGGGCCGGTCTGGCCAAGCGCAGGCTTACCCGGCAGCAGAGCTTCCCGGCGGGACCATGCTTAACAAGGGTTTATTCTTACTACTGTAATGTGCGCGCTGCGCATCTATGCTCCAGGTCAGCCGCGCTAGTCATGATGTCATTATGTAATGCGTGATGACATCATGACGCGCACGCGGCTGAACTGGAGCACTTAGTTTGGGACCAACCTCCCTAGGGAAGAAGCACCTGGAGCCTTGGACGTACCCACAGAACCACTATTACCACTGACCCGGTAACGGATACCACCTCCTTCCTGTCGCTCTCACCATTGTGTTGTAACAGGCGGGGATACCTGGCGGCCAATTGCCACCCGGATGCCTGTCATGATTGTGTGAGTACTGATGAGTAATCTTATACTGGGTTGACCTCCTATTCACCTGCCCTTGGTAACCAGTCCAATTATAGGATGAGTGCTAGTTCCTGGGTTAGGGAGGAGGCATCTAATTTATTACTTTTTCGAATGTATTTGTTTTATATACTTAAATATACCCCCATCTTTGCTGACAGCCATAAACTGTGCTCCACATTCTGTATGCTCTACATAGCACAATAGTTAATTATATACAATAACGTTTATATAGCTGCATATTCTGCCATCATTTATATAGTGCCTGTGTGTTCTGCAGTGGTGGATCCGGCCATAATATCAGGACAGGAGTGCCAGGCTTGCAAGTTTATAGTACTTGTCTTTTTCTAGTAAATAGGTACTCAATGGTCAATCCTATTCCATGTGAAGGGTCCAAGGCACCACTCTGAGCCCGAATTCGTTTAATTTTGCTCGGAGCCCTATGGTGCTGCAAGCACTTTTAAGCGAATCTGGGCTGCTGTAAGGTGCGGCCATTGTTGCGATGACTTGCAGCCTCGAGAACATCGCATGGGATAGGATTGGCCCCTAAATGTGATCTTGTTGTTGCTACAATCATCATCTTATTGCTCCAGCCTCTGTAACTATTGCCGTGCTTGTACCTATGTACGGGTGAAGTAACCATCTGTGTTCTTCCAGCAGTGTCTGTGCAGCGTGGGAGCATTCTCACTGGTATCATGGTGAAGGTACAGATACTCAACATGGTGGTGCTCGATAATCCCTACAATCTCCTCTACTGACTAATAACAATTATTCAAATTAGACAAAAGTCAGATCCTAGGAGCTATACATAAATAAAGCAGTGCCAAAGGATCTACCCCTTAATATTAGATCACGAAGCATTCTATTCCCCCAATAGGACCTCAATGCCAGCGTGATATTTACACTGTTTACTGTTTTTCTCTTAATTTCAGTATTCCCCCGCAGGCTGGTCATGCCCTACTGTTCAGTACAGGGAGGGGGGTGCTATGGCATGCACTTTCTCCGGGCGCCATGGTTCCACACTACTCCGCTGCTTGTCCTGTATTGTATTGTACTGTAAGTCACTGGTTTCTTGTTCACTTAATTGTTTATGTACTTTGTAAGGCGCTGCGGAACACATTTGGTGCCATATAAATAGAGGATAATAATAATGTGACTAAGAGGCACTACTGTGTGGCATAATTTGAATTAGGGGTACTATTATGTGGTCATGTCCCTTCCCAGCGAGCCCACACATGGATTTTTCGCCGCGCACCTATGGCGGGCACTCTCCCTGCTCCACTTGTGGATGGCAACAGAAATGCTCTTTTGTTAAAATGTGTACTTACAGCTCTGCTTTTTTTGTGCACAGATGTGCTGTCCTCTACATTTAGTCCCCCTGCCCTAAAAAATTCCTACAGTGCACTCTAATCCTCTACAACTGCTATGCTAGGGCTTGGTCATTTGGGAAAATGTCTGCCTTTTTCTTTGTACTGTATGTGACCTACACCAATGAAGTACCAGCTTTAACAGAACCAACACAATACCAAATGCCTGACTATGGCACATGTTTGAATCCCCTACAGGATGTTCTCTGTTGTATGTATTTTAATACATAACATGATGCGTACTTGTATGTTGTGCTAATAATAATTATATTTGTAAGAGCATAGACTAAGAAGTTGGAGGAGATGGGAACAGTATGGGATGGAGTCTATGCCAGGAGCCAGATGCTGACGTGAGGTGGGCTTGTGTGATCTTTCAATGCCAGGGCCTATTTTTAGTCCCAGTCCGGCCCTGGATGTAACTGACGGTAAAGGTCTTTGTTGTAGAATTTGTATTTCATTTTGATGGACATCATCGTTTCCACATTTTGGGGAAGTAGTCTCAGGCCGATCACTGACAAGGTTCCCGGCTGTGCTGAAAACTCTTTCTGAGTACACACTGGAAGGTGGGCAGCTCAAGTAAAGCAAAGGCAGTTTTTTGTGTAAGGGCCTCCAAGGGGTATATTTATTTACTAAAGTTTCTAAATATGAAAAGTGTTCATGTTGCCCATAGCAACCAATCAGATCCTGTCTATCATTTTGTAGATGCAATAGAGAAATGATAACTACAATCTGATTGGTTGCTATGGGCAACATGAACACTTTTCATTTTTAGAAACTTTAGTCAAAGTAAAATGACCCCCAAATTGCCTCTTTTTCCTGCCAGTAGTTATTTACATGTATTTCTTTCTCTTCTGATCTGTGTCCGTTAGGAAGAAAAAACAATGTCTTCATCCCTTCTGGGATGAAATTCCCCACCCAGCAAGCAGGCATGGTGCTCAAGAATTCTCAAGAAAGACTAAACTTAAAACTTAAACTTTAAACTGAAATGTTGCATTTAATGCTCTGTTCCGCTTTTTCACATATCTAAGTAATATGGTTAAGTGGGCAGTGGGAACAATGGCAGTTTGAAGGCCACTAACTAACTATTTTTTTTTAATGTCCCTGTACAGGTTGAGAAATGCCTTTACTTCCGCTAATCCAAAAGATTATTTAAGTCAATTGTTTTTGGAAGCACTTTTCCTGGTCCCCTTCTGGGATGAAAATACACTCCTAGCAACTGAAGCAGGCGCAGGATTCTCAAGAAAGACATAACGTAAGGCCTAAATCAGGGGTAGACAACCTCGGTCCTCGAGAGCTACTAACAGTTCATATTTTCCAGACCACCTAGCTGGTGCACAGGTGTATTCATTACTCAACAATACATTTGGAAAGATCCAGAGGTGGAGTTAATTATTACAGTTATTATTCTGTGAGGAGACCTGGAAAACATGCACTGTTGGTAGCTCTCAGGGTTGGCTACCCCTGCCTTAAATCATAGATCTTATGCTTGAGGCTACTAACTAACTCTGTTTTTTTTTATTGTCCCTGTATAAGTTGGGAAATGCCTTTACAGAAGGTTTGCAAAGGATTATTTAAGTCAATTGTTTATTTTAAATTGGAAAGCACTCTTCCTGGTCCCCTTCTGGGATGAAAATCCACTCTTAGCCACAGAAGCAGGCGCAGGATTCTCAAGAAAGACACAAAGTAAGGCCTAAATTAGGGGTAGCTAACCTCGGTCCTCGAGAGCTATTAACAGTTCATGTTTTAAAGACCACCTAGCTGGTGCACAAGTGTATTCATTACTCACAATACATTGAAATTAATTATTACAGTTATTATTCTGTGAGGAGACCTGGAAAACAATCACTGTTGGTAGCTCTCAGGGATGGCTACCTCTGCCTTGAATCATAGATCTTACGCTTGAGGCCACTAACTAACTCTGTTTTTTTTTTTATAAATTCTTTATTTTCAGAACAAAAACACATTTTTGTAAACGAAAAATCAATACATAACACGGACTGTATATATAAGAAACATTACACACATATACAGACATATCCTTACATACAGACATCTCTGTTTTTGTTTTTGTAAAAAGAAAAGAAAAAGAAAAATACATAAAATAAAATAAAACAGAGAGAGAGTAAGACAATGGGGGAAAAGGGCGAAGGTATGCAGATAGACCCTGAATGCACCGAAATCCGAAATAAGACAATTTATTTCCTTTTTTCCCATAATTAAGAATGTGGAATGAGGGCTGCATATGAGGCAGATGATTTAAAGTCAATCCATTTGGACCAAATAGCAGTAAACTCAGAGTGTTTCTCAGGGGCTGAATAAAGAACATCATCCATTGTCATATAGAAGTCAAGACGTTGACACCATTCCCAGACTGTAGGAGGGGTCCGGGAGCGCCAATGCACTGGGAGTACCGCCCTTGCCGCATTATTAATATGACTAAGGAGGGACTTTTTGTATAGAGAGATCGGGTCAGATGTATGTGAGAGCAACCAAAAATCCGAGCCAGATGGTACAGTGAAGCCTAAGATCTCCGAAGCCAAGGCTATTATTTTACCCCAGAAGGGGATAATTAGTGGACAATCCCACCAGATGTGCATCATCGTACCCGTTTCCCCAAGACATCTCCAACAGAGAGGAGACACCGTGGGATAGCATTTGTGGAGAATGACCGGGCAACGGTACCATCGTGTCATGACCTTATATTGTGTTTCCAAAACCTCTAAACTGTTGGAGCACTCTGTCCCAATTGATATGTATATCTTTTTTAATAAAATCTCTATCCCAGGCCTTTACAAAAAGAGGGTCTCCAGAAAACATGTTATGTAATAAAATCTTATATATACCCGAGATTATATGTGTAGGAGGTTGCCGATGCGAGCACATAGATTCAAAGGATGTCATATCTCTAGCAAATACTGAAGGACCCCCCAGAGAAGAGACAAAATGTCGGATCTGAGTGTAGGCCCAGAGAGATTGGGTTGTAAGAGAGGTATTGGCACATAGATCTGAAAAGGGTACGAGTTTACCTTTGGCCACGAGGTGACCAGCTCTAATAATCCCTGCAGCAGACCATATGGAAGAAAACCACCCAGAATTCCCAGGAGGGAAAAGGGGATTGTATAAGATAGGGGTAAGAGGAGATATCACTGAAGATATTCCGGGTTTTACTCGCAATTTTCTCCACATTTCTAAAGTAGGGCCCACTGTTGGGTGTGCGGAACGAACAATTTTGGAACACCACGGCAAAGTACTCAAATGAAGATTAGACGATTCTGCCTCCAGCTCCACCCACTGCTTACCCACTGTACCCCGAGTCCAATCTAGAACTCTACCGAGTACAATGGCCTGATAGTAAGTGGATATCATTGGTAATTGTTGGCCTCCCTGACTTTTCTGCCTAAAAAGCACTTCATGTTTAAATCTGGGCTTCCTACCTCCCCAGACAAATTTTCGGATGAGGGTATGTGCTTCTGACAAAAAGCTTGAGGGAAGAGCAATCGGTGTGGCCTGCAACAAATATAAGAGGCGCGGAAGAATATTCATCTTGATAATATTTAGGCGGCCTAGCCACGAAAACTTTTGCCAACTCCACTTATCCAATTCTTTACGAATAGAAGTGATCAAAGGCGTATGATTAAGGGCAAACAGGTCACATAAACGTCTAGGAACAAATTTGCCTAAGTATTTAAGAGAAGAAGTCTGCCATTTAAAGGGGAAGGAGGTACCAAGTGCAGACACTGTCTCGACCGAAGCGGTAACATTTAAGGCAACAGACTTACTATAATTAATCTTAAAATTAGAGAGGTCACCAAAACGCTGGAATTCTTTCATTAAATTAGGGAGAGAGGTAACCGGATTAGTTACTATTGCTAGCAGATCATCCGCAAAGAGGGCAAGACGATAATCCCATGAACCCACCTTAAGACCCGTGATACTAGGATTCGCTCTAATTGCTCTCGCCAAGGCCTCCATGCAAAGTACAAAAACCAAGGGAGAGAGAGGGCAGCCCTGACGAGTACCATTTGATATGTTGACTGGGGCCGACAAGATCCCATTCACTCGTATCTGGGCCGAAGGGGCTCTATATAGGGCCAAAATTTTAGAAAGGAAGCTTGCACCCAACCCTAAGCGATTCAACACCCCTGTCATGAAACCCCAATCCACCCGGTCAAAAGCCTTTTCAGCGTCGGTGGAGAGGAGCACCATGGGAATATCAGAGGAGACGGTATATTAAGACCCTTTACATTGTGAGAAAAAATAGTTAACTTAGCCATATTTAAAGTGTGTAGGAGAGTGTCTCATTTGTCGGATACAAAGAACAGTTACCTGCATGCAGAGAGCGTCTACCAGCAAAAAGATATTGGGAGAAGAGGGGACACATAAGAGCCAAAAGGGAAGGAAGACAGGAAGAAAACAAAGGAAATACAAGGAAAACATGGAACAAATCCTAAAAAACAAAGGACATTGTAACATCAGATTAAATCTCAATTCAAAACTGAATATATTAGTGTAGTAAGAACAGAACTCCGTAATAAAGGCCATGGAAGCCCTTAAGGGGTCCATGGACATTGTATACACAACGGAGTAGGGGGAAATAGGAGGGTAATAGTGAACATGACACCCAAATAGGTCCTAAAACAAAAAGGGACCTATCTAAATTAGAGTAATATTAAAGCCAAGTATTCGCCTAGATCAGTAAAATATATAAAATCAATAGGAAAACATTAATCTAGAATATTAAAAATTAACATGAAATAATCAGGTTAAACAACTGTTCATGGGCCATTGCGACCCACATAGACATCTAGCAGGATCGCATTTAAATGGAAGTGAAAAAGTGTTAAGTGACCTACAATGTATAGGAAAGACAGCAAAGATCAACAAGTAGACCACAAAAATCATCAAGCATAAAATAAAATGTTACGGACCATAATAACTGTCCTGATCAGGTAGTTTCCTCACTTTCAGCTGTAGGATCTCTTCCCGGTCTACGTCTGGAGCCTCGGGCTTGCTGCCAGGACTCCCTACGAGGTGGCACGGGGGCACTGGTATCCAATAAATCCAGCCAATTGGGGACTGAAATAGTAGGCAGACCCAGAGAAGAGCAAAACTGGGGCAATTCAGCAGGTTCTCGAAGAATATGGAGCTTCCCCTCATACATTACTTGCACACTTAGCGGAAAGCCCCATCGGAATTTAATGTCCCGCTTATGTAGTTCCTCTGTGAGAGGACGGAGAAGGCGCCTCTGTTGGAGCGTTGACCACGAAAGGTCCTGGAAAATCTGTACTGGACATCCATTGAAGTCGATCTCCTTTGTTTGTCTGGCATGTCGTAGAATTTGCTCCTTAACCTTATAATAATGCAATCGGCATATAATGTCTCTGGGTCTTTCAGAGGGCATACCTTGAGGGCGCAATGCCCTATGGGCTCGATCAAAATGAATCCGTGCATCAGGATCAGCATGTAAAAGTTCATTAAATATTTTGGTGAGAGCATCTTCAATTCCCGACTGAGGAATATCTTCAGGAACCCCCCGAATCCGCAGATTATTTCGTCTACCCCTATTATCAATATCGTCCAATCTACGCTGCATCGCCAACAATATACTGGAGTGGCGGGAGAGCAAGGTGTTACATTCGCCAAGCTGGGTATCCACAGATTCCACATGTTCTTCCAAGGCAACCACTCTCTCTGCCACGTGGGTAAGGTCTGAGCGGATGGAGGAGATACGAGTCTGGACTGTTTCCTGAATCCGTTTTTCTAGGGATTGCAGATCTTGTTGAATGTCCTGCCGAGTCGGTAAGGACCGTAAATGTTGCAGAATCTCCCCTATATCGGACGATTGAGAAGAGGCAGGTGGGGTTAAATGAGGTGAATGAGACTCCTGGTTAGAGCCTCCATCTGAGCCCTCCGATGCCATGTGTGGAGAGGCTGAACCTGTTGAAGTACCAGTCGGAGGGGCAGAAACACCAAATAGAGTATGGAATGCAGAGTTAGATGACTTCCTAACTGGAGTGGCGGCCAGGCGTTTAGCTGTATTCTTCCTCCCCATGAGGATACATATCAGAGCGGATTGGCACAATAAGGAAAAGGCGGAATACCAGGCTTAGCAGAGAGTGGGTGTCATATTTCAGGTTCCCCTCAGTGACATGTTGTTATATCATGGTTGAAGCTGTCAGGGCATGCATTGTAGGGCTTAATATCCACAGAGTGCAAGGAGGCCACCAATCAAGCACACAAGCTCCTTTCATGCAGGTTATCAATTTAAGGCTGATTTGGGTAAGACAGAGTCTCCAAGGGCCAGTACAGGGCCAAGCAGATTGGGCAAGCAGCAACCTGGTCAGGACTCATATACACCTGCCTGTGCCACAGGCCTTATTCCGAGGAGCTTCTGATTAGCAGTATAATGTAATATATAGGAGGCCTCAAAATGGCCGCCACCCGCGATTCGCGGCAGCTTCCTAGAGGTCTCAGAGGCTCAGGAGGGGTAAGTATAGTCTACCCTGGGGTCCCGGCAAGGCTGTAGAGGGTAGACAAGCGGCGGGCAGAGCGGCAATTCTCCGCGACGGCACTGGTCCAGGACGCGCCGGCGGGGGGGCGAAATTTAGCCTGCGGCTTCTGGAGGCGACCTAGGCCGCAGGTGAATCGGCGCCGCGAGTCCGCCCACGGAGCCCAAATAAGGGGGGAGCGGCTCCTCTAGTGAGGAGGAAGAAGCCCAGGCCCCTCAGGGTAACAACTCTGTTTTTTTTAATGCCCCTGTACAGGTTGGGAAATGCTTTTGCAAGTGGAAAGCACTACTAGAAGTCTTTCCTCTGGGATGAGAAAATCTACTCCTAGCGCAGCAGCAGCCATGCTCAAGGATTATTCTGTGGCAAGGACTGATGTGAATGTATATATTTTTCTTTGTAAATGCCTCCTCCCCTCCCCTTCTCCCTCATAAATTTTCCTCGGAATTTACTACCAATCAATACTTCCTGTCCCTGCCCTGCCTTCAACTACATACATACTCCAACTCCCTCAGGCCTCTCTTGAATAATAAAAGTGTTTCCTGATGTTCCATGTTTGAAGTTGAACTGCCATGTGTTTGTGCCGCCCACTGCTGCCGCTTAGCTTAGTCAGCCAGCTAGCTTGGTGAAAATCTTGGGCATAAACTGGATGAAAACAATATATAGGCCAATTTTATGTGATTTTAGCCGTTTTTATAATTTTTTTAAGAAAAAATCCAGATCCAAAACTAACTTATATTTAAACTGAGGACGCCCGTAAAAAGTAATCACAAACTGCCTATATATATATATATATATATATATATACACACATACAGTCAGGTGCATAAATATTGGGACATTGACAGAATTTTCATATTTTGGCCTCTATTCACCACCACAATGGATTTGAAATGAAGCAAACAAGATGTGCTTTAACTGCAGACTTTCAGATTTAATTTGAGGGTAATTACATCTAAATCAGGTGAATGGTGTAGGAATTACAATGGTTTCTATATGTGCCTCCCACTTTTTAAGAGGCCAAAAGTAATGGGACTATCAACTCAAAAGCTATTTCATGGACAGATGTGGGCTATTCCCTCGTTATTTCATTATCAATTAAGCAGGTAAAAGGTCTGGAGTTGATTCTAGGTGTCACATTTGCATTTGGAATCAGTTGCTGTCGACTCTCAATATGAGATTCAAAGAGCTGTCACTATCAGTGAAGCAAGCCATCATTAGGCTGAAAAATCAAAACAAACCCATCAGAGAGATACCAAAAACATTAGGTGTGGCCAAATCAACTGTTTGGAACATTCATAAGAATAAAGAACGCACCGGAGAGCTCAGCAACACCAAAAGACCCGGAAGACCACGGAAAACAACTGTGGTGGATGACAGAAGAATTATTTCCCTGGTGCAGAAAAACCCCTTCACAACAGTTGGCCAAATCAAGAACACTCTCCAGGAGGTAGGTGTATATGTGTCAAAGTCAACAATCAAGAGAAGACTTCACAAGAGTGAATATAGAGGATTCACCACAAGATGTAAACCATTGGTGAGCCACAAAAACAGGAAGACCAAACCAGAGTTTGCCAAACAACATCTAAAAAAGCCATTACAGTTCTGGAACAACATCCTATGGACAGATGAGACAAAGATCAACTTGTACCAGAGTGATGGGAAGCGAAGAGTATGGAGAAGGAAAGGAACTGCTCATGATCCAAAACATACCACCTCATCAGTGAAGCATGGTGGTGGTAGTGTCATGGCGTGGGCATGTATGGCTGCCAATGGAACTGGTTCCCTTGTATTTATTTTATTGATGATGTGACTGCTGACAAAAGCAGCAGAATGAATTCTGAAGTGTTTCGGGCAATATTATATGCTCATATTCAGTCAAATGCTTCAGGACTCATTGGGCGGCGCTTCACAGTGCAGATGGACAATGACCCAAAGCATACTGCAAAAGCAACCAAATTGTTTTTAAGGCTAAAAAGTGGAATGTTATGCAATGGCCAAGTCAATCCCCTGACCTGAATCCGATTGAGCATGCATTTCACTTGATGAAGACAAAACTGAAGAGAAAATGCCCCAAGAACAAGCAGGAACTGAAGACATTTGCAGTAGAGGCCTGGCAGAGCATCACCAGGGATGAAACCCAGCATCTGGTGATGTCTATGCGTTCCAGACTTCAGGCTGTAATTGCCTGCAAAGGATTTGCAACAAAGTATTAAAAAGTGAAAGTTAGATTTAGGATTGTTTAGTTTGTCCCATTACTTTTGGCCCCTTAAAAAGTGGGAGGCACATATAGAAATCGTTGTAATTCCTACACCATTCACCTGATTTTCATGTAATTACCCTCAAATTAAATCTGAAAGTCTGCAGTTAAAGCACATTTTGTTTGTTTCATTTCAAAGCCATTGTGGTGGTGAATAGAGGCCAAAATATTAAAATTCTGTCAATGTCCCAATATTTATGCCCCTGACTGTATATATATATATATATATATATATATATATATATATAAAATATATATATATATATATATATATATATATATGTGTGTATACTGTACATATATATAGCTTCATAGGGGTATTTCTTGTCAAATTGTGAATTTGTGAATTGGGGCACTAGTGCTATAGCTTTTCTGTTTTCCAAATCTGTGTGCAGTTTGTACTTATTTTCTGTGACTGTTAAATACCTGAGGACCCTTGTAAAATGCAATCACAAACTGCCTAGTGTGGTATGTGTACATGCATATAAATGCTCTATAAGTTACTTTTTGTCTTTCTGTCAAATTGTCTCTGAGGTTTCTGATTTAATTTTAATATAGTATATGATTATAATTAGAGTATATGCTTATTATTAGAGTATATGATTATAATTAGAGTATATGCTTATTATTAGAGTATATGATTATAATTAGAGTATATGCTTATTATTAGAGTATATGATTATAATTAGAGTATATGCTTATTATTAGAGTATATGATTATAATTAGAGTATATGCTTATTATTAGAGTATATGATTATAATTAGAGTACATTCTTATTATTAGAGTATATGATTGTAATTAGAGTATATGATTATAATTAGAGTACATTCTTATTATTAGAGTATATGATTATAATTAGAGTATATGCTTATTATTAGAGTATATGATTATAATTAGAGTATATGCTTATTATTAGAGTATATGATTATAATTAGAGTATATGCTTATTATTAGAGTATATGATTATAATTAGAGTATATGCTTATTATTAGAGTATATGATTATAATTAAAGTATATGCTTATTATTAGAGTATATGATTATTATTTTTGCAGCTAGACAAAGTTTTGTCTCTGAAATTATTTGCATTTGTGATGCTCTAATTTTTGAGCATGTGTTCTGTCATTTGTTTGGGGCAAACTAATAGTTTAAAATAGTCTGGATAAAATTATATTTTAAATAAAGTGAAATAAAATATATGTTTTAATTAGCAAATTCTACAACTACATAAATAAAAGTGCCCCAAAAAGGTCTCATTCACTTTAGTAGCCTAGGCTAATTCTCTTTTCCCGAGTACACCGTAGGCGTAGAGGGATCACAAGATTGTATGCAATAGGTTACTGTCATCTGAAGATGGCGTCAGACCGCTTATGCAGGATAGCATAGATTTGCGGATCTTGTTAAATATCGTCACCAAATAAAACTATAGAGATGGCTGCTGTGGGATAAGAGACACTAAATTCTGCCCTTAAACATGTGGAAACAGCAGTTTCTGTATATATTTAAGGGCAGAATTGATTAATAGATAGGCCCCTTTATACTTAGAGAATATTAGTAGCCGTCATCCTGGTTCAGCCCTGCTCACACTTTGGGAAGCATTGAATGGTAAGCACACACCAAGCAAGAGGACCCTGGGGAAGCTCAGCACGTCTGTTCTCAGGAAGGGTCAGTTTCTGGGGTATGCAATCAGAAAGCCGACTGCCTAAATACCGGCAGCCGGCTTCCCGACTGTCATATCCCGGCAAGGGTGAAATGCCGGGCGTCTAGATGTAGACGCCCGGCATTTACCCGACGCAGGGAGACCGGCATCCGGATCGTAGTGATGCCAGGCGCCGCGAACGGACAGCCGCAGGGGGAGGGTTATGTTTAGGGCTCCTGGGGGGGACTTAGGGTTAGGCACCCCCCCGGGAGGGTTAGGGGCAGGCTAGGGGGAGGGAGGGTTAGGGTTAGGCACCCGAGGGGGACTTAGGGTTAGGCACCCCCCCGGGGGACTTAAGTGTAGGCAGCGGGGAAGGGGGTGGTTAGGGTTAGGCACTTAGAGGGGGGATTAGGGTTAGGCACTTGGGGGGGAGGTTAGGGTTAGGCACCCCTAAAGAGGGTTAGGGTTAGGGGGGTTAGGTTAGGTTAGACAATACTTACCTATCCATGATCGGGATTTCCAGCGCTGTCGGGCTTCCGCTGCCGGGATCTCTGCTGATGTCGGGCTGCCGCTGCCGGGAATACCAATTCCGTTTCTGGGGGTGCTGCATAGGTCCTGTTATCAGGCTACAGAGTCCCTTATATCTAGGGATGTGCACCAGACCATTTTTGCCGGATTTGGATTTGGTTCTAATTCGTCACCTGGCTTTGGATTTGGATTTGGTTCTAATTCGTCACCTGGCTTTGGATTTGGATTTGCCAAACTGCGGTGACTGGCTTTGGATTTGGATTTGGATTTTTTTTTTTAAATTGACAAAAAAAAGCTAAAATCACATAAACTGGACTTTATTTCTTCCTAGAGTATTATTAACCTCAATAACATTAATTTCCAGTCATTTACAGTCAATTTAGATCACCTCACAGTTTAAATTATAGTTTTCACCATTAGTGGCCAAAGGTTGCAGTGAGCTGACTGGTTACCAAGCAGCGGCACAGACACCACAGTATAAAGCACGTCTATGACACATTGCCACCCAGCAGTGGCAGAAATGAAAGGTAGAGCAAGATGGAATGGTCCTTGGGCCCACCCAAAGGGGTACGGCCAGCAGAGTCACAGTACTTGTACACACAGGTGGCTACAGCCCAATGAGTCACAGTTCACAATCTTATTCACATTACACCGCACATTGGGCTTCATTCAGATGCCCTTGTAGTCTGCCCCATTAGAATAAGTGCCCCCAGTAGTTATGCCCCTTGCAGTATGCCCCTATTAGAATAAGTGCAACAGTAGTTGTAGTATGCCCCCATTAGAATAAGCGCCCCCAGTAGTTATGCACCTTGTAGTGTGCCCTTTGTAGTATGCCCCCAGTAGCGCCGCCTTACACAGGGAAAAAAAAAAAACGTACCTGAATCCCCACTCCTGCTTGTGACCGCAGCCGTCCGCTCCTCTCTGCACTATGGGAGAGACGTCACTCATGACATCTCTCCCATCACCCGCAGTGGGGGGAGCCGGAAGACGGAGCTCATGAGTGAGCTGCAACCGGCTCCCTCCATGCAGCAGCCAATGAGAGTCTGGATGACTCTCATTGGCTCCTATTACAAACACATATCTGCCGCTGGCGGCTGTGTGTTTGTTTCTGTGTAGGGCAGACCGCTATCACAGCGTTCTGCCCTACACTAGAGGAGACCTGACGTCGGATTCTCTCGAGAGAATCCGACAGCAGGAGGCCACCGTTCAGCCCCGAACAGGGATCCGAGTCAGGCGGGGAACACCCATACAGGGTTCAGGTGGACTCGGATCCCCTATGTTCGGAGCGGTTCGGATTCCACAGAATCCGAAACGCTCATCTCTACTTATATCACATTAGAGTCCCTACCTATATATGTCCATTCATCCGATACACAGGTTATTATTATCTCATATATAATATGCTGACATCCTACAAAGTGCTGTACACTGATGGGATCATGACCTAAACAAATGACACTCCATTGAGTGTAAGCTCTACGCTAAGAGGTTTGAGGAACACCTGATACAGATATAAGGGAATGGTATTCTTGCTGTTTATGGGCCCACACAAACATGTACTGATGCTATATAAATATAAACGTGGCAGGTAGGGCACAGAGCTGATCTAAGCAGCAGCCATCTCTAACTGCTGCCTGCAGGCATTGTGATATTATAATCCAGGCCACAGCCCTATATAAAGGATGCCCAGCTACTGGCAGACACTTTGTGGTGACATTCCGTCTCACATTGCTACTCACTGAGTAATTCCTGATTATTTTAGTTAGGCGACTTTGGAAAATGAATATTTATTAAGGACCTTGGATTAACATCTTCTGATGAGTCCTGATTATCATCTTCCGATAAGGTCCTGATTGACATCTTTGAATAAGGACTCAAAAAAGACTGAAGATCATCTTTGGGTAAGGATGAAATAACATTTGGCCTGTCACACCTACCCCCCTCAGACACCTCCCTCCCTGGTATTTGCAGTTTCTAATTCCCACACGATGGACAGCGATTCATCTGATGTGATGCTGCATAAGGGAGGAGAGGGTAACAAAAAATTACCGGCCATGCTGCCCCCCCGCGGAGGTTACAGATACCAAGGCGATCCTCCATAACATCAAGCTCCTCTACTCTCAGGTGCTACGGGGCTGTTTGCCTGAGATCATTGCCGTTATGCCACTGGAAAACCTTGTGCGCAGGATTAACGTGATCAATGATTTCCTCACAAAGGAGATGGAGAAGTTGGTCATTATTGAGACGGACAACAAAAAGAATAAGATGACTGCTGATATGCCACTGGTAAAACTTGTGAGTCGGATGAACATGATAAATGATGTCCTCAGCAAGGAGCAGCTGCCCATTACTGAGGTGAATATGATCTTTGATTTTCTGTGCCACGTCTTGGAGGTGAGGAGGGATGTAAGTGGCATATTTAAAAATATGATCCCTGTTATTACAAAAGTAATGACAGCGTCAGAGCACTGTGACACTGAGCGCATGTGGCTACCAGCAAGCAAAGTACTATTCTACCTGGCCAGGGACTACATGGAGACCACCATTGTGGAGCTGGTGACTACTATTCAGGTACACGGGTGCTCCCCTCCACTGTCTTTATCTACTATGCTGGCTGCTATAATGTCTTACACCACCGTGCCCTTCACTCAGAAGGTGTATCTATTATCTCCCATATGTCCACATATGGAGACTGTAACTGATCCCCGCGCCCAGATCGTACTTTCCATCTTCATTAATAATGCTGCTGTGGCCTTTGGGAGTCCTGTTATACAAGAGCCCAATATTAAGCTGTTATTTACAAAGGCCTGCGATATACTCACCAGCGGGAAATCACAAAACGGGAACAGTGCTGAGGATAAAAGGATCATCATTACCACCATACACCAAGTGAAATCGCATCAGCTTTACACCCTGCAGAAGTCATGTGAGCAGCACAAACCAGGAGGTAACACCAAAACCACTAACAACATTTGGCCCTGAAGCGATATATGAGACCGTTGTATCTGACAGGATGTGCAATGAATACGAAGATGCTGACAACTTTGTTAATACTATTGCCCAGACCGGAGACTGGAGAGAGCTTCGGGGTCTTCTTAGGCCACTATATAGATCACGTAATTTACAAGCCAAAGTTACCAGTGTTACAATTTGTGCGGCTCTTATGGCATATCCTGATTGTGTCTCCGGAGACCTACCTAATGCATTTGTTAACAACATATTACCCATGATGCATGAACTCAACATCAATACTCGCCTCAAGGTCATAGAGTGCATTGAACATTTCACAAAGGCCTTACCAAACATGGCTGTGACATTCAGGAATGCATTAATGAAGACACTTTTGAGGGAGTTGAAGAAAGAAGACCCGGCCTTGATTCCCATCATCCTAAGAACGGTGTTGACCATTGTTCAAATGCATGGAGAGAAAACTTGGTACAAATATAATAAAATCCTCTGCTACACTGCAAGACATCTAACTAATGCAAACCAAGTGCTCCAACGCCAAGCAACAAAGCTGTTTGGGGAGCTAGTTCAGCGCTGAGTATTTCCGTTTAGTCCCGTCACCAGACTAGTTAAGGAGCATAGCCTATCACTGATGGTAAATCTGCACAGTACCAACTCAGACGTGGTACGGCCACCGTGGTTTGCCTCATCCAGTGCTTGACCCATCTTGGCTGCAAAGCCATCATACTGGAAGAGGGCAGTGAGTGTAGGGACAGTGAACACGTACAGGCCATTTACCGTACCCTGGCTGACAGACACCTTCTAAAGGCAATGCCATGCTGAGCAACAAAAGCTCCGACCGCATCCGCAGATCCCGAGGCACTAGCGAGGCATATTAGCGCTCTGAAAAACCTTATAACCTATGCAGGGAAATGATACTAATGATCCCATTGGAATGTATGAAATGCAGCCAGAATGTCGATGCCGCTATTTCGAAGAGATCAAGATACTGACATCAGCAACCCGACCACCGGCATCCTGAAGGTAAGTATGCAGGTTAGCATTAGGATTAGGCCGGGGATGGAGGGGTTAGGTTTTGGTACCTCCCGGGGTGGGTTAGGGTTAGACACTGACCGGGGAGGGTTAGGTTAGGTTGCGGGGAGGGGAGGTTAGGGTTAGGCACCACCCTGGGAGGGATAGGGTTAGGGTGCGGGAACGGGGGTTAGATTTAGACCGTGAGACAAACTTTTGTCACATTCACTTTAGGCCGCCTCCCAGTCACTGCCCAGAAACGCGTCACTCTGCACCCCACATGTTTTACCACTTCTAAGTTCTAACCAATCAGAGCAGCTTTTCCCATGCTCTGACCAATGAGAGAGTAGCTGCCATGTTTGGACTGCTATAAGTCTGTCATTCATAAAAGACTCCGGTAACAGGATTTCACTTCTTTAGTATCAATTATATCATCCTCAAATCTCTATAACAATATATTACTTTTGTTGGTATAAACAGATCTTTCCTTGGTACATATAATGGTAAACTTATATTATTTTATTGTGACATTCATACATAAGAAGTAATCAGACCTAGGGGTATATTTACTAAAGTGCAGGTTTTTAGAAGTGGAGATGGAGATGTTGCCCATAGCAACCAATCAGATTATAGCTATTCGATACTAGAAGGTGCTATATTAGTTAAGTAGAATCTGATTGGTTGCTATGGGCAACATCTCAACTTCTAAAGACTTTTACTAATATACCCCCTAGTAACTCACAAACAAGTCACACTACCCCAGGCTTGCCTACCGCCCCCCTCCCCCGATATGGCCGGGAGCCTCCCGAATATTGGGTGCTGGTCCCGGCCCCTCGGAAAGACAGGCAAGCCTCTTGGTAGCCGCCGACCCATCCAACCCCCTCCGCACTATTGATAAAATAACCTCAGCAGGGGAAGGGGGGTGGTGATGCGATTCGCGTCCTCAAGGCCCCACACCCTGCTTCACAATGCCGTTAATTTCCGCATTGTGAAGAGAAGATGGGGTCACAATGACGCTATTGCATGGTCACGCCCCTGGCCCGCACGACCACACCCCCCACAGGTTGCAGACATTCAGCTCCCTCCCAGAACGAGGGCGCTGAATGTCGGCAAGTATGCACTACCCTGGTGAAGATCAGCGGAGAATCGCAGATGACACAAAGAGGACAGATGGGAAATAATATTTAGATCTTAGTAAACATAACATGAAATACTAATTGGAGCCTGCAGTGAGCGTAAGCTGCAAGCGGTGTGAATTTCCAGAGCACAACCTGCCTTTATTGCCGCTTTAAATCCGTAGCCGGGCTGCAATTGAAAACTCAGACCCTTTCACATAATCCTGTTAAAGTGCAATTTGCTGTCGGTGTGCAGTGATTTCCGACTGGTATGAGAGACCAATAAGAGACAAGAAACTGCCAGGAAATGGCTTTGGCTGGAGAGATCGCCGGCACTGAATGTAATCACAGGTTTCTGCCAATTTTGCCTTTAGTACATCTGGCAGTATATAAATTGGCCCAATAATTCACATTTTATTTACATTTCCTCCATAGAGGTTATTCATAATTATGTGACTGTGATAAATATAACCAGAAGATGGGTATCGATCATATCCCCATCTGACATACAGTATAGCATATAGGATTTATGTTATAGGATAGTCGGAACGATGTGTATCTCAACCGATCTGACACCCCATGAAAGGATATATCGGACGGCCATACACACTGCACGATATGGTGTACAACTGCGCTATATACACTTCCATCCCACATTCACCTGCATACCATTGACAGCGTGGTCAGTCCATTTCACGTGCAGCACATCAGATGGGACGGCCCAGCTGACGGCACAAGCGAACTTGTGATTAAGCGTACACCAGACTTGCTGACAATCTGGCTGACTCCAGGTCGGCACAGCAGGGGTACGTGATACGAATTTAAGGGCTGGATGGGGACAGGACTGCATCATCACGGCCACATCCCCACTACACAATCCCGAGATTACCAGAATTGTACAGCCAAGGAAGGGGTCACGATGAAGCGATTCAGCGCAAATCATGTCATCGGCTCCCCCCAGATCACCCAATTAAAGGATGGGGAGCCGACGCCAGTGGGGGGCTGGGAGTGCCACCCGATTTTCGAGATACGGCATGTTGCCGATCAAAAGACCGACAACAGCTTCCCAATCATCAGCATGCTGACTGGGGCTCCGAAAGTACACTAACTCTCCCCCTTCACCCCTTAACTCTCCCATCATTCATCCTAACCCTCCCCGTTAGTGCCTAAACATTACCCTCCCCCCTAGTGTGTAAGACTACCCTTCCCCCCTAGTGCCTAACCCTAGGATTCAGGCTTCGGCAACTCATACCAGGTCTAGATTCCGGCGTCTGTCTTTAGCTGTGGTTCGGCTTTCGATGGCTGTCATCCCTAAAGCGGCCAAATTATCTACATCCGGGTTAGAAGGGTTGTGTAAAAATGTGTTCAAGCTTAGCAATTTGAATTCCTAAAAAGTATTAGAATGACAATTTAAGATAACTATTTCTTAAAAACACGTTATATTTTAAATAATTTATACCAGGAGGGAGACAATTGTTGGACCATTTAGTCCTCAAGACGACATTGAAAAAGCAAAACAGACAGGTATGCCACCAATGCAAAGTTTATACACAAACGCATGGTGTAGCAAACTCCCACCCCACAAGAAAGGTATAAAATAATTAAAAAAAATTTCACTGTAAATACAAAGTCTTTGGACCGGTAATGTACTTAGAATATGCAATGAACTGCTACCACAGAATTTCACTAATAATGATGAATAACCTGTTCCACTACTTTTGTTCAAATATATTGTAATTATTTTATAATTCAAGAAAATTTTTAATTTCTTTTTATTTTGACAGCTTTCGACATTTTAACAAACTGAAGACAATTCTTCACAGATGATAATTCGCTGGATCCTGTTATTAAAAATCTTCAAAATTATCTTTCTTCAGGAACGTTGCTGGAGTGCCTGCTGACGTACCCGGGTAGCTGGTGCTGTTTGATGCAACTAATATCATGTCTGTGAGACACTAAAGGGATATATTTACTAAGTTGCATATTTTGAAATTGGAGATGTTGCTTATAGCAACCAATTACATTCTACTTATCATTTATCTAGCACCTTCTAGAAGATAACAGGTACATTCTGATTGGTTACTATGGTCAACATATCCATTTTTTTTATAAATTCTTTATTTACATTTTTTTCAGATTGACTTTAACAATTGCAGCAAATATCGTGAGCGCACAATCAAACAGGACCCAATAGAATCACACAGCACAAAAAATGATACTTCAGTATATAAATATACAATAAACATAGAGTCACATACTATAACAATTGTGAACCTTCGGTTCTTTAAAGTAAAGTAAAGTAAATATCATGAAAACATAACAAGGGGGGTAAACACATAGGGAAAATAAGGGTATAAGGAGGGGTAAAGGAGATACAATGAAAATACTGTCATTACTAGCAAAACACCTAGCATCAGCTAAAATATCAGCTGTGTCACAGGACATAGAATAACAAAATCTGTCAAAGCAATATAGGAATGTCAATCAATCTGAGCCTCGTGGGATCAGAGCTTTATATGATGAGGTAAGTATACTATAAACTCTAGTCAACTAAACCACCGAGCAGTGAATCAGGTTGTACCTCTGGGGCCGTGTGAAATACGTCACCATTTGTATATAAAAATCTAATCTTTGACACCAGTTCCAAACAGTATGTGGCTGGGAAGATCGCCAGCATAGCGGAACTACTCCTCTAGCGGCATTGTTCATATGCTTGAAGAAAGAATTTTATACCGAGACAGAGGAATAGTAGTATTTGATAGAAACCAAAAATCGGGGCTTGTGGGAACTGAAAAACCCAGAATCTCTGATGCCAAAGTTATGACCCCAGTCCAAAAAGGTGAAATCAATGGACAATCCCACCAGATATGGAACATCGTACCTCTATCATTCTTACATCTCCAGCAAAGGGGAGACACCCCCAGAGAGTACTTCTGTATAACCGCTGGACAGCGATACCACGTTAGAACTTTATATTGTGTTTCTATAACTTCTAAACTAGACAAACATACACTGGCATATTGAAATACCTTATTCCAATTAATCTGAATATATTTGGTCCCCATATCCTTATCCCACGCTACCTGAAAGGATGTCTCATCAGAAAGAGAACTAGCCAGGATCATTTGGAAAATAGTGGAACAACATGTTTGGGGGTGGTAACACTTGTACAAATGGATTCAAAAGGGGTTAGAGGTTTACCGAATTGGGCTGTATCTCCCAAAGAGGAGGCAAAATGAGGTGTTTGTAGATAGAACCAGTGGTCTTGCTTAGACAAACTAACCTCATTAGATAGAACGGCAAAGAACTTAATTACTCCTCCTGATACCAGCTGCCCAATCTGTGTAAACCTAAAGCTGTCCCCCGAGATGCCACTCGCCCTGAGTCGCCAGGGTTGAAAAGGGAATTATATATTATAGGGGTGAGGGGAGAAATCACAGAGGACACACTAGGTCTCATTCTCAACTTTCTCCACATCGCCAGACTTGGTCCCACAGTCGGATGAGATGTTCTTATCAATTTGGAGCACCACAGAATAATATCTAAGCGTAAATTGGTAGATGCTGATTCTATGGCAACCCACTACTTCTCTTGCGCATTCCGATATCAATCCACCAGGGCCATAGCTAGACTTTTTGGTGCCCTGTGCCAGAGAGAGCATTTGCGTCCCCCCATTTTAAATAGGGACATAAGATACTGCACCTGAAAAAGAGCCATGGCCTCATGGGGAAGGGCCAGGGAAGACATAGGGGAGGTCAGGAGATGCTGGGGATAAAAGAAGAGGAAGCTACAAGTGAGAATTATAATAGTCAGAAAAATTGACAGGCACAAACAGCGCCCCCTGCCCTGGGATGACCAGTGCCATGGCACAGGTCGCACTACCCTAGTTACGGCCCTGCAATCCACTATCCTATGAAGGACAGTAGCCTGGTAATATGCCAAAACCATGGGAAGTTGTCTACCCCCTAATAATTTCTGTCGGAACAATATCTGGTGCTTGAATCTCGGTTTCCTGCCATTCCAAACAATATCTCGAACAACAATATGAACAGTTGATAAATAACGGGTAGGAAAATTGACAGGTACTGTTTGGAGCAAATCGGCTTCCCGACTGTGCAATCCTGGCAGGGGACTAATGATAGGCATCGAAATCCCGACGCCTATCATTATCCACCCGCCGAAATCCTCATTTCCGGCATACCGAACGGAGATAAGCCGGGCGTCGCGAGCAGACAGCCGCGGGGGGGAGAGTTAGGTATTGGGGCTCCCGGGGGGACTTAGGGTTAGGCACCCCCCTGGGAGAGTTAGGTCAGGCTAGGGGAAGGGGGGGGTTTGGGTTAGACACCCCCAGGGGGAGGTTAGGGTGAAGCACCCCCCAGGGAGGGTTAGGTTTAAGGTGCAGGGAAGGGGGGTTAGGTTTAGGCACCCCTGGGGGAGGTTAGGGTTAGGCACTAGGGGGGGAGATTAGGGTTAGGCATCCCTAAAGGAGAGTTATGGTTAGGGGAGAGAGGGGAGGGTTAGATAGCTTACTTACCTCCGTCGGGATCTGCGCTCTTCGGCATACTGGTGTCGGGATTTGAACTGTCGGGCTCACATCAGGCAGTCAATCATACTACACCTATTAATTCTACCTAAGCAGGAAGATTCCTGCGGTAGCCATTGTGAGAAGTTTAATCATTTCCTAATTCAGAAGAGGAATATGATTTAAAACATCTAGATAGGTTGCGTGGTATCAATATACCTAGATATTTCAGATGGGTGGGATGCCAAGAGAAAGGGAATGAGGACTGGAGTGCCAAAATATTTAGAGCTGTGGACTTGTTATAGTTGATTTTAAAGTTTGAGAGTTGGCTAAAATGGCCAAATTCCCCCATGAGATTGGGGAGAGACATTACTGGATTTGTTATGACCGCTAGTAAAGCTGCCCACACACATAGCGATTTTTTACCCGAATTGGCCGATTTCGACGAATCTTGAGGACAAATCATGTAAAATATGCCCAAATCGTGAATTTCCACTCATGATCATGATGCCGATGCGCGTCCTCACTTGTTGTACCACGCATCTTCAAATCTGCCATGCTATAGGGCAGATTTGCCAATCTGGGACACAATGCACTGGATGCACGATAGATCTTAAGTCAGATTGGACATTTTTTACTCCAAATCGTGACCACGTCTGCCGGGGAGCTGCCTGGGGAGAGTTCAGGGGAAATCGTACTCATTGTGGGATTGAGAACACATCGCTATGTGTATGGGCACCGTAAGTCATCCACGAAATGAGCAAGACTATATTCTTGTTAGCCTACTTTTATACACGATATGTTGGGATTGCTCCTGATGGCCTTTGCTAATGCCTCCATGCAGAGCACAAAAATTAAGGGTGAGAGAGGACAACCCTGTCCTCTCTCACCCTTAGTAATATGTACAATATGCAAGAGGACCCCATTAACCCTAACCCATGCCGAGGGCGCTCTATATAGTAAGATCATTTTTTGAAGGAACAAGCCCAACAAACCCAATCTTTTCAACACTGCCGACATAAAGCCTCAGTCTACGGCCTTTTCTGCGTCTGTGGAGATAAGTACCATTGGGATATTATTGGTATTCGCATATGCTATTAAATCTATAACCTTAGTGGTATTATCTTTAGTTTCTCTCCCTGGTACAAACCAGACCTGATCGGAATGGACTATACTCGGTAACCACTGTTTAAGGCAATCAGCCATAAGTTTTGCATGCAATTTAATGTCAACATTTAAAAGTGAGATAGGTCTATAACTCTCCGGTAAACAAGGATCTTTGCCCTTTTTGGTAAAACAGTTATGTGAGCGCCCAGGGACAGGTCCGAGAACAGTGTCTCTTTTGAAACCGCGTTACAAGCCCTTATGAGAAGGGGGACCAACCTATCCTGGTAAGCCTTATACTAAGTGATGGGAAACCTATCCGGCCCAGGGCTTTTCCCATTGGGGGTCACTTTAAGAGCCTCATACAATTCAGTCTCCGTGAAATGAAGCTCCAGAGCCTGAACTGCCGCCTTTGGAAGAGTGGGGAACCCTATATCATCAAAGTACATCTGAACCTCCGACTCTTGACTAGAAATGAGCGGGACTCGCCCAAACTTCGGGGATCCGGGGTGATCCGAGGTGCCCCTCGGATCTCTCCTCCTGCCCCGGATCCCTAAGCGAGGCAAAATCTCGCGATCCTCTGTCGGATCTCAAGGTTTTGCCTCGAGCGCCCATTTTTAAAAATCCCTTTGCCTTCAATGGGCAAAGCGCTGATTGGCTGACAGAGCCGTCTGTCATGGCTCTCAGCCAATCAGCGTTAAGCCCATTGAATGCAGGGAAAAAAGAAGATGGCGCTGGTTCCCGCTGCCGACACACCAGCTGTCGGCACCCCCACTGCTGACACCGCCGGCAGCCCGCTGCTGACACCACTGGCTTCCTCGTGCTGCCATCACTGCCGACACCCTGCACTGAGAACACCCCTGCACTGCCGACACAGCCAGCAAACCTGCACTGAAGACACTGCTGGCACCCCCGCTCTGCTGACACCGCCGGTACCCTACACTGAGGACACTGCCAGCACCACAGCACTGCTATTCTATACACTGACACCGTCAGCAACCCCCGCACTGCCGACACAGTGAACTAACATGCACTGAAGACACCGCTGGCACCCCCGCTCTGCTGACACCACCGGTAGCCTGCACTAATGACACTGCCAGCACCGCAGCACTGCCATTCCGTGTACTGAGGATACCATCAGCAACCCCGCTCTGCCGACACTGCTGTCACAGTAAGTGCACTATTGGTGTATTTAACCCACACTGTATAACACACTGTATCCATGTTGGAAATTGGAAGCTGAACTGCCACATGTTAGTGCCGCCCATTGTGTCACTTAGCTTAGTCAGCCAGCTAGCTGGATGCAACCTTTTGGCTTTAACTAGATGAAAAAAAATAATATGGTGAGGTGGTCAAAACCGATTGGAAATGACTGGAAATAAATGTTATTGAGGTTAATAGTGTAGGAACAAAAATGGGACCATTTTATGTGATTTTAGCTGTTTTTATGATTTTTTAAGAAAAAATCCAGATCCAAAACCAAAAACCAAAAACAAAACACGGAGGTGAGGTTTTGGCAAAACCAATCCAGATCCAAAACCAGGGGGGATCCAGATCCAAAACCAAAACACGAGAGTCGGTGCACATCTCTAAAATATATATATATATATATATACATATATATATAGCTAGTTTATTGCAGGCAGCTCATCAGGTCCTTACCTGCCTATCCTTGCTGTTTGCTGCTGGTGGGCGGCGGGGGGCCTGGAAGGCTAGCTGGCAGAGTGGCTGCTGGGGCGGGCCACAGCAGGGCTAGTTGGATCAGGACGGGCGGCGGACCCGGTGACGGAGCACACCCTCCTTCCCCCATGCGCAGGCGTCCAGGTACACACAGTCTCTCCGAGAGGGCACCGTGCACGGGGCTCTCTGGGAGTGGATATGGGACTGCGTAACATCATGACATTACGCAGTACTCGTGCAGTGCTCCTCTGGGAGCGATGTGATCTGGTGATTTCTTCGGGCAAATGGGCCCGTCCACAGGCCCCTTGGGTCCCGCCGAGCCCTAGGCGACCACCTAGGGTGCCTAGCGGGACATCCGGCCCTGGGCTGGAGGACACTGGCGGCGGGTGCAGCAGCGCATCCAGTGCATATGCACCTCCAGCCCCCCCTAGTTGCGGCCCTGTCTTGAATGTGCTATGTTCCTCAACTCTCCCTCTTTGGCAGCAATAATGATCTCCTAGTAGCCTCTTCTGATTAACAGTAAATAATGCTGGCAGATTGTAAATATAGCAACTATTATAAGCCCTTATAGGTCTGCGATCACCTCCTCCTCTAAGCTGAAGATCTACTCACACAACTCAGCTGTTCAATTCAAAAGTGGCAGACTAGTGACCTGCTACTGACAGGGCTATGTGAATCGGCTTCACTGACCGTCCTTGCCTTTAATCAGAGCCACGGCTCTGTGATGCCTCCCGGCCTCGTCTCAGGCCTACCTCCTGTCAGTACTAAGTGGCTGCAGCAATGCTCCCAGGCTGCTCTCACTGGAGGTGTCTCTCCGCTGCTGCTTGTTTAGTCGGGCACCCCTCCGATCGGGAGCCTCCGGCTGCCACTATGCCCTCACTGGCTCCAAAAACCTGTCCCCTCAGCCAGTGTTAGCCAGTCCTCAAGTAATCTGGCTCTAAGGATACAGGTCAGTGGGCTCTCAAGGGGGAGAACCAAACCGCTCACCAACTGCCATAGCATACGGTCCTCATTTCTCCCCACTGACCGCACGGACCCCTTCTCCCGCTTCAGGCATGAGCCCCCCTTGCGTGGCATTTGTAAAGCCTTCTACATGCGTCCAGAATAATACCAGCAATATCCCATTTAGTGCACACTGCTCAATTATGTATATAAATGAGTTTCCCCACCACTTTACAATATAAAGACTTTCGCTAAACAAATTATCATAGTGGATAACAATAATACAAATAATTGGTTTAAATTATATACAATAACAATATAACATATTCATATGTCAGGTCTATCTATGGGCTCTATTTATTAACATTATTTTTACTAAAATAAAGTGAAAAAGGGTGTTTTCACACCCTTTCATATTATTTTAGTATCACCTATAGTTATTACAGGACAATTAGAGTAGAATTCGTAAAATTCTACTCCAACCCCTAAGTATCACTTATTTTTCGTAATCAGATCGCATTTCCCATAATTGTAATGGGAAATGTGATCTGGCCAAAGTTACTAAAAATAAATAGTGAAAAAAATACCTGGGAAAGCCCTGTGTTACTGGTTACCGGGCTCCTACTCTGCTCTAACGGGGAGAGCAGAGCCGGGAGTCG
Organism: Taudactylus pleione; assembly: GCA_031769625.1. Lineage (NCBI taxonomy): Eukaryota > Metazoa > Chordata > Amphibia > Anura > Myobatrachidae > Taudactylus > Taudactylus pleione. Next base: position 916,830 of record JAUIMM010000461.1, on the reverse strand, counting down.
GTCCCAGTAATCAGCTGTGTGGTCTAAACAGACCGCAAGCTGATTCACTGAAGAAGAAAAAAAATTGTAAAAAAAAAAATTAACTTACCTGACTCCACGGACCGGTGATCGGGGCTCCGGTGATGACTCCCCTCCGGTCAGCTGGTCTCCCATGCTGCACTGCGGGCCAGTTATCAGGTGATCGGGTCCCAGTGCAGTATGGGAGATCACCTGATCGGAGGCATGGAGGACATCACAGGAGGCCAGGATCGTGCAGGTAAGTGTAATTAAGGGAGGGAGGGTCGTGAGGGGGAGGGGTGGTCACAGGGGGTCCGCGATCGCAAGGGTGGGGCTTAGCAGCAGGGGGCAGGGCTTAGCGCCGGGGGGTAGCAGCGGCGGACGGTCGGCGCATGCGTGGGCACTTTGTCATGGAATTTTTTCTGAAAATACTGTGACTAGTCTGCAGATGGGATTCGCAGGGACAGAGCTTTATCGCAAGCTCTGTCCCTGCAAGGGATTTGTAGTAAGTCCCTGTGATATTGCCTGAATTCGCAATGCAAATTCAGTCGTTAATATCACACTACAATCTGCATTCAATATGCGGATTGTAGTAAATAGAGCCCTATATCCCATAGGCCGTCCCCTGACATTTCTGCGAACATTAAGGGTGTTACATAATCATGCAATCGTTCTTCGTCTTTTGTAGTGGATTATGTGCCCACACTGAATGATATGTCGTTCAGTGCAGGCACCTTCTCTCATCCCCGAACATGCCCAACCTGTCGTTATCGGCAGGTTAACCGACATGTTCAGGTGATGATAGATGTCAAAAACAACCAGCGGGAGCGCACATTGCTGGTCGTTTTTGACATTTTAATCCATGATTTATGAACGATTAAGAAGCGATTGAACGATAACGATGTCGTAATCTTTCAATCGCTCATTTTAATCGCCTAGTGCAGTGGTTTCCAAACTGTGCGCCGTGGCACCCTGAGGTACCTCGGGACACTAGCAGGGGTGCCTCAGGTTGGTGGTCCAGCACCAAATAAAATTATTTATGGTCAATGTAATTTAAATATGTGGACAAACAGAAGCTCAAAGCTGTCCGCCACCACATAACTGAGCCTAAGGATGACCGGTCAGCACAATTTAGTTCACTTTACTACTTTACTACATTTTTTCTGAATTTCTCAATGACAAAATTTTGGCTTAGGGGTGCCGTGAAAACAATACTGATGCACTAGGGCGCCGTGATTCAAAAAAGTTTGGGAACCATTGGCCTAGTGGATATACACCTTTAGGATGGTGTCTCTCCAGGATTTTGATCAGGGAAGTTCACAAAACTTCTATTACTTCTGTATGTATTATCTGGTTGAACCTCTGTTCTATGAAGGTGACATATTATTCCTACACAAACAGTTGGCTACTGAACACTGGTCCAAAACACTGCCTAGGAAGTCTCAATTTCTTCAGATGTCCCCATTGCAGAGAAACCACCATATAGGTAGGAAATGCCCAGAGGTTACAAAAAAAAAAGAATACATGGGACACCCAAGTGATAAAGTATTAAAAAAAAGGGCAATTTTAGTTTTAAATTTGCCCAGGGCACAATCAATCCTAATTGTCCCTCTGGCAGTGGTAAGACACCATCTCAGAGTAGCTTCACCGAACCTTGGGGAGGGGGGGTGGTCAGCGGTGATGGGGAAAATTAGTTCCAGCACCTCTCCAGGACGGACCACTTTAAGCCCTATGACCCAAAGTAGGTGCTATTATCATGTAGTGTCGGACCACCAGAGCAGAGACGCCTTGCCGTCACTTACTGTACCATATGTTTGCAAATGTATCTAACTGAGATCTTTGCATTACTATTATCATGTTGGATGTAAGTCTCTTTTGCTGGTCCATTATGGTGAGCTGGCGGAACTTGTTTGTTTTTTCTATTCTAGATTACCCCTCCTTTACATGCACCTGTGATGGTCCAATAATTGATTTGGACAACTACCATTCTGTGTATCACTGTTCCGAGAGGCATGGATGGGATCAGTAGTTGGAGGGTATGCTGATCCTTGTAGTCCCATTTTGGAGGGCCTTGGGGTGCCTCCAGATGAGTTGGATTTCAATTTAGAAATACATAAATGTATGCCCCAAAGTAGGTGTTATTATCATGTAGCGTAGGACCACCATGACTTGCCATGGCTGGTGGCTTACCATATGCAAATGTATGTAACTGAGATCTCTGCATTACTGTTATCGTATAGGATGTACTGTACGTCTCTTTTGCTGGTCCATTTGGTTGTTTGTTTCTTCCTTCCTATAAAACAACCCTGATTACTGGCTGATTAGACCCCCTGTAGAAAAGAAATTGGAATCCTTTGTAAATATCAGTTGTAATTAGGACATACCTTTGCAATGCACACATGCTAAATCATTTACAAACATAAATGATTCAGAATGCCGATAACACTGCCACCGATGCCCGGGTCTGCCAAAAAAGGCACAGCCACCCCACAAAAAGAGTGTGTACATGCCTTCTTCGGTGGCACGGCATCTAATTCATGGGGCCTGTGATTCACAACGTGCCACACACCCCACATGTCATGGCCCCACCCACCTTAGTACCAGTGCCTGGCAGTGACTTCTCTTAGGGGCCCATTACCAACAGCACTATACCACTATACCATTTACCATGAGCCATCCACCACCAAATTGTAAATGTTTGTGGACACAAGAGATTTATAGCAACCAATCATATTCCAGCAGGTTTTTTTTTCTCTAGCCCACTTTTCAAAATGAAAGCATATGTCTGATTGGTTGCCGAACCCCTTATTTTATCATGCAATTTATGTACCTGGTGTATGTGTATCTGTGTGTATACAAGGTCAGTTGCACACAGTGACAGGAGCTCTCAGTGCTGCAACTTCACTCAGCAGGTTACATAGAATGCAACGCTGATCATCCAGCAGCATAGACTCGCGGAAGAGCAGACTGGGTGCCACCAGGCCAGTAACATGAGGCAAGAACAATGGTTGGCATAGCAGGCAGACTTTTTGGAGAGAAGAAAACCAGTTGGACCAGAGATCAAACAACAAGGCACTGGCAGCTCAGCTATATATATCCCAGCTGATATGTCCTGTCAAGTGAGGTCTGCTGCTGAGAAGGTGACAGGCCTGTGACAACAGGAGAGAGTGTGGGGGGTGGAGCACAGAGGGTTTCTCCCTAACTCACTTTTTTAAGGGGTCTGCAAAACTAAGCAGCTTCATACCAGTCTCGACCGCAGACTGGACTGGTCCTGCTGCAGCTTGGAATCATCTACTGGGTGTTTCTACCAGGTTAATCCAGGATGCCTGAGCCTAAGAAAACAGGTACATGGGATGAGAGGGGAGGTGGCAATGGGATTTAATAAGGACGGCATGAATAAATAATAATAATGCATGTGAAATAAATCAGCCCTAGTCTGTCAGGATGGATAGGAAATAGGACACATTGGTCTGGGCTGGGATGAGTGACTTTCAGATGACTTTCAGGCAGGGTGCAATAGAGAATCTAGAAGCTGGATTGTCGAAATCAGATTATGTTTAATGAACCGTGAGATTCCGGTGTATGTCATTACAGCAGCTGTAGACGTCTCGGCTATCTCACAGGTATAGTGTATGTGCACTCTGAGTAAGCTGGAATGAATAAGTTATTACAAGCATCATTATATGTACTAATCTCTGAGAGGATTACTTACGTTCCAGCATTAGATGGATAGATGACACAAATTTAAGATGAGGTAGAATTGAGCTTGTTATATGTTGGTAGTATAAATGAAATTTTATTGAGCTAGACACAGTACAGGGAAAATGATCGGCTTTAATTGATTACTGCTGGCGCCCACATATTTTGGGATATTTTAGCAGGTATTTTATTTATTAATTATTTATTACCAGTTACTTATATAGAGCACACATATTCCACAGCGCTTTACAGAGAGTATTTGTCCATTCACATCCATCCCTGCCCCAGTGGAGCTTACAATCTATATTCCCTATCACATGCATACACACTTACACACTAGGGTTAATTTTGTTATGACCCAATTAACCTACCAGTATATTTTTGGAGTGTGGGAGGAAACCGGAGCACCCGGAGGAAACCCACACAAGTACAGGGAGAATATACAAACTCCACACAGTTAGGGCCGTAGTGGGAAACACATGCCCTTCTTCCCTGGCTCCAAGGCGGATCTACCTGGGTTCCAAACTATTTTGTCCAACCTCGGTTCTGTTAAAACAAGTTCCGTCATGGTTGACGTTGCATTGTGTGAACTAGGGATTAGACGGAAAATAAATTCTACTTTTGTGTTTAGTTTTTGTTTATATTTATAGGTATTATGTGTCCTATTAACTATTACATATTTGAATGATTCTTTGCCACAACAAGTAATGTAGAACCCAGCATTAGCAGCAGTGGTTTACAATTTATATTATTATTGAGTTTATGTACTTTTGTTTTTTGAACTTTTATGTATCTTGGATTTATGGTTTTATTTTCATGGTTAAAATCTATGGATAAAGTGTTGAGTTCTCATTATGTGGATGTGTGTCACTGTGTACTGTACATGCATGTACTCTTTTTCTACTGGGCAGTAGAAAATGTGAGCACTTTATAAATAGACTCTAGTAATAGAACCCTTCCTATGTCCTTTTTAGCTCCAATCCCTATACTCCAGAGAGTTGCTGTGTGCAGTATATAGTATGTGTTGTACATCCATTTCATATGGCCCCAGAGTCACATTAATGCCGGATCTTGTGTCATTAGCCAGGGAATACAATTACACTAAATAAGCAATTAAGCACAATTTACAGGTGACCATCCTGCTATATGTCAATGATTTGTATTTATGATAGATACATCTGAATTTATCACGCAAGCAAACTAGGTACACACTTAGCTTAGGTCATTTTTTCAGTGGGCAGAACAAAAATAATTATTTTTATTTGTTATTGTTTTATCTACTTTTTTGATTTATTATTCAGTCTTTGCTACTTCCTCTTTACCAACCGGTTAGTTTTCCGTAGAAATAAAGATGAACCAGGGTGTTGGGTAGAGGTTTCCGAGCATGTTGTATGCGCAATCATAATTTAGTACGTTCTCACTCCCAATGTTTAAATATATCTAAAATACAAGTAGCCGTATATAAAATAATTACTAATAAGATCCCAATATACTGTATGTATATATATATATATATATATATATATATATATGTATATATATATAATATATATATATATATATATATATATATATATATATATATAGAAGCAGGACTGGTTTTGCAAAAAAACGGGACTGAAATGAAGTTGGGGGTAACTATGCTGTAGGCTGAACCAATGGCTTGTTCCTGCAGCTTTACATGCCTCATTGACACAACAATTGCACAGCCAAATTGCCATGTAAATTTGCCAGCAGTATTATACACACCCCATTGCACAAAGTGCCCATTGTAACCCCCCATTGTTTGTTTATAGATAACACATTTTTAAACCATATCCCTTCATCTAATCCTAATGTAGCTATTGCTATAATAAAATAAAATTTTGAGCACCTCCTGTGGCTGACTATACCGGGCAGTATGTATGAGTTTAGTATGAAAAACTATATCTGGTGCCAACACCAATACGCAGAGCTATATATAATGTCAAGACCAATGTACAGAGAGATAGGTGGTGCCAAGACTAATATGCAGAGCCATATCTGGTACTAACACTAATATATAGAACCTCATCTAGTGTCGCGATTAATATTTAGTGCATAACTAATGTGTAGAGCCATATCTGGTTTCAAGACAAATGTGTAGATCTACAGCTGGATACAATAGTAATTTACAAAAACATATCTAGTGTTGAGACTAATGTGCAGAGCAATAACTGGTCCCAAGCAATGGGGGCACTACGGTGGGCTTAGGGAGTGCAGCCACAATGGGAACGAGCAATGCCGCCCCCCAGAGGCCCTCACACCCCTACCACCAAGACACCAGAAGCACTCCCTGAGGCTGCCCACTCCCCATAGTGTCCTTCTCTAACTATCGCATGTTCACTGCGCCATTCATGCTCTATTCAAAGCAGAGCACGGGGGTCTCTGGGAGGTTACGATGGCATTGTCAGGCCCATGCTTAGGCTATGCTATGCTTAGGCTTTGCTAAGCATAGCAAAGCCTAAGCATAGCAAAGCCTAAGCATGGGCCTGACAATGCCATCGTAGCCTCCCAGAGCCCAACAACTTTTCTACCCCTGGTGCCAATACTAATGTTCAGATCCACGTCAGTGCCAAGACTAATGTGCACAACCAAATATTATTTTTCCTTTGCTTACCTGATGCTATAACTAATGTCCAGTTGCATATTTCATATCAATAAAACATGGCGAGCCATATCCGGTGCCAAGACTAATATGCAGAGACATATATGCTGCCGGTACTAACATGTTCAGCCATATTTGGTGCCAAGACTAATATCCACATCTTGTACCAAGAATAATGTGCAAAGCCATGAATGTATATGGTGCCAAAACTAATATGCAAACCTATATCTGGTGCCAAATAAACTTGCCCCCTACACTTATCCACCCAGCACTGCCTAATCCCACTCACATGGGTAAGACAGGATCCTGAACAGCTATTGGCTAATACTGTGAGTCTAACTGTTAGGGCTATGAAGACAGGACTAGGGAGCATCAAATAGTTGGCAACAAAGTGGGCACAGGGATGTTTTCTATATTTGTACATAGTATAACTCCACTGCTCTCTGCTCCTTGTTTACACAGCTTTTACCAAGAAGCCGAAATCTGGCGAAGTACTGGTTGGCAGTTCCATTACCTTTGATGCTGAGACCGAGAAAGCCGGAGTTAAGGTCAAGTGGCAGAAAAATAATGTAGACATTGGCGCAAGCGACAAGTACAGCATCAAAGCTGATGGCAAAAACCACTCATTGACCATCAACAACGCCAGCGCAGAGGATGAGGTCGTCTATGCAGTCATTGCTGGGACCTCAAAGGTGAAGTTTGAGCTCAAAGTGAAGGAGCCAGGTAAGATGCATCGCTACACCAGTTTCTCTGGCCTAAATACAGTATATGTGAGGGTTATGTGTTAAATATGTGTACATTTACATTGATTTGCTTTAAATAAAAAATATTTTGTGAATTTAAATATTTATATGGAATTCCTTTATTTGTGCAACAAAACTTTCTTTCAACCTAGAGACCTTCAAACCTTCCATAAAACACATGTACTTTGCCAAACTAATCATATACCCCGTCTACCATCTTTAACTCCGTAAGCAGTTCTACCCAACTACCATACACAGTTCACACAAATCTTACATCTATTCTCTCCAATTGTTAGAACAAGCCTCTGACCACCAAACCAACATGCTGTGTGACTGGATCAACCCAGAGGTTCACAAACTCTGCCATTACAGTCCAGTTTTTAAGGATAACCATGCTTGAGGCCAGATGGTTAATCGAAATTGACTGAACTACTAATTAAATCACCTGTGCTCAAGCGTAGATATCCATAAGACAAGGACTGTAATGGCAAAGTTTGGGACATCTGAAGTAGCCCCATGAAAACACTTTTACCTATTGAAATGGCTGGACCAATATGAAATCTTTTGTGCTTAAACTCATGTATCAAACTCCTATTTTTCCTGTTGTTGTGGCCAATGGTCCGTCTTTGTATGCACATCAGCGATTTGCACTGAAGCCGGCGGGCATCTCAATAGGACGCCCATCGGCCGTGGCATTAGAATTAAGATGCAGTCTTTTGTCGCAGTCGGTACTGCAGTAGCGTCCACCTCTGGAACACCCCCACAGTGAGTATTAATATGCACAAATTGAGGCTACCATATGTGCGCATTGCACATTGCCCCTACATTTAGCCGGAACGAGCGCTTTTGCATCAGTCCTAATTGAAATGACACCTTTGACTTGGAAGGCCGAGGTCACCGGCTGGTATTGAGGGCGGCACAGATTCTCAGTACTGCCGACATGTTGATTTGTACCCTTATCGGGAGAGACGGTTTATATTGAAAGCTATGTCAGCATCAGTTCAGATGGTAAAGTACAGGTTATACAGTATGCAGAAAGACTAGATTCTTTGTACATGTGTTATTCAATTTCTGTATAGCAAAAGTGAAAGTAGACCTTCATGGGGAAGTTAAAAACATACTTTTAAATGTAGTATTTTTAAGATCGATAATCATGAGAATTATATGTTACTTCTATCCATTTTGTTTATATTTGACACAGATTTGTTTAATGTCCCTTCATAGCAATATAGATATCAGTAGTATAATTCTTGCATCAATGTCAGTAGATTGTCATTTATCATTACATTGCAGAACCAAATGAATTGGGATCCTGTCTGAATGATTTGCAAAGTCCTTGTAGAGACGCAGGGCCTATGTTAGCGGTGATGCAGTGTCGATGTTGGTCGCATGCGGCCGATGTTGTCAGTCTGCATGCGTCCAGGTTGCACTGTGCGTGCGAGCCGATGGTCACCGCCAGGGGATGCAAAACGAATTTGGACAGAGAGAGAGACAATTTCAGTGGGCATTTCTGTTTAGTAACAGGGTGAAGCTGGCTAGACATGTGCGTGCCGCGGCCAGTGACTGCATCTTTTTCTCGCAGCTGCACTGTTCCGGCAGACATTTTGAGTAACCATGAGGCTGCTCTAATGTCTGATGGTGAGAACGATGTGCGCCTGGTGTTGCAATCTATTATGCAAATCGACAGAATTGCGAAGCAGCTGGTCGGCATCTCTGTACGAATCCTATCAGCTGAGCCATTGACGTAAAGACGCAGTCCTGCTGCGTAAGAAGAAACCGCCGCGGCTGCATTGCCGTCTATCTGTGAATCTGGCCCACAGTGAACCAGTACACACAGATATTTAAAATCAATTACATATTAAATATTCAGTTGATATTTATTTGTCCTAATATTGACAATGGGACAATATTAGGACAAATCTTAATCTTATAACCTTAAAGCATGCAAAACACATTAGTTAAATTATCTGTATAATTGAATAAATGCAAGTGCTTCAAGAAATATGAAGTAACAAGGTCCTGTAGTAATGCAGAAGTAACATGATGCTGTGCCCAAAAGCTTACACTATAAGTAGATTTAAGGGAATCCTTAATTAGAATGCAAAACATTATTTGACATAAAATTAATTTAATTTTATACGCATAAATATTGTATTGTTGCTAAATGTCCCTAATATCCATTGACAGTCCCAGGTTTTAGAGATTCAACCCCGGAAATGTCCCAATTTTTTAATATTGATCAGCTGCACAATACAATTCCTTCTTTACTTTCTCTTGGTTGCGGTTCTTGCCATATGTTTTTATTTCTAAGCGTTATAAGTTGGCATTCCTTGATGAGGACTATTTAAAATGCAGGAGGTGTGCAAGAAGTTCTACCATCCAGGAGGTGTACAAGAACTGTGCAGGAGATGTGTGGGAGAATGTGCAGTAGGTGAGCGAGAAGTGTGCCGTAGGTGTACAGATGGTGTGGAAGAAGTGTGTAAGAGGCATCAGGGAGATGTGCAAGAAGTGTGCAGGAAATATACAAGAAGTATGCAGGACATTTACAAGATGTGTGCAGGAGGTGTGCAAGAAATGTGCAGGAGATGTACAGGATGTACAGTACAAATGTGCAGGAGGTGAGCAAGAAGTGTGCAGAAGGTATGCGAGAAGTGTGCCAGAGATGTGGAAGAAGTGTGTAGGAGGTATCTGGGAGGTGTGCAGGAGATGTACAGAAGTGTGTAAAAACTAAAAAGTATGTATGAGGTGAATAAGAGATGTGCAAGAAATGTGCAGGAAATGTACAGGAGGTGTGCAAGAACTGTGCAGGATATTTACTGGATGTGTGAGAAGTGTGCAGGAGGTGAGAAAGAAGTGTGCAGGAGGTGAGAAGGTAGTATGCTGGAGATGTACAGGAGATTTGTAAGATATGTGCTGGAGGTGTACAGGTGGTGTGAGATATGTACAGGAGATGTGCTGGAGGTGTACAGGTGGTGTGAGATATGTACAGGAGATGTGCTGGAGGTGTACAGGTGGTGTGAGATATGTGCAGGTGGTGTACATGAGGTGTGCGAGATGTGTGCAGGAGGTGTACAGGAAGGGTGTAAGAGGAAGGTTACAGGAAGGATATATGAAGTGTGCACGAGGTGTTCAAGAAGTTTGCAGAAAATTACTTTTAATGAGAAATGGCCTAGTAGCCCTAATTGTAAAAACATTCTGTGAACTATATTGCTGTGTTGCGTACATCGCAAACTACACTCGCATCAAACTTTCAAGTGTTAGTGCTTCATTTCCACACTCAAGAGATAATGGGGCCTATTCATCAACACTAAAATAATGTTTTTAAGGACATTTTCCTTAATTACCGTTATTCTAGTATTCATGAAGACACTTAACACAGGAGATATCACTGATATCTCCTAGTTAAGTCCGCCTCCGTTAATTTCCATACTCCCCATACATTAGTACATTAGTATGGGGATATGGAAATTAGACTATTCATCAGATTCCGAAAATTATGTATTTTCAGAAGTGATGGAGTTACTATCCGCCACTCTCAGGTGGTGAATAGCAGGTGACACTTACCTGTGTCAGCGTGAGCAGGTCCTCCTCCGCTCCCTCCGGCACTCCCTGGTCTCTCCTCTGGCTCCGTCTGCTACTCTGACATTGTGTTCTCCAGGCAGATCACTGTAAAGTTTAGAAGACAAAAAAAAGTCAGAGCAGCAGACGGAGGCGGCTGCAGCGGGCAGGTAAATCGGGGACAGGGGGAGGTTAGCGGAGGGGGGAGGGGGTTGGGGGGGCACACAGAATTACTGCAGCTGTAGGATGTAACAGCGCATGCACAGCTGCGGTAAGTTAGTGTAGAGAGGGAAAACTATCTATTTCCTGAATTGCTGTCATCGCAAAAATGACAGCTTTTTGAAATAGGTAGTTATGGAGAGGAGGAATGATGAATTCCTCTGGTAATTAGGCAGGCATGAGAGTTCTAAACCTAATTACCTCCATCGTCGTTTTAGTTATAAAAACATAACAAGGATTGTAGTATTGCAAGTTCCACAATATTGTTTGTGACGTGTTAAGCTGCACAGTTAGTTAACAAATACATAATTGATGGGATTGGTCATTTCCCCAGACTAGAGGTGCAACTCCCCCCTCACACACACCTGCACACCCACCCCAGCCTGTGTGAGGAAAAACAGTTTGTATTTTCCATGTTCCGGTAGAGAATAAAGTTCTAATGCCAAAGATTGCTGGACCCAAGATAGTCCTGAAAGTGGAAGGGAATATTTAAGGAAGTTACTGTGGGCCAGAGGTGTAAATAGATTTTTTTTCCTTACATGAACTGAACACGTCGACCAATAAACTTGCCTGCGCCATCAAAATCTTTAAGTTCCTCTTTTGCGGAATATTCCTTTTACTTTCTGTACTATTAATACTCAGAATAGTTTGGTAACCTCTCTACAGTTCTGCAGAATATTGCTCTCTTCCAACTTCTCCATGACAGATATATAATGATATGTTTCACATAGCATATAATGCTAGGAACAAGGGTACAGGATGGCGGCGCTCTAGATGGCAGCGCTCAGGATGGCGGCGCTCAGGATACCAGCGGTCAAAATTCTGAAGTCGGCATCCCGACAGGGTTAGGATACCAACACCTGTCGGTAACTCTCCTAACCTCTCCCTACCCTAACCCTCCATCCCTGGTGCCTGAACCTCCTCCCCCCCCCTTATGCATAAACCTAACCTCCCCCTCCCTGCACCCTAAACCTAACTCTCCCCCCCCCTAGTGCCTAACCCTAATCCTCCCCCTAGTGCCTAACCATAACCCTCCTCCCAACCCCGCTATTTACATTCAGGATGCTGGCGCTGAGATTCTGACAGGTGTTGGGATTCTGGCGCCGGTATTCTAAGCGCCGGCATCTCCTGTGCCGGGATACTGAACGTATCCCATCTTATACCTGAAAATTATATAATGAATTCTAATATAATATCTGCAAATAACTTCTTAATGCATTTCTGTCCTTGACTTCCCCTTTCACTTGTGCCCAGAGCCCATTACAAATGGTCTTGGTGATTACCTATTTCCACCTTTGGCTCTTGGGCAGTTCTCAATGAGACATGGTGGAAAGTTTCATGTATGTCCTTCTTCTACTTTCTCCCTCCACTCTCTGTCCTCTATGTCTTTTAGTCCCACCTCCATTAACTCCACTTCCTTCAGATATCTCCTTCTTTTCATCACTGATGATGCCACTTGTCTGACTGTGGTTGATTAACTTTATTTTGAGCACTAGGAACCCAAAGTGGCCACATGTTGAAATATTTTTATTTTTTTTCCACAGTATATATATTGTTTATTAATTAAAATGATCAGTTGGACACAATGCAAGATCATCCCACCAATTCATTAATCAGTCAATTACGTGGCCACTTCCCCAAGTTCATTAGTATACACAACAGACTCCTCACCCCAAATTTACATGGCATGAACTGTCAATACAGCTGAAGCATCAAGTTGTGTAGGCTAGATCTCCTTTCCTTGCAGATTGTGATATCAGGTTCCACAATCGTAGTTTAATGTTGCTCTGTCAGAGTAATGAGTTTGGCGCCATTATATAAGTTATATTTGTTCTAGATGCACCCCCTCTTATTTCTCCCGTCTTCATCTAGTCCAATAACCTTCCTCATATTCATGCTGGGATGTAGTCAGGATCCGGTGTGCGGGATGCCGACGGGCTAAATACCGGCCCCTGGAATCCCAGCTCCAGAAATCCGACCGCAGGCATCCCGAAGGTAATTATCGGGGGTTAAGGAAGGGTTAGGTTTAGGGTTAGGGGTTAGGCAATAGGGGGAGGGTTAGGGATTGGCACTAAGAGGGGAGGGTGGTTAGGTTTAGGCACTGGGGGGAGGTTAGGTTCAGGCAACAGGGATGGAGGGTTAGGGGAGGGGTAGAGGTTAGCGTTAGTAGTACTTACCTATGGTTGTCAGGATTCTGACTGTCGGTATGCCGCTGTCTGTATTCTGACCGGCGGCATCCCGACCGCCGGGATCCCATACCCAACCCCCATCAGGGACGCCGAGAGGGGGGGAAGCGGGTACAATTTACCTGGGCCCGGGCTTCCAGAGAGGCCCGGCGGGGGCCCGTTTCCAGCACTGCCCCCCCTCCCTTCCTCCCTCCTTCGAAGCGTGTGCTGGGATGCAGTGGGAGATTGCTCGTGGCTGCTAAGCAGCAGCCACAGCAATCTCCTATGCCTGAGGGGGGGGAGCGATCACACTGATCGCTCACCCCCCTGGCTTTGCGCCAGGCTGAGGGCCTAACAGCGCCCCTCCCCGGCACGCGCTGCTAAAGTATTTTGGTTTTTTTTTCAAGGGGGTGCGGCCACGCCTCCCATGATTAGGCCACGCCCTCTCTTTACCGAGGACCGGTGGCCCCTGACCCCATTACGTATGCACTGGCAACTTAATCTAGAAAGCAACATTAGAACACGTTTTATCGTTAATCAGGGTAGAATAAATGGAAATGGAATTGATGGTTTTGGAAATGAAAGATATGAAGAGATGAAGGTGATATTGTTGTGATGATATCAGAGGCTATTAGTTAAAATGGGTGAGAGAGAAGCTAAAACATATCTATGTTACTTGTGGCTCTCGGACTGTGAGAAGCACTACAGATCACAGCACACACAGAGATTGTTGGAACAACTTTTTATTGGGGAAATTTACTCTTATGGTTGCAGTTTAATTTATTTAGTTTTACATGTTCAGTGAATTTTCTGGCTATATATTATTGTACAAATATTTATGGCTAGTATAAAAACAGGTAAAACGCCTGCCTAAATGCGCACAAAAGCAGCTGCTGGATGTAAATCCCTGGGTGTTATCCTCACCAAATATAAACTAGAAACAACAAATAAATGGGCAACACCCTACTGCGCTTCTACAGAAATCTGTGCAACGTACGTATAGAATATATTGAAACTTATCTGATGGGTCTTATATATCTCCACACCGCAATGTTCCTCCGCAGTTATGTCTCAATGATGAGTATATAGCCTCAAAGATAATACATAAAAAAGAAGAACAAAAAATCTAGTGCAGCAAAGTTTACATAAACCGATGGATACATGTATCCAGAAATCATTGGACATGCGAGTCGCAAGGTGCACAAGTGTCACACTTTCAATGATGTGTGCCACATAATCGCCCTTCATGTAGTGTAACACACTCTATAACATCAATAACAAGAACTGTTCCAAAGACTTGTGTGAAAATAATTAAAAATATATTTAATATCAATTGGATCCAACAGGCAGGATCATAAAATCTTCAGATGGTTTGCAAGAAATACATCCACAGAGGAAAAGCATATGAGGGTGGCTTCCTACCAGAATCCAATTAATTGAGATGCTCATCAAAAATGAAGTAGAGAAGATGTATAATTCTCCCAGATAAGGTTAACTTCAAGCTGGAACACCACTATCATCTGGGGGTCTATTTACTAAGCAATGTTAGGAGACAGAGTAAAAAGTGATAAGAAAGTGATAAGGTGCCAGCCAATCAGCTCCCAACTGTCATCTCACAGGCTGTGTTTGAAAAATGACAGTTGGGAGCTGATTGGCTGGCCCCTTATCACTTTCTTATCAATTTTCACTCTGTCACTGCTTAGTAAATAGACCCCCTGGTCTGGTCTGTCCTCCAACCCCCTGCTCCTAGCCTGCTCACTATCCCACGATGTGTACGATTTCCCCCTAAACTCTCCCTGGGAGCTCTACGGCAGGCGTGGACACGATTTGCTCTGAAAAGCTGCCAATTTGGCACAAAATCTATCGTGCCTCCTAAACTATCCATTGCATCGTGACTTAAATTGTCAGATCTGCCCTACAGCACAGCAGATCTGAAGATGCGATGTGCGACCTGTGTGGACGCACATCGTGATCGTGAGTGGGGACTCACAATTTACTCACGATTTGGGCATATTTTACACAGTCTGTCGATCCAATGTGTTGGAATCGGCCAGATCGTGTAAAATATCGCTATGTGTGTAGGCACCTTTAGAGAGCTAGTTATACTGTTTAATCTGACAAGTAGAACTAAATGCAATTGTGTGGCATAGAAAAGTTAAGGAACCAGATATAATTATACCATAATGAAACACCATCTAGGGCTCTCACAGATAAGATGCTAGGACTGAGCTACAACACATGTAAAGGAGAAAAAGGGACACACAATGAATGCAACCTGGTTTAAGTCTTATAGTCAGCCACTTCAGTTCTTAGATAAATTACTTGTCTTCCCGAGTCCCAGGCACCAAAATAGATTGTAAGCTGTAGTGTGATGGGAAACTGCATGTGTAATGTGTATATATATAAACTGCATAGCAAAGGGACCCCACTCTGGTATTTAATAAGTGCTGAAATAATCCTGTTAATAATTCCAACATTTCAGGACCTTTTAATTGTGCTTTCCTCAGGGAAACAAAAGAAGAAAAGAAAAGTCCTGAAATGTTGGAATTATTAACATTATTCTTTGAGCATTTATTAAGTGCAGGAGTGCTGTCCCTTTGCTATACAGTTACAAATTTACAGCTTTGTCTGTTAATTGGAAGGGCACCTGGCCAATAATCATTATATCAGCGAAGTGGTGCTGGCCACAGAATTCTGTCATTTTGTAGTGGAAACTTCTAGGGGTATATTTATTAAAGTGAGTGTTTTTAGAAGTGGAGATGTTGCCCATATTCTATTTATCTAGCACATTGTAGAAGATAATAGCTAGAATCTGATTGGTTGCTATGGGCAACATCTCCACTTCTAAGAACCTGCACTTTAGTAAATATACTCCCTAGAAATAACCTGCACTATGTTTCAGCTCAATTCATCAAGTTAAAGCTGATCAATAGCAAAAACATAATTTATTGACATCATCAATGCAAGAAATAGGTGTGGCACCATGCGCGAGGCCAGGAAGGATTGGGGGGAGGGGTGCTTTGGCATTCACTTGAATAGGATAGGCTACATAGCAGTCTGTGCACAGAGCACACAGTGACATTGGTGTGAGTGGTGGGTGAATAGGAGAGGTTACATAGCAGTCTGTGCACAGAGCACACAGTGACTTTGGTGTGAGTGGTGGGTGAATAGGATAGGCTACATAGTAGTCTGTGCACAGGGCACACAGTGACATTGGTGTGAGAGGTGGGTGAATAGGATAGGCTACATAGCAGTCTGTGCACAGGGCACACAGTGACATAGGTGTGAGTGGTGGGTGAATAGGATAGGCTACATAGCAGTCTGTGCACAGGGAACACAGTGACATTGGTGTGAGTGGTGGGTGAATAGGATAGGCTACATAGCAGTCTGTGCACAGGGCACACAGTGACATTGGTGTGAGTGGTGGGTGATTAGGATAGGCTACATAGCAGCCTGTGTACAGGGCACACAATGACATTGGTGTGAGTGGTGGGTGAATAGGATAGGCTACATAGCAGCCTGTGCACAGGGCACACAGTAACATTGATGTGAGAGGTGGGTGAATAGGATAGGCTACATAGCAGTCTGAGTAAAGGGCACACAGTGACATTGGTGTGAGTGGTGGGTGAATAGGAGAGGCTACATAGCAGTCTATGCACAGGGCACACAGTGACATTGGTGTGAGTAGTGGGTGAATAGGAGAGGTTACATAGCAGTCTGTGCACAGGGCACACAGTGACTGATGTGAGTGGTGGGTGAATAGGATAGGTTACATAGTAGTCTGTGCACAGGGCACACAGTGACATTGGTGTGAGTAGTGGGTGAATAGGAGAGGTTACATAGCAGTCTGTGCACAGGGCACACAGTGACATTGGTGTGAGTAGTGGGTGAATAGGATAGGTTACATAGCTGTCTGTGCACAGAGCACATAGTGACATTGGTGGTGGGTGAATAGGATAGGCTACATAGAAGTCTGTGCACAGGGCACACAGTGACTGGTGTGAGTGGTGGGTGAATAGGATAGGTTACACACAGGGCACACAGTGACATTGGTGTGAGTGGTGGGTGAATAGGATAGGCTACATAGCAGTCTGTGCACAGGGCACACAGTGACATTGGTGTGCGTGGGGGGTGAATAGGATAGGCTACATAGCAGTCTGTGCACAGGGCACACAGTGACATTGGTGTGAGTGGTGGTTGAATAGGATAGGCTACATAGCAGTCTGTGCACAGGGCACACAGTGACATTGGTGTGAGTAGTGGGTTAATAGGACAGGCTACATAGCAGTCTGTGCACAGAGAACATAGTGACATTGGTGGTGGGTGAATAGGAGAGGTAACATAGCAGTCTGTGCACAGGGCACACAGTGACTTTGGTGTAAGTGGTGGGTGAATAGGATAGGCTACATAGCAGTCTGTGCACAGGGCACACAGTGACATTGGTGTGAGTGGTGGGTGAATAGGATAGGCTACATAGCAGTCTGTGCACAGGGCACACCGTGACATTGGTGTGAGTGGTGGGTGAATCGGATAGGCTACATAGCAGTCTGTGCACAGGGCACACGGTGACATTGGTGTGAGTGGTGGGTGAATAGGATAGGCTACATAGCAGTCTGCACAGGGCACACAGTGACATTGGTGTGAGTGGTGGGTGAAAAGGAGAGGCTACATAGCAGTCTATGCACAGGGCACACAGTGACATTGGTGTGAGTAGTGGGTGAATAGGAGAGGTTACATAGCAGTCTGTGCACAGGGCACACAGTGACTGGTGTGAGTGGTGGGTGAATAGGATAGGTTACATAGCAGTCTGTGCACAGGGCACACAGTGACATTGGTGTGAGTAGTGGGTGAATAGGAGAGGTTACATAGCTGTCTGTGCACAGAGCACATAGTGACATTGGTGGTGGGTGAATAGGATAGGTTACATAGCAGTCTGTGCACAGGGCACACAGTGACATTGGTGTGAGTGGTGGGTGAATAGGATAGGTTACATAGCAGTCTGTGCACAGGGCACATGGTGACATTGGTGTGGGTGGTGGGTGAATAGGATAGGTTACATAGCAGTCTGTGCACAGGGCACACACTGACATTGGTGTGAGTGATGAGTGAATAGGATAGGTTACATAGCCGTCTGTGCACAGGGCACACAGTGACATTGATGTGAGTGGTGGGTGAATAGGATAGGCTACATAGCAGTCTGTGCACAGGGCACACAGTGACATTGGTGTGAGTGGTGGGTGAATAGGATAGGTTACATAGCAGTCTGTGCACAGGGCATACAGTGACATTGGTGTGAGTGATGGGTGAATAGGATAGGCTACATAGCAGTCTGTGCACAGGGCACACAGTGACATAGGTGTGAGTGGTGGGTGAATAGGATAGGCTACATAGCAGTCTGTGCACAGGGCACACAGTGACATTGGTGTGAGTGGAGGGTGAGTAGGATAGGCTACATAGCAGTCTGTGCACAGGGCACACAGTGACATTGGTGTGAGTGGTGGATGAATAGGATAGGTTACATAGCAGTCTGTGCACAGGGCACACAGTGACATTGGTGTGAGTGGTGGGTGACTAGGATAGGCTACATAGCAGTCTGTGCACAGGGAACACAGTGACATAGGTGTGAGTGGTGGGTGAATAGGATAAGGTTACATAGCAGTCTGTGCACAGGGCACACAGTGACATTGGTGTGAGTGGTGGGTGACTAGGATAGGCTACATAGCAGTCTGTGCACAGGGCACACAGTGACATTGGTGTGAGTGGTGGATGAATAGGATAGGCTACATAGCAGTTTGTGCACAGGGCACACAGTGACATTGGTGTGAGTGGTGGGTGAATAGGATAGGCTACATAGCAGTCTGTGCACAGGGCACACAGTGACATTGGTGTGAGTGGTGGGTGAATAGGAGAGGCTACATAGCAGTCTGTGCACAGGACACACAGTGACATTGGTGTGAGTGGTGGGTGAATAGGATAGGCTACATAGCAGTCTGTGCACAGGGAACACAGTGACATTGGTGTGAGTGGTGGGTGAAGACTCTGCTGCCACCAGTTTGTATAGCGCTGCTGGTCACATGGGCCACTCCCGCCACAGGATATAATTTATTTTTTAGAGATGTAAGTCACATAAGCTTTATTGCAGAAAAGTAACTGAAGCTGCTGTTTAACCCTAGAAAAGTCGGAAGAAGCCCCAGCTGCTGCTGCTGCCCCTCCTCCTCCTGAAGTCCCAGAGGCCCCAGCACCGAGCAGCTCTGAGGCCCCGGCCCCGGCTGAAGAGGAGAAGAAAGATGAAGTACCCGCTGCCGGTAATTATTCCCCTCCAGGAGATGTGTTGATCTGTACCCGCCTACAGCAGGCGTGCTCTCCGGCACTGATAGGCACACCTATACAATGTATTATACATAGGGGTCCATCCTATTAGGTGCGAGTTGCCATTGCAATGGTGTAGAAACGCTGACACCGGTGTAAAATCTCGGGATGGCACAGGGTTTCCGCTTGCACATGATGCACAAACCTGTGCATTGAACGGATACTCACATTAGCGTAATTGGCATAAGGTAGTAGAACAGGTTTCCGCGGCAGCAACTTTGCATGTTCAGAATCAGCCCTAAAGTGAGCTATATAAAACACAACCAGGCACCATTGATTTCATTCAACAAAATCTTTTTTTTATTACGCCACCACCCCCTTCTATAGGACATTTACATCACTTTGTGCATTACATTTACTTAGCTTATTCCATAGTGTTACTATCAGCACCGGAGAAGTACCTTATACAGACAATCCCTAGGGCAGTGTTGGCTAACCTTGACACTCCAGCTGTTGTGGAACTATATATCCCAGCATGCCCTGCCACAGTTTTAGCATGCCCTAATAGCAAAACTGTAGCAGTGCATGCTGGGTTATGTAGTTCCATAACAGCTGGAGTGTCAAGGTTAGCCAACACTGCTAAGAGACCTTTTCTTCTTAGGCCACAGATTCGAATACACTTTTTCCCGTTGCGTCCTTCGGATGCTCCAGGCATGCGCCCTGCAGTCTGTACAGCGGCCCGGAGCTTCCTGAGGTTGCTACAAGTAGTGCTGTACTTCCCGGTGCTAGTGGCCACGCCCCCTCTGCAACGTCATGACAACCACACTGGGTGCACTCCCTGTTACGGCACTGGCTGTTCCCATTTTTATTTTCCATGATTTAGTAACAACTTCTGATTTTTCTTTACCCCTAATTACGCTGGCCTTATCATCCCTTTACTACGGGACACATATAAATTACACAGATTCTGTGGCTGGCTGACTTCAAGTCACCATTTCACCCGGTTTTAATCAGAACGTATTTAATTCACGGGATGTAGTTAGGAACCGCCGGCTTCCTGACTGAGAAATCCTGTCAAGATATTAATGATAGGCGTCTAAATCCCGACGCCTATCATCAGCCCCACGCCGAAATCCTGACGCCCAACTTACCGATCGTAGGTAAGCCGGGTATAGGGAGCGGATAGCCGCGGGGGGGAGGGGAGTTAGATTTAGGGCCTCCATCAGGATCTTCTGCTGCTGGCATTCCAGCGTCGTTATCTCATCCGCTGGGCTTAGGTCCGGCGGTATGACATACCGATTCCGTAATTCACATGTGTCTCAAATTAAAGGGATGCTATGGTAAGCCTGCTCCAAATAGGTGACGGAAGCTGCATTTCTGTCGCCACTTTTTATACTTATATGGGAATTCCCCTTTAATACACTAAAGTCTCAGACACATTTCCTTACATTACAAATGAGTAAGGGTGAGATGTACTAAGCATTGCATCCGCAATGCTGTACATTCCACCAGTTATCGGGTGCATACCGGCGATAATATCGCCGGTTTGTACCTAGAAAATCGTAAAGGACAGCTCTCCCAATAAGAGCTGTCCTCCGTGTTTATGGCTCAGTATGCGCAGAAGGACGGGCAACCCCGCGGGGGTTGCTGGGAGCGTTCACAGCGGGAGTCCCCAAAAAGTCCATCGGCTTCAATTGGTAACGCCATCTAAAGATGGGGTTATCTACCAGGTCTAAGCTCCAAAATGTATTGTATTCCGGAGCTTGGTACATCTGGAAATGCGGCCAAAACTCTGAAAACGGGGGTTTTAACCTTTAGTACATTCCGTCCTAAATGAGACAAAACAAAAAAGGAATGTTTGATCTGCAGTGTTCTCCTCGATAATTCTCAAGATATGACCCTGTTGGCTGAACCTTGGCAGTATTCAGCGGAACCCCTTTGTCTCGTCCTCTCTGTACTCTGTTTATGGCTTATATTTAGAGAAATTACGAGCATAATATATTCAGAGCTGTATTAGACATTATTTGGGATTGTGTATTAGTTTCTTTTGGACCAGAGATGATATTTCCATTCTGTTTACAACTTTACAGCTCCTATCCTTGAGACAGAGGCTGCTAAGAATGAAATCGGGCTGTTCTTGGAGAGACCGGTAGATGGCGAGATCACAGTTGGTCAGTGTGGCAGAATTTAATAGGAGTAATCACGTGAATGTATGTCACATGACCCACGCATAACTTACACCTGATCCGTTGCACTCTCATTTCAAACTTCAGGCGAAAACATAAAATTTACGGCAAGGGTGAATGGTGCCAACTTGATGAAGAAGCCCGTGGCGAAATGGTTTAAAGGCAAATGGATGGACCTGTCTAGCAAAGTGGGCAAACATCTACAGCTCACTGAGACCTACGATCGCAACACTAAGGTAATGGGGCCCACACAGTTACACAGATCAGGGGGCAGTGTGCGGGGAGATCCAGGTCTTCCATGAGTCACTTGAGCTTCCCAGTAAAAGTTATTGCACCCAAAATTAATCTCAAGATGCGGGAGATAAATGTAGGACTGTACGGGGACTTTGGACCTCATTCAGAGCCGGTCGCACAGAGCATGCAGTCGGTCTGAATGAGGGGAGGACCTCTTGAATTTTCAAGAGGTCCTCCTTTGCGGTGGTAAGGCTGTGGGTTAACACCAACAGCCTTATGACCGCCTAAGGTGATGGTCGCGATGGTCAAGACCATCGCGACCATCGGGGCTTACGTCGAGACCCTAGGGCAGTGTTGGCTAACCTTGACACTCCAGCTGTTGTGGAACTATATATCCCAGCATGCCATGCCACAGTTTTAGCATGCCCTAATAGCAAAACTGTAGCAATGCATGCTGGGTTATGTAGTTCCATAACAGCTGGAGTGTCAAGGTTAGCCAACACTGCCCTAGGGTAGGGTCTCCCTTGTCGTAAGCCCCGGAAAGCTTCTGGCTCTGTCTGAGCCGGAAGGTCTCCACTGACATCACTAGTGATGTCAGTGGGGCCGCCCCCAAACGGTAGGCGTTCCCATGGGAACGCCCCCGTTTGGGCTGCCACCCCCCCGGCCCACCTTCCAAACGGGGCGAGCTGTCAATCAACATCGACAGCTCGTCCCCTTTGCATCGAGACCCGCTACGACCGGCGCTGTCAGTCGTAGCGGGTCTCACGCATGCGCACGATGGCGCCGGCGCCATCGTGCGCATGCTCTGTGGGGAGCCATCGACCCGGTCCGAGAGCATCTGCGCTAACGACCGGGTCTGAATGACCCCCTTTGCTTGACCTGTTTTGATGATGACGCCAGATGATTTTTTTCTTTGGCGCTTTCTTATTACGAGATGCTAAAGACAGATGCTTATTTTTGCATTGTCTGCAAATGTCCACGCTGTTTCATGTTTCCATGTTACATATATGTTTCCTAGATGACTAAGAGACCATTAAGGCTAATTTCTGCTTTAATTGTTAAAGGTGGACAGAATGGCGTCAGTGTGCCTTTTGTACTTGGGTCCATGTTTATGTGGGTCCCACTAGCATGTTGAAAACATTTATAGACATACTATTTAATCTTACTACTAAAGTATAGTGCATGTAATGGACACAAATGGATATGGCACTTCTACTAACCAGTGCCACCATGAGATCTAGAAGGCCCTGGTTCTAGGGGACATGCCCGGCATGGGTAAGTGTATGGGGGTGTGGCCACACCTGTTGTGAATACTGGGGCTTTCATTATGTGCCGTGCCACTAACTGTAGGTCATGTCTCATGTGGGCGTGGTTGCACCTCCTCTGCAGCTTGGGCCCTCAGACAGGCCTATTCCTGGATACTATGCACCTGCTTCCCCTCCTTCTGGGCACCCCTGCCCCTAACACATGCACCAATCACAGTTCACTTCACCTCCAGACACTCCTCTTAACACAATCAACAACATGCATCAGGCAACCTAGGTTGCAACCTAGTTCTGCTCCTCTCTCTCCCAACATGCCATCCATGATTCCTTCGAGACCCTCCAACAGGACCCCTTCCACCCGGTACAAAAAGCTCTGCTCCTGGATTTCTCTCTTAATTGATGATTGCAGCCACCTGTGGTGAAACACCTGCTTCATCTATTGACTAGCTCAACACAGGTGTCTGCAACCATTAATTAGGTGGGAAGTCCAGGAGCAGAGCATTTTGTACCAGGTGGAAGGGTTCACGTTGGAAGGTAGGCCCTTCTTCAGTAGTGTCTCTCTACAGTTATGTAGCCAAATTTAATTGAAGGTCCTCTTTGTATAAGGAAACTCTTTGTGTTGCCCCACTACATCTCATAAGTTTGATCGGTGCCGACCTCCATGTCCACAGTTATAGAGACCCCCAAGCACATGCGGACACCTGATGCTTCCCCCTCACCCCTTGTTAAGATAGCAGCTATGCTGTAGTAATAGATTTTCAATTTTCTCATTTTTCTGCTTAAAATGGAGCTAGCAGAGGCTGTCTGTGTTCATAGGAAACATTCCCTTGTAGTCCCTCCACATCTTCTGTTCTCCCTTCTATAATATGTAATACTGGAAAACTGAAGATGCTGTATTGCATAAGCACAGCCCAATTGTTATGTTCATAGCAAGGCAGTGCCAGCGTCGGGAATCTTGGTGGTGGCAGAGGGCAACATCTACAGGTAATACCGCTAGATTTCAGCACAGTTGGGGTGTCTGTAGAAGGTGACGGCTGGTGAATGCAATCTTGGGGTGTTGCCTTTGTAAGTTGGGAAGATGCAAGTGGGTCCCTATTTAGGTGGGCCAATGCGAGGGGAGCTGCCAATTCCTATCATTGAGCTATGAAGAAGAGTGGCTGCTGATTTCTGACCATGTAGTAACACCGATATAACAGCAGCATGTTCCGTTGTGCTTTATTGGGCTTTGTACAATGGTTTGGTGTGACCCTGCTGAGAACAGGCATCCAGTGGCACCTGTTTCCAGATTGAGGCTCACTGCTGCAGCTGTGTTACTGTATGCAGCAGCACAGTCAGTGCTGCTGCATACAGCGCAGAGCGGCTCCCTGGTTCCCTCATCGGTGTCACGTGACACATTACATCCGTGACGCTGATGACGGGACTAGGGAGCAGGTCTGCCGGGAGGTCATGACGTCACTCAGGTGAGTAATCAGCGGTGGAGCAATAGGCTCCATGTGGCTTGGGGGTAGGGGGGTGGTAGGCTCTGGGTGACTAGGGGGAAGGGGGAGTGGTAGGCTCCATGTGACTATGGGGTGTGTGGCTATGTAGGCTATGTGTGGCTAGGGGGAAGGGGTGGGGGTGGCTTTGTAGGCTCTGTGTGGCTTGAAGGGGGCCCCCACAATTTAGTTGCCCTGCCCTGGGGCCCCCCACAAGCCTTATTCCGGCCCTGGTGGCACCTTCGCTGCCCCATTGCCTCTGTATTTGGCTAGCAGGGTACCATTTAGCCAATATTAGTACTGCAGTGCTGCCCAGAGCATTCCTTGGACGTCAGGTGCTAGTGGCCCCGCTCCCTCAGTGCAATGTTATGACATCATGCTTCAGAGGGCGGGGGCAGCACAAGGCGCGCTGCTGCCCTGTTATGGCACTGTCTGCGACCAATGCTGCGCCTTTGTATCCAGATGCTTGGTTTTGTAAAGCCACAGGTGAACGTCTCAATACATCCCTTCGGTGTCTGTAACATTTGCAAATTTTCGTACAGCAGCTGCAGCGGCATTAGCGTACAGAGCTCTGAATCTGTCCCAATGTTAGTAAATACTGTAACTCCCTCTCTCTCTCTAATGGATATTGCCTTCCTCCTTCAGATTTACACTTTCGAGATCCATATTATTAAAGCCAAGACCACCTATGCAGGAGGCTACCGCTGTGAGGTGTCCAGCAAAGACAAGTTTGACAGCTGCAATTTCAACTTGAATGTTCAAGGTACTGTCAGACAACAAGCTGTGGGGATCAGAGAGAGAGGGCCTGGGAACTAGAACCAATGCTATTGCCTAATGCCTAAAATCGAAGTTATGCAAACTAGTTGTGTGTTTTGTGAGGAGGGGGAAAGATTATTCCAGATAAGTAGTTTGTTAGAGCATCTGTGGATTACAGTGAAAGGCTTGTCCTGCTAGATTGGATATCTCTGGAATAGGTCTATCACAGAACACCAGGGCTTCTCCTGATCCCTCTATGTAGCACAGATCTAAGAAGCTTTTAATTAATTGAACTCTAATTCCATTTTCCAATTGTCTTCAACATCGATGGGTGTCCAGTCAGTGTTTTTTATGAGCCATTGTGGCACCAAAAGTCCTCACACACTGTAGCTCTGAGATTGGTGGAAACTGGGTGCCAATGGGGTGATAGGGACCTGGGTGCCAGTGGGGTGATAGGGACCAACAGGGCAACATTAATAGTTGTTGGAGAGAATGCCCCTTTATAGCTTATTATTCCTGGTGATCGCTTTAAAAAATAAATAGAAATTCACACCCAGGTTGTGAAGAGGTGTTTTTAATGTATACTCTGTTTTAATGTATACTCTGTTTTAATGTATACTTTGTCTCCTTTGTTCCTCTATGTAGAAGCTGCCAATGCAGGAGACATAGATATCCGCTCAGCATTCAAACGCACGTAAGTATCCGTCTACAGCAAGCGCTTTTGTAATTGAGGTCATCTTCTGATGCTTGAATGTAGCAATTAGGCGTCATCTACGTTGATTGGTGACATGAAGTTATGCTGTAAATTATTTTATAAAAAGGGAATTCCAGTGATAATTTCATAGCTTTCCTAAATGTTTGCTTTGCGTTTCACAATTATCAGAAAGATTGTTCCATGAGTGGCGTTTGAACGTTTTGCAAAGTCTCAGCTTTGGCTATTAATGTAGAGAGTTTATTTTTATAGAACACCAAATTGGTGTAACTTAGGTTTTTTCCTGCTCTCTTGTATGTGTGTTGTGTCTTGTGTGTGTATTGGGGAGGGGGCGGGAGGATATTTAAATTTTCAGCCAATCTACTGAAAAAGGGATGAATTAAATCAAATATAAAAGCTCCATCCTACTACTACTACGTAACAGCAAAATCCAATAGAGTAATCTGATCTGCAAATGATTTGGGGGTCTATTTACTAAGCAGTGTTAGGAGACAGAGTAAAAAGTGATAAGAAAGTAATAAGGTGCCAGCCAATCAGCTCCCAACTGTCATCTCACAGGCTGTGTTTGAAAAATGACAGTTGGGAGCTGATTGGCTGGCACATTATCACTTTCTTATCACTATTCACTCTGTCTCCTAACACTGCTTAGTAAATAGACCCCTATGTCATCTATTGGGGAGACATGAACATCATTGAATAATATTAAGTGGAATGTCCCTTTGAATGTCTAGGACAGAGGTTCCCAAACGCGGTCGTCAAGTCTCCTCAACAGTTTAGGTTTTAGAGGTATTGATGTTGAGCACAGGTGGTTAAATCAAATTGACTGAGGTACTAATTAAGTCACCTGTGCTCAACCATGGATATCTCTAAAACCTGAATTGTTGGGGAGCCTGGAGGACCGCGTTTGAGAACCTCTGGTCTCGGACAAAAAAAATTAACTTTGGCACAAGAGAGTAAAGTTTTACTTCTTGCAATTTCAAAATACACAAGAAAATTGTTCAAATGTATTATGAGAATGAAAAAGAAAAGTAGTATTGGAGAATATGGAGATTTATCAAACCTTTCGAAGAGAACAGGTGGTGAAGTTCCCTATAGCAACCAATCAGCTTCTACCTTTCATTTTATAGAATGTACTCAATAAATGATAGCTGGAAGTTGATTGGTTGCTATAGGAAACTTCTCTACTTTAGAATCTTTGATATATCATGTATGTTTCATTAATACAGTATTTTTGATTAAAGTAGGAGAATACGCTATGGAAAATACAATAAATGTGTTTTGTAACTATAAAATAGTGAACATTTGTGCCTCTAAAACTTGTCTAAAACATCCAGGAGCATAGTAGGACTATCAAGAAGAAGGATATCCATTGCCAGGTAGATAACCTTTGCTCCAGCAAATTCTCTAAGACATCCCAATGACTGCCTTCCTCAGCTGACAGTGATGGAATCCGTTATTATATTACATGTCTAGGGAAATGTGATTCCAAGGCTTCATCATTGCATTGAGTCAGCAAAAAGGATTGTTCCTTGTCTTCCAGGACCTCTCAACCTAAAATACAAGTTGCAGTATGTAAATAAGCAACAGATACCATTCACAAATATATATCACAAAGCTGCCAATCCTTGATTGGTAGGAGACATTTCTCTTTATAATTACATTTGTTATGGACTTAAGTGCAAGCTCCTGTTCACTGCTATGAGCTGGATAAAGGAAGCAATTCTGTTATAAGCAATGTGCCGCTGAAATTCGTGTTACGCAATGGGCAGTCTTTGCTCATATTATTGTGCACCCCTATGGGGTGTGAGAAAAAAATAAATGAAGAAATTGTTCACAGAGCGCCATTGTCTGAGTATTCCTGGGGCATATTGCGCAAATGTGATTTGCCACAAAGAGGCTACCTGCTGCGTCCTATGTTGTTAATTGTAATTACTGGCAGGAAATGGAGAAATATCTTCCATAACACATATTTATGTTGAATATATTTTCAAACATGTTCAACTGTTAACCTTTATACAACATATATTGATTATATATGGACAAACTTTTTAGCCGGCAGTACTTTGCTCCTTGGTTAGAATGTGTCAGAGCCTTCTTTAATTACCGCTTCTACCTGGGGAGCAGAACATATGTATAAAGGTAGTAGCAGGCGACACTCAGCTGACTGGTAATTAATCACTCTGGTATCAATATTTCAGAACACCTTCACTTAGGTTCTTTCATTTTATATATACAGGTGTATGTATATATATTGTGACGTTCAGTCGGATTAGGGGTCCCTCTCCTGGGGTAGATGGCCTCCTTCCTTACACACACAGCAGCCGGGAAACAGTACACCAGTCTGGATGCGAGTACAAGCTGGTCGGCGCAAGTCTTTATTGTACGATATCAGAAATTACACAAAGAAAACATTAACATAAATCCTAGCTCTGTCTGGGCTCTAACTTTACAAGTGATTCCCTCACTACAAGTACCTGGCAGGGCCTAATGACCTCACCAGCAACAAAAGCACAGCACAGTCCTCACAGCTAGGTTTCCAAGGGTCTCTGAGCAAACTCCCTGTCTGCTCACCCAGGTGAGACACTCAGCCCCACACAAACCAAGCATATCTTGGCCATTCTCAGCTGGAAGCCCTAATGAGCCTATTACCAGGCTGAAAGGCCCAAAACCTGGAGTGGCCGTGGGTGGAGCCTTCCCTCTCCTCTCACCCACAACCCCCAGGTCTCAAAACGGCTTTTAAAAAAGCCGAGACTCAAGCCTGCTACATTGCAGACTTTCTCCTGGGGATTTAAAACACATAGGACAGGAATCTGGGACAAATGTACCTGCCACAGACCACTTTACCAGTGATCCTATCACATATCCTCCCCCCTTTGTTTCGACATGTGGGGCGGAACAACTGAAGCCCCCAAACAATGAACCCATGACAGAGTATTTGCATTGACCAGCTGGCTTCCTGGCCAGCTGTGGCTTTATTATACCTCTGCCAACGGTGTAACCAGGACACTTTACTTCCTCCATCCCTAGGCAACATTTCTCTGGGCTGGCTGTCAACCCTGCCCTACGGATGGAACTCAACACTGCTTGCACCCTGGGCAAATGAGACTGCCAATCAGAACTATGAATGACTACAACACCTAAACAAGCAGCAGCATACCGTCTATGGGGTCTTAGAACTTTGTCTAAGATCCTTTGGAAGGTTGCTGGTGCCCCACGTAACCCAAAGGGCAACACCTTATATTGGAACAACCCTTCTGGAGTCGGAAAAGCTGTCTTTTCTTTGGCATCCTCAGCCAACGGCACTTGCCAATACTCTTTGGATAAGTCTAGCGTGGTAAAATACCTGGCTGTTCCTAGCCTTTCAATTAGCTCATCCAACATTGGCATTGGGTAGGCATCGAATTTTGACACACTGTTCAACTTTCGAAAATCATTGCCGAAACTTACACTCCCGTCAGGCTTTGGAACCAGCACAATGGCACTTGACCACTCACTATGCGATTTCTCAATTACACCCAACTCTAACATTTTTTTAATTTCTCTAGACACTGGTTCACTTTGGGCTTCCGTTAACCTACAGGGCTTTAGGTTAATCTTATCACCTGGGTCAGTGATTATGTCATGTTTAACGACTGTGGTTTTGCCTGGTACGTTTGAGAACAAAACACTATTTCTGCTAAGAAATTCCTTTACCTCCTGCTGTTGAACTGCTGACAGGGTTTTTGCTAATGTCACTTCAGGAACCAAAGGCCCTAAATTTACTGGCTTTCTTCTCCTAGGCTTAGTGACAGTTTCATAGGGACTGGACTGCTCCCCTAGCTAGATCTCTTTTCTGACCTCAAGACCAGTCAGACGACCCACTGGCTTAGTAATCCTTCCCATCTCATTAATCTCTGGTTCAAAAATCATGCTAGAAACAGGGAACTTCTCGGACTCGGAAGAAACTTCCCCTGCTACTGCGTCAGCAACCTTCTCACATGGGTCGGGGTTATTTACTTCGGTAACAAATCGGCTTTCCCACAACTTCCAGAAGTGAGTAAAGTCTCTCCCCAACATTACATCATACTTCAAGCCAGGCATCAAACCCACAGAGACTATAGTGGAACCACACTGTGTTTCTATGTTCACTTCTGCAGTAACAAAATGCAGAGTATCCTCATGTATGCAGGTCACACCAACAGCTCCTCTCTTGCGCTTTAAGGGGTTCACTAACTCAGCTTTCATAAACGTAATCAGGCTGCCAGAATCTAACAGAGCCATTACTTGTTTGCCTTCTACAGTAACCTTACACATTTGCGTATCTGTCTCAGCCTGACGGTCAATAATACAGGCAGGCTGTGCAAAGAAAGACATTCTGCGATGGACATAAGCAGTATCACATTGCATACTTTCAGAAGTGAGTGGACAATTAGCAGCAATATGGCCCAATTCACTACATCGGAAACATTGTATCATATTATCATCAAGTCTCTTATGGGGTAAGAACCTTCCTGGCCTGGCAGGCCTCTCCCCAGGTTCTACACCCTCAGTCTTAAGTTCACTCCACCGCCCAGCACCCTTCTCCCCTGGAACAGTCTTACCAGTGTCCGTGGGAGTTCGCCGGTGCGTCATCGGGGCTCGGTGGGGCATACTCATCAGCTCCTCAGCCGCCACATACCTCTCCACCAGCTCGACCAACTGGTCTGCGGACTTAGGGTCTGCATGGCTCACCCACTTGCGGAGAGATGCAGGTAGCGATCGCAGATACCGGTCCATCACGACTCTTTCCACGATCTGCAGTCCCGACAGTGTCTCGGGCTGTAGCCATTTTGTGGTCAGATGGACGAGGTCATGCATCTGTGAGCGTGGAGGTTTTTCCATTTGGAACTCCCAGCGATGGACTCGTTGGGCCCGAACAAACGAGGTGACTCCCAAGCGAGTCAGGATCTCCCATTTTAGCTTTGCATAATCCTTGGCATCAGCCAGACATAAATCATAATAGGCCTTTTGTGGCTCCCCAGACAGAAAAGGTGCCACCAGACTTGCCCACTGCTCCTTGAGCCAACTCTCCCTTTCTGCGGTTCTCTCAAACGCTGTGAGATACGCCTCCACATCATCGCCCGGGGTAATCTTCTGCAGAAAGTGACTGGCGCGGACGGAGCGAGTGTGGGTTAGAGGGTCAGCGGAAGCATCTCCAGTCTGGGCTACTAGGTGTTGTACCACCTCTTTTATGGCCTGGCGGGTTTCCTCTATAGCGACTTGTTGAGTCCTGTTTGTTTCCTGCTGAGCATTGACAGCTTCTTGCAGAGTATGGTTAGATTGGAGCAAGGCCTTAACTATGTCCTCCATGCTGTCCTTAGGTGTAGGTTTGTAGCAAAACCTGGCTTCTCTCAGCATCTGCCGACAGCACCTCTATGGATCTCAAAAGACACAGTTTTTATCCACACCGAGGAACTGGTGTCTGTCCCTTTAAATTTTAAATGTAAAAAATTTTCTTGCTGCACCTTTCAGTGTGTAGATGCCCGCATTCTCCACCAAATGTGACGTTCAGTCGGGTTAGGGGTCCCTCTCCTGGGGTAGATGGACTCCTTCCTTACACACACAGCAGCCGGGAAACAGCACACCAGTCTGGATGAGAGTACAAGCTGGTCGGCGCCAGTCTTTATTGTATGATATCAGAAATTACACAAAGAAAACATCAACATAAATCCTAGCCCTGTCTGGACTCTAACTTTACAAGTGATTCCCTCACTACAAGAACCTGGCAGGGCCTAATGCCCTCACCAGCAACAAAAGCACAGCACAGTCCTCACAGCTAGGTTTCCAAGGGCCTCTGAGCAAACTCCCTGTCTGCTCACCCAGGTGAGACACTCAGCCCCACACAAACCAAGCATATCTTGGCCATTCTCAGCTGGAAGCCCTAATGAGCCTGTTACCAGGCAGAAAGGCCCAAAACCTGGAGTGGCCGTGGGTGGAGCCCTCCCTCTCCTCTCACCCACAACCCCCAGGTCCCAAACCGGCTTTTCAAAAAGCCGAGACTCAAGCCTGCTACACTGCTATATTGTGATAGGATCACTGCTAAAGTGGTCTGTGGCAGGTACATTTGTCCCAGATTCCTGTCTTATGTGTTCTAAACCCCCAGGAGAAAGCCTGCAGTGTAGCAGGCTTGAGTCTCGGCTTTTCAAAAAGCCGGTTTGGGACCTGGGGGTTGTGGGTGAGAGGAGAGGGAGGGCTCCACCCACGGCCACTCCAGGTTTTGGTTCTCGCAGCCTGGTAACAGGCTTGTTAGGGTTCCCACCTGAGAGTGGCCAATATAAGCCTAGTATGTTTAGGGCTGAGTGTCTCACCTGGGAGAGCGGGCAGGGAGTTTGCTCAGAGACACTTGAAAACCTAACTGTGAGTGTTGTGCTGTGCCTTTGTTGCTGGTGAGGGCATTAGGCCCTGCCAGGTTCTGGTAGTGAGGGAACCACCTGTGAAGTTAGTGCCCCGACAGGGCTAGGATTTATGTTTATGTTTTCTTTATGTTATTTCTGACACTGTACAATAAAGACTGGCGCCGACCAGCTTGTACTCGCATCCAGACTGGTGTGCTGCTTCCCTGCTGCTGTGTGTGTGTGTAAGGAAGGAGACCTCTACCCAGGAGAGGGACCCCTAATCTGACTGTGTCACAATATGCTGGAGAATGCGGGCAACTCCCACAGACACTGGTAAGACTGTTCCAGGGGAGAAGGGTTCTGGGCGGTGGAATGTACCTAAGACTGAGGGTGTAGAACCTGGAGACAGGCCTGCCAGGCCAGGAAGGTTCTTGCCCCATAAACGACTAGACATTAATATGACTCAGTGTTTCCGATGTGGTGGCTTCGGCCATATTGCCGCTAATTGTTCACTTACAACTGAACCTATGCAATGTGATACTGCTCATGTCTACTGCAGGGGGTCTTTCTTTGCACAGACAGCCTGTACGGCTGACCGGCAGGCTGAGACTGATAAGCACATGTGTGTACTCACTGTAGATGGCAACTGAGTAGAGGCACTGTTAGACTCTGGTAGCTTGGTAACACTTATAAAAGCTGAGCTGGTGAACCCCTTGAGGCGTAAGGGGAAAACTGTTGGTGTGACCTGCATACATGGGGATACTCGATATTATGTTACTGCCGAGGTGAACATCGAGACACCATGTGGCTCTGCTATAGTTTCTGTGGGTTTGGTGCATGGTCTGGTGTACGATGCAATATTGGGGAGAGACTTTGCTCACTTCTGGAAGTTGTGGGAAAGCCGTTTTGTTCCAGAGGTGAACAACCCCGATCCATTTGAGAAGGTTGTCGATGTAGTGGAAGAGGGAGTTTCTTCTGAGTCAGAGTTATTCCCTTTTTCTACTATGATTGGCGAACTAGAGAATGCGGAGCGTGACGGTGGCCCGCCAACTGATGTGCCTCCCATTGAGGTGGGAAGTGTTGTTGGGCCAGGTGATCGTCTGCCTGATTTAGAGGTCAGAAGAGAGGTCTTTGCCGTGGAGCAGTTGAATGACCCTACTTTGGTAAAAGCCAGGGAGAATGTAAAAGTAGTTGATGGTAAACCCGTAGACCCTGATAGTCCTTTGTCCTATCCCCACATGGCAATGTGTCAGGATTTGTTATATCAGGTGACTAAGAAGGGGGAAGATATTGTGGAACAACTAATAGTTCCCAAAGCCTACAGAAGAACAGTGTTGGATCTGGCCCATGGTCATATAATGGCAGGCCATCTAGGGGTAGAGAAAACCACTGAGTGAATAATGCAGAGGTTTTTCTGGCCCGGGCTTCATAAAGAGGTGTCTGACTTTTGCGCATCCTGCCCTGAGTGTCAGTATCATGCTCCCAGGCCACATTTTAAGGGTCCACTAGTTCCATTGCCTATTATAGAGATGCCGTTTGAAAGAATAGCGATGGGTTTGGTTGGACCCTTGATGAAGTCTGCCAGGGGACACCAGTATATTCTGGTCATAATGGATTACGCTACCAGGTACCCGGAAGCGATCCCGTTACGCAATACGTCAACCAAGACCATTGCCAGAGAGCTAGTTCATGTCTTTAGCAGGCTGGGTATACCCAAGGAGATACTAATTGACCAGGGTACACCGTTTATGTCAAAAGTCATGAAAGAGTTATGCCGCCTGTTCAAAATTGAACAGTTAAGAACTTCGGTTTATCACCCCCAAACCGATGGGCTGGTCGAGAGGTTTAACAAGACGTTAAAACTCATGCTTAGGAAAGTGGTCGACAAGGATGGTAGGGATTGGGATTACTTATTACCGTATTTATTGTTGGCCATAAGAGAGGTTCCCCAGTCCTCCACTGGGTTTTCACCCTTCGACTTGTTGTATGGGAGACACCCAAGGGGGTTACTAGACATTGCCAAAGAGACATGGGAGGGGCAGTCTAGTCCTTACAAAATGGTGATTGAGTATGTTTCTCAAATGCAGGAGAGAATTGCTGCGGTAGTGCCGATAGTGAGAGAGCACCTGGAACAGGCTCAACAGGCACAGCAGAGGGTATACAACCGCAATGCCCGGTTACACAGCTTTGCTCCTGGGGACAGAGTGTTAGTGTTGGTTCCCACTGTGGAAAATAAACTTTGGGCTAAATGGCAAGGGCCCTTTGAAATCTTAGAAAGAGTGGGGCAGGTCAATTACAAAGTTTACCAGCCGGGGAAAAGAAAGCCGGAACAGATATACCATATAAATTTGTTAAAGCCCTGGAAAGATAGAACGGTACTGTCGGCCGTCCGAGCCCCTCCAGTAAATCCAGGGCCCTTAGTTCCCGAAGTGACAGTGGCAAAAACCCTGTCGGCAATTCAACAACAAGAGGTCAAGGAGTTTCTGATCAGAAATAGGGTTCTGGTCTCTGACGTACCTGGGAAAACCTCGGTCATTAAACATGACATCATCACTGACCCAGGGGTTAAAGTTAATCTAAAGCCCTATAGGTTACCAGAAGCACAAAAGAGAATCGGTGTCGAAAGAAATTAAAAATATGCTAGAGTTAGGGGTTATTGAAGAATCACATAGTGAATGGTCAAGTCCCATTGTGTTGATTCCAAAGCCCGACGGGAGTGTGCGTTTCTGCAATGACTTCCGAAAGTTGAACAGTGTTTCAAAATTCGATGCCTACCCGATGCCAAGAGTGGATGAACTGATTGAGAGACTAGGGACGGCAAGGTATTTAACCACTCTTGACCTAACCAAAGGGTATTGGCAAGTACCGTTAACCGAGAGCGCCAAACAAAAGACAGCTTTTTCAGCGCCAGAGGGCTTATTTCAGTACAAGATGTTGCCCTTCGGGCTACATGGGGCACCTGCTACATTCCAAAGAATGATGGACAGGATTCTAAGGCCCCATAGACAGTATGCGGCTGCTTATCTGGATGACGTGGTCATTCATAGTCCTGATTGGCAGTCTCACTTACCCAGGGTACAAGCAGTGTTGGACTCCATCTATAAGGCAGGTTTGACAGCCAACCCAAAAAAGTGTTGTCTAGGCATGGAGGAAGTAAAATATCTGGGATACACCATTGGCAGAGGCCTGATAAAGCCTCAGCTCAATAAAGTTGATGCCATACAAAACTGGCCACGGCCTCTGAATAAGAAGCAGGTGAGAGCCTTCTTGGGAATTACGGGGTACTACAGGAGGTTTATACCCAACTTTGCCACCATGGCAGTCCCACTGACTGACCTGACCAAAGGCAAACAAAAAGTCATGGTAGAATGGAGTCCTGAGGCAGAGAAAGCTTTTCAGGAGTTGAAAGTAGTGTTGTGTTCCCAACCAGTCCTGATGACTCCTAATTTTGAAAGGGAATTCATAGTACAAAACCGATGCATCAGAAGTAGGTATAGGAGCGGTCCTGTCCCAGAACAAGGAGGGTGAGGAACACCCTATTTTTTATCTTAGCAGAAAGTTGAATGTACATGAGAGAAACTATGCCACAGTGGAGAAGGAGGCGTTGGCCATAAAGTGGGCGTTAGAGGCTCTCAGGTACTACTTGGTTGGAAGAAAGTTCAAATTGATCACTGACCATGCCCCTTTGAAGTGGATGTCCGAAAATAAGGACAGTAATGCGAGAATTACGAGATGGTTCTTGGCATTACAAACTTTTAAATTTGCAGTGGAACACAGGCCAGGAAGCCAGCTGGCCAATGCAGACGCGTTGTCACGCGTTCATTGTTTGGTGGCTTCAGTTGTTCCACCCCACAGGTCGAAACAAAGGGGGGGGATATGTGATAGGATCACTGGTAAAGTGGTCTGTGGCAGGTACATTTGTCCCAGATTCCTGTCTTATGTGTTCTAAACCCCCAGGAGAAAGTCTGCAGTGTAGCAGGCTTGAGTCTCGGCTTTTTGAAAAGCCGGTTTGGGACCTGGGGGTTGTGGGTGAGAGGAGAGGGAGGGCTCCACCCTCGGCCACTCCAGGTTTTGGTTCTCGCAGCCTGGTAACAGGCTTGTTAGGGTTCCCACCTGAGAGTGGCCAATATAAGCCTAGTATGTTTAGGGCTGATTGTCTCACCTGGGAGAGCAGGCAGGGAGTTTGCTCAGAGACACTTGAAAACCTAACTGTGAGTACTGTGCTGTGCTTTTGTTGCTGGTGAGGGCATTAGGCCCTGCCAGGTTCTGGTAGTGAGGGAACCACCTGTGAAGTTAGTGCCCCGACAGGGCTAGGATTTATGTTTATGTTTTCTTTATGTTATTTCTGACACTGTACAATAAAGACTGGCGCCGACCAGCTTGTACTCGCATCCAGACTGGTGTGCTGCTTCCCTGCTGCTGTGTGTGTGTGTAAGGAAGGAGACCTCTACCCAGGAGAGGGACCCCTAATCTGACTGTGTCACAATATATATATATATATATATATAATTATTATTATTTTTTTGCGAATGTTTTCAGTAACTGTTCTATATTGCCCAATTTATACTTTAGGTTTAGTGGTCCTTCAAGTCAAGAGATTGACAATATGGAGTTATTATAATGCAATATTATACATGTTTAAATCTACCAACCAGTTAAGTAGGTTAAGACCTAATAAACTACAAATGTCAGAGTGTATGAGCCCATAATGAAAGCATATTTTAACATATCCTCTGCATTTTGCATTGGTCGATCAGAATTGGCGTAACAAGCAGTCAGACAGCAACTGTTATCTTACTAGTAATTGTACCCCGATTCGCTTGGTCAACCGGAGAGCCAAACTAATTGATCTTTTAAATTTGCCCATATACTGTCGCCACATTGGACATAAATCTGAGCACTTCATGCTAATGTTAAGAGCAGGGCCGGTGCTACCATTAGGCAGCTTTAGGCAGTTGCCTAAGGGCGCCGGCTTGAGGTGACTGAGGTCATCAGCACAAAAATGAAAAATTACAGAACTCTCTGAACGAGACATCCTTTTGCTAGTTAGTACAGACAGCAGAAGTGGATTATATAGACAGCTGCTGCACCCGTACTTTTCACCTGCTCTTCTATTCATGTGTAACATGCCTGGCTGGTTCAGCATTGCAGGCAGATAGCAGTGTCCATCCTCTTCCCCACTCCCCCTCTTTGAAAGTACACAGGTGACCTGAGGTTATAAACATTTGTGATACATTCAGCCTAAATTATAGTCAGACACTTTCTGGGGCAGCTCACACATGATGTGGAATAGTATTATTACAGAAGTTGCATTGAATATTGGATGGATCATAACTTCACGATCAATCTAATATTCAGTATGCTATGGTGTTGATGCGGTGTTGAATGTACACCTGTTTAGCATATGTTGCGCAGATTTACACCGCCATGTGTACTTTGGACCCATACTGCCAAAGAGGTGGGACTGGGAGTGTGGGTGGGGGAAGGGGGGGGGGTGCTAGGT
The DNA here is from genome assembly GCA_031769625.1 of Taudactylus pleione. Lineage (NCBI taxonomy): Eukaryota > Metazoa > Chordata > Amphibia > Anura > Myobatrachidae > Taudactylus > Taudactylus pleione. The sequence continues at coordinate 879,030 of JAUIMM010000461.1, read as the reverse complement.
TGAAGCTATGACTAGGGTGCCAAGAAACTTTGCACCGGCCCTGGTTAAGAGTCCTGATATGCCAAGTGTGGACAATTTAAAATGAATTGGCTAATCTAAAGCTACGGGTGTTATGTATTTGTTTCCGAGATAATTAAACCGTTGTGATTTCTTCAAGTTTATTGTTTCCGAGTTACTGAAACCGTTGTGATTTCTGCAATTTTTTCTCTAAATTTAAAGTGGCAATCCGTTATAAGCCGTATAACTGATAGCTTGCTTTAAATATAACAGCAAACTCGCCGAACCATGTTGGTTCCGTAATTTCAGAACCTATTCCATAACCCCACATATGTTAATGGACCAAATCTTATTAAGAAATGTTATACAATAGACTCAGTTCTGCTATTTGTGACCCTTATCCATGGCCCTGCTGCAGGAACACTAGAAAGAGTTTCGACCGGGGGATTACTGCTGCAACAGTTGTTTGTTACGTCATTGCCAAATTTACCAAAACCCAAAACGCTTAGCTTTTCATTTGTTTTCTTCGCAGGGACAGGCTTTTGTCAGAGCCCGTGTCCTTGCAAGAAAATATTGATACATGCCCTGATAAATAATTTCTTCTTGCCGTGATATATAGCAACAAGAAATGATAATTATTGGGACAAAAATATCATGGATGATAAATATGCCTCCTAGGGGTTGATGTATCATGTGGTGAAATGTGTGGACCAGTAGAGAAGGTGCCTATAGCACCCAATCAGCTTTGAGTTAACATTTTTATTTATTTATTTATTAACAGTTTCTTATATAGCGCAGCATATTCCGTTGCGCTTTACAATTGGAAGCATTAACAGAACAAAACTGGGTAATAACAGACGGATATATAGGTAGGAAGGCCCTGCTCGCAAGCTTACAATCTATAGGATTTTTCAAGTACATTCTATAAAATGATAGGTTGAAGCTGATTGGTTGCTATGCCCAACTTCTCCACTGTTGCTCTTCTCCATGCGTTTCACAGCTTGCTGCCTCAACTCCCTTTATCTTTACAATCAAAGCTTTAGTTTTCAATGTGTATCGCAACACATTATTGAGAAAAATTAGTATAAGGGCGGATTTCATGTCAATTAGGAAGACTGTTTTTCATTGTCATTGGGATGATTGCTGAGCAAATAAAACATCCAGAATTCTGTGTATCTTGTCATGGAAGATGTGATTCTCTCCTTTGACTTTTAAAACAACTTAATTCTGGGATTTTGATTGACAGACTATGTGTTCTATGCACACACTCAGCACTGTCACTTTGTGAGTACCGGTAATATTGCACCCGTCACATTATACCTGCCATTCCGTCACAAATCTCCTCTTCTCCCAGCATGCTCTCTGCTCTCCATGCACGAAACTCATTGCACAAAATTTACAGCACTACCAGTCTGGGAAGCTTGTGTTACACGTGTCACTAAAAGATTAATGTGTCTCTTGAAGGACCAGTACACCACAGCATGTAATGTCTATATATTGCCATAGGCTATGTCTGTTCCTTGCCATACAAGCACATTTTGCACTTTGCATATGATGTCTGTCACTTTCTCTAAGTTTTAATTAATCTAGTTTTTGTATATAATTATTTAGTTTATTTCTTCTGGTTTTATTACAGTAGGGAAACAGCTTTCAGTAATTATTATTTATGTTATTAATTATGTATGTTGCATGTTGTCCCAGAGCGAAGAGATCGATAGTCAGCACTTCTACGTTTTCATATTCGGAGAACCCATAACAGTTATCCCCAGTGTTGTCCCATTGTCATTTAGTGGGTGTAAAACTTACTCTATGCAGCACTTACAGCATATACTTAAGTATTTTGGGTGCTGTAGGTTAAACCCTGTCTGTACTGTGACTCCCATGTTTCATAAAATATATATGGCTCCACAAAATCATCTTGGCCACCTTTGTGAGGGTTAGGGTTAGGCACTAGGGGGATGTTTAGGGTTAAGTACTAGGGGGGGAGGGTTAGGTTTAGGCTGTGGGGGGGAGGTTAGGTTTAGCCACTAGGTAGGAAGGTTAGGTTTAGGGTGCGGGGAGGGAGGGTTAGGGTTAAGCACTAGGGGGGAGGATTAGGTTTAGGCTGCGGGGGGGAGGTTAGGTTTAGACACTAGGGAGGGAGGTTAGGTTTAGGGTGTAGGGATGGATGGTTGGACACTAGGGGGAGGGTGAGACACTAGGGGGAGGGTTAGGTTTAGGCACTAGGGAGGGAGGTTAGGGTGTGGGGAGGGAGGGATAGACACTAGGGGGGAGAGTTAGGTTTAGGCTGCGGGGGGAGGTTAGGTTTAGACACTAGGGAGGGAGGTTAGGTTTAGGCACTAGGGAGGGAGGTTAGGGTGTGGGGAGGGAGGGTTAGACACTAGGGGGTAGAGTTAGGTTTAGGCTGCGGGGGGAGGTTAGGTTTAGACACTAGGAAGGGAGGTTAGGTTTAGGGTGTGAGGAGGGAGAGTTAGGATACCTACTGACAGGTGCCGGTATGCTAACTGGAGATGTGCGGGTTTGGTTTTACTCGACTTTACTAGGATATGTTCGGAGCTCTAAAACAGCATCTTATTGGCTATTGGCTGTCGTGTTTTGGATATCCAGTAAAATAAATCCGAACTAATCCGAACTTGCGATAAGTTTGTCGAAAAGAACCGAGTAAAACCGATTCCGCACATCTTTAATGCCAACCCTGTTGGAATGCCGGATTCAGGATTCTGACCTCCGGGATCCCGAGCGCCGGCATCCTGTACCCAACACGTGGCAAAAGCTACTCTCCATTTGCTGCATACTGCAGAGTCATTCATATTAAAAAGGTCTAACATTGTATGTGACTCTTAAATAGATTTCACACCTGAATAATCGCCGTTGCCTGCAAGTTACTGGCTATTTCATTTACCCTGGACATGATTTGCCGTCCCAAAATATGGACTTTTTCTTTTATATAATATTGATCAACCTTACTGTAGTGTAAAATCACAGAGCTTCTATCAAGACATCACGTGTTCACCAGCGCATTACAGGACAGCGCCATCTAGCCCTGACTGTATGTATTGTCACATAAGTAAGACATTGGCTCCTCCATTTTTCTAAAGTATAAAAAATGTCAAGACTTGATGGTCCAGGCACCTTAGGAAACACTTGCAGGGCACATACTGTCTGTCTCTCTCTTACCAATCACTGACTTTATACCCCTTGTTTCCAGTGGTGACGGAGCGGAAGAAGCTGGGGAACTGGACTTCAGTGCTCTACTGAAAAAAAGGTGAGAGAGTAATGTAGCAGTATATCCCTCCCTAAGAACAGTTCTCCATATACTGTACACACTCCATACTTACACTATTGTATATATGCTGATATGGCATACATTCTTACTGTCCATGATTAGTCCGTATTCCTCTCACGCAGTATTATACATGTTCATTGTTTGGTATCTACTTTGCAAATCATTTCCTCATTGTTCTGTATCTCCCCCCATAAAGCTTCTACTACAGTACACTGGGCATATCCCAAGCAGATCATTCTCCTATTTTTTCTATATGTTCCTCATGACTCTTGAGGGCTCTGTGCAGGGCTGTAACTGGGGGTGGGAGAGGGGTGCTACTGCCCAGGGCCTAGGGGGCAGCATGGCTGTTCCCCCGTGGCGCCTTTATTTGGCTGTACAGAGTACCTGGAACAGCACCCTGCAGACTAAAGAGGGGCGGTCATCTTCTTCCTGCCCTAGCGACCCCGCCCACCATCATCACTACGTCACGTGTCTGGGGGGGAAGTTTTTTAGACTGAAATGGGGGCATCACAGTATTAAGTAACTCTGCTCGCTCTATATAGTCTTTGCCTTGGGAGCTGAGCTATAAGATAATGTTAAACCGGGGTAATAAGTTATTATTTCATCGATGCAATAAGTGTATATTTAATAAATAAGCCCCATCACACATCCAGCATTTTTTTATATGACTGTAAAGCTGAATCGCCAAGTTAAATATTGACTATGCTGTGCCCCATGTTGCTCAGCAGTGGAGGGCAATAAACCCGTCGAGATCCTGGCGCCAGTATTGTGAGGGCAACATACTCACTGTTGACATAGTGAGTGTCGATATCCCGTATCCCCAAAACATCCACCAGTGGGGAGTCATGGCATTTTCAAATGTGCTTCTTACTGTACATAACTTCCACAGTAGGTCTCTGACACTCGGCTGTACGCTGACAGACATACTGTACAGCGCACTGCATCTGCTCCTGTTACAGCTCTCTACTGCTTTTCACACCTCCACTCTACTGTACACTGCTATAAAATGACCTCATTATGCACTAGACTAATATAGTGCTGACAAAACAGCTGTATATATCATATGTTGAATCTTGTACTTGCTATAAGTAGGCTGAAGCTTGTAAAGGGTGGTTACAAAAGTGCAAAAGGTCTGTTTTGTGATGTCGCTCACACGACACAATTACTTTGGTGCAAATGCACCATGTACTGAGGGCCTGATTCAGACCCGCTCTCAAGCGCATAGCGCAAGCGGGTCGATGGTGGGGTACTGCGCACGCGCGGTGAGCGCCGCTCGCATGTGCAAGCCCTGGAGCGAGAGAGAACTCACTACAAAAGGGGCGGCTATCGATGTTGATCGACAGCTCGCCTGTTTTGTAGGCGGGGAGGGGGGGTGGCTACACAAACGGAGGCGTTTCCGAAGGAATGCCTGCCGTTTGTGGGAGGCACCACTGACATCACCAGTGATGTCAGTGGAGAGCTTCCTGCTCTGTTAGAGCAGGAAGCTCTCGGGGGCTTGCGACGGAAGAGACCCTACCACAAGCCCCGATGGTCGGGTGGTCACCCACAGCTTAGCGAGCGGCCAGGAGGCCGCAACAAAAAAAAATAACGCCCTGATTCAGAGCGAGCGCTCTTAAAGAGCGTCTGGCTCTGAATCAGGCCCTGAGTTCAGGGTAGAGGCATTGTATGCAGACACATCATATGCAACATAGACACCCACATGGGATGTATGCAACTAGTTGCATACCTCCTAACTATTCGGCGGGACTTCATGGGACTAGTCTTGCAGTCGGTATTCATTTACTTGCAGTAATTTCCTACCCCCCAACATGACCCTTTCCATCTGCTCTGCTCCTGGACTTCCCACCTAATTTATGACTGCCGTCACCTGTGTTGAACTAGTTAATTGTTATTACACAGATGACTGCAATAATAAATTAAGAGGGAAGTCCAGGAGCAGAGCATTTTGTACCGAATCATGTTGGAGGGTCTGTGAGTTGGGAGGTCTCAGTTGCGTGTGGCTTGTAAACTGAAGTGCTAAACATGCCCCCAAGTAAACCACGCTCTTGTGTCCGATTTGAATCGTTATAATGTTGGTGGTTATGGCAGTTGCAGCGTGTTCACACACATTTAAAAAAATTTAGGGGTCTATTTACTAAGCAGTGTTAGGAGACAGAGTGAAAAGTGATAAGGTGACAGCCAATCAGCTCCCAACTGTAATTTTTCAAACACAGCCTGTGAGATGGCAGTTAGGAGCTGATTGGCTGGCACCTTATCACTTTTCACTCTGTCTCCTCTGTCTCCTGATCACCATCGCGACCATCAACCTGGTCGGTCGTTAAGCTGTGGGTGGTAACCCACAGCTTAACGATCGACAAGGAGGCGGCCGTTCAGGATGCAAGCGACCGCCCTGATTCAGTGCGACCACTTGCAACTAACGACCGCCTCTGAATGAGGTCCACAGTCCTAATATCCCCTGACTCTCACAATTAATTTATAACACAAATGAGTCTAAACCCAGCAGTATTTAGGATAAAAATGCAGATGTGTAAATGAATGTAGGGGCAGTCCTCAGTGGTGGATTTCCCACTAGGCATGTGAGGCATATACCTAGGGGCATCCCTTGTGGGGGCGGCACGGTGGCTCCCCTGCATCAGAGCTCCAGTGGGCTGCTGGCCTGATGGGGCCGCCTGGAGACCGGGTGATTCCATTTTTTTTCTTTTTGTCAATACGGCAAATTGTGGTGCGAGAGGTGGAGTGAGGTTGGGGCTGTCTTGGCTGTTCGGGGGCAATGGGACCAGCCCTGAGGCATTACCATTTTGAATGGGCTACTCAGACTGATTTGTGCACCAGCATGTTTTGCACTTTTGTACTTGTCCTTGATTGACAGCTTGATAATGTGGAAACGTTCCTTGTTCCTTAAATCTTGCTATCTGAGATATTAGACTGTCTTATCAATAGACCACTATTGGGAAAGCCATATTTCTTGTCATGATAGCACTACATTGCAGGTGGTACTAATGCTATGAGTTTTGTAACATCCTATAGATTCAAGGTGTTCATTATCATGTTTATGCCTTTGTTACTTTCTGTTCCCTACCAGAACTGTACATACTGTAAGCTTTTGCTTTCTCTTCCCAATATATCTAAATATAGCTTTATATACCTTCTTTGGCTCGCTCAATGCATTTCATCCAGCTCTCATGCTTGCTGCCTCTCCCTTTTCTGCTAATTGCAATGCTTCCATTTCACCCACCTTGCTTGCAAAGCTCTTTCCAATGCTTGCTCCATCCCCCTCACCGTACACTCTCTTGCAATGTTTGCTGCACTCCTCTCACCCTGCTCTCTTGCAATGTTTGCTGCACTCCTCTCACCCTGAGCTCTTTCGAAGCTTGCTGCACTCCTCTTGCAATGCTTTCTGCACTCCTCTCACACTGAGCTCTTTCAAAGCTTGCTGCACTCCTCTCACCCTGCTCTCTTTCGAAGCTTGCTGCACTCCTCTCACCCTGTTCTCTTTCGAAGCTTGCTGCACTCCTCTCACACTGAGCTCTTTCAAAGCTTGCTGCACTCCTCTCACCCTGTTCTCTTTCGAAGCTTGCTGCACTCCTCTCACACTAAGCTCTTTCGAAGCTTGCTGCACTCCTCTCACACTGAGTTCTTTCGAAGCTTGCTGCACTCCTCTCACACTGAGCTCTTTCGAAGCTTGCTGCACTCCTCTCACACTGAGTTCTTTCGAAGCTTGCTGCACTCCTCTCACACTGAGCTCTTTCGAAGCTTGCTGCACTCCTCTCACACTGAGCTCTTTCAAAGCTTGCTGCAACCCTCTCAGGCTGCGCTCTTGCAATGCTTGCTGCCTCACTATTATCCTGCTCTCTTGAAATACGTGATGCAATCCTCTCACGCTGCACTCTTGCAATTCTTGCTGCACTACTCACACTGCTCTCTTGCAATACTTGCCCGATTCCTCTCACCCTGCCCTCTTTCAAAGCTTGCTGCACTCCTCTCACCCTGCTCACTTGCAAAGCTCGCTGCATCCCTCTCATCCTGTTTTCTTGCACTACTTGCTGCACTCCTTTCACCCTGCTCTCTTGCAATGCTTGCTTTACTTCTCTCACCCTGCTATATTGCAATGCTTGCTGCATTCCTCTCACCTTGCCCTCTTTCAAAGCTTGCTGCGTCGCTCTCACCCTGCGCTTTTGCAGTGTTTGCTACATCCCTCTCACCCTGCGCTCTTGCAATGCTTGCTGCACTCCTCTCACCCTGCGCTCTTGCAATGCTTGCTGCATCCCTCTCACCCTGCTCCCATGCAATTCTTGCTGCACTCCTCTCACCCTGCGCTCTTGCAATGCTTGCTGCACTCCTCTCACCCTGCTCTCTTGCAATGCTTGCTGCATACCTCACCCTGCTCTCTTGCAATGCTTGCTGCACTCCTCACCCTGCTCTCTTGCAGTGCTTGCTGCATACCTCACTCTGCGATCTTGCAAAACTTGCTGCATTCCTCTCACCCTGTGCTCTTGCAATGCTTGCTGCACTCCTCTCACCCTGTGCTCTTGCAATGCTTGCTGCATCCCTCTCACCCTGTGCTCTTGCAATGCTTGCTGCACTCCTCTCACCCTGCTCTCTTGCAATGCTTGCTGCACTCCTCTCACCCTGCTCTCTTGCAATGCTTGCTGCACTCCTCTCACCCTGCTCTCTTGAAATGCTTGCTGCACTCCTCTCACCCTGTGCTCTTGCAATGCTTGCTGCACTCCTCTCACCCTGCTCTCTTGCAATGCTTGCTGCACTCCTCTCACCCTGCGCTCTTGCAATGCTTGCTGCTTCCCTCTCACCCTGTGCTCTTGCAATGCTTGCTGCACTCCTCTCACCTTGCTCTCTTACAGTGCTTGCTGCATTCCTCTCACCCTGAGTTCTTGCAAAGCTTGCTGCATTCCTCTCACCCTGCGCTCTTGCATTGCTTGCTGCATTCTCTTAATATTATACACTCACAATGTTTATGCACCTCTTTCATATCTATAATTGTACGTTCTTTCTATTTCTCTATCACACTTAATCATCTTACACTTGCATCTCTTTTTCTTCCCGTAATTATTTTTTCCTTATTTTTCTCTGTCCGTCATGATGCATATAGAGAGTAAGTTCTCAGTGATGTGCACGCTGTTTGCATGATAGAGCTTTACTGACGCTTCAGCCAAACTGACTATGCCAGTGGCTCTGACTGATGTCTGGAGGCCAGTAATATGCATTTAGTAACGCTTAGCGGATGTCGCCACTCATTTCCTGCTGATTAGTTCACCTCTCGGTTCTGCTAATAACAGATAGACAGATAGATAGATAGATAGATAGATAGATAGATAGATAGATAGACAGACAGACAGACAGACAGACAGACAGACAGACAGACAGACAGACAGACAGACAGACAGACAGACAGATAGATAGATAGATAGATAGATAGATAGATTAGATCAGGGATAGCCAACCTGGTCCTTGAGAGCTACCAACAGTTCATGTTTTTCAGGCCACCTGTGGATCTGTAGAATATCGGTTAGGAATGAATGCACCACATGTTTGAAAATGTGACAGTATGCCGGCCATACATTGCCAGATAAAATGTCTGTCGGTCTAACAGGCATTTTATCTGGCAGCCTGCCACCCTGCAGATATCGCGGACATACACTGTGAGATATCCCATGTGTATTGGCCCCGATATCTGTGCTTCGGCCCGGGAAGGAGACATTTCCCCGTTTCTTCCCTGTGAAGGAACAGGGGAAATGTCTATCGGGAGGCCGCGACTTACCATACACTGCCTGATGCGGCCGACATTTAACTTACAAAATATTGCATCGGACGGGCATGCTGGGCAATCAATATTGGATCAATATTTTACCCTCGGTCGCCCACACACAGTATAATTATCCGGGGGATCCGCTGATATCGGGCGGATCGGGCCGATAATTGTATAGTGTATGCCCGGCATTAGTAATGACTACACCTGTTCTCCAGCTACTGTAGGTGGTCTGGAAAACGTGTTAGTAGCTCTCAAGGACCAGGTTTGACACCCCCTGGATTAGATAGATAGATAGATATGAGATAGATAGATATGAGATAGATAGATACTAGATAGAGAGATAGATATGAGATAGATAGATAGATAGATAGATAGATAGATAGATAGATAGATAGATAGATAGATATGAGATAGATAGATAGATAGATAGATAGATAGATAGATAGATAGATAGATAGATGAGGAGATATTATAGAGAAGCACGTAATGCAGCTGTCCTTCTCCTGACAACCAGTGAGTAATAGGATAGTGTACATCATAGTCTGGAGCAGAAGCTGTGTTACTATATTAAACACCTCTCTGGCAGCTGGTCAAAAATATCTCTTGTCACCGCACAGCTTGAATGGGAAAGAGGTAGACGGCAGAAGCATTGAGAAAGCATTCTGGGCAGAGAGGGGTGTGTGGCTACTTCCATGGACTGATAGCAAGAATGGGGGAGCTATATGAACATTTCTGTAACATGAGGTATATGATGTATTTTACAAGTAATGAGCTATAGATAGAACATGAGTTACAGTATACCAAGTGATTTAACAAACAAAATCAAAGTAGAAGTTGAAGTTATAGCAGACTCCTTTCTCAGGCTGCTCTGGATAATTAGCTCTGGAACCATTAGATGAATATTAGATGACATTATCTAGGCTATGCTGGTATATCTAGGGCTCGATCTGAGCTTTTGTATTTCAAAACATGTGTGAGATGGTGGCAGAAAGGATCCCAGAGAGCTCATAGCTCAATCATAGCTCAATCATAGCTCAATGTCCATGTTATAGAACTGCTGTATACATGGGGTTATTTATAATGGGTGCAGGGAGTGGGGTGCTCACAGGTCCATGGGACCCACAACGTCGTTCAGACATATTGCTGGTACACACTGGGCGATGGGCACCAGATATATCGGCCAATCAACTGATCGACCAATATATCTGTCAGTGTGTAACCATCTTTAGATGTAGTGCTGGCGGTTTCCCATTCATGTTGAATTAAAGAGCGGGATGTAGTCAGGATACAGGCGTGCGGGATAGCCCCGACACCCACATCCTGACATGGGACCAAAGATAGGCATCAAAATCCCGACGCCTAACAATAGCCCCACTACTAAATCCCGACACCAGGCTTACCGAATGAAGGTAAACCGTGTGTCTTAGCGTGTAGCCACAGGGGGAGAGGGTTAGCTTTAGGGACCCCCGGGGGGACTTAGGGCTAGGCACTCCCCGGGGAGGGTTAGGGTAGGGAAAGGGGGGATTAGGCACCACTAGTGGGGGTTAGGGTTAGGCACCACTTTTAGGGGTAAGGGTTAGGCCCTCCCTCCAGAGGATTAGGGTTAGGCACTAACAGGGGGAGGTTAGGGTTACGCACCACTAGTGGGGGTTAGGGTTAGGCACCACTAGTGGGAGTTAGGGTTAGGCACCCCCTCCAGAGGGTTAGGTTTAAGCACTAACAGGGGGAGGTTAGGGTTAGGCACTAGAGGCGGAGGCAGGGGCGCCGAGAGGGGGGGGAACGGGTACAGATTAGCCTGGCCCGGGCTTCCTGAGGGGCCCGGCGGGGGCCCGGCGGGGGTCCGGCGCCGCCTCCCCCTCCCTCACAGCAGCACAGCACACAGCGTGTGCTGAGCTGCAGTTGGAGACTGCTCGTGGCTGCTGAGTAGCAGCCACAGCAGTCTCCTATGCCTGTGCGGGGGAGCGATCACACTGATCGCGCCCCCCTGGCTTTGCACCGGGCTGAGGAGGCTCAGAGCGTCCCCCTCCCCGGCGCGCAGCGCCGCTTCGCGGTGCTGCAAATCTTTTATATATTTTTTTTTTCGGCAAGGGAGCGTGGCCACGCCTCCCGAGATTAGGCCACGCCTCCTATTACCGAGGCCCGCCTTGGCTCTTGGCGGCCCTGGGCGGAGGTTAGGGTTAGGCATCACTAAGGGACGGTTAGGGTAGAGAGAGGGGAGGGTTAAAGTACTTACCTTCTGTAGTCAGAATTTCGACCTGTCGGGCTGCCGCTGTCGGTATTTGATGCGCCAGCATTACACACCGATTCCATAAATATAGGGAGAGATTTACTAAAACTTCAAAAAAAGGAAAAGTGCATGTGTTGCCATGGTAACCAATCAAAATCTAGCTATCATTTTCTAAAATGGAATAGATTAACGATAGGTAGAATCTCATTAGGCATCACCTTCACTTTTTCTATTTAGAAGATTTTAGTAAATATATCACTAATTCCAACACATTCTGTAATAAGTTAATATTTAAATGTGTACTCAATACCAACACCTTAGTAGAGTAAGTCATTTTTGGACTAAACTAATTGTTATGAGAATTCCGTTTATCAGTTTACTAAGAGTTAATGTCCAGCATTTGGTTAGTAATTGCAGACAGCTATTTTGTGAAATGACTCAATATGTAGATTTGAAATGACCAGGAATTAGTGACACGATGTGTTGTGAGTCAGTCTAGGTTACAAGGATAATTGATATGTTATTCCCGTCAATATTTTAGGTGACAAAGGGGTCTATGTACTAAGCCTTGGAGAAAGATAAAGTGGACAGAGATAATGTACCAACCAATCAGCTCCTAACTGTTATTATCAAACACAGCCTGTAAGGTGACAGTTAGGAGCTGATTGGCTGGTACTTTATCTCCATCCACTTTATCTCTCTCCAAGGCTCAGTACATAGACCTCCTATATGAGTGCTTTTTAACATGTCACAACAATGTGTAGATACAGTTGGGTTCCACTGCATTATTCTGGATATGACAGAGATTTTGCACATTGCATGTGTTGCAACTATGTCGCTGAGACTGCAATGGCCAGAGACCAACAAAAAACATATTGCCATGTTACTGTACACACATTGCATGTTAGTTTCTGGCTATGAAAGCAGCATTGCAGAAAATCATTTGGGGGGGGCATAGATCTCAAGTGTACGATGGGCAGTTTAGGGTGGTTTGTAAGTATTACGAGTGTTCACATGGTGGATGTTATAGGGAAATTTGGAAGAGTTCTAGGGGTTCACAAGCTTATTTCGGAGCTCAAATGGACATTTTTTCAGGCATGCTCACTTTGCAAGTAAAATTCTGTCATGTGAAGAGAACATTCATAATATTAGAGGAATTACATTCAATAAACTTCCATCAACTGGCAGAGTCAATCATTGTTAGAGTCCTTCTGAATAAAGTGTTCCAACACTCCAGCAGTTTGTTCAATACTCATTTATTCCGCCAACGTTGGAGTAAATTCCTACCCTCTAACATTCCTCCTCCCATCAGGTACAAAATGCTCTACTCCTGGGCTTCCCATCTAATGTATGATTGCAGTCACCTGTGTTAAACTAGCTAACTGATGAGAAAGGTGTTTCAACACAGGTGGTTGCAATCATACATTAAAGGAAGTCCAGGAGCAGAGTATTTTGTACCTAACGGAACGGGTCATGTTGAAGGGTCTGTAAATTGGAGTTCATAAAAACTATTATAGTTCCCACTAATATAAATGACAATGTTTTGCAGGTTGCGGCCCACTTCAACAGATAGGACACTTCTATGATGCGTTCCAGATGGCATAAAGTGACCTGGAGCAGTTTAATCTTCATACTGTATAATAAGCAGTGAAGTACATCAAGAACCATCCATGACTGCTCTGTTAGGTGAGACCGTCTTACCTATCAGAGCAGCTACGGATGGTTATCCTTTATATTATCCCTAATCATTATACAAGTCTCCTATGTGATGAAGCAGGCTATGACCATCGAAACACATCATTCATAATACTGGGAACTATAATCATCTGCTCCAACTTTGACAGAATAATTGAGCCAATGTCTAGAGTGTTAGAACACTCCATTCAGGAAGACTCTTGCAATAATGCTACCAGCACACCTGTGCCAGTGAGAGCCCTTTCCTCACAGTGACTATTGCACCTGTGCCAGTGAGAAACCTTTCCTCACAGTATCCACACTGAAGAGACATCTCGATTCCCTTCACATCTCTTGTATCTCAGAGTAGTGTCATGGATTTCACATTTCTAATAGAATCATAATGTTCCCAAGCACATCACCCCAGGAGAAACCGCCTGCCAGCCTATGTGGTCCCATGGTGCTTCAGGGCTTACAGACTACAGTTTGAATGTAAACTCCTTCAGTAATTTACTTCAATCTATGACCGCTGGAGCATCGTGAGACTTCAAGTGTCGTCTCTCATGGTTTTATCTCTAGAAAGGTGGGGTCTCATCATGGACCACATAATTCCACTTTGTAGGGGCAGTGGTAGGGCGATTGCTATTGCATACATATACAGTTTCTGTGTACTTCCTCTAGACTTTACTTTGGCAGGAGCTTATTTCCACTTGCCATAATTTATATATAAAGCAGGTGCTACAAGCACAAAAGTGGGTACATGCAATTGTTTTGCAGCACCTGTCAGTCACAAACACCCCCTTTCCCCCCCCCCCATTATACAGTAAGCTAGAGATGCTGTCACAGTTACAGAGTTGAATGGTGTCTAATGCTTTTACTAATGCTTTTAGTTGTCTGTTGCATAGTATGCACACTGCTGAGGTTCCTCTTGCACCCAAGCTGTATTGCTACTACGTTTGCACCCATATTTTGCATGGGCTCCTATTTGCCATATTTTCTCTTTGCATGCCATGGTACTGTACTAGTTTGCCTTATCTACTGCATGTCCGAGATATCATGTCTGAATGTCTGTCTACCTCTGCCTGGTCTCAGCCAGTGAACAATGGTTTTGATGGTTGCCTTGCACTGACTTGTCTTGCTCTCTCTTGCCCCCGGCGATGCGGGTGCTGTCTCCGATGCATGTTTTTCTGAATGCCTCTTTGCGACTCCAGCAGTTTCCTGCGTTCAGTAAATCGGTAAGACCCAGAACATACAATGGCCTTCCAATAAGGTCAGGAGGTGATCTGTGATCAGGAACCGTTAGAGTTCAAAGTCAAACACAGTTATAATTAGCACAGTATTGTTACCCTATTTAAGGCCTTCTTCCTAACCCCTAGAGGATAAACCCATCAACAGAGGGCCTGATTCACACCCGGACGCTATTTGTGGACACTCGTTCTTAAAAAGGGGCGGGATATTTAAATTGTGCGCTCGCTCTTTGCGGTGTCTTGACGCCTCTATGTCTGAGCGAGCTTCCGAAAAATGCGCTCGCTATTTTGTAAAGACGCCTCTTTGCCGTTCGCATCACACGTCATCTCCGGTATTTATTAGATTAATCGGGAACATCGAAAGGCATCTAAACTGCTCGCAGTGCTTGTGGTAGGATTTTCTTCCCGCTATCACTGCGAGCAGTTCAGGCTAAAAGACAACCAAGTGACGTGGTCGATGACGCTCCTTTACTAATTATGCACTCCCATTAAACGCCCTTTTGACTGTTAGGCACGCCTGCGTTCGGATCTCCACTCCCACGTTTTCAAGCACCTTCCCCTGTTTCCACCCACAAACGGTACATTCTGTCAATCAAATTAGCAGCCCCTCGCTGTTTTACGAGCGCACGATTTGTGACCGCAATGACTGTTTTGCGCATGCGCATTACGACCCATATGCATGCGCAGTTGTGCGAACATCGCTCAGAGCGAACGAGCGTCCGCTTACGAGCGGCTCTGGATCAGGCCCAGAGTCCAGGTAGAAACAGTTCAGAACACTTTGTCAAGCAAAATGTCAGCTTTAATATGCTGCCAAAAGGCCCTGTACATTAATTGTGATTAGGGAGAGACAATAGAAGCAGGTTGGCAGGTCTTAATAAGAAGAGAGTATTACATTGTCTATCTTGCAGCGTTCATGTGATTGATGTATTCAGCCTCCTATTTAAAACAGGATTTACTGTCCTTAACAACATGAAGTGCTGTGAGATTAATATCCCCTGTAAACACATGTGCTAATTGCAATTTACAGTGTAATATATATATAGGAATACAGTATCAGATCTTATCTGAACCGCAGCCAAAGCACGTTGGTTTATGAAACGGTTCTATTTGTGGTCAACTTCATTACAAGTAAACAGCAGCTCTATTACTTTGTAACTAAATTCTGTACAGTAGCTCACATCCTTCCAATCCTTGTGCAGCAATACATTTAGCAATTCCCCTCTGTAAATCAACTGTCCAATGTATCATAGACATATGGTACTGAGTGTTATTTACTAACATTGCAATCTGCCCTATAATTCCAGCAGCCAATCAGCAACAAGCTTTTATTTGTCTAGACAAGAAAGACAATGAAAGCAAATATCTTGTTGGTTGAAGTGTTTTAGTACAAATCTGTATCTAAACACAAAGTTAGCACATAATTGTCACAGACTCTTCCCTCAAAACTTGGTGGCACAATGCTCACCCGTGAGGTTTTCATCTTTGACCTCGTCAGAGGCCAGAGGCCACCTTGGCTGCTTGTTGACATGATCTTCTCTGACAGCAATGAGGCAAAGATGGAAGTCGAGCCAGATGTGGACGTTTGGGACATCCTCCGTCAGGCACCACCCTCTGAATACGAGAAGATTGCTTTCCAGTATGGTATCACTGATCTGCGTGGTCTCCTCAAACGTCTCAAGAAGATGAAGAAGGAGGAGAAGAAGAGCACAGGTGAAGAATGTTACCCAGAAACCCTTCTTAACATAAATAAGTGTCACCTACATATGGTGGAGCCAATCATATTGTACACTGCACCAGTACAAATTGAATACAATAACCTCACTAGAGTGTGCTAGAATTGAGGCCACGGTAATACATTCCTTTGGGTTTGAAGCCCATAAAATGTGTATATTATTCTGATTCTTGAGAATAGTTTGTATATTGCCAACTGTTATATATATATATATATATGAGTGTTTGGCATTTACTGTAGTCCGTTTTTATGGGGGAACACATGAATTAGCGGGCCTAGGTGGTAGAGTCTACAGGGCTGCTAAAGTTACCATTTGACAGGAGACGTCAGATGGATCAGGGATGTTCCTACAGTAGGTTTGCACTGTGGAGAAATGTGATTTCATTTTGTGGGATGAGATTATTCCCATCCTTGCCAACTTGTCACTGTGCGGGTGGGTGCGACCCATCTTTAGGCCCAGCCCCCCCGCAGTATAATACTGCAAATCATGGGTCTGTGAAGAGGGCGGGGCCAAGTTGATGTCATTATTTGAGATTCAAATCATCGGGCCCCATCCCTCCCATATCACTAGGAAGTGGGAGGGGTGAGGGAGGATGATCGGCTCTTCCTGGAGTCCACTGGACTGATTCACTATGAATCGCTATTCTGCTTATACGCACGCTACGCAGTTGCTAATATCAGCGGTGATATGTAAATGTTTGCAATCGCAGCCTGACATAAAGGCGCCCACTTCCCCTTACTTACATCCATATACTTGACCAGCATAGTGAAACAATCGGTAACATCGAGTAACATCTGACAGTTAGGGAAGCCCAGACCTTACTCAGGAATTGCTTACTTTTGCGCACGCTATGGCATCTGGTATCACAGTGGATAAATTATGCGCGCCCCTGCAACGGCGTTGAAAGGCACTGGCACGCCTTAATTTGCCCGACCACCCCACCCTGTCACAACCCACAAACGGTACTTCCTGTCAATCACTCTGCCACTGGTCTGCATACCTTCTGCGATCGCAATTCCTACCGCATTGCCTAGTTCACGCATTGCGCACTGCGATGCATACGCATGCGCAGTGCGAATGGATCAACCATTGCTTGCGTATAAGCAACTGCTCTCCTTGCTGAATCAGGCCCCGAGTTGGCGGGAATGTAGAAGGGTCAGTCAGGGAGCAATACGCTTGTTTATTGGCAGCTTTTTGCTCCCCATTAAAAGGTTTGAATTTTCTGAGCAGTCTCAGTAGCAGGAAACTTGAACTCATCCCTATACTTTTGATGGGACCCATTTTGCACCCTCCAAGTTTTGTGAAACACTTTGACCAATGTAGTTAAACATTTTGGAGTCCCGATGCTCCATCACATGAATTAGACTCAGAGTCGGACTGGCCCACAGGGGTACAGGGGAAATCCCCGGTGGGCCCCACAGCCTGAGGGGCCCACCCCGTGCTCTAGGGGTGGTGCAGGGTCATGGATGAACTTGGGTGCTTGATTTGTTTCTATGGAAACAACATTAAGATTAGCCCTCCTGCCAATCAAAATGAGTGGAGCTGACACACCCACGTCCCCTTTTTTATAAAGGGGCTCTGGGCTTGATTCAGACCCGCTCGCGAGCGCTGAGTGCTCGCAAGCGTGTCGATGTTGCCCAAGTGCGCATCAGGGAGCCGGCTCCGTCGTGCGCATGCGCGAGACCCGAATAACGACGGCCAAGCCGTCGTTATGGGTCTCGCACAAAAAGGGGGCGTGCTGTCGATGGTGATTGACAGCACGCCCCCTTTGGTGGGCATGCCGGGGGTGTGGCTGCCCAGACAGAGGCGTTCCCATGGGAAAGCCTACTGATAGAGCCAAAAGCACTCCAGGACTTGTGGCAATGAGACCCTACCACAGTGTCTTGTCGCAAGCCCGATGGTCGCGATGGTCTTGACCATCGCGACCATCATTTTGGCCGCTCGCTATAGCTGTGGGTGGTCACCCACAGCTATGCGAGCGGCCAGGAGGCCGCTCCAAAAAGGAGCAGGGACGGCCCTGATTCAGAGCGAGCGCTCTATCAGAGCATCCGGCTCTGAATCAGGGCCTCTGTTCTTTGCATGTCCTCTCTAATGGTTGGCCAAGTCCATTTGTTTTGGCTGGCCACACCCCTTCTGGTAGATAGTCACAGCCCTTAAGCTTGTGCACCTACCATTGCATTCCCTGGTGGGCCCTTCATGCCCCAGTCCGACACTGATTAGACTACACTGGGCAGAAGTTTATTTTACTTCCCAACAGTCATCCAGACAATCTCATGATAAAATATGCTCCTCCCCCAAGCTGCCCCAACCCCTCCTCTGCCTACTTCTGTGTAAACCACAGGCGGTTAAAATATTTATTACTGACAGCATTTGTTGCCGATGTAATCTTCCCACTCCTCAATCCCTGCTCTCTTTAATTTCTGGGGCAAATAGGAGCATTGCCTACTACAGGACACGCCTGATTCAGAGGCGCGCGCTATTTGCTTGCACTTGCTCTGAATCAGGGCGTCCCTATTTTTTTTTTACCGGCCTCCAGGCCACTCGCACAACTGTGGGTGACCACCCACAGCTTGTGCGAGCGGCCTGGCGATGGTTGCGATTATCGCAACCATCGGCATTGTGAGGAGACCCTTGTGGTAAGGTCTCAGCACTCGCAATGCCAAGTGGACTTCCAGCTCTAATAGAGCTGTTGATCAACATCGACAGCCGCCCCGTTTTGCTGTAAGCTTCGGAGCGAATGAAGGTCTCACTTGCTACGGGGCTCGCACACGTCGCGCGTGCGCACTGGACCACCATCGTCCTGCTTGCAAGCGGGTCTGAATCAGGCCCACTGTTCTCTTCTATTACCTCATTTCAACAAATGGGCCTTTTTTGCTACTTGTGATTGGTTTGAACGGGCCCACCGAGAGGATCCTTGGGCCCTAGTGCAACTGCTTTGGAAAAAGCAGATGCTGGGTGAGTGGGTGTGACTGCACAAGGCCATTAGAATATTGGTCTTCCTCGGTCATTTTCCTCTCCCCATAATCTGAATCAGCTGGCTCCATGGAAGAGCAGAAGGGCCTGGAGCTCTATCTCCTCCTCCATATTCAGCAAGGCTAAGTGAGGTCTGGCACTTTAAATCGGCCCTCCAAACCCACTCCTTCCTCCCTCTAACTAAACAGCTTTTTGTCCCTCTGGGCACTGGTTGAAATGGAGACAGATCCTACTAAAGCCACAGGTTCTGTTGTTAATGGAGCATGATACAGCCCTATCATTATTGTAACGCTCTCCAATCATCTCTTCCTTTAGCTTTCCTGAAGAAGCTGGACCCTGCCTACCAAGTGGACAAGGGTCAGAAAATGAAGTTAATTGTGGAAGTGGCCAATCCTGATGCAGAGGTCAAATGGATGAAGAATGGCCAAGAGATCCGTGTCAGTGGCAGGTGAGAGGAGAGAATCGCGTGGTAACGGTTACACGTGTACAAGTAACTTTCATCAATGTAGCCAATATCCCACGGCAGGCGCGTAATCTAAATATATCACATATACAGTATATCAATGTTAGTAGGTGGAACCAGCCTGTACATCCATAGAACTATACAGCGTTCACTCTAGTTTGCAAGCTGATGATTTTAAATTTGCTACTACTATCTCACCCTGTCTTCTCCTTTCTCCCTGTGCCTCCGCCATGCGATTGACCGGAAATTGGCTCATGAATCATTCAGCAAGTAAGTTATCTAATAATTTCTATAAATGTATATCTGTGTCATAAGCATCCTGGGTGTGTTGTGTGGGTGTTGTAGCCTCTATATCAGTACATGAGTCAATGATTATGTAGAACATCATGTAATTCCTATAGTTGGTACTATTGCATTATTTGGCATTTCAGCAGAAAATAGCAAAGTAATAGACACTAATACACTCAGTGAAGGCTTTCGTGTAGACCACTGTGCTTTCCTTACCCTTTGTGTCCCCGCAGTCACAGGTTGAATATTTCTAAGATAATAATAATAGTAATCATAATATACTTCCTGGTAGTTCCCCGGAGAGGACGGCCCATTTGGGGCATCACAAATAGCATCATCACGGCTCCGCCCCCATGGATGGTTTTCATTGGAGGTTGCAGGGCTACGATGATGCGATTAATAGGAAATCTTACCATCACTGCCCCTTGTCCCAACCACTTCAGGGGGCGGGTTGGGGGCGAGCTCAGAATGCGGCAGGGTGGCCCACCTTTCTGGGAGCCGGATAGGTTACCCCCCACAAAAAATCTTGAGTCTCCCGGCAGTTTCAGGAGAGTGAGTATGTATGTATTGTATGTATCATGTAATTGTACCAATGCAAGCTCATGTACAGATGTGTCCTCATACATCTAGCCTCCTTTCGCATTAAACAGGCCTTCTAGTCGCGCCATGCCTTGGTGTGACTCTATAGCGCCGAGCGTCTTTTCATGCTACTTTTTCCCCTCAAATGCATCTTAGTTGCACAGCAATGCGATTAGAATGCACAAGCAGCTTCTGCTGATTAAAATGATATGCATCATGTCTATATTCTGTGTGTGACTGCGGCTGTATCCGCATGTGACATACTACGTTACATTGTCAGCGGCTGTGACACTGTAATGTAGCATTTCTCACTGTAATGTAGGTTTCCATATTTCATATGTGTGTGTGTGTGTGTGAAATACGCAGCACACACACATACACACAGCATACACACACAGCATACTTACACACACACATAGCATACACACACATTGCATACTAACACACACCCTAGTTGCCGGGCTGCTGCTGCTGGGTGGCCGTGATGATCCTCCCTCTAGTTCCCTCTGGGAGGGCTGTGATCGCTGCTCGCTGCCCGGCCACTTCTGGTTCAGCTATCAGCGCTTCCGCGTCTGGTGGTATGAAAGCACCTGACGCACAAGCGCTGACAGCTGTACAGGCAGCGGCCAGGCAGCTCCGATCATGGGTGGCCTGCGGATGGTGGAGAGATGGAGACCAGGCTATCTCCGTCTCTGAAAAAAAGATAAGGATGGTCGAGGGGGGGGTTTCTGGGTATAGGCTTTCTGTAGAATACTGATCGACATCAATCACTAATTAGTGTGTCATATTTTACTATGCATTTTTGTACTACATTACCTTTTACGCAGATTTGGAGAAATGTTTATTACTTTGCATACGGGCACATACTGTATATGCTTTATATCCATGCAATATGGGCCACATACGTTCAATTTAGTATCTGTCCTATTTTGCCTGTACGCTACACTACTAGTAGATAAAAAGCAGACACAATGTACAACTTGTAGACTGTACCTCTAGTAAATTTAATGCTAGTAGACCATAGGCAAACGCAGGGGGGGTTCCGGTTGCCTGGAAAAAGCCCCTCCCCAGCCCACACCATGACAACAATAGAAATAGTAATATAATAGAATTTTACAAGTGCTGCATGTTCTTCTCAGTATCACAAATGAAGTAATTAGCACCTCATTTGGATATTTTAACATGTGTCAGTCAGTAATAAATACACCTGTGCACCAACTCGGAGATATTGGAAAACATGCACTGTTACGGGTGCACTGCTATAGACCATCCATAGGTTTAATTATTAATACTATATAATAATACACTAGTGCATAACAAGACCAATATGTACATATATGTCCAGGGCAGTGCTAAGATATTCTGCTGCTCCGCCAGACTCCTGGACTTGCTCCAATGCTCTGGAATGGTGCCTACATCTGAAATAAATTCAGCTCAGACAGAATGGCCCTACTTCTGCATATAATGGCATACTGTGATCACAGGTCTTGTATACGCTGGAATTATGACACCCAATACACTTTGTATGATGCATATTAAAGCTGCTTAAGTGATAGTTACGCCCTCTTCATGAACTGGAACTCACTCTAAAATTGAGCATTTGGAAACCCCCCTCTAGAAATCCTGCGTTTGCCACTGTAGACTGTACCACTAGTAAATTGAATGCTGGTAGACTGTACCTCTAGTAGATGGAAAACATAATTCACTGCACATGTAATAAAATGGATGCTGTTAGACCGTACCTCTAGTAAATTGAATGCTAGTAGACTGTACCTCTATTAAAGTAATTGTTGGTAGACTGTATCTCTGGTAGATGGAATGTTAGTAGACTGTACATGGGATGCAGGTTGGCTCTACCTCTATTAAATGGAACCCTGTAGACTGTGGGCCTGCTTCTGTAAGGATCGTAATTGCAAAGCTGCACGCAGGCATATACTGCAGTATGTAGTGCACGCAGGCAGCTTTGCAATTGCGATCCTTGCAGATATGGTAATGAGGCATCACGCCTCCTGTGCATTACTTAACCGAGCTGCGTTGTCCAACGCAGCATCAGTTAATCTGCATACCATCGGCCGGCTGTGGTGACCCATGGGATCCTGCAGCCAGCCGCCGCTGTTTAGGGGAAGAGGCCAGGAAATCTCTATCAGCCGACAGAGATCCTGGCTTCTTCCCTCCCGCGCAATGGCAGCGACAGGCCTCCGTTTAAAAAAACTGAGGGCATCGCCGCCCCCTCCATGCCCACAAATGGCAGCAGACTGTCAATTACTGACAGTCTGCTGCCAATATGTGTGTGGCCTCACAGGCCCGTTCTGCACATGCGCGGAACGAGTCTGGCACCTGCGCAGATTCACAAACATCGGGAATCTGCGTTCAGCAGTGCACTAGCATGCACTGCTGAATCAGGCCCTGTATCTCTAGTAGATGTAAAACATAACTTATTGCACATCTAATAAATAGATGCTTGTAGACTGTACCTCTAGTAGACAAAATGCTGTTAGACTGTACTTCTAGTAAATTGAATTCTAGTAGGCTGTTGCAATAGTGGATGGAATGCTGATAGACTGTGCCTCTCTAGTACATGGGATTCTGGTAGACAGTACCTATTAAATAGAATCCTCATCTGCTGTGTCTCTAGTAGATGAAATGCTGGACAACTGTACCTTTAGTAAATGAAATGCTGGTAGACTGTACTACTAGTAAATGGAATGCTGGTAGATTGTATCTCTAAAAAATAGAATACTGGTACACTGTACCACTAGTAAACAGAATGCCGGTAGACTGTACCACTAGTAAATGGAATGCTGGTAGACTCTATTTCTAGTCAATGGAATGCTGGTAGACTCTACTTCTAGTCAATGGAATGCTGGTAGACTCTACCTCTAGTCAATAGAATGCTGGTTAACTGTACCACTAACAAATGGAATGCTCCTAGACTTTACGTCTAGTAAATGGAATGCTGGTAGACTGAACCTCTAGTAAATGGAATGCAGGTAGACTAAACCTTTAGTAAATGGAATGCAGGTAGACTTTACCTCTAGTAAATGGAATGCTTGTAGACTTTACCTCTAGTAAATGGAATGCTGGTAGACTTTACCTCTAGTAAATAGAATACTGGTAGACTGAATCTCTAGTAATTGGAAAGCACATAGGCTGAACCTCTGGTCAGTGGTGTCAAACTTGGGCCCCTCCAGCTGCAGTGGAACTACACATCAAAGCATGCACTGCCACAGTTTTGCTATTAGGGCATGCTACAACTGTGGCAGGGCATGCTGGGATATGCAGTCCCACAGCAGCTGGAGGGCCCGAGTTTGACACCACTGCTCTAGTACATGAAATACTTGTAGACTTTACCTCTAGTAAATGGAACGCTTGTAGACTGAACCTCTAGTAAATGGAATGCTGGTAGACTGAACCTCTAGTAAATGGAATGCTGGTAGACTGAACCTCTAGTAAATGGAATGCTGGTAGACTGAACCTCTAGTAAATGGAATGCTGGTAGACTGAACCTCTAGTAAATGGAGTGCTGGTAGACTGAACCTCTAGTAAATGGAATGCTGGTAGACTGAACCTCTAGTAAATGGAATGCTGGTAGACTGAACCTCTAGTACATGGAGTGCTGGTAGACTGAACCTCTAGTACATGGAGTGCTGGTAGACTGAACCTCTAGTAAATGGAATGCTGGTAGACTGAACCTCTAGTACATGGAGTGCTGGTAGACTGAACCTCTAGTACATGGAGTGCTGGTAGACTGAACCTCTAGTACATGGAGTGCTGGTAGACTGAACCTCTAGTACATGGAATGCTGGTAGACTGAACCTATAGTACATGGAATGCTGGTAGACTGAACCTCTAGTAAATGGAGTGCTGGTAGACTGAACCTATAGTACATGGAGTGCTGGTAGACTGTACCACTAACAAAAATGTATCCGCACAGGAATTGAAAATATATTCCCCTCTTATTATAAATCAATTTGTTTTGTGAGGGGAGGTGCTCCAAAGAATAAATATAATATTACCAAGCACAAAAAGGGAACAAGTATTCTTATAAAGGGCACTCTTAGATTTATAATAATGTTTATATCACAGTTGTCTTCAGGATTCTAATAGTAACTTCTAAAACATAACTTTTAATACTTTTTTATTAAAGGCAAAATATAAATCAAAATCAATAACGATTGTCCACATGGACTTTAATTGTTACAATAAAATGTATGACTGTGGAATCTAGTTGTGCCGAGTGATTATGTAAGTCCTTATGTATCAATAACCCTACAATGCCTTTATCATTAATTCATTTATGCATCTGGGTATTATTATTGAACTAAGGGGCTGATTCAGAGCCGCTCGCACGATGTGTAGGCAGTGCTATCGCACAGCAATGCATTAGCACGCCCAGTATTTCTTAGAGAGTGGTCACATAGTGTATGCAGACACCCACCAGCCTGTTTTAAGACGCCCACTTGTGCACGTCATGTCCAGGAAGCGTATGCAACCATCGGTACATCGGCTGCTATCGCAGCGCTTGAAGTTGACCATACCCTGCCGCAAGCACTGCGAGCACTTCACTCTAAAACGCCGTTGAGATGATCAGGCACGCCTGCGTTTGCACCTCCACACCCCCATTTATAATGGCCAGCCTCTGTTACCACCTACACACAGCTTCCCCTGTCACTCACTCTGCTGGGCTGTCTATGTGCAGCGAGCGGATACATTGCGAGCGGGTCTGAATCAGGCCCTAAGTGTCTATAAATTCTCAGGAAATATCGACGAGATGCTCTTACATCTTATAACACAAAAGACCTCATTCAGAGCCGCTCACAAAAAGCGAGCGCTCGCTCTGAATGAGGGCGGACGATTTTTTTTTTTAAAAGCCGGCCTCCTGGCCGCTCGCTAAGCTGTGGGTGACCACCCACAGCTTTTGTGAGTGGCCAGGTGATGGACCATCGCGACCATCAGGCTTGCGACGAGACCCTTGTGGTAGGGTCTCGTCTGCCCCAAGCCCAGTGAGCTTTTGGCTATAATACAGCCGGAAGCTAACTACTGTCATCACTGGTGATGTCAGTAGGGCCACCCACAAACGGCAGGCGTTCCTTCAGGAACGCCTCTGTTTGTCCAGCCACCCCCCCACCCCGCCTACAAAATGGGGCGAGCTGTCGATCAACATCGACAGCCACCACGTTTGTAGCGAGCCCTGGAGCGAGTGAATTTCTCACTCGCTACGGTGCTTGCGCACACCGCGCGTGCGCAATGCACAACCATCAACCCTCTTGCGAGCGGTCTGAATGAGACCCAAAGTGTTATCCTATCTTATAACACAAAGTGTTATCCTATGACTATGTGGCAATAATAGTCAGTTATATTCAGTATGACCGGACATAGGAGGTATCATTAGAGGATACATATCCTGCTGTTTATTGGTTATTTATCCTAATATGGTTGATGACACAACATGTGTCATTTGCCCTGAGGTTAACCCTATATTAATTTAAGGGCTCTTCCTCTTAGGCCACTAAAGGCTATATATAAATTCTGTGATATATTATGTATCCTGATTAGAACTGTGTTTTAGATGTAATGATTATAATCACCTCTATTAAAGTTCAAAGCTCAGCACATGACCATAATGGTTACAGGTTACTACTCCATCCCATGAACAATTATTATTCTGAGTATCCTGCCATATTATTCTGAGCTTCAGCTTCACACTTTATGTAACAATGATAGAATGTTAAATCAATGTTACCCTTTGCGTGTAATGTTGATATAATCATAAAACACTGTGGGCCTGATTCAGAGCCGGACGCTATTTGCGGTCGTTCGTCCAGAAAATAGGGGTGGCTATTCAAATGAACCGTTCGCTCTTTGCGGACTGTTCACGCCTCTATTTCTGAACGAGCGAACAAAACTTGCGGTTGTTTTTTGAAAAAATATGCCCCCTGGCCGCTAGCATCCTACGTCATGTCCGCCATTTATTAGATTAATCGAGTACATCGACCAGCGTATGAACTGCTCGCTATTCTTGTGGTTGGTTTTTCCTACCAGAATCTTGCGAGCAGTTCTGGCTATAAAATAACCCAGTGACGTGGTCAATGACGCTGCTGTATTAATTATGCACACCCATAAAACGCCCGTTTTGACCTTTAAGCACGCCTGTGTTCGGATCTTCACTCCCCGTTTTCAAACACCTTCTCCTGTTACCACCCACATACGCCTCCTCCTGTCACTCAAAATAGCAGGCATTCGCTATTTAGCGAACAAAAACGATTTTCGGCTGCACTGACTGGTTCGCGCATGCATATTACGATCCGTACGCATGCGCAGTTGGGCAAACATCGCTCGGAGCGAACGAGCGGCCGCTTACGAGCGGCTCTGAATCAGGCCCAGTATCCATATAAGAGCTACCTTATAACTACTAGTACCACTAGTAAATGGAACCTCAGACCCACCCATATGCCTCTCACAGCTCCCCCACTTGTCTACAGCTGGAACCTGCAGACTCTGCAACTCAGCTGAAGGAAGAAGAGGACACTGCAATCCCTCTTCCCCCTTTAATTGGTCCGTTTGGTATGCAGAACAAGTCACGTGATACAGGAGTAAACTACTCCTTATTAGTCTTATCCTCTGCTTTATACCAAATCTGAGAATTAGGGCCCCATTTACTAACGAACTAAAATACCAGCGGAAATTTTAATTTACTATCCCTGTGATACAAACGAAAATTCCACTGGTATTTAGTAATACTTACCCCTCCGGTGAGGTCCTGCGAAGTCCTCGCCCTCGACGAGATCCTCCGCTGCCAGCGACGGGGCTCCAGTGTTATGCGCATGCACAACGGTCCGTCTGCTCATGTGCATGACACGGAGACCCGGCGGTGCCTGGAAGGCTTCGCTGAAGCCGAAAAGGCACCGCCATGCTCCATTGCCAGTAATGGGGCCTGCAACGCTCTCACCATCTGGTGAGAGCGATGCTGAAAAAACAGCGATAATCTAAGATTACCGCTGTTTACTAAATACAGAAAGATGGTGTAACCCCTTTGGCGAGCGCTAAAGGGGCTATATTTTGTTAGTAAATGGGGCCCTAAGTCAGATAAAGAGCAGCTGGCCAATGTGGAGCCAAATCTGCCCTTGCAGGCACACAGAGGCCCTCATTCAGAGGCGGTCGCAAGAAGCGATCGCTCTCTCAGAATGAGGGCGGCCACTTCTTTTTTTTTAGTGCGGCCTCCTGGTCGCTAGCTAAGCTGTGGTATTAGGGCCAGTATACCTCAGTATATCTCAGTACCCCCTCCATCCAGCCCGGAATCGGTATGAATTACTTGCGTCCGGCAGTTCAAATCCCGACAGCGGCTGGCCAACATGGCTGAAAATCCCGATCGTCCCAAGGTAAGTATTTACTAACCTAACCTCCCCCCCTAACCCTAACCCTCCTTAGGGGTGCCTAACCCTAACCTTCCCCCCAGTGCCTAACCCTAATCCCCCCTCTAAGTGCCTAAACCTAACCCCCCCTAAACCTAAGTCCCCCAGAGGAGTGCCTAACCCTAAGTCCCCCCACCCCCCGGGGGTGCCTAACCCTAACCCTCCCTTCCCCTAGTCTAACCCTAACCTCCCGGGGGGGTGCCTGATCCTAACCCTCCCCCCCCCCATCCTTCGATCGGGATGTCGGGCGCCGGTCTCCCGGCGACGGTAAAATGACAGGCGTCTAGATTTAGACGCCTGTCATTTAACCCTCGCCGGGATAAAGCAGTCGGGAAGCCGGCTGTCGGGATTACGTCTGCTTACCTCCGGCCCTGGCTGGGAGGCAGGCACATTTTTATTAGCATAGAGCTAAAACAGTGCACACCTAATAACTGTACAGCAGGTACACTACATATTCAGTCAGACAGAAGAAAACACTGTATATAGTGCCTAGAACTCCTATACATCCATGTTTTCTCAGCCAATTCCCATTTTTCTCCACTGAAAATCCTTAACTTGGAACTATGGGCCTGATTCAGCAAGGAACGCAATGGTGCTTTCACACGCCCTCAGCCGCTGCGTGTATATGCTAATTAGTGCATATGCACGGCAACCGCAGCACAAGATGCAGACACTCAGCAATATAGAATAGAATGCCGCCCATCTCCCTTTACTTACAGCCTGAGTAGGCCGCAAGATAGCGAAAACATCGGTAACATTGCGAACCATCAAAACCATACGCAGAATAGTGGCTGACCTGACCCTCCGCAGAATTTGCTACATCTCTGTGTAGGGTCTGGCAGGGGCTAATTTATGCACACATCTTCAACGGCGTCGAAACGCACTGACACGCCAGCGTTCGCACGATCACACCCCGTCACCACCCACAAACGGTACGTCCTGTCAATCACTGGGTGGTAGGTCTGCGTTCTGTCTGCGATCACGTTCCCCTTCGCAGCGCCTGGTTGGCGCACGCGCACTGCGTCTTATATGCATACGCAGATTGCAAACATCAGCCAGCTGCGTGCGAACGCACCATTGCGTTCCTTGCTGAATCATTATATATTCCTATAATCCAGATTTCTAATGCAACTGGATTGAAGGAGTTGGTGAAAATATTTTCTAACCCGACTGTTTTATTGCAATCAATACTCAACAGGAATCATGCATCTGGTCTATGGGCTGAGCAAATGTCATATTTATTTATTATTACCAATATTATTTATCACATATAACAACAGTTGTTTCAGTAATACGGAAATAGTCATTATATTAGATGGAATGTATTGATGTGAAAGTGCTACTGTGACATTTGAGCAGGTTGCTATTAATGTTGTGTTTAGGTCACACTGTGTTGGGAGTCTCTATTTTATGCACAAATGAGGGGGAGCCCCAAAACGTTTGGTTTTAGGAGAATGTTAAATAGCGCTACAGCAACTTCCTCACACATTGTATACGGTACACTGCAATTTGTCTGCCGAATGCAGTAGATATCTGTGACTTCTCTGCATTATTTATGGCAGGGATGGGGAACCTCAGGCCCGGGGGGCCGTATAAGGCCCTCAGAATAATTTGGTCTGGCCCTCGGAGCTTTTTACTGCTAGCCTCATCTGGCTTACAGGGAGCCTAGAATGGAACCCTGCAACCAGAATCTATGCAGCAGTGCTGCCTGGGGCATTCCTGCAGCACTTCAGGCGGTCACATCGCTGCCCTTACAGCTCCCCGGAGCATCCTCAGGATGCTCCAGGCAATGCTGTAATCACCAGCGATTGTGGGCCCGCACTCGTGTGACGTCACATGGAGGTGCGTGGCCTACACCGTGCCTGCGAATAATGTTATATATCAAAATGGCCCTCGGCAGAAAAAAGGTTCCCCACCCCTGATTTATGGGCTGAAGGTCTTGATAAATAGGATGATTGACTGAGTGTGCGCGCGGTGTACTCTTGTTCTGTATTTTCTATTGTTACTGACATAGGCTGGTATCCAATTACCGCGGCTAATTACCTCGCCCGGGGTGAAACCAAATCCGTGATAAGAAGCCATTTTTCTCCCGATTGTGGCAGTGAAAATACATAGGTCCACGACTTTTCGTGGATCCTATGTGTTTTCGTGAGAAAAACAGAAAATTTTCGGACGTAAAAAACGGGGTTTAATTGGATACCACCAAAAAATTGGCGAAAAAGACCCGAAAATCGTAAAACAAAAACCCTGTTTTTTTGCGTCACAAACTTTTTCGCTGCTAATTGGATACCGGCCTTATTGTTGAACAGAAAGAATTGTCAGCTGCTCAGTTATTTAAGTTATTAACAGCTTTCCATTGGTTCTCATCTAGAAATACGGGTGTTTGTGATTGTAAGTCATAAGCTATGTACTGACCCATTTGTACCCTGAATTTCTTAGGTATATCTTTGAGAGCATTGGTAATAAAAGGATTCTGACGATTAACCATTGCTCGCTGGCTGACGATGCTGCCTACCAGTGTGTGATTGGAGATGAGAAGTGCTTCACCGAGTTGTTTGTTAAAGGTTTGTATCAATATGGCGAGGTCCGAAACTGCCATCAAAGTGACAGGATAATGACAGTCACCAGCTGCCCATGTTCTTTACATTTTTCACCTTAAGGGCCATATCCCATTAGCCGCAAATAGCCGTTTTTCGGCAAACAAAAAGGCCTAACGTGCAAAAATAAAGACTTATTGGGCTATCCTACTTGCTGCGGTTTTCGCACGTGCGATTTCTCCTTAGATAAAGGCCACAAAAAGTTTTCACCATCCCAGAGCAGGTGAATAGATGTGCAAAATCCCTATTTTTGCCTGAAAATGTTGGGACTTCGCTTAGAACCCCTTGGACACCCCTTCCTTAATGGGTTTACAGTACTGGCGCAGGTATTTTTGGGGGCTGAATGGATGGGACAGGAATTTTTAGGATTGCAGGTGCAAGTGACAGGTGTATTTTTAAATTATTTTTAAAAAAATGCACTGTTATGGCTGAAAAAATATCCTTACACCTATTTTAATGTACCCCCAATTTAACTGTAGCATTTATTTTGGGCAAAATGTGATGCTTTTTATCATTTTTTAACAGCTATTGAAAAATGCATATAACACAATTTAAGAACCCTAATGCTGGGTGCACACGGGACGGTCTGTTCAGGGAACGATATCGCTGAACGATCTCCCTTGAAATTCCTGGTGTGCTGGATGAACGATATTGTTCATCCACACACCAAAGATATCACCAACGATGAACGACCAACGATCGCAAACCCCTATGGAAAATGCACAATATCGTCCAGATTGGCCCGCATGCATGCCCGATGGACGATATCATTATCATCCAGCGGGAGCGCACATGGTTGGTCGTTCATTGCATACACACGGAACGATATGAACGATATATCTTTGAGTGATATCGTTATCGTTCATATTGTAATGATATATTGTTCCGTGTGTATGCACCTTAAACCCTTTGGTTATGGCCACTAACGCAATTTTACACTATTACCCTACCTTAGTTTGATTTGTTTTGTGGTACAGGCTGATTTCCGCATTCTCACTTGCATTTTTCTCATATAACACCATGACGAGTTTTCGGGCGAATGCCGCATTGTGTATTTTGCAATAGAATTGCGCAAATAACGGGGACGCACATACGTGTGAAAAGCGACATATTCGGGCGAATACCGTACGTAGCAGGCTTTATGATATCACTAGGATAGGGTTAACTAATAATGTACGGCGGATTTTTATCTGTGCCTTACTGTATCATTACCTCCTGACTTTCTGTCTAGTTTCTCCTTATAAACTAAAAAATTATGATTTCTTTTAATTGCCAAAGGTGCATATACACACAACAAATTTTCAACGATTATCGATAACGATATCGTTCAATCGTTGAAAAAATCGTTCACTTTCTGAGTTAAAAAACGAGGAACGATTATTGTTCATGCGCGTTCACGTTTGTAGTTCAGTCAGACTGACCAACTCAACGATTTTCAATAAGGGAATATGCAAAACTCGTTTGTAGTTCAAAAAAATTGTTCATTACATTTAGTAAGTGAGCAATTTTAGTAAACGATTTTCGTTCATTTTCCCTTAAAAAAATTAACGAAAATCGCTTACTAAAATCGTTCATTTACTGAATCACTGTGTGCGTATGCAGCATAAAACTGCATACACACACAACGATTTTGTTACCAACGATTTTATGAACGATTTTATGGCAGATTATCTGTCAGATTTTTTAAAATGTAATGAACGATTTTTTTGAACTACAAACGATTTTTGCATATTCCCTTAATGAAAATCATTCAGTTGACAAGTCTGACTGAACTACAAACTACAAACGTGAACGCGCATGAACGATAATTGTTCATCGTTTGACTCAGAAAGTGAACGATTTTTTAAAACGATTATCGTTAAATATCGTTTAACGATAATCGTTCAAAAAATCGTTGTGTGTGTATGCAGCTTAAGGTGCATACACACACACAACGATTTTTTGAACGATTATCGTTAAACGATATTTAACGATAATCGTTTGAAAAAATCGTTCACTTTCTGAGTCAAACGATGAACGATTATTGTTCATGAGCGTTCACGTTTGTAGTTTGTAGTTCAGTCAGACTTGTCAACTGAATGATTTTCATTAAGTTAATATGCAAAAATCGTTTTTAGTTCATAAAAATCGTTCATTACATTTATGGAGCGTACACACGGTCAGATTTGTCAGATTTGTCAGATGAACGACTGAACGATTAAACGATTTGAACGATTTGGACGATTTGACCAAAGTTTTGAACGATTTGAACGATTTGAACCATTTTTGACTGCATTAAAATGAATGGAATCGTCCAAGTCTGACTGCAAACCCATCAGATGTCAGATATCGTTATCTGACAAACGGGAACGCGCATCGTTGATCGTCCATCGTTCAGGCATGTCAGATATGAACGATTTTCCTTCAGATATGAACGACTGAACGATTTTTAAATCGTTATCGTCCATATCTGAAGAAAAAATCTGATCGTGTGTATGCACCATAATGAAGGATTTTGTTTGAACTACAAACGATTTTTGCATATTCCCTTAATGAAAATCGTTGAGTTGACAAGTCTGACTGAACTACAAACGTGAACGCGCATGAACGATTATCGTTCATCGTTTGACTCAGAAAGTGAACGATTTTGAACGATCGATTCAAATGATTAAAATTAGGAATCTATGGATAATCACCTGGTGTAAAGCAACCGTCTTGTGTTAACCAATGTAATACACTTCTCCTTCAGAGCCTCCGATCCTGGTCCTCCGTCCCTTGGAAGATCAAGCGGTGATGGTCGGAGAGCGAGTTGAGTTTGAGTGTGAGGTGTCGGAGGAAGGAGCACAGGTGAAATGGTAAGAGACACCATGGAGAAAGCACATAGTATCGAAGGAGTATTTTCTAGTTCTGTCTGTGCACAATACCACTAGATATTGACGAACATTTATTAGTCTTAAGCAGACTATTAGGGCAACTGGTGGTCCAGAATTCAAAGTTTAGGGGTTAAATTTACTAACTGGCGCTTTTCAGAGCTCTTTTGGCTGGTTGATTTATTCGAAGGTTTTCAATAGTCATAATTCTCAAAATGGTTCAGACATCAGCAGTGAAACTGACATACAAAACTGTTACAAAGCAGAGTGTGTCCAGTCATAATGGCAACTTGCCGATTTTTTGGAACTCCTGGCCACTAAGGGGGAGGGGCTGGGTGCATCACATCACATTATAATCCTTTCAAATCATGGGTCTCAGAAGAGGGGGCAGAGCCAAAATGACGTTATTCTCCTACTGGTCCCGCCCCCTACACAGGGATCCACAATTCCTGGCATTCTACTTCTCATCCTGCCCACTTCACTAGGAAGTGTGCAAGATGCGGGAGATCAAACCACTCTTCCTGGGGACTACCCAAAAAATTGGGAGACTCCAAGACATACGGGAGTGTAGGCAAGTATGCATAATGGATTTTTTTTTCTTCTAAAGTAATATGATGATTGACAGCCCAAGTTTCATTGTTACTGGAGTTGCATCCATGGCTTGCAAGCTATCCTTCAATCTTGCCCAAAGTATTGAAGTCACAGCTCGCCTGGTGGCAGTTGACCTTTGCACGTATAGAAGAACTGCTAAGGAACCTGTATCTATTCTACAAGCGTTAAAACCAGGCTTCTGTATTTATAAACTTTGAGTTGATGGCCATGTTTGGAGATTAGTGGAAGTTCCTTGAAATGGTGCGAGCAGCTGGTCTCATGGTTCCCACCCTCGTGTTAACTTGACCCTTTGCCACTTTGCAACATGAGCCTCCAGTCACTGTACATGTTTGCACCATGTCTTTTAATTATGAGTCTGGGAGCGATCGTAGCTCCTTTTTATACTGAGAAGTACCACTGGCATTCCGAGGAACGAGTCTTACATGTCTCTGAGGAAGTGTTGGCATTTTACCAAATCTCCTTGCACCCTTCTTACAACCCTTATAATTGACAGAGGATATATTTCAGCCTTTAAAATAGCACCTCTCCCTAGTGGCCAATATGTCCCTGTACCAAGCCTGTAAACCTGACTATGCCATCTCAACTATGTCATCTCGCACCTGCCAAAATACCTCTTCCAGCATCGCAAACTCAGTTAAACTTTGTCAGCAGAACTATGAAAGGCACCTTGGAAGAACCTTGGTAATTTATTAGTAAGCAGCCACTCATGCAAAGAATCCGTGGCATCTTGCTTGGAAACACAAATCTCACCCCCTTTCGATGCTTCTCTTGGAATATCTGTATCTTTTCTATTTCCTATAATATTGGCACCATGAAATAACAGGACTGGGGTTTTGCCCATAGTGCAGCAAGATAGGGAGATGTCTCAAGGAGCAGGTTAATACAAATGTATATAAAAATTATAATTTCCATACTGATAAAGTGTCAATTAGAGCTTAATACAGGTTGAGTCTCCCATATCCAAAATGCTTGGGACCAGGGGTTTTTTGGATATCGGATTATTCCGTAGTTTGGAATATTTGCATATTATAATTTTATAATGAAGTATCTTGGGTATGGGACCCAAATTTAAACACAGAATGCATTTATGTGTTATATACACCTTATACCCACAGCCTGCAGGTCATTTTATACAATATTCTCAATAATTTTGAGCATCAAAGAAAGTTTGTGTACATACATGAAATTCATTTATGTTTCATATACACCTTATACACACAGCCTGAAGGTTATTGTATACTGTATTTTAATGATTTTGTGCTTTAAAAAAGTTTGTGTACATTGAACCATCAGAAAGCAAAGGTTTCACTTTCTCAGTCCTACTAAAAATATTCCGTAATTCGGAATATTCCGTATTTCGGAATATTTGGATATGGGAGACTCAACCTGTACCTTGTTGGTAGATGTAACATTGCTTAAAGTGTCACCATTTGTCATTCATGGCATTTTATGGGCAGTTTATCCTGTCTTACATGATCCACTTGCATTAACGCTTTGTCAGCTATCAGTTGGGAGAAGTATGAAGCTTTGCAGAGACAGGGTGGCATGGAGGTAGGGGTGCGGCTACTAAATGTGCAGGCTTGTCTAAGGGGTCTGGTAGGTGCCCAGGTCAGCTGTGGAAGGGGACAGACAGCCTCTCTGATCAGAAAGCCGCCAAGCATAATTCGTTTATAGATTTCCTGAATTTGACCATGCCTCCCCATCATCCGGGCCCATCATTGCTCTCTACGGCCCTGGTGAAAGCTGGGTGTTAATAGGCAGCATATGACTAGGGGGCCCATTTATCCAGTGTTGGACTGGGGCATGAAGGGCCCACATGGGAATGCAGTGGTAGGGGCCATGCTTAAGGGGTGTGGTTATCCATCAGAGGGGGTGTGGCCAGTCACCCAAAATGCTTGGATAATCAATAGGTGTAGATTCTATAGAATGGAACCAATCACCCATATTGATCAGTGGTACTGCTCCACCAGATAACTGACCATCTAATAGAGTAACAATGTATAATTTGAGGTCTGGAACCTGACACCTTGAAGAGGGGGTGGGCCCTTAGGCAGTGGGACCCATGGGAATTTCCCCTGTACCCCTGTGGGCCAGTCCAACCCTGCATTTATCAATATATATTTGGGGGATATTCCCTAAAAACAGCCATTTTCTGAGGGTACACACAAATATTAAGTATCTCCCAGATGTACTATGGAGTGATCACAGCAGATATTTCTGATATTTGCCACGGTCCCTCGATTTTTGTCCACAAATGCAGCCCACATAGGTTTCTGCGGCTGCTGTGCTGCCGGGTTTACCAAGCTCTGGAATGCAACGCTTGTCCCCAGTATGATGACGCCATCTCCAGATGGCGTTACTCATTTACAAATTCCAATGGCCGCGCATTGGCCGCCGTGGACCCGAACCAGAAAGAAGTGTGATCATGCTTCGCCAGGACGGGCTCTTATCTGAGTCCATTTAGTACATTTGTGTGAAAATATTCATTTTCACATTGCGAATTTGGACTTAAAATATATTTTACACCCGCATTAAGTATGCAAATTGTTATACATATGCATGGGTGTATCTATAATGGGTGCAGGGTGTGAGGGGCACACGGGCCCCCGGGTCCAGGGGGGCCCCACACCGCACACCCTGCACCAATATAATTTAAAACTCACGTCTATGGTCCCGCGTCGGGTGTCGGCGCTGGACACAGAACACCGGAAAATGGCCGCTGCGGCCATTTTTCCGGCGCTGTGCGCATGCGCAGTAGACTCTGGACACACTCTAGTGCCCAGAGTCTACTGCTTCTGCGGTGACCGGCCAGCCACGTAAGTCAGCTGCTGGGGTGAGAGGAGGAGGGGGCGCTGCACAGAGAATGCACACGGGCCCCCTCCTCTCTTAAGGCGCCCCTGTACATATGTCATAGATGAGATGGCACTTGTTTGAATGTAGTTTTAATATCAATTTTTCATTTTACAGTGAAAACATTTCTAAAAATGTTAAAACCTTCTTAGAAACAGATTCTGTAAAAACAGATGTCACCTAACATGATGCAACATCCTACATTTGTAGCAGGCATTATTGTGTTGTTAGGCAAACAGTAACCGCGAAGATTAGCTGAGTTACAGTTGCTGACTGTATAACACCAACTCTATATTAATCACTGTAAAAGTCTTGCAACTGACCCTTGATCATATCCCCAGTGTCCTTGGACAAGGCACTTACTATATACTCACTGTATTATATTAGAATTATAACATAATTTATACAATACTGCTAATTTGTACATTCTTTTTCCATCTCACTGGAGCGGTGGGCAGATGCACTAAGCTCTGCTAAGTGATTAATTGGAGAGTGATTAACTACCAATCAGCTCCTAACTGTCAATTTTTAAACACATCAGAATGAAAACGATTACTGTACATATGAGATGGTATACTGACTGTATTGTGTCCCAGCTCAGGCAGGGGAACACACTTATGTTCTTCCATAACAAGAGCGCCACCTATGTGTATGTAAAAAACAGTGCATATAGTTTTCAAAGCAAGAAAAAAAAGAAATATGATTAATTTCTTGCCAAACAACACGATATAATACAAGTATTCTTTTTAGAACAATTACTCTTTAAATTAGACATACAGTAGGAGCAACCAAATTTTCTGTAACGTTGCAAGTACTCATTGCATAATAATATAGCTAGTCCGGATTATGGGGCTGAATAACGATTATCAGGAATCTGCGCGTGCGCAGGACCCATTTTGCGAGTGTCAGACTGCTTACTCAGCTGGTTGGTGTCCGCTGTCGCGAACATCGACCACCGATGGTCGAGATGGTGATCCCAGCTTGCGGCCTCCGTCGCAGAACTGGGATCGCAAAAGCAGCAGGGGGTGTCATACAGAATTACAGAATTGCAAAGATGCCCGCATCTTTGCTGAATCACCCCCTATGTTAGTGTGTTGCTGCCAGCTGAGTAGATCCATGTTTGTTTGTTTTTTGTTAATTTGTATTTAAACATATTTTTATTGTAGCGCGTGAAATATAACAACGGGCAATCAAAATAAAAGATGATCGCCAGAAAAAATACAAAACCAATGTAGAAGTGCTGACAAGAGAGAGACAGAAGGGGCTGGCTGGAGAGATACTGCGGGGCTGGAGAGACTTTATGGGGCTGGAGTTACAGAAACACGGGGGGCCCTGCCTATTTTGTCAGTCCTGGGCCCCACAATTCTGATGGCAGCCCTGTTTCCAGCTTCCTTGCCCGACCATAGCGCGTGGATGGAAATAGGACAGCCATTTCAGGTGGCTCTATTGCACGCAGCAAGGAGTGGGTGCAAGTTTAGATACTATTCATGATGGTTGTGGCTGTGGTCATAAAAACAGAAAGCAGGCCAGGCTTACACATACAGACATACGGATATTCACTATACATGAGTGGATTCTCGCATTAGCATAAAGATGTTAGTAGCTACCGCGGTCGAACGGAGAAGTAGCAGTGGATGCGCCCGATTTACAATTAGGCCCACAATGTCCAATGTATTACTCAACCCAATGGAAGCGCCTGCTGACCGGCCCTTATGAAAAAAATCTTGTAATCGGTGCCCAGGACAGTTGACAAGCCGTCTCACCCACGCACAAGCTGGCCCAGCAAGGCAACAAGTGACCATTACAGCTTAGGCCAGTATTGCTGAGCTGCCCTGGTGGGAAAAAGTAAATAAATCAAAACAAAAAAAGATTTTTAATAAATATGTAAAATGCCCCTCTCAGCAACTTGGAGAGATGTCAAGTTATTTGTATGGAATCAGTGAAATCCTTTTTTTTCTCTATTAATGACAGCGGTTTTAATTTTATTTTTCTTTCTTTATGTATAACATTTATATACATTTTTTGCTTAAATTCCACTGTCCCGGGATCTTTTCACCAGCCAAAGTGCGGCGAGAAGCTTCAGGCAGCAACGGTTCACTGCACACAAGTGGTAGTATTGCACAAAATAAATTGAATAATTAATATTTGCACCCACCCTACACTTTATATGTAAAAATAACATAAGTCCAAGTTTTTGGCCGCAATAACATAAAAGCTAAAGAATTGAATGCCGTGAAGCAAAAAAATATATTGCTTTCTGACACATATCGCATTGGCAGTGTGAAAACGGTAAATGAATTGGCCCCTGAAGTATGAAATATCCTGCATTATCTCTGTTCAGAACTAATTAAATAAGGACACACAGATATTATGAACACCAGGGGGCAGATTTACTAGGGTCCTTATTTAAAGGTGGATGCAGCGGTGTCACCCGGTACGCGGAGGGATGTTGCGCACCACCAAAAAGGGGTGTGGCCTCCTGGAAGGGGCATGGTCACGTGGGGAGAGCGTGGCCTTGCGGCCCGAACCGGGTCCCGTGCTTATTACCTAGGGGGGGGGCATTGCCGGAGGTGCAGACTGCCCTGTTTCAAAATGTGCAGTCACAACAGCAATAGTGTGCACCTCTGAATCAGGCCCTAAAGCTTCTAAAAATTAAAAATGGAGGTGTTGCCCATAGCAACCAGATTGTAGCTATCATTTCTCTATTGCATGCGAGAAAAATCCGATTGGTTGCTATGGGCAACACCTACACTTTTCATTTTTAGACGCTTTAGTCAATCTACCCCCATGTCCTTTTCCATCACACATTGTTCACATTTTGGGGATATTACAGATAATCTGTTGAAGCCTAGAAGAGGTACAATAAACCGTAAGGAAATAGTTACTGTAGATCATGCTGTTAATGGTTAAAGAACACCGATTATGAGCTGTGTATTAGCCCGTGAAGGTGATGGACATATCCTGTGACAACTTTCTGTTTCCTACAGGGAGAAGGATGGGGTAGAACTGACTAGAGAAGAAACCTTTAAATATCGGTTTAAAAAAGATGGGAAGAAGCATGTCCTCATTATTAACGAATCAACATTGGAGGATAGCGGCAACTACACTGTCAAGACCAATGGAGGAGAGTCTGTGGCTGAGCTAATGGTTCAAGGTGAGCTTAAGGGGTAGTGGTACGAGGTGAACACTCAAGATGATGGTGCAAGGTGAGTTTCAGGGGTGGTGGTACAAGGTGACAACCCGAGATGAAGGTACAAGCTAAGTGTCAGTGATTATAATACAAGGTAAACACCCCATATGCTGGTATGAGGGCTGAGTGAAAGGTTATGGTATAAGGAGGATTACAGATGATGATGATGCAAGGAGGTCAAGAATAATGGTATGAGGGGCATCAGAGATGATAATATGAGGGGTCTCAGAGATTATGGTGAAACGCGGGGGTCAGGGATAGTGGTATAAAGGGAGATCAGAGATGATCATTTAAGGGTTATTCAGAACTGATGGCACAAAGTGAGTGTCAGAGCTGATGGCACAAAGTGAGTGTCAGAGTTGATGGCATAAAGTGAATGTACAAGGTTGGTGTTAGAGATGATATAGGATTAGTGTTTGAGACGATGGTACAGGATTAGTGTTAGAGATGATGGTACAGGATTAGTGTTAGAGATGATGGTGCAAGATTGATGTTAGAGATGATGGTACAAGATTGATGTTAGAGATGATGGTACAAGATTAGTGTTAGAGATGATGGTACAAGATTAGTGTTAGAGATGATGGTACAAGATTAGTGTTAGAGATGATGGCGCAAGATTGATGTTAGAGATGATGGTACAAGATTAGTGTTAGAGATGATGGTACAAGATTAGTGTTAGAGATGATGGTACAAGATTTTCTGATTCTACCTCTACTTCAATACCTCTATCAGTTGGAGTACCGCAAGGCGCAGTCTTAGGTCTTCTGCTTTTCTCAATCTATACCACCTCTTTTGGCAAACTAATCAGTTCTTTTGGTTTTCAGTATCTTCTGTACATGGACGATACTAAAATCTACCTATCCTCCCCAGATTTGTCACCATCTGTTTCTGGCCCGTGTCACTGAATGTCTTTCTGCCATTTCATTTTGGATGGCATCTCGCTACCTCAAACTTAATATATCCAAAACATAATTCATTATATTTCCACCTGCCAATAGTAGTTACCAACCTGATATCTCTATCACTGTTGACAACTCGACAATCAACCCCACCCCACAAGCTCGCTGCCTAGGTGTCATCCTTGACTCTGAACTGTCCTTTGTTCCCCACATTCAATCTGTCTCAAAATCCTGTTACATACATCTAAAAAACATAGCCAAAATTTGATCATATCTTACACAAGACACTGCAAAAACTCTAATCCATGCACTCATTATTTCCCGCATTGACTATTGCAATAGTCTCCTTACTGGTCTTCCCAAAAACAGGCTCTCCCCACTACAATCCATTTTGAATGCAGCTGCGAGGCGGATCTTTCTCGCCAAACATTCATTGTCTGCTGATCCACTCTGTCAGTCCCTCCATTGGCTACCGGTCTTCTATCGTATTCAATATAAAATACTTGCACTCACACATAAAGCTATAAACCAAAATACACCAACATACATTTTTTCACTTATCTCAAAAATTTTTCCAACCCGACGTCTCCGCTCTGCACAAGATCTGCATCTCTCATCCATACACATTAATTGTTCCCATGCAAGGTTACAGGACTTTTTTCGGGCTGCACCCACCCTGTGAAATGCCCTCCCACACACAATAAGACTTTCCACTAGTCTCCAAACCTTCAAGCGTTCTCTGAAAACTCACCTCTTCAGACAACCTTATCAGATTCCAGAATTTCCTACATAACCTTTATAGCTTCCATATCTAACTCCCTTCTTATAGTTTTTACATATCACATTTTCTCTCTCTTCAATTTCACATCCTGCTGACCCTAGGCCAACTTTCCTGTGTGACTGGATCATACAGCTCACCAAAAACCTCTGCATTCGGGCTGGACCAATTTGCAATATATAGCACCTATCCTTGTGTATCAACACCTAGGGGTCTATTTACTAAGCAGTGTTAGGAGACAGAGTAAAAAGTGATAAGGTGCCAGCCAATCAGCTCCTAACTGCCATCTCACAGGTTGTGATTAAAAAATGACAGTTGGGAGCTGATTGGCTGGTACCTTATCACTTTTCACTCTGTCTCCTAACACTGCTTAGTAAATAGACCCTCTATTTCCCTATAGATTGTAAGCTCGCAAGCAGGGCCCTCTTACCTTTATGTTTGTCTCTTACAACCCAGTTTTGTTCTATTAATGTTGTTTCAAATTGTAAAGCGCAACGGAATATGCTGCGCTATATAAGAAACTGTTAATAAATAAATAATAAATAAGATT
This sequence comes from Taudactylus pleione, assembly GCA_031769625.1. Taxonomy (NCBI): domain Eukaryota; kingdom Metazoa; phylum Chordata; class Amphibia; order Anura; family Myobatrachidae; genus Taudactylus; species Taudactylus pleione. The sequence continues at coordinate 837,059 of JAUIMM010000461.1, read as the reverse complement.
AGTGTTAGAGATGGTAGTGTATGATTAGTGTTAGAGATGGTAGTGTATGATTAGTGTTAGAGATGGTAGTGTATGATTAGTGTTAGAGATGGTAGTTTTAGTGTATGATTAGTGTTAGAGATGGTAGTGTATGATTAGTGTTAGAGATGGTAGTTTTAGTGTATGATTAGTGTTAGAGATGGTAGTGTTAGAGATGGTAGTGTATGATTAGTGTTAGAGATGATGGTGTATGATTAGTGTTAGAGATGGTGGTGTATGATTAGTGTTAGAGATGGTAGTGTATGATTAGTGTTAGAGATGATGGTGTATGATTAGTGTTAGAGATGGTGGTGTATGATTAGTGTTAGAGATGGTAGTGTATGATTAGTGTTAGAGATGATGGTGTATGATTAGAGTTAGAGATGATGGTGTATGATTAGAGTTAGAGATGGTGGTGTATGATTAGTGTTAGAGATGGTAGTGTATGATTAGAGTTAGAGATGATGGTGTATGATTAGTGTTAGAGATGGTAGTGTATGATTAGTGTTAGAGATGGTAGTGTATGATTAGTGTTAGAGATGGTAGTGTTAGTGTATGATTAGTGTTAGAGATGGTAGTGTATGATTAGTGTTAGAGATGGTAGTGTATGATTACTGTTAGAGATGATGGTGTATGATTAGTGTTAGAGATGGTAGTGTATGATTAGAGTTAGATATGGTAGTGTATGATTAGAGTTAGAGATGGTAGTGTATGATTAGAGTTAGAGATGGTAGTGTATGATTAGTGTTAGAGATGATGGTGTATGATTAGTGTTAGAGATGGTAGTGTATGATTAGTGTTAGAGATGGTAGTGTATGATTAGTGTTAGAGATGGTAGTGTTAGTGTATGATTAGTGTTAGAGATGGTAGTGTATGATTAGTGTTAGAGATGGTAGTGTATGATTAGTGTTAGAGATGGTAGTGTATGATTAGTGTTAGAGATGGTAGTGTATGATTAGTGTTAGAGATGATGGTGTATGATTAGTGTTAGAGATGGTAGTGTATGATTAGTGTTAGAGATGGTAGTGTATGATTAGTGTTAGAGATGGTAGTGTTAGTGTATGATTAGTGTTAGAGATGGTAGTGTATGATTAGTGTTAGAATTGGTAGTGTATGATTAGTGTTAGAGATGGTAGTGTATGATTAGTGTTAGAGATGGTAGTGTATGATTAGAGTTAGAGATGATGGTGTATGATTAGAGTTAGAGATGGTGGTGTATGATTAGTGTTAGAGATGGTAGTGTATGATTAGAGTTAGAGATGATGGTGTATGATTAGTGTTAGAGATGGTAGTGTATGATTAGTGTTAGAGATGGTAGTGTATGATTAGTGTTAGAGATGGTAGTGTTAGTGTATGATTAGTGTTAGAGATGGTAGTGTATGATTAGTGTTAGAGATGGTAGTGTATGATTAGTGTTAGAGATGGTAGTGTTAGTGTATGATTAGTGTTAGAGATGGTAGTGTATGATTAGTGTTAGAGATGGTAGTGTATGATTAGTGTTAGAGATGGTAGTGTATGATTAGTGTTAGAGATGGTAGTGTTAGTGTATGATTAGTGTTAGAGATGGTAGTGTATGATTAGTGTTAGAGATGGTAGTGTTAGTGTATGATTAGTGTTAGAGATGGTAGTGTATGATTAGTGTTAGAGATGGTAGTGTATGATTAGTGTTAGAGATGGTAGTGTATGATTAGTGTTAGAGATGGTAGTGTTAGTGTATGATTAGTGTTAGAGATGGTAGTGTATGATTAGTGTTAGAGATGGTAGTGTTAGTGTATGATTAGTGTTAGAGATGGTAGTGTATGATTAGTGTTAGAATTGGTAGTGTATGATTAGTGTTAGAGATGGTAGTGTATGATTAGTGTTAGAGATGGTAGTGTATGATTAGAGTTAGAGATGATGGTGTATGATTAGAGTTAGAGATGGTGGTGTATGATTAGTGTTAGAGATGGTAGTGTATGATTAGAGTTAGAGATGATGGTGTATGATTAGTGTTAGAGATGGTAGTGTATGATTAGTGTTAGAGATGGTAGTGTATGATTAGTGTTAGAGATGGTAGTGTTAGTGTATGATTAGTGTTAGAGATGGTAGTGTATGATTAGTGTTAGAGATGGTAGTGTATGATTACTGTTAGAGATGATGGTGTATGATTAGTGTTAGAGATGGTAGTGTATGATTAGAGTTAGAGATGGTAGTGTATGATTAGAGTTAGAGATGGTAGTGTATGATTAGAGTTAGAGATGGTAGTGTATGATTAGTGTTAGAGATGATGGTGTATGATTAGTGTTAGAGATGGTAGTGTATGATTAGTGTTAGAGATGGTAGTGTATGATTAGTGTTAGAGATGGTAGTGTTAGTGTATGATTAGTGTTAGAGATGGTAGTGTATGATTAGTGTTAGAGATGGTAGTGTATGATTAGTGTTAGAGATGGTAGTGTATGATTAGTGTTAGAGATGATGGTGTATGATTAGTGTTAGAGATGGTAGTGTATGATTAGTGTTAGAGATGGTAGTGTATGATTAGTGTTAGAGATGGTAGTGTATGATTAGTGTTAGAGATGGTATTGTTAGTGTATGATTAGTGTTAGAGATGGTAGTGTATGATTAGTGTTAGAGATGGTAGTGTATGATTACTGTTAGAGATGATGGTGTATGATTAGTGTTAGAGATGGTAGTGTATGATTAGAGTTAGAGATGATGGTGTACGATTAGTGTTAGAGATGGTAGTGTATGATTAGTGTTAGAGATGGTAGTGTATGATTAGTGTTAGAGATGGTAGTGTATGATTAGTGTTAGAGATGGTAGTGTATGATTAGTGTTAGAGATGGTAGTGTATGATTAGTGTTAGAGATGATGGTGTATGATTAGTGTTAGAGATGGTAGTGTATGATTAGTGTTAGAGATGGTAGTGTATGATTAGTGTTAGAGATGGTAGTGTTAGTGTATGATTAGTGTTAGAGATGGTAGTGTATGATTAGTGTTAGAGATGGTAGTGTATGATTAGTGTTAGAGATGGTAGTGTATGATTAGTGTTAGAGATGGTAGTGTATGATTAGTGTTAGAGATGGTAGTGTAAGATTAGTGTTAGAGATGGTAGTGTTAGTGTATGATTAGTGTTAGAGATGGTAGTGTATGATTAGTGTTAGAGATGGTAGTGTTAGTGTATGATTAGTGTTAGAGATGGTAGTGTATGATTAGTGTTAGAGATGGTAGTGTATGATTAGTGTTAGAGATGGTAGTGTATGATTAGTGTTAGAGATGGTAGTGTTAGTGTATGATTAGTGTTAGAGATGGTAGTGTATGATTAGAGTTAGAGATGATGGTGTATGATTAGAGTTAGAGATGGTGGTGTATGATTAGTGTTAGAGATGGTAGTGTATGATTAGAGTTAGAGATGATGGTGTATGATTAGTGTTAGAGATGGTAGTGTATGATTAGTGTTAGAGATGGTAGTGTATGATTAGTGTTAGAGATGGTAGTGTTAGTGTATGATTAGTGTTAGAGATGGTAGTGTATGATTAGTGTTAGAGATGGTAGTGTATGATTACTGTTAGAGATGATGGTGTATGATTAGTGTTAGAGATGGTAGTGTATGATTAGAGTTAGAGATGGTAGTGTATGATTAGAGTAAGAGATGGTAGTGTATGATTAGAGTTAGAGATGGTAGTGTATGATTAGTGTTAGAGATGATGGTGTATGATTAGTGTTAGAGATGGTAGTGTATGATTAGTGTTAGAGATGGTAGTGTATGATTAGTGTTAGAGATGGTAGTGTTAGTGTATGATTAGTGTTAGAGATGGTAGTGTATGATTAGTGTTAGAGATGGTAGTGTATGATTAGTGTTAGAGATGGTAGTGTATGATTAGTGTTAGAGATGGTAGTGTATGAATAGTGTTAGAGATGATGGTGTATGATTAGTGTTAGAGATGGTAGTGTATGATTAGTGTTAGAGATGGTAGTGTATGATTAGTGTTAGAGATGGTAGTGTTAGTGTATGATTAGTGTTAGAGATGGTAGTGTATGATTAGTGTTAGAATTGGTAGTGTATGATTAGTGTTAGAGATGGTAGTGTATGATTAGTGTTAGAGATGGTAGTGTATGATTAGTGTTAGAGATGGTGGTGTATGATTAGTGTTAGAGGTGGTAGTGTATGATTAGTGTTAGAGATGATGGTGTATGATTAGTGTTAGAGATGGTGGTGTATGATTAGTGTTAGAGATGGTGGTGTATGATTAGTGTTAGAGGTGGTGGTGTATGATTAGTGTTAGAATTGGTAGTGTATGATTAGTGTTAGAGATGATGGTGTATGATTAGTGTTAGAGATGGTGGTGTATGATTAGTGTTAGAGATGGTGGTGTATGATTAGTGTTAGAGGTGGTAGTGTATGATTAGTGTTAGAGATGATGGTGTATGATTAGTGTTAGAGATGGAAGTGTATGATTAGTGTTAGAGATGGTAGTGTATGATTAGTGTTAGAGATGGTAGTGTTAGTGTATGATTAGTGTTAGAGATGGTGGTGTATGATTAGTGTTAGAGATGGTAGTGTATGATTAGAGTTAGATATGGTGGTGTATGATTAGTGTTAGAGATGGTGGTGTATGATTAGTGTTAGAGATGATGGTGTATGATTAGTGTTACAGATGATGGTGTACGATTAGTGTTAGAGATGGTAGTGTACGATTAGTGTTAGAGATGGTAGTGTATGATTAGTGTTAGAGATGGTAGTGTATGATTAGTGTAAGAGATGGTAGTGTATGATTAGTGTTAGAGATGATGGTGTATGATTAGTGTTAGAGATGGTGGTGTATGATTAGTGTTAGAGATGGTAGTGTATGATTAGTGTTAGAGATGGTAGTGTATGATTAGTGTTAGAGATGGTAGTGTATGATTACTGTTAGAGATGATGGTGTATGATTAGTGTTAGAGATGGTAGTGTATGATTAGAGTTAGAGATGGTAGTGTATGATTAGAGTTAGAGATGGTAGTGTTAGTGTATGATTAGTGTTAGAGATGGTAGTGTATGATTAGAGTTAGAGATGGTAGTGTATGATTAGTGTTAGAGATGATGGTGTATGATTAGTGTTAGAGATGGTGGTGTATGATTAAAGTTAGAGATGGTGGTGTATGATTAGTGTTAGAGATGGTGGTGTATGATTAGTGTTACAGATGATGGTGTATGATTAGTGTTACAGATGATGGTGTATGATTAGTGTTAGAGATGGTAGTGTACGATTAGTGTTAGAGATGGTAGTGTATGATTAGTGTTAGAGATGGTAGTGTATGATTAGTTTAAGAGATGGTAGTGTATGATTAGTGTTAGAGATGATGGTGTATGATTAGTGTTAGAGATGGTGGTGTATGATTAGTGTTAGAGATGGTAGTGTATGATTAGTGTTAGAGATGGTAGTGTATGATTAGTGTTAGAGATTGTAGTGTATGATTAAAGTTAGAGATGGTGGTGTATGATTAGTGTTAGAGATGGTAATAGTATGATTAGTGTTAGAGATGGTAGTGTTAGTGTATGATTAGTGTTAGAGATGGTAGTGTATGATTAGTGTTAGAGATGGTAGTGTTAGTGTATGATTAGTGTTAGAGATGGTAGTGTATGATTAGAGTTAGAGATGGTAGTGTATGATTAGTGTTAGAGATGGTAGTGTATGATTAGTGTTAGAGATTGTAGTGTATGATTAAAGTTAGAGATGGTGGTGTATGATTAGTGTTAGAGATGGTGGTGTATGATTAGTGTTAGAGATGGTGGTGTATGATTAGTGTTAGAGATGATGGTGTATGATTAGTGTTACAGATGATGGTGTACGATTAGTGTTAGAGATGGTAGTGTACGATTAGTTTTAGAGATGGTAGTGTATGATTAGTGTTAGAGATGGTAGTGTATGATTAGTTTAAGAGATGGTAGTGTATGATTAGTGTTAGAGATGATGGTGTATGATTAGTGTTAGAGATGGTAGTGTATGATTAGAGTTAGAGATGATGGTGTATGATTAGTGTTAGAGATGGTGGTGTATGATTAGTGTTAGAGATGGTGGTGTATGATTAGTGTTAGAGGTGGTGGTGTATGATTAGTGTTAGAGATGATGGTGTATGATTAGTGTTAGAGATGGTAGTGTATGATTAGTGTTAGAGATGGTAGTGTATGATTAGTGTTAGAGATGGTAGTGTTAGTGTATGATTAGTGTTAGAGATGGTGGTGTATGATTAGTGTTAGAGATGGTAGTGTATGATTAGAGTTAGATATGGTGGTGTATGATTAGTGTTAGAGATGGTGGTGTAAGATTAGTGTTAGAGATGATGGTGTATGATTAGTGTTACAGATGATGGTGTACGATTAGTGTTAGAGATGGTAGTGTACGATTAGTGTTAGAGATGGTAGTGTATGATTAGTGTTAGAGATGGTAGTGTATGATTAGTGTAAGAGATGGTAGTGTATGATTAGTGTTAGAGATGATGGTGTATGATTAGTGTTAGAGATGGTGGTGTATGATTAGTGTTAGAGATGGTAGTGTATGATTAGTGTTAGAGATGGTAGTGTATGATTAGTGTTAGAGATGGTAGTGTATGATTACTGTTAGAGATGATGGTGTATGATTAGTGTTAGAGATGGTAGTGTATGATTAGAGTTAGAGATGGTAGTGTATGATTAGAGTTAGAGATGGTAGTGTTAGTGTATGATTAGTGTTAGAGATGGTAGTGTATGATTAGAGTTAGAGATGGTAGTGTATGATTAGTGTTAGAGATGATGGTGTATGATTAGTGTTAGAGATGGTGGTGTATGATTAAAGTTAGAGATGGTGGTGTATGATTAGTGTTAGAGATGGTGGTGTATGATTAGTGTTAGAGATGATGGTGTATGATTAGTGTTACAGATGATGGTGTATGATTAGTGTTAGAGATGGTAGTGTACGATTAGTGTTAGAGATGGTAGTGTATGATTAGTGTTAGAGATGGTAGTGTATGATTAGTTTAAGAGATGGTAGTGTATGATTAGTGTTAGAGATGATGGTGTATGATTAGTGTTAGAGATGGTGGTGTATGATTAGTGTTAGAGATGGTAGTGTATGATTAGTGTTAGAGATGATGGTGTATGATTAGTGTTAGAGATGGTGGTGTATGATTAGTGTTAGAGATGGTAGTGTATGATTAGTGTTAGAATTGGTAGTGTATGATTAGTGTTAGAGATGGTAGTGTATGATTAGTGTTAGAGATGGTAGTGTATGATTAGAGTTAGAGATGATGGTGTATGATTAGTGTTAGAGATGGTGGTGTATGATTAGTGTTAGAGATGGTGGTGTATGATTAGTGTTAGAGATGGTGGTGTATGATTAGTGTTAGAGGTGGTTGTGTATGATTAGTGTTAGAGATGATGGTGTATGATTAGTGTTAGAGATGGTAGTGTATGATTAGTGTTAGAGATGGTAGTGTATAATTAGTGTTAGAGATGGTAGTGTTAGTGTATGATTAGTGTTAGAGATGGTGGTGTATGATTAGTGTTAGAGATGGTAGTGTATGATTAGAGTTAGAGATGGTGGTGTATGATTAGTGTTAGAGATGGTGGTGTATGATTAGTGTTAGAGATGATGGTGTATGATTAGTGTTACAGATGATGGTGTATGATTAGTGTTAGAGATGGTAGTGTACGATTAGTGTTAGAGATGGTAGTGTATGATTAGTGTTAGAGATGGTAGTGTATGATTAGTGTAAGAGATGGTAGTGTATGATTAGTGTTAGAGATGATGGTGTATGATTAGTGTTAGAGATGGTGGTGTATGATTAGTGTTAGAGATGGTAGTGTATGATTAGTGTTAGAGATGGTAGTGTATGATTAGTGTTAGAGATGATGGTGTATGATTAGTGTTAGAGATGGTAGTGTATGATTAGTGTGAGAGATGGTAGTGTATGATTAGTGTTAGAATTGGTAGTGTATGATTAGTGTTAGAGATGGTAGTGTATGATTAGTGTTAGAGATGGTAGTGTATGATTAGAGTTAGAGATGATGGTGTATGATTAGTGTTAGAGATGGTGGTGTATGATTAGTGTTAGAGATGGTGGTGTATGATTAGTGTTAGAGGTGGTAGTGTATGATTAGTGTTAGAGATGATGGTGTATGATTAGTGTTAGAGATGGTAGTGTATGATTAGTGTTAGAGATGGTAGTGTATGATTAGTGTTAGAGATGGTAGTGTATGATTAGTGTTAGAGATGATGGTGTATGATTAGTGTTAGAGATGGTAGTGTATGATTAGTGTTAGAGATGGTGGTGTATGATTAGTGTTAGAGATGATGGTGTATGACAGAGTAAAAAGTGATAAGGTGCCAGCCAATCAGCTCCTAACTGCCATCTCACAGGTTGTGATTAAAAAATGACAGTTGGGAGCTGATTGGCTGGTACCTTATCACTTTTCACTCTGTCTCCTAACACTGCTTAGTAAATAGACCCTCTGTTTCCCTATAGATTGTAAGCTTGCAAGCAGGGCCCTCTTACCTTTATGTTTGTCTCTTACAACCCAGTTTTGTTCTATTAATGTTGTTTCAAATTGTAAAGCGCAACGGAATATGCTGCGTTATATAAGAAACTGTTAATAAATAATTAATAAATAAGATTAGTGTTAGAGATGGTAGTGTATGATTAGTGTTAGAGATGGTAGTGTATGATTAGTGTTAGAGATGGTAGTGTTAGTGTATGATTAGTGTTAGAGATGGTAGTGTATGATTAGTGTTAGAGATGGTAGTGTTAGTGTATGATTAGCGTTAGAGATGGTAGTGTATGATTAGAGTTAGAGATGATGGTGTATGATTAGTGTTAGAGATGGTGGTGTATGATTAAAGTTAGAGATGGTGGTGTATGATTAGTGTTAGAGGTGGTAGTGTATGATTAGTGTTAGAGATGATGGTGTATGATTAGTGTTAGAGATGGTGGTGTATGATTAAAGTTAGAGATGGTGGTGTATGATTAGTGTTAGAGATGGTGGTGTATGATTAGTGTTAGAGATGATGGTGTATGATTAGTGTTACAGATGATGGTGTATGATTAGTGTTAGAGATGGTAGTGTACGATTAGTGTTAGAGATGGTAGTGTATGATTAGTGTTAGAGATGGTAGTGTATGATTAGTTTAAGAGATGGTAGTGTATGATTAGTGTTAGAGATGATGGTGTATGATTAGTGTTAGAGATGGTGGTGTATGATTAGTGTTAGAGATGGTAGTGTATGATTAGTGTTAGAGATGATGGTGTATGATTAGTGTTAGAGATGGTGGTGTATGATTAGTGTTAGAGATGGTAGTGTATGATTAGTGTTAGAATTGGTAGTGTATGATTAGTGTTAGAGATGGTAGTGTATGATTAGTGTTAGAGATGGTAGTGTATGATTAGAGTTAGAGATGATGGTGTATGATTAGAGTTAGAGATGGTGGTGTATGATTAGTGTTAGAGATGGTAGTGTATGATTAGAGTTAGAGATGATGGTGTATGATTAGTGTTAGAGATGGTAGTGTATGATTAGTGTTAGAGATGGTAGTGTATGATTAGTGTTAGAGATGGTAGTGTTAGTGTATGATTAGTGTTAGAGATGGCAGTGTATGATTAGTGTTAGAGATGGTAGTGTATGATTACTGTTAGAGATGATGGTGTATGATTAGTGTTAGAGATGGTAGTGTATGATTAGAGTTAGAGATGGTAGTGTATGATTAGAGTAAGAGATGGTAGTGTATGATTAGAGTTAGAGATGGTAGTGTATGATTAGTGTTAGAGATGATGGTGTATGATTAGTGTTAGAGATGGTAGTGTATGATTAGTGTTAGAGATGGTAGTGTATGATTAGTGTTAGAGATGGTAGTGTTAGTGTATGATTAGTGTTAGAGATGGTAGTGTATGATTAGTGTTAGAGATGGTAGTGTATGATTAGTGTTAGAGATGGTAGTGTATGATTAGTGTTAGAGATGGTAGTGTATGATTAGTGTTAGAGATGATGGTGTATGATTAGTGTTAGAGATGGTAGTGTATGATTAGTGTTAGAGATGGTAGTGTATGATTAGTGTTAGAGATGGTAGTGTTAGTGTATGATTAGTGTTAGAGATGGTAGTGTATGATTAGTGTTAGAATTGGTAGTGTATGATTAGTGTTAGAGATGGTAGTGTATGATTAGTGTTAGAGATGGTAGTGTATGATTAGTGTTAGAGATGGTGGTGTATGATTAGTGTTAGAGGTGGTAGTGTATGATTAGTGTTAGAGATGATGGTGTATGATTAGTGTTAGAGATGGTGGTGTATGATTAGTGTTAGAGATGGTGGTGTATGATTAGTGTTAGAGGTGGTGGTGTATGATTAGTGTTAGAATTGGTAGTGTATGATTAGTGTTAGAGATGATGGTGTATGATTAGTGTTAGAGATGGTGGTGTATGATTAGTGTTAGAGATGGTGGTGTATGATTAGTGTTAGAGGTGGTAGTGTATGATTAGTGTTAGAGATGATGGTGTATGATTAGTGTTAGAGATGGTAGTGTATGATTAGTGTTAGAGATGGTAGTGTATGATTAGTGTTAGAGATGGTAGTGTTAGTGTATGATTAGTGTTAGAGATGGTGGTGTATGATTAGTGTTAGAGATGGTAGTGTATGATTAGAGTTAGATATGGTGGTGTATGATTAGTGTTAGAGATGGTGGTGTATGATTAGTGTTAGAGATGATGGTGTATGATTAGTGTTACAGATGATGGTGTACAATTAGTGTTAGAGATGGTAGTGTACGATTAGTGTTAGAGATGGTAGTGTATGATTAGTGTTAGAGATGGTAGTGTATGATTAGTGTAAGAGATGGTAGTGTATGATTAGTGTTAGAGATGATGGTGTATGATTAGTGTTAGAGATGGTGGTGTATGATTAGTGTTAGAGATGGTAGTGTATGATTAGTGTTAGAGATGGTAGTGTATGATTAGTGTTAGAGATGGTAGTGTATGATTACTGTTAGAGATGATGGTGTATGATTAGTGTTAGAGATGGTAGTGTATGATTAGAGTTAGAGATGGTAGTGTATGATTAGAGTTAGAGATGGTAGTGTTAGTGTATGATTAGTGTTAGAGATGGTAGTGTATGATTAGAGTTAGAGATGGTAGTGTATGATTAGTGTTAGAGATGATGGTGTATGATTAGTGTTAGAGATGGTGGTGTATGATTAAAGTTAGAGATGGTGGTGTATGATTAGTGTTAGAGATGGTGGTGTATGATTAGTGTTAGAGATGATGGTGTATGATTAGTGTTACAGATGATGGTGTATGATTAGTGTTAGAGATGGTAGTGTACGATTAGTGTTAGAGATGGTAGTGTATGATTAGTGTTAGAGATGGTAGTGTATGATTAGTTTAAGAGATGGTAGTGTATGATTAGTGTTAGAGATGATGGTGTATGATTAGTGTTAGAGATGGTGGTGTATGATTAGTGTTAGAGATGGTAGTGTATGATTAGTGTTAGAGATGGTAGTGTATGATTAGTGTTAGAGATTGTAGTGTATGATTAAAGTTAGAGATGGTAGTGTATGATTAGTGTTAGAGATGGTAGTGTATGATTAGTGTTAGAGATGGTAGTGTTAGTGTATGATTAGTGTTAGAGATGGTAGTGTATGATTAGTGTTAGAGATGGTAGTGTTAGTGTATGATTAGTGTTAGAGATGGTAGTGTATGATTAGAGTTAGAGATGGTAGTGTATGATTAGTGTTAGAGATGGTAGTGTATGATTAGTGTTAGAGATGGTAGTGTATGATTAAAGTTAGAGATGGTGGTGTATGATTAGTGTTAGAGATGGTGGTGTATGATTAGTGTTAGAGATGATGGTGTATGATTAGTGTTACAGATGATGGTGTACGATTAGTGTTAGAGATGGTAGTGTACGATTAGTTTTAGAGATGGTAGTGTATGATTAGTTAGAGATGGTAGTGTATGATTAGTTTAAGAGATGGTAGTGTATGATTAGTGTTAGAGATGATGGTGTATGATTAGTGTTAGAGATAGTAGTGTATGATTAGAGTTAGAGATGATGGTGTATGATTAGTGTTAGAGATGGTGGTGTATGATTAGTGTTAGAGATGGTGGTGTATGATTAGTGTTAGAGGTGGTGGTGTATGATTAGTGTTAGAGATGATGGTGTATGATTAGTGTTAGAGATGGTAGTGTATGATTAGTGTTAGAGATGGTAGTGTATGATTAGTGTTAGAGATGGTAGTGTTAGTGTATGATTAGTGTTAGAGATGGTGGTGTATGATTAGTGTTAGAGATGGTAGTGTATGATTAGAGTTAGATATGGTGGTGTATGATTAGTGTTAGAGATGGTGGTGTATGATTAGTGTTAGAGATGATGGTGTATGATTAGTGTTACAGATGATGGTGTACGATTAGTGTTAGAGATGGTAGTGTACGATTAGTGTTAGAGATGGTAGTGTATGATTAGTGTTAGAGATGGTAGTGTATGATTAGTGTAAGAGATGGTAGTGTATGATTAGTGTTAGAGATGATGGTGTATGATTAGTGTTAGAGATGGTGGTGTATGATTAGTGTTAGAGATGGTAGTGTATGATTAGTGTTAGAGATGGTAGTGTATGATTACTGTTAGAGATGATGGTGTATGATTAGTGTTAGAGATGGTAGTGTATGATTAGAGTTAGAGATGGTAGTGTATGATTAGAGTTAGAGATGGTAGTGTTAGTGTATGATTAGTGTTAGAGATGGTAGTGTATGATTAGAGTTAGAGATGGTAGTGTATGATTAGTGTTAGAGATGATGGTGTATGATTAGTGTTAGAGATGGTGGTGTATGATTAAAGTTAGAGATGGTGGTGTATGATTAGTGTTAGAGATGGTGGTGTATGATTAGTGTTAGAGATGATGGTGTATGATTAGTGTTACAGATGATGGTGTATGATTAGTGTTAGAGATGGTAGTGTACGATTAGTGTTAGAGATGGTAGTGTATGATTAGTGTTAGAGATGGTAGTGTATGATTAGTTTAAGAGATGGTAGTGTATGATTAGTGTTAGAGATGATGGTGTATGATTAGTGTTAGAGATGGTGGTGTATGATTAGTGTTAGAGATGGTAGTGTATGATTAGTGTTAGAGATGATGGTGTATGATTAGTGTTAGAGATGGTGGTGTATGATTAGTGTTAGAGATGGTAGTGTATGATTAGTGTTAGAATTGGTAGTGTATGATTAGTGTTAGAGATGGTAGTGTATGATTAGTGTTAGAGATGGTAGTGTATGATTAGAGTTAGAGATGATGGTGTATGATTAGTGTTAGAGATGGTGGTGTATGATTAGTGTTAGAGATGGTGGTGTATGATTAGTGTTAGAGATGGTGGTGTATGATTAGTGTTAGAGGTGGTGGTGTATGATTAGTGTTAGAGATGATGGTGTATGATTAGTGTTAGAGATGGTAGTGTATGATTAGTGTTAGAGATGGTAGTGTATAATTAGTGTTAGAGATGGTAGTGTTAGTGTATGATTAGTGTTAGAGATGGTGGTGTATGATTAGTGTTAGAGATGGTAGTGTATGATTAGAGTTAGAGATGGTGGTGTATGATTAGTGTTAGAGATGCTGGTGTATGATTAGTGTTAGAGATGATGGTGTATGATTAGTGTTACAGATGATGGTGTATGATTAGTGTTAGAGATGGTAGTGTACGATTAGTGTTAGAGATGGTAGTGTATGATTAGTGTTAGAGATGGTAGTGTATGATTAGTGTAAGAGATGGTAGTGTATGATTAGTGTTAGAGATGATGGTGTATGATTAGTGTTAGAGATGGTGGTGTATGATTAGTGTTAGAGATGGTAGTGTATGATTAGTGTTAGAGATGGTAGTGTATGATTAGTGTTAGAGATGATGGTGTATGATTAGTGTTAGAGATGGTAGTGTATGATTAGTGTTAGAGATGGTAGTGTATGATTAGTGTTAGAATTGGTAGTGTATGATTAGTGTTAGAGATGGTAGTGTATGATTAGTGTTAGAGATGGTAGTGTATGATTAGAGTTAGAGATGATGGTGTATGATTAGTGTTAGAGATGGTGGTGTATGATTAGTGTTAGAGATGGTGGTGTATGATTAGTGTTAGAGGTGGTAGTGTATGATTAGTGTTAGAGATGATGGTGTATGATTAGTGTTAGAGATGGTAGTGTATGATTAGTGTAAGAGATGGTAGTGTATGATTAGTGTTAGAGATGATGGTGTATGATTAGTGTTAGAGATGGTGGTGTATGATTAGTGTTAGAGATGGTAGTGTATGATTAGTGTTAGAGATGGTAGTGTATGATTAGTGTTAGAGATGGTAGTGTATGATTACTGTTAGAGATGATGGTGTATGATTAGTGTTAGAGATGGTAGTGTATGATTAGAGTTAGAGATGGTAGTGTATGATTAGAGTTAGAGATGGTAGTGTTAGTGTATGATTAGTGTTAGAGATGGTAGTGTATGATTAGAGTTAGAGATGGTAGTGTATGATTAGTGTTAGAGATGATGGTGTATGATTAGTGTTAGAGATGGTGGTGTATGATTAAAGTTAGAGATGGTGGTGTATGATTAGTGTTAGAGATGGTGGTGTATGATTAGTGTTAGAGATGATGGTGTATGATTAGTGTTACAGATGATGGTGTATGATTAGTGTTAGAGATGGTAGTGTACGATTAGTGTTAGAGATGGTAGTGTATGATTAGTGTTAGAGATGGTAGTGTATGATTAGTTTAAGAGATGGTAGTGTATGATTAGTGTTAGAGATGATGGTGTATGATTAGTGTTAGAGATGGTGGTGTATGATTAGTGTTAGAGATGGTAGTGTATGATTAGTGTTAGAGATGATGGTGTATGATTAGTGTTAGAGATGGTGGTGTATGATTAGTGTTAGAGATGGTAGTGTATGATTAGTGTTAGAATTGGTAGTGTATGATTAGTGTTAGAGATGGTAGTGTATGATTAGTGTTAGAGATGGTAGTGTATGATTAGAGTTAGAGATGATGGTGTATGATTAGTGTTAGAGATGGTGGTGTATGATTAGTGTTAGAGATGGTGGTGTATGATTAGTGTTAGAGATGGTGGTGTATGATTAGTGTTAGAGGTGGTGGTGTATGATTAGTGTTAGAGATGATGGTGTATGATTAGTGTTAGAGATGGTAGTGTATGATTAGTGTTAGAGATGGTAGTGTATAATTAGTGTTAGAGATGGTAGTGTTAGTGTATGATTAGTGTTAGAGATGGTGGTGTATGATTAGTGTTAGAGATGGTAGTGTATGATTAGAGTTAGAGATGGTGGTGTATGATTAGTGTTAGAGATGGTGGTGTATGATTAGTGTTAGAGATGATGGTGTATGATTAGTGTTACAGATGATGGTGTATGATTAGTGTTAGAGATGGTAGTGTACGATTAGTGTTAGAGATGGTAGTGTATGATTAGTGTTAGAGATGGTAGTGTATGATTAGTGTAAGAGATGGTAGTGTATGATTAGTGTTAGAGATGATGGTGTATGATTAGTGTTAGAGATGGTGGTGTATGATTAGTGTTAGAGATGGTAGTGTATGATTAGTGTTAGAGATGGTAGTGTATGATTAGTGTTAGAGATGATGGTGTATGATTAGTGTTAGAGATGGTAGTGTATGATTAGTGTTAGAGATGGTAGTGTATGATTAGTGTTAGAATTGGTAGTGTATGATTAGTGTTAGAGATGGTAGTGTATGATTAGTGTTAGAGATGGTAGTGTATGATTAGAGTTAGAGATGATGGTGTATGATTAGTGTTAGAGATGGTGGTGTATGATTAGTGTTAGAGATGGTGGTGTATGATTAGTGTTAGAGGTGGTAGTGTATGATTAGTGTTAGAGATGATGGTGTATGATTAGTGTTAGAGATGGTAGTGTATGATTAGTGTTAGAGATGGTAGTGTATGATTAGTGTTAGAGATGGTAGTGTATGATTAGTGTTAGAGATGATGGTGTATGATTAGTGTTAGAGATGGTAGTGTATGATTAGTGTTAGAGATGGTGGTGTATGATTAGTGTTAGAGATGATGGTGTATGACAGAGTAAAAAGTGATAAGGTGCCAGCCAATCAGCTCCTAACTGCCATCTCACAGGTTGTGATTAAAAAATGACAGTTGGGAGCTGATTGGCTGGTACCTTATCACTTTTCACTCTGTCTCCTAACACTGCTTAGTAAATAGACCCTCTGTTTCCCTATAGATTGTAAGCTTGCAAGCAGGGCCCTCTTACCTTTATGTTTGTCTCTTACAACCCAGTTTTGTTCTATTAATGTTGTTTCAAATTGTAAAGCGCAACGGAATATGCTGCGCTATATAAGAAACTGTTAATAAATAATTAATAAATAAGATTAGTGTTAGAGATGGTAGTGTATGATTAGTGTTAGAGATGGTAGTGTTAGTGTATGATTAGTGTTAGAGATGGTAGTGTATGATTAGTGTTAGAGATGGTGGTGTATGATTAGTGTTAGAGGTGGTAGTGTATGATTAGTGTTAGAGATGATGGTGTATGATTAGTGTTAGAGATGGTGGTGTATGATTAGTGTTAGAGATGGTGGTGTATGATTAGTGTTAGAGGTGGTGGTGTATGATTAGTGTTAGAATTGGTAGTGTATGATTAGTGTTAGAGATGATGGTGTATGATTAGTGTTAGAGATGGTGGTGTATGATTAGTGTTAGAGATGGTGGTGTATGATTAGTGTTAGAGGTGGTAGTGTATGATTAGTGTTAGAGATGATGGTGTATGATTAGTGTTAGAGATGGTAGTGTATGATTAGTGTTAGAGATGGTAGTGTATGATTAGTGTTAGAGATGGTAGTGTTAGTGTATGATTAGTGTTAGAGATGGTGGTGTATGATTAGTGTTAGAGATGGTAGTGTATGATTAGAGTTAGATATGGTGGTGTATGATTAGTGTTAGAGATGGTGGTGTATGATTAGTGTTAGAGATGATGGTGTATGATTAGTGTTACAGATGATGGTGTACAATTAGTGTTAGAGATGGTAGTGTACGATTAGTGTTAGAGATGGTAGTGTATGATTAGTGTTAGAGATGGTAGTGTATGATTAGTGTAAGAGATGGTAGTGTATGATTAGTGTTAGAGATGATGGTGTATGATTAGTGTTAGAGATGGTGGTGTATGATTAGTGTTAGAGATGGTAGTGTATGATTAGTGTTAGAGATGGTAGTGTATGATTAGTGTTAGAGATGGTAGTGTATGATTACTGTTAGAGATGATGGTGTATGATTAGTGTTAGAGATGGTAGTGTATGATTAGAGTTAGAGATGGTAGTGTATGATTAGAGTTAGAGATGGTAGTGTTAGTGTATGATTAGTGTTAGAGATGGTAGTGTATGATTAGAGTTAGAGATGGTAGTGTATGATTAGTGTTAGAGATGATGGTGTATGATTAGTGTTAGAGATGGTGGTGTATGATTAAAGTTAGAGATGGTGGTGTATGATTAGTGTTAGAGATGGTGGTGTATGATTAGTGTTAGAGATGATGGTGTATGATTAGTGTTACAGATGATGGTGTATGATTAGTGTTAGAGATGGTAGTGTACGATTAGTGTTAGAGATGGTAGTGTATGATTAGTGTTAGAGATGGTAGTGTATGATTAGTTTAAGAGATGGTAGTGTATGATTAGTGTTAGAGATGATGGTGTATGATTAGTGTTAGAGATGGTGGTGTATGATTAGTGTTAGAGATGGTAGTGTATGATTAGTGTTAGAGATGGTAGTGTATGATTAGTGTTAGAGATTGTAGTGTATGATTAAAGTTAGAGATGGTAGTGTATGATTAGTGTTAGAGATGGTAGTGTATGATTAGTGTTAGAGATGGTAGTGTTAGTGTATGATTAGTGTTAGAGATGGTAGTGTATGATTAGTGTTAGAGATGGTAGTGTTAGTGTATGATTAGTGTTAGAGATGGTAGTGTATGATTAGAGTTAGAGATGGTAGTGTATGATTAGTGTTAGAGATGGTAGTGTATGATTAGTGTTAGAGATTGTAGTGTATGATTAAAGTTAGAGATGGTGGTGTATGATTAGTGTTAGAGATGGTGGTGTATGATTAGTGTTAGAGATGATGGTGTATGATTAGTGTTACAGATGATGGTGTACGATTAGTGTTAGAGATGGTAGTGTACGATTAGTTTTAGAGATGGTAGTGTATGATTAGTGTTAGAGATGGTAGTGTATGATTAGTTTAAGAGATGGTAGTGTATGATTAGTGTTAGAGATGATGGTGTATGATTAGTGTTAGAGATAGTAGTGTATGATTAGAGTTAGAGATGATGGTGTATGATTAGTGTTAGAGATGGTGGTGTATGATTAGTGTTAGAGATGGTGGTGTATGATTAGTGTTAGAGGTGGTGGTGTATGATTAGTGTTAGAGATGATGGTGTATGATTAGTGTTAGAGATGGTAGTGTATGATTAGTGTTAGAGATGGTAGTGTATGATTAGTGTTAGAGATGGTAGTGTTAGTGTATGATTAGTGTTAGAGATGGTGGTGTATGATTAGTGTTAGAGATGGTAGTGTATGATTAGAGTTAGATATGGTGGTGTATGATTAGTGTTAGAGATGGTGGTGTATGATTAGTGTTAGAGATGATGGTGTATGATTAGTGTTACAGATGATGGTGTACGATTAGTGTTAGAGATGGTAGTGTACGATTAGTGTTAGAGATGGTAGTGTATGATTAGTGTTAGAGATGGTAGTGTATGATTAGTGTAAGAGATGGTAGTGTATGATTAGTGTTAGAGATGATGGTGTATGATTAGTGTTAGAGATGGTGGTGTATGATTAGTGTTAGAGATGGTAGTGTATGATTAGTGTTAGAGATGGTAGTGTATGATTAGTGTTAGAGATGGTAGTGTATGATTACTGTTAGAGATGATGGTGTATGATTAGTGTTAGAGATGGTAGTGTATGATTAGAGTTAGAGATGGTAGTGTATGATTAGAGTTAGAGATGGTAGTGTTAGTGTATGATTAGTGTTAGAGATGGTAGTGTATGATTAGAGTTAGAGATGGTAGTGTATGATTAGTGTTAGAGATGATGGTGTATGATTAGTGTTAGAGATGGTGGTGTATGATTAAAGTTAGAGATGGTGGTGTATGATTAGTGTTAGAGATGGTGGTGTATGATTAGTGTTAGAGATGATGGTGTATGATTAGTGTTACAGATGATGGTGTATGATTAGTGTTAGAGATGGTAGTGTACGATTAGTGTTAGAGATGGTAGTGTATGATTAGTGTTAGAGATGGTAGTGTATGATTAGTGTTAGAGATGATGGTGTATGATTAGTGTTAGAGATGGTGGTGTATGATTAGTGTTAGAGATGGTAGTGTATGATTAGTGTTAGAGATGATGGTGTATGATTAGTGTTAGAGATGGTGGTGTATGATTAGTGTTAGAGATGGTAGTGTATGATTAGTGTTAGAATTGGTAGTGTATGATTAGTGTTAGAGATGGTAGTGTATGATTAGTGTTAGAGATGGTAGTGTATGATTAGAGTTAGAGATGATGGTGTATGATTAGTGTTAGAGATGGTGGTGTATGATTAGTGTTAGAGATGGTGGTGTATGATTAGTGTTAGAGATGGTGGTGTATGATTAGTGTTAGAGGTGGTGGTGTATGATTAGTGTTAGAGATGATGGTGTATGATTAGTGTTAGAGATGGTAGTGTATGATTAGTGTTAGAGATGGTAGTGTATAATTAGTGTTAGAGATGGTAGTGTTAGTGTATGATTAGTGTTAGAGATGGTGGTGTATGATTAGTGTTAGAGATGGTAGTGTATGATTAGAGTTAGAGATGGTGGTGTATGATTAGTGTTAGAGATGGTGGTGTATGATTAGTGTTAGAGATGATGGTGTATGATTAGTGTTACAGATGATGGTGTATGATTAGTGTTAGAGATGGTAGTGTACGATTAGTGTTAGAGATGGTAGTGTATGATTAGTGTTAGAGATGGTAGTGTATGATTAGTGTAAGAGATGGTAGTGTATGATTAGTGTTAGAGATGATGGTGTATGATTAGTGTTAGAGATGGTGGTGTATGATTAGTGTTAGAGATGGTAGTGTATGATTAGTGTTAGAGATGGTAGTGTATGATTAGTGTTAGAGATGATGGTGTATGATTAGTGTTAGAGATGGTAGTGTATGATTAGTGTTAGAGATGGTAGTGTATGATTAGTGTTAGAATTGGTAGTGTATGATTAGTGTTAGAGATGGTAGTGTATGATTAGTGTTAGAGATGGTAGTGTATGATTAGAGTTAGAGATGATGGTGTATGATTAGTGTTAGAGATGGTGGTGTATGATTAGTGTTAGAGATGGTGGTGTATGATTAGTGTTAGAGGTGGTAGTGTATGATTAGTGTTAGAGATGATGGTGTATGATTAGTGTTAGAGATGGTAGTGTATGATTAGTGTTAGAGATGGTAGTGTATGATTAGTGTTAGAGATGGTAGTGTATGATTAGTGTTAGAGATGATGGTGTATGATTAGTGTTAGAGATGGTAGTGTATGATTAGTGTTAGAGATGGTGGTGTATGATTAGTGTTAGAGATGATGGTGTATGACAGAGTAAAAAGTGATAAGGTGCCAGCCAATCAGCTCCTAACTGCCATCTCACAGGTTGTGATTAAAAAATGACAGTTGGGAGCTGATTGGCTGGTACCTTATCACTTTTCACTCTGTCTCCTAACACTGCTTAGTAAATAGACCCTCTGTTTCCCTATAGATTGTAAGCTTGCAAGCAGGGCCCTCTTACCTTTATGTTTGTCTCTTACAACCCAGTTTTGTTCTATTAATGTTGTTTCAAATTGTAAAGCGCAACGGAATATGCTGCGCTATATAAGAAACTGTTAATAAATAATTAATAAATAAGATTAGTGTTAGAGATGGTAGTGTATGATTAGTGTTAGAGATGGTAGTGTTAGTGTATGATTAGTGTTAGAGATGGTAGTGTATGATTAGTGTTAGAGATGGTAGTGTTAGTGTATGATTAGTGTTAGAGATGGTAGTGTATGATTAGAGTTAGAGATGGTAGTGTATGATTAGTGTTAGAGATGATGGTGTATGATTAGTGTTAGAGATGGTGGTGTATGATTAAAGTTAGAGATGGTGGTGTATGATTAGTGTTAGAGATGGTGGTGTATGATTAGTGTTAGAGATGATGGTGTATGATTAGTGTTACAGATGATGGTGTATGATTAGTGTTAGAGATGGTAGTGTACGATTAGTGTTAGAGATGGTAGTGTATGATTAGTGTTAGAGATGGTAGTGTATGATTAGTTTAAGAGATGGTAGTGTATGATTAGTGTTAGAGATGATGGTGTATGATTAGTGTTAGAGATGGTGGTGTATGATTAGTGTTAGAGATGGTAGTGTATGATTAGTGTTAGAGATGATGGTGTATGATTAGTGTTAGAGATGGTGGTGTATGATTAGTGTTAGAGATGGTAGTGTATGATTAGTGTTAGAATTGGTAGTGTATGATTAGTGTTAGAGATGGTAGTGTATGATTAGTGTTAGAGATGGTAGTGTATGATTAGTGTTAGAGATGGTAGTGTTAGTGTATGATTAGTGTTAGAGATGATGGTGTATGATTAGTGTTAGAGATGGTAGTGTATGATTAGTGTTAGAGATGGTAGTGTTAGTGTATGATTAGTGTTAGAGATAATGGTGTATGATTAGTGTTAGAGATGGTAGTGTATGATTAGTGTTAGAGATGGTAGTGTTAGTGTATGATTAGTGTTAGAGATGGTAGTGTATGATTAGTGTTAGAGATGATGGGTTTTTTTTTTAAGGGGGCGTGACCATGAGTTCCGCAATTAGGCCATGCCCCCTACCTGCCCCCTGGCTGCCGGAACCCGCTGCAGCATGCAGATGATGGTCGTTCAGTGTGTATGAAAAACCATCATCTGCAGATATATCTGTCAGGTGTGTACCCACCTTAAGAGATGATAGTGCAAGATTAGTGTTAGAGATGGTGGTGCAAGATTAGTGTTAGAGATGGTGGTGCAAGATTAGTGTTAGAGATGGTGGTGCAAGATTAGTGTTAGAGATGATAGAAACATAGAATTTGACGGCACATAAGAACCACTTGGCCCATCTAGTATGCCCCTTTTTATTTATCCTTTTGGCAACTTCCACCCTATTTGCTTCTTACGTCTCTCTTAAGGATACCCATATGCTTATCCCAAGCGTGTTTAAAATGTTCAATCGTCTTAGCTTCAACCACCTCTGATGGGAGGCTATTCCACTTATCCACTACCCTTTCTGTGGAGCAGTTTTTCCTGAAATTTCCTCTGAGCCTTCCTCCCTCCAGTGTCAGTGCATGTCCTCGTGTTCTTGTACATCTCTTCCTTTGAAGAATGCTTCCCTCCTGTCCCTTGTTAAAACCCTTCATGTAGTTGAAAGTTTCTATCATGTCCCCCATTTCCCTTCTCTGCTCCAAACTACACATATTAAGATCTTTTAGTCTTTTAGTCTTTCCGGGTTACTTCTGTGCTGTAGGCCATGCACCATTTTAGTTGCCCTTCTTTGTACCATCTCTAGGGCCGTATTCAATTTGAGGCGTTAAGCCCGGATCCGCATTAAGTTACCGCCGATGACGTCATTATCGCCTGTTTTGGTTTTACCCCGTATTCAATTTCAAAGACTTTCCACCTAGGCGGAAAGTCAGTGCAATGTAATAGGCGGTAAAGTATCGCCTATGAATGGCAGGCGGTGAAAAGTGCAGAATTGGGGTTTTGGGGTGCAACGTTTCTGGAACCCCAGTGCAGCCTTCAGACAGTCTCCCAAAGGTAATCTGTGTAAAAAAAAAACAAACTTAAGGATACCCCAAAAAGTGACTTTGAAAAAGGGGGTGAAAAAAAAAAGTTGGGGTACAAACTTAAAAACTAGCGACCTTGACTCTGGGTGGGTCCCCAAGTGTTTTTTTGATTGCAGGTGTTTGCGGCAGGTGGATTTTTCACGATTTTTTTAAGTCACTTTAGCAAGTTTAAAATATGCTGAACCCCATTTTCAAGTACCCCAAATTTGGTGGCCATAGTTGCTTTGCCCTAAAAAAACTTCTAAATGCTCTTCTGCATCACCTTATTCAAAGTTGCATTTATGCACCTGCCACGGCTATTAAAAACCCCGTCTTCCTTCGGGAGTTAAAAATGGAGGCACCCTTTGTTCTCACCTATGTCTACACATCTTTAGGGGGGTCCCTAGAATATTTCCCAAAAATTCCCGTTTTGTTTAACCTGTAAAAAAACAGGGTAAAAATTTACAAAAAAAATTACATAGGGCCCCCCCCCCCCAAAAGCCCCAGCCCCAGGCTTGCCAGCCAGTGGTGATTTCTAAAAATACGGGGAACAAAATGTGTAGGGCTCCACCATAATTTAGAAACCAACCCAAGGTTGCAGGGACCAGCTCTGGTTTTAAATATAGGGGTAAAGAAAACCTGGGGATCCCCCTATATTTCAGACCAGCACCAGACCCAACCGACTGGGGTCTAATGCCACAACCCGGAGACCCAATCACTGGGGCTCCAGGTCCAAAGCATTAGCACCCCAAATCGGTCAGCGCAAGCCGGTGATCTCGGGGGAGTCGGGGACCTCCCAAAGAAGGGTCCCCCCCCCCTCCCGAGCACCACAGGGTTACGCTGAAGCCCAGGGCTTTTCCCCATAACCCTGGTTTGGTGGGAATGGGGGTAATGAGGGGGCCAAATAATGTAAAACTATTGTGTTTTACAGTGGAACTACAAGTGCCAGCATGCCTGCCATTTTGCACTTGTGGAACAACAAGTGTCAGCAGACATGCGGCACCTGTAACTTCACTGTAAAATAAATAGTTAAATAAAGACAAAAACACACACACCGTGACAGTATAATTTTATTACACACACCTACCAATTCACACATACTTATCTATACCGGATGTGTCTGTCTCCTTGTCCAGTAGAATATCCTTAATGAATGGCTCTGCAAATAAAAATTCATACTCACCTATATCCTGGCGCTGGTCTCCGCAGTAATCCAGGAACTTGCCAAAACAAAAAATTGATTTTACACGACCCACGCAACAGCTATCAGTATGTGTGTTGCCACACATACTGATAGCTCCCGAATGCCAGCTGACGGGACATGCACGGAGCTGGCACATCCCATGAGCCTATCAGCGGCCGTGCTAACTGTAGTTACACCACTTGGGAACTGTCAGTAGCCGGAGCCAATCAGCGGCCACTCTACAGTCAGTGTGGCCGCTGATTGGCTCACGGGACGTGCCAGCTCCGTGCATGTCCCGTCAGCTGGCATTCGGGAGCTATCAGTATGTGTGGCAAATAATTGATATATGATTCTTGCTGAGTATATTTTATTATTTGTGGCTTTTATTTTAAAACTGGAAAGTCTCAGGCAATAGTTATGTTTCCTATTGGCTTCAGGAGATGCTAATGGCTTAGACATCCTTGCATTTAAAGATCATTTATTGTGCTCTTTGGGCCTGATTCATTACGGATGGCAACTGCAAATGCAATAGTGATTACGCATGCAGTTCAACTGCGATAGTATGCTAATCCCATAGCGATCGCTATGCCATCACGGCACTACACCTTACCTTACACACATCCGTAATCCTTAGCAAGACTGCCAAACCATCGGTACAATCGCAGCCTCACGCACACTTGCACAAAGTCTGACCTTACTCAGAAATTGCTAACTTCATCGCACGCTGTGAGTCGTCAGGCATCGCAGTGGATAATTTATGCAGGCCCATGCAACAGCGCTGAAACACACTGGCACGCCTGTGTTTCCCTCACCACCCACAAACGGTACTTCCTGTCAATCACTCTGCGATTGCAGTGGCTAGTTCGCACATGCACACTGCGATGTATAGGCATGCGCAGAATGCAACAATCATCCGATTGCATGCGTATTAACAAACTGTGGGCCTGATTCAGAGCCGTTCGCTATTTGCGGTCGTTCGTTCAAAAACAAGGGGTGGCTATTCAAATGATCCGTTCGCAAATTGCAGTCTGTTCACACCTCTAAGTCTGAACGAGCGAGCAAAACATACGCTCGTTTATTTGTTAAAAACGCCCCCTGGCCGCTCGCACCATACGTCATGTCCGCTATTTATTAGATTAATCGAGTACATCGACCAGCGTATGAACTGCTCGCTATTCTTGGGGTTGGTTTTTGCTACCACAATCTTGTGAGCAGTTCTGGCTATAAAATAACCCAGTGACGTGGTCAATGACGCTGCTGTATTAATTATGCACACCCATAAAACGCCCGTTTTGACCTTTAAGCACGCCTGCGTTCTGATCTCCACTCCCCATTTTCGAGCACCTTCCCCTGTTACCACCCACATACACCTCATTCTGTCACTCAAAATAGCAGGCATTCGCTATATTGCGAGCACATGAATTTCGGCCGCACTGACTGGTTCGCGCATGCGTATAACGATCCGTACGCATGCGCAGATGTGCGAACATCGCTCGGAACGAGCGTACTGCCGCTAGCGAGTGGCTCTGAATGAGGGCCAGTGTTCCTTGCCGAATCAGACCCTATATTTGTAATAACAAAAACTACAGCCATAATTACCCAACTAGGGTGTTCCGTCTCTCCGGCTGCAGATGTTTGCCATTTACTGTATATTATAGGGTCACTCAGCATTAATATATAACATGTCCATTCATCTTTCCAGAGAAGCAGCTGGAGATTCTGCAGGGTGTGGCTGATTTGACAGTGAAGTCCAAGGAACAGGCCATGTTCAAGTGTGAAGTGTCGGACGAGACGGTCACAGGAATATGGGTGAAGAACGGGAAGGAGGTTGTTCCCAACGAGAGGATCAAGATCACCCATATTGGAAGGTGATTCCTCACCCTCATCTCTGAGCTACAACTAACCCAATTAAAATGTAGTTACTCTCCTATGATCATTTACAGCAGTAGGAAGAGGAGCTACAGACTGTTTTTAAAGCAATGTTCAAAAAAATAAATCAGGTTTGAAGAATGTTCACATTAGCACATGAGGTGTTTGTTCTAAAAACATTTACATTCTACCCTAACCCTCCCCCTAAACGCAGTACTTAACGTCGGGGTGGCAGCGCCGGGTTTCTGATAGGTGTTGGGATTCCGGCATCGGCATTCTAAGCATCGCCATCCAGTCTATCGGGATATTGACCGGATTCCCTTTAAAGTTCGCAGGACACAGATAAAACATAGAGCTTTTGTCTATATCTTACATGTGGTTTCACTATGGAGAGTATAGCACAAAGGTGATAATGGCCTGAACTTTGGGCAATCATTAACATGTCACACAATAATTGTTTGGCCATGATAAAAATAAAATGAGGTATCACTAATAGCCCAAATCTTGAAACAGGTGGAATAATTCTTCCTTCATCTACTAGATTTGGGAGAAAACATTGAAGAGCTGTACAGAAACATATCATGGTTTGAATGAAATAAGTAGTGTTTCAGCAAAACCTCTAACAAATCATTACCTTTGACTGTAGAGTCCACAAGCTGACCATCGATGATGTCATACCATCAGACGAAGGAGACTATTCCTTCATTCCCAATGGATTTGCCTTCAACCTATCTGCAAAACTGCACTTTATGGGTGAGTTAAACTACAAGGATTGCCAATAGAATCAGAGAGGTCTTTATTCCAATTTGCTGAGCATTAGTCAGGCCTCACTGAAAGACTTCTGCAGACACACACAGACGAGCATGCATGTGCACGCATATGCACACACAACCAATTGCACCATTCAGTGTCATCACCCAGGAAAGACCGCTAAATATACATTATATACAGTGCATAAACAGTATATATAGGTAATGCATGAATCCTGCCTTCATAGACTACAAACTACATTGTCCTATAACTATACAAAGTGTAAAAGGAAGGTTCTCTGCAAAGTTTGGGCAACGATGATTGAATTAAATTGGGGGTTCTGCTGGTCCTCATGGCCCAGCCTTAAGCATAATTCTGAGTAAGTTACATTCTATTGCAAGGAGATAGTTTCTAAAACTGTGGCAGGCAAATTTGAGAATTATTAAACTGCCAGAAGAGAGTGTGAAAGCTCTCTGTTTTTATGGTAAACTTATTTGTAAATGGGAAAAAAAATATTTTTTTGGCATGTGAAAGAACATCCCCTAAATAACAGACATTGTAAGCATAGAATTCTCAAAAAAAATCTGTGTTTTTATAATGCTCTGTTTTACATATGTGTGATGATCTCTCTCTCTCCCTCTCTTTCTCTCTCTCCCTCTCTTTCTCTCTCTCTCAGAGGTGAAAATTGACTTTGTTCCTAGACAAGGTACGGCTACTATGTGACATGAATGGGGGGTTATATGTTATGTGATGTACCAGTGAGTGTGTGTGCTATAGCCTTGTAAGGAAGTCACTGTGACATCATGTTGGAGCCAGTCGTTTATTCTAACATCCTCCAGACCCTGTTATTATATGATAACGTTAAGTGTTAAGTCTATATGTGACATCATTGTCACCATATTTTCAGCTGGCACTAATGTAAGGACCTGGGAGCCTTCCCATATATAACTGTGCTCCCCTTAGCTTGTGTGGGGATAGACTTTCCAGGTGTCTAATCAGTAAAACATATTCAAATATCGGCACTGGGTCCAGATTTAAAGTAAAAGATTTGAACATTAATCATGAGACTATTCTAATGACTGTTCTATAGAACTCGCTCTTTGCAAATTCTGGAATTAAATCTGGAGATAAATTAGAGTTAATCCCAGTTTTAAAGATCTCTTTTCTCAGTGTCACTGTAGTGGTCTTAAAGGAACAGGAACCCCTGGGTGCAGCATAACTGGCCAAAGAGTAATAATTGTCAGAATAGGATAGGATGTAGTGTCGTGGGACCGGCTGACATGCTTCCTTGGGCATGCCTTTGTCTTAAACTGCATACACACGCAACGATTTTGTTACCAACGATTTTATGAACGATTTTATGAATGATTTTTATGAACGATTATCTGTCAGATTTTTTAAAGTGTAATGAACGATTTTTATGAACTACAAACGATTTTTGCATATTCCCTTACTGACAATCGTTCAGTTGACAAGTCTGACTGAACTACAAACTACAAACGTGAACGCGCATGAACTATAATCGTTCATCATTTGAGTCAGAGAGTGAGTAATATCGTTTAACGATAATCATTAAAACAATTGTGTGTGTGTATGCAGCTTTAGTATTGCTAAGTTCCTCCTCCGCTTGTTATACATATTGCAAACCATGCCAAGTCTCCCATCACCTTTAAAAATAACCTAAGATGTTTGTGTTAATGTGGTGTCAATAATAAAGTGCCATTAATGACATCACTTTGATATAGCCCTGACTTCAGCCTTCTGTGTCTTGACCTGTGCGCATATCACTGTTATACCCTGATTATCCTAAAACTTTTTTTATGTTATTTTTATTGATAAACAAAGGTGGGAAGAGGGCCCAAACTAGCACGTTGCCTAATGCCCCATGGGGTTTTATCCCAACTGTACGTGTAATAAACGGTACATTTTTCTGCATCATTTTGTCATATCGAGGAGGCCAGAGTTACACCTGTTGGTGTGTATTTATGTATGTGAGGGGATGCAGTCAGGAAGCCGACAGTCTAAATGCCGACCGCCGGCTTTCCGACTGTGTAATCCCGACAAGGGTCTAATGACAGGCGTCGAAACAGGCTCCCGGAGGGTACTTAGGGTTTGCCCCCCCCCCCCGGGGGGGGTTAGAGTTAGGCTATGGGAAGGGGGGGTTAGGGTTAGCCACCCCCCCGGGAGTGGTAGGTTTAGGCTGCGGGGAAGGTGGGGTTAAGTTTAGGCACTTACAGTGGGGGTTAGGGTTAGGCACTTGGAGGGAGGTTAGGGTTAGGCACCCCTAAGGGAGGGTTAGGGGGGGGGGAAGGTTAGTGATAGTGGGGTACTCACCTCTGTCAGAATCCTCACTGTCTGCTTTCCAGCGTCGGTATGACAGCTCACATACGGAATCGGTGTGATATATAATGCTGGACGTTAGCCAGGCGGTATATCATACCGATTCCGTATGTGAGCTGTTACAGTACTAACTCGGACTTCCCGTCTATGTGGCTGTTTGTGTCTTGTGGAACTTTGTGCTACTTTATGATTAACTTTGCACCTATTTTTACTCAGAGCCCCCAAAGATTAAATTGGACACTTCGTCTGGAAACGCTGACACCATTATTGTCGTTGCTGGCAATAAACTGCGCCTTGACGTCCCCATCACTGGAGACCCGGCACCTACTGTGGTGTGGAGTAAGGGTGACAAGGTATGAATTGGCTATTCTTCCCTCACTAGCTAAAGTGTACCTATGGGGCAGCCATTTTGTGGGGTCAACAAGTATTCAGCCTATAAATTGTCTCGGAACTAATGAGATAACGGAAGCAAGAATCGTTAGGTTGAATTCTCGTGAGTATTGGTTCAGCACACAAAATGGCTGCCTCCACCATGGGCAATTAAACTCTCTCACACAACTATCACACAATTTACAATGAAAAGACATGTAAAGGTAATGGGGTTGATTCATAGTTACAGGCAAGCGGATTTAAATGCAGATATTTGCCGTATACAGAGTAGTACGCAGCTCTGTGGCTGCACCGCCCCTCTGAATCTGCTCGATCATAAAGCCATCATCATTAGCAGCAGCATGCGTTTCCACTGTCCCCATCCATGGCGCAAAATAATCAGTCTGGCACAGACGATCTCTGTGTAGGCCCAGACCTGCATGGCCTGCAGTTACAACTACACGTCCTTGACACGCACACTTAGCCTATGTGCGAAGGCCCCATTGACACCCAGTTACACCCTTTCAGCTGCAAGTGGATATGTGTCTGACTTGCATACAACTTTTAATTTCCCGTAGATGCGCGAACTCGGCCCTGGATCACGAGCTGTGCGAGGTATAGCAAAATGCGGCCACGAAACGGACTTGCCTGCAATTCTGCATCAACCCCAATTTGGGCAACATTAGGTCGTGTCAAGACCAAACAAAGCACAGGGACTATACATGGATAAGCCACTTGTCAGTTACATTTAAGGGGGGATTCAAATAGGCGCAGAGTTTACCCCGCAGCTAATTACATTTTTTGCCTAATTCAATTAGCGATCAAAACCGATGATCTGTCGACATCGATGATCAGTGAATAGTCCGGGAATCGGGGAAATTCTGCATGTTAAAATTCCCCGTATCACCGATCCCCATCATTTTTTGGACGGCATCGGCAAATCAGGGTAATCCAACATGCTGGCTTTCCCTGATGACCTGGCCGGGAGTTATGGCATCAGAGAATTGCGGCAGTCAGTCGAAAATGAATGGGGGCCTTTAACCCACCCACAAAAAAGATATACAAATATACAAATTAAGTAAAAAAAAAAAAATCTGAAATAGAAAAGCAGGTAGTTACTTCCCATTACAGTTACAGTATATAGTTTCAGAACTGTGGACCTCATTCAGAGTCGGTCGCGAGCGCCAATGCGCTCGTAACTGACTCGATGGTTTGGCCTGTGCACGCGCAGCGGAAGCACTGCGCGTGCGCAAGCCCCGTCGCGACAGAGAAACTCTGTCGCTCCGGAGCTCGTTACCAAAGGGGCGGCTGCCGATGTTGATCGACACCTGCCCCCGTTTGGTAGGCGGGCCGGGAGGTGGTTTCCAAAACGGAGGCGTTCCTTTACGAACACCTACCGTTTTGTGGGCGGCCGCTCTGACATCATCAGTGATGTCAGTGGGGAGCTTCCTGCTGAAACACAGCAGGAAGCTCCCTGGGGCTTAAGGTTGACGAGACCCTACCCCAGGGTCTTGTCGTAAGCCCCGATGGTCGCGATTGTTTTGACCATCGCGACCATCTCCCTTAGCGGTCGTTAGAGCTGTGGGTGTTAACCCACAGCCTAACGACCGACATGGAGGCGGCCGTTCAGGATGCAAGCGGCCGCCCTGTTTCTGAGCGACCGCTTGCATCCTACGACCACCTCTGAATGAGGCCCTGTATGCTCAAACTTGCATAGGCAAACGCAGGGGGGTTTCCGTCTGCCTGGAAACCCCCCTCCCCAGCCCACACCATGGCCACAATAGAAATAGTAATATAATAGAATTTTACAAGTGCTGCATGCTATTCTCAGTATCACAAATGAAATAATTAGCACCACCTGTGGATCTTTTAACATGTATCAGCCAGTAATAAATAACCTGTGCATCAACTAGGAGATCTGGAAAACATTCACTGTTAGGGATGTGCTGCTATAGAGCCCAATATGTACATATATGCCCAGGGCAGTGTTAGGTTCTTCTGCTGCTCCCAGACTCCCGGACTTGCTCCAATACTCTGGAATGATGCCCACATCTAAAATAAAAGCATTCAGCTCAGGCAGGATGGCCCTATGGCCGTATATAATGGCTTACTGTGATCACTGGTCCTGTATATGCTGGAATTATGACACACAATACACTTTGTATGACGCATATTCAAGCTGGTTAAGTGCCAATTCTACCCTTTTCATGGACAGGCCACACTCACTCTAAAATGAAGCATTTGGAACCCCCCCCCCCCCCTCTAGAAATCCTGCGTTTGCCACTGACTTGTACCCACCAATTTGATTTTGAATAGAACATTTTAATTCCCTGGCAATCCAATCAGTCAGATCAATGAAGCTTTAGACTTGTGTGCACACTCCCTGCCTAGTGCAGGGAGAGATGAGGGTTTGGCAGGTTTGAGTGTGACATTGGGGGAGAGGGAACCAGCTTCACCCAGTGTGACATCCATGTCTTCCATGATGGGTGACACCCTTGGACTTATCCATAATGGGTGCAAAAAGTGCACACCCTGCACCTATAACCTATAATTACGTCTCCGCCAATGCCGCTGTGATCACAGGAAAAATAGCGCAGGTGCCATTTTTTTGCAAAGATCAACGTATGCGCAGTAGAGGAATGGCGGGGGCGCCAATTTCCTGGAGTTCTGTGCATGCACAGTAGACCCTAGCATGATGCCAGGGTCTTCTTACCATATGCGGCGACGAGAGAGGGCGGACCCATACGGAACCTGCACATGGGCCCCCCTCCTCTCTTAAACTGTCCCTGGTGACGTGTCTCTGAAAAGCGTCATTGTCACACTGATTGGATGATACATGCATTAACCTACTCTTGTATGCATATATTTCAATAGACAGTGACTTTTAGCTATGACCCCAATATGTCAGCGCAGTCAGAAGATTGCTGATGTCACACACAAAAGGTGGGGATGTAGTCTGGAAGCCGATGGTCTAAATGTCGACTGCCGGCTTCCAGACTCTCTAATGCCGGCGTGGTACTAATGACAGGCGTCGAAAACTTGACACCTGTCATTAACCATACGCCGGAAGACCGACGCCCGGCTTACCAAATGAAGGTAAGCCGGGCGCCGGTTAGGTTTAGGCTAGGGGAAGGGGGGGATAGGGTTAGGCACCCCCGGGGGGAGGTTAGGGTTAGGCACCACCGGGGGGAGTTTAGGATTAGGAACCCCCGGAGGGAGGTTAGGTTTAGGCACCCCCCATGGGACATAGATTTAGGCAGCGGGGAAGGGGGGGTTAGGTATAGGCACTTACAGGGGGGATTGGGGTTAGGCACTTGGGGGGGAGGTTAGGGTTAGGCACCCCTAACGGAGGGTTAGGGTGTATAATTAGGTTAGTGATACTTACCTTAGGGACACCCTTGCCGGGCTGCCGCTGTCTGTATTTGATGCGGCCGGCGATAATACCTACTACACCCAAAAGGTGTTATTGCATTGCAACCTATAAGATTCTGGGCCTCATTTACCAATGAGTTTTATCATTCACAAGTAATAAAACTCCTTGCGTATGATAATGGTGCCCCAGCCAATCAGCATCCAACTGTCATGTGCTTGAAAAATGACAGTTAGGAGCTGATTGGCTGGAGCACCATTTATCACACGTAACGAGTTTTATCACGTGTTGTGAATGATAAAACTCGTTGATATTAATAAATGAGGCCCTATAATTATTATTTTTCTAGTGTAAATAAAAACTTTTATCGACAGTTTCTTAATGCCCCCATTCACTGGAAACTTAAACACTGAAAGAAAGTAACTACAGTGCACATTTGTAGGACGTCTTGTAAAGCAAAGCTGTCCGTAATTCTTTGTGATTTTACATTGACGTTGCTCTGACAACCAGCTGTCCTGAGCTGAATACATTCTGACATCCTACTATCCACTCACCCCATTTCCAGAAAACCCTCTACTTGCCTTTAGTCTCAGCTTTATTTCCCATAATCAGGTAATTGAGCAGAACACTGCCAGAACTGACCCCGAGCCTGGGGTGGAGGCGAACGACGATCTGGATGTAAGTGGGGGCACTTTGCCATCCAAAGTGTTTTTAAAAGAGAATAACAAAAGCACATTTACTTACATCACGTGTGAACCATCCGTTGTGCGATCACACACAACTTACAAATCACTTCGGTTTTGTTGGATAACCGCATCTTTTAAACTGCAGGGGGCAGCACTGGATATCAGAGAATATTTATCTTTTCTCTTAAAGCGAACCTGTCACCTAAGCACAGACAGTCACTTAAGGCCGTATTCAATTGCAGGCGAAAAAAGCCGTTCTCGGCAAAAAGTTTTCGCCTGTCGGAATCTTTCCGCCCAATTCAATTACAATGACTACAATAAGCGGAAAGTCAATGCATTCAGGTAGGCGGAAAAGATTCGCCTCTGAATGGATGCCAAAAAAGTGCAGTTTTGGGGTTTTGGGGTGGAAAGTTGCTGGAACCCCTGTGCAGTGTTAGGACAGTCCCCCAAAGGTAAACAGCATCAAAAAAAGTAAAAAAAAAATCCATTAGAACACCCCCAAAATGTACTTTAGTTTTGGGGACAAAAAAGTGTAAAGTTGGGGGACATAAAAACTAGCGAAATAGACTCCAGGGGGGTCCCCAAGTATGCCCCAGGTGTTTTTTCCTTTGCAGGTGTTTGCGGTAGGTGGTTTTTTCCATGATTTTTATAACTTCACTTTAGCAACTTTTAAATATGCTACCCCCCATTTTCAGGTACCCCAAATTTGCTGGGACTAGTTATTTTGAAGAAAAAATATTGCTAAATGCTATTCTTCACCCCATATGCAAATACGTTAATTAGCACCTATTGAGACCATTTAAGTACCCCAAATACCTTCAGCAGGGCTATTCGGGAGTATCCATAGTGATCCCCCATGTCAGTGCATCTTTTGAGGGGAGTCAGGCTGATTTCCCCAAAGGACTTTTCGCCGATCTAAGTTTCGCCGGGACGCGTTCTCGCATGCTTTGAAATTGAATAGGGAGAATTGCGGGGACGAGCGCGATACTTTTCCGGAGACAAAACTGGCGATAACGGAGAAAAGTCCGGCATGTGAAAAGTCTGGGACTTTTCGCCGGCAATTGAATACGGGCTTTAGTGGTTAGACCACGGGTCAGTTTATCAGGAACTACCAATATCATTTAGGCTTCTGGCTCCTTGTGCCTCTAATGATGTGGCTAGCTTCTAATGAATTGATAGGCTGCATTCTCATGGATGTTGACCCAGAGAATAGCTGCCTAAACTTTATTATTATTACCCTTTATTTATAACATATTGGGGTCTAGTTACTAAGCAGTGTTAGGAGACAGAATGAAAAGTGATAAGGTACCAGCCAATCAGCTCCCAACTGTAATTTTTCAAACACAGCCTGTGAGATGGCAGTTGGGAGCTGATTGGCTGGTACCTTATCTCATTTTACTCTGTCTCCCAGTCCTAACACTGCTTAGTAATTAGGCTCCATTATCCTTTACTTTATGTAGGTAATAGGTTTGCTTTAAAATACTTGTACCCAAAAGTACCATATACTAATGGCATCTTTGCGACCGTCTGTGATAAGAAAAATAAAAACCAATTTGATCATTTGAATAATGCTCAGCAGGATTAACATATGTGTGAGGTACAGTATAGATATGTTTCTATTTGTATTTATTTCCTGAATCCAGAGATTCCTCATTTAAAGTTATTCATGCATGTTACAGTATGTACAGTAATGTAGCAACGCACCGTACAATGCACTAACAAAATAAATTTTGTCTAGCCAAATGCACGTGATGCTGAAAATATACTTATTTAACAAACAATATAGAATGTGTGTGTCTTGTCTACAATTACAATTCTGTGTTTTGTAGATACTTTGCTTCATAATGCCATTCAATTCACTTGTCATTCACATTTATTTATTTTTTTATAATTTGACCACAGGCCACTGCAATGTGGTACGCTGTTCTGGTGATTCTAGCCTTTCTGCCTCTCCTATCCCTTCCAGGATTATACCTGCAGCAGCAGTAGTGCATCTTGTAGCCCGTACCATAGCGGAGAGATGGCATAGATGCTTGAGAGTGTTAGCAGTGGATATAAAAGTCCCATTACCCTATGTGTACACAATATAACAGTGTAATGATGTGTCATTTACACAAGAGAAAATGATGCATTTTCAATATAAGATACAATTAAGAGCCTGATTCTATAATATGCAAAGCCGCAGGAGGCAGCTTCTCTGATCCGCTGCTGCGTCCAAAGATCGGATCGACTGCATGAAGATCTGTCATCGAAGTAACACTCAGGTTACTAGGATGTCCCGCGAAATCGCGCTGCCGTGGCCAGTGAAGCTGCTTCGGCCAATGGCTTCCGCGCGCCCAGAAAATAGGACTAACACGCCCCCATTTTCTGGAACGCTCACTGTCGCCACCCCCATGTTAGTCATGCTGCGAGTTTGGAGGACTGTGAGCGGCTTAGCAGAACCAGCTCTGCACATGCGCAGTGCTCTGATTTGTAAACATCGGAGATTTACGGAAATATGGAATTTACGTATATACTGTATCTCTGAATTAGGCCCTAATTATGAACACAAATTATTAAAATTAATTCGTTAAAGGATATAATCCTGTTTTCCCTTTGAAAGAGAAATGGGATTGTTGCTATTCAATGTAATGTAATACACGGTAATTTGTTTATAAATTATGCAGTTATTGGTCTTGTGAATCAGATGCAGAAGGTTCATTTACTCATTGCCCAACAATTTCTATAAATATCAACATTTTTGGAAGATAAGTGACTGCAAAATACTAAAGAATTTGTGCAAATGACACAGTTCAATGCTGAAACATGGACTGCCTTTTATAATGGTGAGGAAGCCTGCACAGGAGTTAGTAATTATGGATAAATCAGAATCTGCTGTTGCTTAATTTTTGACTGATGCGTTCACCATAATTGCGTATCATGGAAGTTGCTCCCTATATTAGTCCCCGAGGGTCTATTCAATTAGCCCCAAACCGCAGCCGCCGGTAGCCCTTATCAGGGATTTGTTATCAAGAAGTCGGCGCCAAAAACACATAGGTCTGTGAACTTATCACGGATCCTATGTGTATTTGACCGAGAACAGGTAATTTTTTGGGCGGATAAAACTGGCTATAATTGAATTGCCCCAAGGTAAAAAAAATGTGGTAAGTCCCGTTTTATCGGGGCTAATTGAATTCCCCCCATAGGCCCGTATTCAATTAGAAGCGAAAAGCCGAGATCCGCGAAAAAGTATCTCCGATTGCGACTTTTCGCCAGGCGAAAACTTATCTCCGTATTCAATTCCATCTGATTTTCGCATACGCGGAAAGTCAATGCAATGTAAAAGGCGAAAAAGATTCGCCTCTGAATAGCAGGAGAAAAGAAGTTCACATTTTTTGGTTAGGGGTGCAAAGGTAAGGAAACCACTCGGAACCCTTGTGACAGCCCCTCAATGGACAACTGCGTCAAAAAATTCCTAACAAAGACTTAAGAACACCCCAAAAAAGTACTTTGAAGTTTGGGGCGAAATAGCACAAAGTGGGGGTACAAGATCGCAAACTAGCGAAATAAGGTTCTGGGGGTGCACTAAGAAGGGGTCAAGTGTTTTTGGTATTGCAGGTGCTTTCATGAGGGTGGAAATTCACAATTATTAAAACTACATTTTAGAGACATCAAAATATGCTTACACCCATTTTCATGCACCCCAAATTTGATAGGACCACTTATTTTCTCCAAAAAATACTGCTTTATGCCATTCTTCACCACTTGTGCAAAAACGCGAATAGGTGGCATTTGTGTGAACTTAAGTACCCCAAAGAGTAGTATTAGGGCTACTCGGGCACTACTACATTGATCCCCAATGTTTCTGCATCTTTTTTGGGGGGTTTTGGAATTGAATAGGGTGAATCGCGGGTACGAGCACGATAACTTTCCGTGGCTAAAATATGCGTTGTAGGCGAAAAGTCCGGCAGGCGAAACTTTATCTTATCGCGTACGCAAAGCTAATTGAATACGGCCCACAGTATCACAAAAGAAAAAGAGTTCTTTAATGGACACACATTAACGGCGAAAACATATAAAATGTAGCTTTTATTATCTTTTAACTAAAACTGTGAATTGTAAAACCCTAAGTGACAAAAAATCTTGACTTGTGACAGTTAAAAGACGGGTAAAACTGACCATACACATAGGTGAACAAGTCTCCTTGGTTCCCTTAACATTGGCCAAGATACAAACAAACATTATGGTTATGGGGACTCCACATTCTCCCTATGTCCCACCTGATATGTAATCGTGTATTGTGCAATGTCAGTAGTGCCTATAATTATAAGTTGTAGTTAAAGTTAATTAATAACATTTACATCTTATAAAAAATGTTGTTGCCTTTAAGATGCGGCAGAAATTTTTCATCTTGCAGCCTGAATCCAGCCATTGTTTGTCTCTTTTTGTCCCATTTTGAACACGTTTGTCCTTTTGCATGTGTAACAGCTTGCTGTGTGCCATAGCTGCTAACTTATCACCTAAAACATAATATTTTATATGCATTTCATCCTCATCAAATGTATTACTTGACTCCCATCAATAGCTCTCAGTAGCGCCAACGTCAACAGTGGCTGACACAGACAAACATCCGGCTTGAGGTTGAACATATATGTGATTGTTGGGTTGGAGAAAGCAGCAGCTGATTGCTGTGATCACCCTTGTTATCCTAGCACACATAATTCTTAGTAAAATGCCACCAAAGCCCTCATCATTCTAGTTACCAGAAATTGACCGCTGCGTTAAAAGGGACACAGTAGTTTACGAATGTCCTACGCTACTTTGTAAATAAAAGCCATTTGCCACAAACGTCAGACGTAGCATTGCTAGAGAGGAGAAACATCAAACCTTCTAAAAGGGACAGGTGTTACCCAATCAGATTCTAGCTGAAACTTTATAGGATGTACTGGATAAATGAAAGCTAGAAGCTGATTGGTTGCTAGAAACATATAATTTGACGGCAGATAAGAACCACTTGGCCCATCTAGTCTGCCCTTTTTTTACCTTTTGGTAACCTCAACCCTATGTGATCCTCACTTCTTTGTAAGAATATTCTTATGTCTATCCCAAGCATGTTTAAATTGTTCTATTGTCTTAGCCTCTACCACCTCTGATGGGAGGCTATTCCACTTCTCCACTACCCTTTCTGTGAAGTCATTTTTCCTCAAATTTCCTTTGAACCTCCCTCCTTCCAGTCTCAGTGCATGTCCTCGTGTATTAGTACTTCTCTTCTTTTGAAGAATGTCTCCCTCCTGCACCTTGTTAAAACCCATGATATATTTGAAAGTTTCTATCATGTACCCCCTTTCCCTTCTCTGCTTCAGACTATACTAGTCTGCTATGGGAAACATCTCCACTTACCCTCTTTAGAAGATTTGATCCATCTCCCCCATAGTCGCTGACAGCTGTTCTTTGCTCATGCAGTCTATGAAGCGTAGCCAAAGTAGAATGACATCGAGATTACAGATGATCGCATACTGTATTAGCTGGTTTCTGGCAAAGTGTTTGGGCTTTGTAATGTAGTAAGAGCACTTGTTGTGCAATATCATCTGTTACAGTAGGCACAGATTTTACTTGGCAATTCTTTCAGTGGCTTAGTAAGTATAGAAAAATCTCTGTACTATTAGGTTAAGCACATGGATAAAACAAGGGATGTGAATGTTTGGTCACAGCTGCAAACAAGCAACAATATTTGAGCCAGATGTTGCATTTCCAGCCTTTACTCGTCTGGAGGACTTGTGCACAATGGGCCTGATTCAGACCCACTCGCGAGCGGCTGTCCGCTCGCAAGTGAGTCGATGGTGTGCACTGCGCATGCGCATGACGGAGGGAGCTCCGTCGTGCGCATGTGCGAGACGCGACAAGCGAAGGACTTTCCTTCGCTCGTAGTGTCTGATCAAAGGGGGCGTGCTGTCGATATTGATTGACAGCACGCCCCCTTTCGTGGGCGTGCCGGGGGCGTGCCTGCCAGACGGAGGTGTTCCCAAGGGAACGCCTACCGTCAGAAGCCGGCCCCACTGACATCACTAGTGATGTCAGTGGGAGTGATTTTGGCTCTGATAGAGCCAAAATCACTCCTGGCCTTGCGGTTGAGAAACTCAACCGCAGGCTTCTGGTCGCACTGGCGATGGTCGCGATGGTCAAGGCCATCGCGACCATCATCATGCATGCTCGTATAGGCTGTGGGTGGTGACCCACAGCTATACGAGCGTCCAGGAGGACGCTCCATAATTATGGAGGTGGGCCCTGATTCAGAGCGAGCGCTCTGGTCAGAGCGTCCGGCTCTGAATCAGGGCCAATGTTTGCAAATTTTGTTTTATGTGAGTTATGGTCCAAAATGAGTAAGGAGGTGTCAATGCCTATGATTTTTCCCAGCATTCTTTCTATGTTTAAAAGTGTAGAAGTCAATGGTGACGAGAATGATTACCATGAATGTGCTGTTGGTGAAGAACATGCCTTGACATTTTCTTGGGCACTCTAGAATCATCTAGTGAATAGTGAAGGCCATATACTGACCCTGGCCAAAACCACACAGCCACGCATCTGTAGTGCAATAAACCCAAGTGTGAAAAGATATTGAGAGTGGTCGCTCTTTGTTGGTAACAATTTCTCCATATAAAGCTGAGAAATAATACTGACTCGCCACTACCATCTCGGTTCTGCCCAAGTCATCAATTCATAAAATGATGAAGAGTATAAGGACTTGGAAAGCATAATTTAATTATGGCTAAGCACCTTTGCATGGTGGTGACAGCTGGTTGTGGAATAATTTCAAAAATTACATGATGATGACTGATGCACTTCAAAATTAGGTGCAACTTCAGTCCCCTAACAATCAACATGTACATCAGCCTCATCACCATATGTAAGGACAGCAGCTGTAGTTGTTCAATTGACTAGTATATTTTTTTGTCTGAATTGCCATCTGAAGTATTAGGTCTTCTGTGTCACTGAGGAAACTGATATCTTTCCATATGTTGTATTACAGACGACATTTCAAGCTATGCTCTCTACATACTTGGCTATTCACATGTCATTCTAGTGCTCTCAAAAAGTTTGAAACCAAGAAGTTTAGGCTCGCTGTGGTGGTTGTGCAGTTTAGACTTGCTGTGGTGGTAGTGGAGTATAAGCTTGCTGTGGTGGTAGTGGAGTATAAGCTTGCTGTGGTGGTAGTGGAGTTTAGGCTTGCTATGGTGATTGTGGAGTCCAGGCTTGCTGTGATGGTTGTGGGGTTTAGGCTTGCTGTGGTGATTGTGGAGTTTAGGCTTGCTGCAGTGGTTGTGGAGTTTAGGCTTGCTGCAGTGGTTGTGGAGTTTAGGCTTGCTGTGGTGGTAGTGGAGTTTAGGCTTGCTGTGGTGATTGTGGAGTTTAGGCTTGCTATGGTGATCGTGGAGTCCAGGCTTGCTGTGATGGTTGTGGGGTTTAGGCTTGCTGTGGTGGTTGTGCAGTTTAGACTTGCTGCGATGGTTGTGGCATTTAGGCTTGCTGTGGTGGTTGTGGAGTCTAAGCTTGCTGTGGTGGTTGTGGAGTTTAGGTTTGCTGTGGTGATTGTGTTGTTTAGACTTGCTGTGGTGATTGTGGAGTTTAAGCTTCCTGTGGTGATTGTGGAGTTTAGGCTTGCTGCAGTGGTTGTGGAGTTTAGGCTTGCTGCAGTGGTTGTGGAGTTTAGGCTTGCTGTGGTGGTAGTGGAGTTTAGGCTTGCTGTGGTGATTGTGGAGTTTAGGCTTGCTATGGTGATCGTGGAGTCCAGGCTTGCTGTGATGGTTGTGGGGTTTAGGCTTGCTGTGGTGATTGTGGAGTTTAGGCTTGCTGCAGTGGTTGTGGAGTTTAGGCTTGCTGCAGTGGTTGTGGAGTTTAGGCTTGCTGTGGTGGTAGTGGAGTTTAGGCTTGCTGTGGTGATTGTGGAGTTTAGGCTTGCTATGGTGATCGTGGAGTCCAGGCTTGCTGTGATGGTTGTGGCATTTAGGCTTGCTGTGGTGGTTGTGGAGTCTAAGCTTGCTGTGGTGGTTGTGGAGTTTAGGTTTGCTGTGGTGATTGTGTTGTTTAGACTTGCTGTGGTGATTGTGGAGTTTAAGCTTCCTGTGGTGATTGTGGAGTTTAGGCTTGCTGTAGTGGAGTTTAAGTGGTAGTGGAGTTTATGCCTGCTGTGGCGATAGTGGAGTTTAGGCTTGCTAAGGTGATAGTGGAGTTTAGGCTTGCTAAGGTGATTGTGGAGTTTAGGCTTGCTGTGGTGGTATGGGAGTTTAGGCTTGCTAAGGTGATTGTGGAGTTTAGGCTTGTTGTGGTGATTGTGGAGTTTAGGCTTACTCTGGTGGTAGTGGAGTTTAGGCTTGCTGTGGTGGTAGTGGAGTTTAAGCTTGTGCTGTGATGGTTGTGGAGTTTAGGCTTGCTGTGGTGATTGTGGAGTTTAGGCTTGCTGTGATGGTTGTGGCGTTTAGGCTTGCTGTGGTGGTTGTGCAGTTTAGGCTTGCTGCAGTGATAGTGGAGTTTAGGTTTGCTGTGGTGATTGTGGAGTTTAGGCTTGTTGTGGGGGCTGTGGAGTTTAGGCTTGCTGTGGTGATTGTGGAGTTTAGGCATGCTGTGGTGATTGTGGAGTCTAGGCTTGCTGTGGAGGTAGTGGAGTTTAGGCTTGCTGTGGTGATTGTGGAGTTTAGGCTTGCTGTGGTGGTTGTGGAGTTTAGGTTTGCTGTGGTGATTGTGGTATTTAGGCTGGCTGTGGTGATTGTGGAGTTTAGGCTTGCTGTGGTGATTGTGGAGTTTAGGCTTGCTGTGATGGTTGTGGTGTTTAGGCTTGCTGTGGTGGTTGTGCAGTTTAGGCTTGCTGCAGTGATAGTGGAGTTTAGGTTTGCTGTGGTGATTGTGGAGTCTAGGCTTGCTGTGGTGGTAGTGGAGTTTAGGCTTGCTGTGGTGATTGTGGAGTTTAGGCTTGCTGTGGTGGTTGTGGAGTTTAGGTTTGCTGTGGTGATTGTGGTATTTAGGCTGGCTGTGGTGATTGTGGAGTTTAGGCTTGCTGTGGTGATTGTGGCGTTTAGGCTTGCTGTGATGGTTGTGGTGTTTAGGCTTGCTGTGGTGGTTGTGCAGTTTAAGCTTGCTGCAGTGATAGTGGAGTTTAGGTTTGCTGTGGTGATTGTGGAGTTTAGGCTTGTTGTGGGGGCTGTGGAGTTTAGGCTTGCTGTGGTGATTGTGGAGTTTAGGCATGCTGTGGTGATTGTGGAGTCTAGGCTTGCTGTGGAGGTAGTGGAGTTTAGACTTGCTGTGTTGGTTGTGGAGTTTAGGCTTGCTGTGGTGGTTGTGGAGCTTTTTCTTGGGCACTCTAGAATCATCTAGTGAACAGTAAAGGCCATATACTGACCCTGGCCAAAACCACACAGCCACTCATCTGATATTGAGAGTGGTCGCTCTTTGTTGGTAACAATTTCTGCATATAAAGCTGAGAAATAATACTGACTTGCCACTACCATCTCGGTTCTGCCCAAGTCATCAATTCATAAAATGATGAAGAGTATAAGGACTTGGAAAGCATAATTTAATTATGGCAAAGCACCTCTGCACATTCCAGCTGTAATTTCTCCCATTGTCAATTACGTGGTGATGACAGCTGGTTGTGGAATTATTTCAGATATTACATGATGATGACTGATGCACTTCAAAATTAGGTACAACTTCAGTACCCTAACAATCAACATGTACATCAGCCTCATCACCATATGTAAGGACAGCAGCTGTAGATGTTCAATTGACTAGTATATTTTTTTATCTGAAGTGTTAGGTCTTCTGTGTCACTGAGGAAACTGATATCTTTCCATATGTCGTATTACAGACGACATTTCAAGCTATGTATGCTCTCTACATACTTGGCTATTCACATGTTATTCTAGTGCTCTCGAAAAGTTTGAAACCAAGAAGTTTAGGCTCGCTGTGGTGATTGTGCAGTTTAGGCTTGCTGTGGTGGTAGTGGAGTTTAGACTTGATGTGGGGGTTGTGGAGTTTAGGCTTTCTGTGGTGGTATTGGAGTTTAAGCTTGCTGTGGTGGTAGTGGAGTTTAGACTTGATGTGGGGGTTGTGGAGTTTAGGCTTTCTGTGGTGGTATTGGAGTTTAAGCTTGCTGTGGTGGTATTGGAGTTTAAGCTTGCTGTGGTGGTAGTGGAGTTTAGACTTGATGTGGGGGTCGTGGAGTTTAGGCTTTCTGTGGTGGTATTGGAGTTTAGGCTTGCTGTAGTGATTCTAGAGTTTAGGCTTTCTGTGGTGATTGTGGAGTTTAGTCTTGCTGTGGTGGTAATGGAGTTTAGGCTTGCTGTGGTGGTTGTGGAGTTTAGGCTTGCTGTGGTG
Organism: Taudactylus pleione; assembly: GCA_031769625.1. Taxonomy (NCBI): domain Eukaryota; kingdom Metazoa; phylum Chordata; class Amphibia; order Anura; family Myobatrachidae; genus Taudactylus; species Taudactylus pleione. The sequence goes on along the minus strand of JAUIMM010000461.1, from coordinate 793,296 downwards.
GTTGTGGAGTTTAGGCTTTCTGTGGTGGTATTGGAGTTTAAGCTTGCTGTGGTGGTATTGGAGTTTAAGCTTGCTGTGGTGGTATTGGAGTTTAGGCTTGCTGTAGTGATTGTTTAGGCTTGCTGTAGTGATTCTAGAGTTTAGGCTTTCTGTGGTGATTGTGGAGTTTAGTCTTGCTGTGGTGGTAATGGAGTTTAGGCTTGCTGTGGTGGTTGTGGAGTTTAGGCTTGCTGTGGTGGTTGTGGAGTTTAGGCTTGCTGTGGTGATTGTGGAGTTTAGGCTTGCTGTGGTGATTGTGGAGTTTAGTCTTGCTGTGGTGGTAGTGGAGTTTAGGCTTGCTGTAGAGGAGTTTAGGTGGTAGTGGAGTTTAGGCCTGCTGTGGTGGTACTGGAGTTCAGGCCCCACTATGGTGATTGTGGAGTTTAGGCTTGCTGTGGTGATTGTGGAGTTTAGTCTTGCTGTGGTGGTAGTGGAGTTTAGGCTTGCTGTAGAGGAGTTTAGGTGGTAGTGGAGTTTAGGCCTGCTGTGGTGGTACTGGAGTTCAGGCCCCACTATGGTGTTTGTGGAGTTTAGGCTTGCTGTGGTGATTGTGGAGTTTAGTCTTGCTGTGGTGGTAGTGGAGTTTAGGCTTGCTGTAGAGGAGTTTAGGTGGTAGTGGAGTTTAGGCTTGCTGTGGTGGTACTGGAGTTCAGGCCCCACTTTGGTGATTGTGGAGTTTAGGCTTGCTGTGGTGATTGTGGAGTTTAGGTTTGCTGTGGTGATTGTGGAGTTTAGGCTTGCTGTGGTGATTGTGGAGTCTAGGCTTGCTGTGGTGGTAGTGGAGTTTAGGCTTGCTGTGGTGATTGTGGAGTTTAGGCTTGCTGTGGTGGTTGTGGAGTTTAGGTTTGCTGTGGTGATTGTGGTATTTAGGCTGGCTGTGGTGATTGTGGAGTTTAGGCTTGCTGTGGTGATTGTGGCGTTTAGGCTTGCTGTGATGGTTGTGGTGTTTAGGCTTGCTGTGGTGGTTGTGCAGTTTAAGCTTGCTGCAGTGATAGTGGAGTTTAGGTTTGCTGTGGTGATTGTGGAGTTTAGGCTTGTTGTGGGGGCTGTGGAGTTTAGGCTTGCTGTGGTGATTGTGGAGTTTAGGCATGCTGTGGTGATTGTGGAGTCTAGGCTTGCTGTGGAGGTAGTGGAGTTTAGACTTGCTGTGTTGGTTGTGGAGTTTAGGCTTGCTGTGGTGGTTGTGGAGCTTTTTCTTGGGCACTCTAGAATCATCTAGTGAACAGTAAAGGCCATATACTGACCCTGGCCAAAACCACACAGCCACTCATCTGATATTGAGAGTGGTCGCTCTTTGTTGGTAACAATTTCTGCATATAAAGCTGAGAAATAATACTGACTTGCCACTACCATCTCGGTTCTGCCCAAGTCATCAATTCATAAAATGATGAAGAGTATAAGGACTTGGAAAGCATAATTTAATTATGGCAAAGCACCTCTGCACATTCCAGCTGTAATTTCTCCCATTGTCAATTACGTGGTGATGACAGCTGGTTGTGGAATTATTTCAGATATTACATGATGATGACTGATGCACTTCAAAATTAGGTACAACTTCAGTACCCTAACAATCAACATGTACATCAGCCTCATCACCATATGTAAGGACAGCAGCTGTAGATGTTCAATTGACTAGTATATTTTTTTATCTGAAGTGTTAGGTCTTCTGTGTCACTGAGGAAACTGATATCTTTCCATATGTCGTATTACAGACGACATTTCAAGCTATGTATGCTCTCTACATACTTGGCTATTCACATGTTATTCTAGTGCTCTCGAAAAGTTTGAAACCAAGAAGTTTAGGCTCGCTGTGGTGATTGTGCAGTTTAGGCTTGCTGTGGTGGTAGTGGAGTTTAGACTTGATGTGGGGGTTGTGGAGTTTAGGCTTTCTGTGGTGGTATTGGAGTTTAAGCTTGCTGTGGTGGTAGTGGAGTTTAGACTTGATGTGGGGGTTGTGGAGTTTAGGCTTTCTGTGGTGGTATTGGAGTTTAAGCTTGCTGTGGTGGTATTGGAGTTTAAGCTTGCTGTGGTGGTAGTGGAGTTTAGACTTGATGTGGGGGTCGTGGAGTTTAGGCTTTCTGTGGTGGTATTGGAGTTTAGGCTTGCTGTAGTGATTCTAGAGTTTAGGCTTTCTGTGGTGATTGTGGAGTTTAGTCTTGCTGTGGTGGTAATGGAGTTTAGGCTTGCTGTGGTGGTTGTGGAGTTTAGGCTTGCTGTGGTGGTTGTGGAGTTTAGGCTTTCTGTGGTGGTATTGGAGTTTAAGCTTGCTGTGGTGGTATTGGAGTTTAAGCTTGCTGTGGTGGTATTGGAGTTTAGGCTTGCTGTAGTGATTGTTTAGGCTTGCTGTAGTGATTCTAGAGTTTAGGCTTTCTGTGGTGATTGTGGAGTTTAGTCTTGCTGTGGTGGTAATGGAGTTTAGGCTTGCTGTGGTGGTTGTGGAGTTTAGGCTTGCTGTGGTGGTTGTGGAGTTTAGGCTTGCTGTGGTGATTGTGGAGTTTAGGCTTGCTGTGGTGATTGTGGAGTTTAGTCTTGCTGTGGTGGTAGTGGAGTTTAGGCTTGCTGTAGAGGAGTTTAGGTGGTAGTGGAGTTTAGGCCTGCTGTGGTGGTACTGGAGTTCAGGCCCCACTATGGTGATTGTGGAGTTTAGGCTTGCTGTGGTGATTGTGGAGTTTAGTCTTGCTGTGGTGGTAGTGGAGTTTAGGCTTGCTGTAGAGGAGTTTAGGTGGTAGTGGAGTTTAGGCCTGCTGTGGTGGTACTGGAGTTCAGGCCCCACTATGGTGTTTGTGGAGTTTAGGCTTGCTGTGGTGATTGTGGAGTTTAGTCTTGCTGTGGTGGTAGTGGAGTTTAGGCTTGCTGTAGAGGAGTTTAGGTGGTAGTGGAGTTTAGGCTTGCTGTGGTGGTACTGGAGTTCAGGCCCCACTTTGGTGATTGTGGAGTTTAGGCTTGCTGTGGTGATTGTGGAGTTTAGGTTTGCTGTGGTGATTGTGGAGTTTAGGCTTGCTGTGGTGATTGTGGAGTCTAGGCTTGCTGTGGTGGTAGTGGAGTTTAGGCTTGCTGTGGTGATTGTGGAGTTTAGGCTTGCTGTGGTGGTTGTGGAGTTTAGGTTTGCTGTGGTGATTGTGGTATTTAGGCTGGCTGTGGTGATTGTGGAGTTTAGGCTTGCTGTGGTGATTGTGGAGTTTAGGCTTGCTGTGGTGATTGTGGAGTTTAGTCTTGCTGTGGTGGTAGTGGAGTTTAGGCTTGCTGTAGAGGAGTTTAGGTGGTAGTGGAGTTTAGGCCTGCTGTGGTGGTACTGGAGTTCAGGCCCCACTATGGTGTTTGTGGAGTTTAGGCTTGCTGTGGTGATTGTGGAGTTTAGTCTTGCTGTGGTGGTAGTGGAGTTTAGGCTTGCTGTAGAGGAGTTTAGGTGGTAGTGGAGTTTAGGCTTGCTGTGGTGGTACTGGAGTTCAGGCCCCACTTTGGTGATTGTGGAGTTTAGGCTTGCTGTGGTGATTGTGGAGTTTAGGTTTGCTGTGGTGATTGTGGAGTTTAGGCTTGCTGTGGTGATTGTGGAGTTTAGGCTTGCTGTGGTGGTAGTGGAGTTTAGGCTTGCTGTGGTGGTATTGGAGTTTAGGCTTGCTGTAGTGATTGTGGAGTTTAGGCTTCCTGTGGTGGTAGTGGAGTTTAGTCTTGCAGTGGTGGTAGTGGAGTTTAGTCTTGCAGTGGTGGTAGTGGAGTTTAGGCTTGCAGTGGTGGTAGTGGAGTTTAGGCTTGCTGTAGATGAGTTTAGGTGGTAGTGGAGTTTAGGCCTGCTGTGGTAATTGTGGAGTTTAGGCTTGCTGAGGTGATTATCGTGTTTAGGCTTGCTGTGGTATAGGGTTAGTAATGTGATTGTAATTGTAATATAGAATTAGTAGTGTGATATATAGACAGACTTGACAAGTTGGTTTTGATATTGAGGTGGTGGAGCAACAGAAAGACCAAGCCTGTAATGTACTGTCGCTAATGATGAGGTCTGGGAAATAAATCTGGGAATGAGACGCTGTGAATATAAGAACATTTTGTCAAATTAAAAAGACAAATGAAAAAAAAAATAATAATTTTTTTGAGCTCCAATACACGGCCTGATTCAGACCCGCTCGCGAGCGCATACCGCTCGCAAGCGGGTCGATGGCCGGGCAGCGCGTGTGTGAGCCCCATAGCGAGTGAATTTTCACTCGCTGCGGGACTCACTACAAGACGGGGCGGCTGTCGATTGTGATTGACAGCTCGCCCTGTTGCGTGGGCGTGCAGGGGGGGTGGCTGGACAAACGGAGGCGTTCCTGAAGGAACGCCTGCCGTTTGTAGGCGGCCCTACTGACATCACCCGTGTTGTCAGTAGTGAGCTTCCTGCTCTAATAGAGCAGGAAATTCACTGGGGCTTGCGGTGGACGGGACCCTACCACAAGGGTCTCGTTGCAAGCGCGATGGTCGCAACCATCACCTGGCCGCCTGCTAAAGCTGTGGGTGGTCACACACAGCTTAGCAAGCGGCCTGGAGGCCAGCCAAAATAAAAAACAGGCCGCCCTGATTCAGAGCGAGCGCTCGCAAAGAGCGTCTGGCTCTTAATCAGGGCCACAGTGACTATATAACTGAATGGTATGGTGTAAAATATGTAAACAACAACAATAATAATGAGAATGCTCCCAGTTGACTGTCTGTCTATAAAGGAGGCGGGGATGGCTAACCCACCTGTCTGCTCTAACTGGATTACTTTTGTATCTAATGGATGAAAGGTGAGTATCATATTCACTGCTCTACAGGGGGCAGGCATTACATTACATGTATTATTATACAGGGGCAGGCATTACATTACATGTATTATTATACAGGGGGTAGCCATTACATTACCTGTATTATTATACAGGGGCAGGCATTACATTACATGTATTATTATACAGGGGGTAGCCATTACATTACCTGTATTATTATACAGGGGCAGGCATTACATTACATGTATTATTATACAGGGGGCAGGCATTACATTACATGTATTATTATACAGGGGGCAGGCATTACATTACATGTATTATTATACAGGGGGCAGGCATTACATTACATGTATTATTATACAGGGGCAGGCATTACATTACATGTATTATACAGGGGCAGGCATTACATTACATGTATTATTATACAGGGACAGGCATTACATTACATGTATTATTATACAGGGGGCTGGCATTACATTACATGTATTATTATACAGGGGGCACTGATTACATTACATGTATTATTATACAGGGGGCAGAGATTACATTACAAGTATTATTATACAGGGGGCAGGGATTACATTACAAGTATTATTATACAGGGGGCAGGCATTACATTACATTACATGTATTATTATACAGGGGGCAGGGATTACATTACAAGTATTATTATACAGGGGCAGGCATTACATTACAATCATGTATTATTATACAGGGGGCAGGCATTACATTACAAGTATTATTATACGGGGGGCAGGGATTACATTACAAGTATTATTATACAGGGGGCAGGGATTACATTACAAGTATTATTATACACTGGGCAGGGATTACATTACAAGTATTATTATACAGGGGGCAGGTATTACATTACATGTATTATTATACAGGGGCAGGCATTACATTACATTACATGTATTATACAGGGGCAGGCATTACATTACATGTATTATTATACTGGGGGCAGGCATTACATTACATGTATTATTATACAGGGGTAGGCATTACATTACATGTATTATTATACAGGGGCAGGCATTACATTACATGTATTATTATACAGGGGGTAGCCATTACATTACCTGTATTATTATACAGGGGCAGGCATTACATTACATGTATTATTATACAGGGGGTAGCCATTACATTACATGTATTATTATACAGGGGCAGGCATTACATTACATGTATTATACAGGGGCAGGCATTACATTACATGTATTATTATACAGGGACAGGCATTACATTACATGTATTATTATACAGGGGGCTGGCATTACATTACAAGTATTATTATACAGGGGACAGGGATTACATTACAAGTATTATTATACAAGGGGCAGGCATTACATTACATTACATGTATTATTATACAGGGGGCAGGGATTACATTACAAGTATTATTATACAGGGGGCAGGGATTACATTACATGTATTATTATACAGGGGGCAGGGATTACATTACAAGTATTATTTTACAGGGGGCAGGCATTACATTACATTACATGTATTATTATACAGGGGGCAGGGATTACATTAGAAGTATTATTATACACTGGGCAGGGATTACATTACAAGTATTATTATACAGGGGGCAGGTATTACATTACATGTATTATTGTACAGGGGTAGGCATTACATGTATTATACAGGGGCAGGCATTACATTACATTACATGTATTATACAGGGGCAGGCATTACATTACATGTATTATTATACTGGGGGCAGGCATTACATTACATGTATTATTATACAGGGGGCAGGCATTACATGTATTATTATACAGGGGCAGGCATTACATTACATGTATTATTATACAGGGGCAGGCATTACATTACATGTATTATTATACAGGGGCAGGCATTACCTTACATGTATTATTATACAGGGGCAGGCATTACATTACATGTATTATTATACAGGGGGCAGGCATTACATTACATGTATTATTATACAGGGGCAGGGAGTACATTACAAGTATTATTATACAGGGGGCAGGCATTACATTACATGTATTATTATACAGGGGCAGGCATTACATGTATTATTATACAGGGGCAGGCATTACATTACATTACATGTATTATACAGGGGCAGGCATTACATTACATGTATTATTATACAGGGGCAGGCATTACATTACATGTATTATTATACTGGGGGCAGGCATTACATTACATGTATTATTATACTGGGGGCAGGCATTACATTACATGTATTATTATACAGGGGGCACTGATTACATTACATGTATTATTATACAGGGGGCAGGCATTACATTACATGTATTATTATACAGGGGGCACTGATTACATTACATGTATTATTATACAGGGGGCAGAGATTACATTACAAGTATTATTATACAGGGGGCAGGGATTACATTACAAGTATTATTATACAGGGGGCAGGCATTACATTACATTACATGTATTATTATACAGGGGGCAGGGATTACATTACAAGTATTATTATACAGGGGCAGGCATTACATTACAATCATGTATTATTATACAGGGGGCAGGCATTACATTACAAGTATTAATATACGGGGGGCAGGGATTACATTACAAGTATTATTATACAGGGGGCAGGGATTACATTACAAGTATTATTATACGGGGGGCAGGGATTACATTACAAGTATTATTATACAGGGGGCAGGTATTACATTACATGTATTATTATACAGGGGCAGGCATTACATTACATTACATGTATTATACAGGGGCAGGCATTACATTACATTACATGTATTATACAGGGGCAGGCATTACATTACATGTATTATTATACTGGGGCAGGCATTACATTACATGTATTATTATACAGGGGTAGGCATTACATTACATGTATTATTATACAGGGGCAGGCATTACATTACATGTATTATTATACAGGGGGTAGCCATTACATTACCTGTATTATTATACAGGGGCAGGCATTACATTACATGTATTATTATACAGGGGGTAGCCATTACATTACATGTATTATTATACAGGGGCAGGCATTACATTACATGTATTATACAGGGGCAGGCATTACATTACATGTATTATTATACAGGGACAGGCATTACATTACATGTATTATTATACAGGGGGCTGGCATTACATTACATGTATTATTATACAGGGGGCACTGATTACATTACATGTATTATTATACAGGGGGCAGAGATTACATTACAAGTATTATTATACAGGGGGCAGGGATTACATTACAAGTATTATTATACAAGGGGCAGGCATTACATTACATTACATGTATTATTATACAGGGGGCAGGGATTACATTACAAGTATTATTATACAGGGGGCAGGGATTACATTACATGTATTATTATACAGGGGGCAGGGATTACATTACAAGTATTATTTTACAGGGGGCAGGCATTACATTACATTACATGTATTATTATACAGGGGGCAGGGATTACATTACAAGTATTATTATACAGGGGGCAGGGATTACATTACATGTATTATTATACAGGGGGCAGGCATTACATTACATTACATGTATTATTATACAGGGGGCAGGCATTACATTACAAGTATTATTATTCGGGGGGCAGGGATTACATTACAAGTATTATTATACAGGGGGCAGGGATTACATTACAAGTATTATTATACACTGGGCAGGGATTACATTACAAGTATTATTATACAGGGGGCAGGTATTACATTACATGTATTATTGTACAGGGGTAGGCATTACATGTATTATACAGGGGCAGGCATTACATTACATTACATGTATTATACAGGGGCAGGCATTACATTACATGTATTATTATACTGGGGGCAGGCATTACATTACATGTATTATTATACAGGGGGCAGGCATTACATGTATTATTATACAGGGGCAGGCATTACATTACATGTATTATTATACAGGGGCAGGCATTACATTACATGTATTATTATACAGGGGCAGGCATTACCTTACATGTATTATTATACAGGGGCAGGCATTACATTACATGTATTATTATACAGGGGGCAGGCATTACATTACATGTATTATTATACAGGGGGCAGGGAGTACATTACAAGTATTATTATACAGGGGGCAGGCATTACATTACATGTATTATTATACAGGGGCAGGCATTACATGTATTATTATACAGGGGCAGGCATTACATTACATTACATGTATTATACAGGGGCAGGCATTACATTACATGTATTATTATACAGGGGCAGGCATTACATTACATTACATGTATTATTATACTGGGGGCAGGCATTACATTACATGTATTATTATACTGGGGGCAGGCATTACATTACATGTATTATTATACAGGGGGCACTGATTACATTACATGTATTATTATACAGGGGGCAGGCATTACATTACATGTATTATTATACAGGGGCAGGCATTACATGTATTATTATACAGGGGCAGGCATTACATTACATTACATGTATTATACAGGGGTCAGGGATTACATTACATGTATTATTATACAGGGGGCAGGCATTACATTACATGTATTATTATACAGGGGCAGGCATTACATTTATCATTACACAGGGGACACATTTCATTTATTATTATACAGGGGACAGACATTACGTTTATTGTTATACAGAGGGCACTATTATTATTATACAGGGAACACACATTACATTTATTATTATACAGAGGGCACTATTATTATTATACAGGGGGCACACATTACATTTGTCATTATAATGGGGATACATATTTCATTTATTATTATACAAGGGACACACATTATACCTATTACTATTATACAGGGGACATACAGTACATTACATTTATCATTATACAGTAAGTACATATTATACAGGTGGCACAGATCACATTTATTGTTCTACAGTAGACACAATTATTTTATTAACCCTGGCACCCATTGGCATCCCTTGATGCAGAAGCCTAAATGTGTGCTGGTGCCAACCATTCCTCCCCCCACCTTCCCTCCAGAGGACGAGGAACAAAGCTACATAATACGGTGTGAGGGGTTTTTGTCTTACATCCTAATAGGCAGTATAGCTGCAGTTTGAGCAATGTTACCTGTGCCCGTTTTGTGGAATAACTATGCTCTGTTTGTTGTTGACAATTTCCCTGTTAATCTACAGCATCATTCTTGTGTATCCAGTGTGCATCATGCTTGCAGTCATGCCTTACTCTTCATTGAGTGGCCCAGAGAAAATTGATGTCTTTGGAATGCTATTTAGGTTTACATACCTGTACCCCTAGCTCATTTCAGAAACTGATGGCAGAGTCCACGTGGAGACCTTCGCAGACCACTGTGTGTTCATCATTGAGGGAGCAGAGAAGCTAGACGAAGGCGCCTATACTGTTCTGGTTAAGAACGAAGCCGGAGAGGACAAGGCAACCATCAATGTGAAAGTCATTGGTCAGTCACCAAAGAGATCGCACAATCTCACAAGGCACTAAGAGAAGAATGTTGCCATTTTTACACTTGTTAGATATTTGCAAGTGAAATTTAACATATTTTATAATCTAGATATTTTATGCAGATTTGGTTGTGTACGAGCAAACTTCTTTATTTCTGTGATCCATAGGAAGTAAGGCACCCCAGGCCAAACATTGCCCATCCATGATCTGTCAGTAATCCTCCATGGTCTCCAGTACATCCTTTGTCTGCCAATAATCCTCCATGGTCTGCTAGTCTACCCATGGTCTGATAGTAATCTTCCATGGTCTATTAGTTCACCCATGGTCTGCCAGTAATCCTCTATGGTCTGTTAGTCCACACATTGTCTGCCAATAATACTATGGTTTGTTAGTTCACCCATAGTCTGCCAGTTATCCTCCATGGACTGTTAGTCCACCCCTGGCCTACCAACAATTCCCCCATGTCTGTAAGCCCACCCATAGTCTGCCAGTAATCTTCCATGGTCTATTAGTTTATCCATGGTCTGCCAGTAATCCTCCATGGTCTGTTAGCGCACCCATGATCTGCCAGTAATCCTCCATGGACTGTTTGTCCACTACTGGCATACCAATAATTCCCCATGGTCTGTTATCTTACCCATAGTCTGCCAGTAAGCTTCCATGGTCTGTTATCTTACCCATAGTCTGCCAGTAATCTTCCATGGTCTATTAGCTCACCCATGGTCTACCAGTAATCTTCCATGGTCTGTTAGTTCACCCATGGGCTGCCAGTAATCCTCTATGGTCTGTTAGCCCACCCATGGTCTGCCAGTAATACTCTATGGTCTGTTAGCCCACCAATGGTCTGCCAGAAATTCTCTATGGTCTGTTAGTACACCCATGGTCTGCCATAATGTACCCTCCAACCATGGCATCTTCCACATTGTTATATATTATTGCCTGAGGTTCACTTATGTCTTGCTTTGTTATAATAGCAATTTTCAAAAAGAGTCTTCTACAGACCATGTAACAATTCTCACTGTTTCTTTTTACAGAGGTTCCAGACCCCCCCGAGTCCCCCAAGATCCTTAATATTGGAGAGGATTTCTGTACAGTACAATGGGAGGCACCCAAGTATAATGGGGGCATGCCACTCATGGGTAAGTGCAATTCCAAAAAGCAACAGTAACAATAAAGTTTCCACTATTTCCACTGTGGTGTCTGAGGCAGTACCTGGCAAAGTGCTTCAAATTCCTTACAAAGTAAATGTTTTTGTTATAATGCAGTATAAACTATAAATATACCTTTATTAATCAGCAATGGATGAAGCTTGAAAAGACAATTCAGACATTGAACCAAGAGCATATGACCTGGGAGGGGAAATGAAATTAGCCGCCGTAACTTACCGCATGCTAATTCATCCCCGGGGGTGTCCAGTTAGCCCTGAAGGCAGTTGGCAGGCTGCACTTATCGGAGATAACCAACGGGTGAAGCGATGCACTTAACGCATAGTTCTGTGAACTAATCACTGATTCTATGTGTTAACGCCTATTAACATATGTTAACGCCTGTTAACACGTTGATTTGACAGGTGTTAAAAAGCCTCACGAGTAAAAAGGGACTCTAACTGAATGGCGTGGGGCATTAAAGGATAGCCCGAGGCTATCTCCCTTTTTCACCCTCGGTAACTAAACTGTGCTAATTGCATTCAGCCCTAATCGGTGCAATGGCCTATATGAATGAAATTGCATTTGACTTTGGTCTATTGCAATCATGCATCTGATTGGTTGGTATGGGTTACTGTATAGTTTACACTTATGTAGTGTTCCAGGAACTGTAAAATTGTATTAATGTAAATCATTTTATTGTATAAACAATAAAGTGCATAACTAAATCACATAATGCAATGACAAATCCAAGTATGCAAGAGGTCCCAGGTGTATATAATAGACAAATGGCTTAAATTTGTGCTTGTACATCCAATATAGTTTTATAATTTATTCATATATAAACAACATATGCAAAAAGTTTCAACAAGTTAGCTTCTCCTCCACCTTCCTTAAAGAACATATGTAGAGGAGGCAGGGTGGCCACATCAATGTCATGTTTAGGCGCTAAGTGCTGGAGCTCTCCATGGTTCTAATAACATCAATAATGTCTGAATAGTCATTTTCCAGCAATGGGTGTTGACTTATGTTTACCACTGGGAGCAGCAATACAGATATAACTTACAGCTACATATAATAATTTGTTCTTCTATTGCTACCACTTCGCCCATATGAAATACATTCACTGAATTTGCCTCACACCCGTAGGTTACATTTTGGAGAGGAAGAAGAAGAAGAGCTTCCGATGGATGCGGCTCAACTATGATCTGGTCAATGAACTGACTTATGAATCCAAGAGAATGATTGAAGGAGCGATATATGAGATACGTATCTATGCCGTAAATGCCATCGGCATGTCCCGTCCCAGCCAGCCCTCACAGCCATTCATGCCAATCGGTAAGTTGGCCAAAAGTGGGGATTTTTTTTCACCCTCACATAACTGTTATTCAATATACATCACTATACAAGGGTTGGAGATTAGGTTTAGGCGTTAGGCTGAAAATTGGGTGTCAACATTTTTCGACATCTTCAATGTCGACATTTTGAACATGTGGAAATTTTTTGCCAGTGTTGGCAGTTTTCATAATCGACATTATGGTTGTCAACATTCTGAACGTGTCTGTCAACATTATGGTGTCTAGATAATTAATATCGACATTATGAATGTCGGTAAAACTAAACTCCAGGCATATACTGTAGAATTTTGACTTTCATGTAGGATGCTCTTAAAATAGAGATGTGCGTAAGCCCCCATGTTTTCACTTTGACAAAACACACTCAAGTGTTTTGGTTTGGTTTTGCATTTCCTTAAAATTGATAAAAACAGCTAAAAACTTGTAATATGGGCAGATTCATTTTAAATTTAGAGTTGAGCTAAGGTGAGTCTACCCTCTACATCTGCCTGCACATTTTAATTGGATTTGCTCCCAATGCTAAATGAGGACCATTGTGCTAAATGTAGAAGCTCTATTCACTTTAGTAATTGTAATAAGTAATTCCTCTGACGTCACCCTTTCAGACAGATCAAAAAAGGATAGAAGAGTAAAAAGATCCATTTATACTGCATGCGTGGGCAACTCAAAGCTAATGCAAAAGCTGATCTAATAGAAACGGCTATATTATACTGGTGGATTACACTGGTTGCTCACTGGTGCTTGCACTTGTAATGGGGGTTCATCAATGTAGAATACGCCAATGAACATTTTTAGGTCACTGCTGGTGGGGGCTCCAGGACAGCTGCTGTCTTCCTTTGCAGTGCATGGAGCCACTTCCCGGACCACACATAATATTTTCTATTAGTTGTTCTGGAGGGGGCGTAGCCGTGCCTCCCGATTTGACCACTCCCCCTTCGGTTCTCAGGCCCTGAGGCTGCCTCAACGGCCCTGGATAAATGAGAGTGCCCCCTAACCATTCTGCCTCTTGGGACACTGCGGCCCAACGGTGGGACTGTGCTACAGTGCTTGAAAAGCGGGCCTGTCCCACCAAAATTGGGATGGTTGCGTGTATGCTGAAGGTTCAAACTACCTGATGTCATCAAAGGAATAAGTAGAAATTAATAACAAAAATCTACAAAAATAGGTGTGTCCAGCCCGGCAGAACATTACACAAATATTAAAACTCCATTTATGGGACATCTATTCGTGCCTTTGAAACATAACCTCATCCTGTGCTGACAGGGATGTCTCATGACTGTCGCCCTCTCTGTGTATGGTACTAGGCTGAGTAAGCTGAGCACAGTGACCTCACCTTTCAAAAAGTTCTGCTACGATCCTCTTTTTTTTTTTCATTTTATTTTTAAACTGCAGACCCCGCACTAGTTCTTCATCTGTGTTAGTGCCTCTATTTACCCACCAATCACATTTCAAAGAACATGCCCACATCCTGCTCTTTCTTATAAATAAGGGGGGGGAGGGGTATACAGTATGCTCCTAATTGATGTTCTAAGAAAATGTGCAATATGAAAAGGGTAAAAATATCACAAGTCTATCACACTCCCTAAGTTACATTCCACACAAATCTGTTTTGCCCACGCCTGTCACTCCTCATCCACTGCATGAAGACCAGGCAGGATGCTGAGGAACCTAAAATGTTTTTGTACATAGCCATGGTCATGTATTGACCATCATTGAAAATTTTGATCAAGTTAACAGAACCAATGTATGTGATGACCTGTGGTATAAGTATAACTTGTTTCAATTAGGACTCTATGGGCCTCATTCAGAGGCGGTCGTAGGATGCAAGCGGTCGTTCTGAAACAGGGCGGCCGCTTGCATCCTGAACGGCCGCCTCCATGACGGTCGTTAGGCTGTGGGTTAACACCCACAGCTCTAACGACCAACAAGGGTGATGGTCGTGATAGTCAAGACCATCGCGACCATCGGAGCTTACGACGAGACCCTAAGGTAGGGTCTCGTCAACCTTAAGCCCCAGGGAGCTTCCTGCTCTGATCGAGCAGGAAGCTCCCCACTGACATCACTGATGATGTCAGTGGGGCCGCCCCCAAACGGCAAGCGTTCCTACTGGAACACCTCCGTTTGGCCAGGCACGCCCCCGGCCCGCCCAGAAAACGGGGCGAGCTGTCACTCAACATCGACAGCTCGCCCCGTCTACGACAAGAACCCTAACGACGTATCACCCATCGTTAGCCGGGTCTCGCGCATGCGCACGACGGAGCCGGCTCCGTCGTGCGCATGCGCTGTGGGGCAACATCGAGTCGGTCGTGAGTGCTCAGCTGAATGAGCTCCAATATGTCATAGGTCTAGAATTTATTTTTTTGTCTTGTTGAAAGTATCTGTATCGCCTTTAATCCTTTTTTTTTTTTCCAATATATACTTACTGATTCTACACCTGATTGGGCAGGTCCTGGTAAAGAGGATTGGGCAGACACAAAAAAATCTTTTGCGCCAGAAATCACTATTTACCATTTTTTTCTATTGAATTTTACACTGTAAATTATATTTTTGGGTTGGATAAAATGTAAATAATTATTGGCAAATTTTCTAAATCCTATAAATAAAAATACCATTTTTTTTTTGTTTTTGTTTTTTAAATTAATGTCATCAACATGACTTTAAGAAGTACAGTAATAAACTACTTGCGCTTCAGATATCAGCTTAATGCTAGTTGCGACAATAAGTGAATTTTTGTCCTTCGCAATTTAATGACCAACATTCCAGATCTCAATCAAACATGTACTGTATGGTTTCTGAAGGGGTGTGAATATTATTATTACCTCTATGTTCAGTCTGTTAGAGCCGCAGCAGAAACATCGTTTAGGTGACCTCTCTAACACACATCCAGTAAAATGAGTACTTGTACGACACCATAAAGGTACTACGATTTCAAAATAGCCTTTGCTGTAGTCTGCTGCCATCCATGGTAAGGCATGATGCAAGGGAGAGGCTATGTAATACCATCCAACTAAGATGCAAATGCAGCCAGAGGTATCTGCAGGAAATAGACACCTGCTGTAGGCATCTGCGATCCGGGTGAAGTGTCTGTAGATACTTCTTCGGATCACCACAGCCAGGCTCCATAAGCCAAAGGTTACTTAACCTCGTCGTCAGAACCTCTCAGCCAGGTTCAGGACCTTGGACTTGGCACATCTACAAAACTGAGGCGACCCACCCCCCCTCCCCGTTTCGTAGAACGATCTTGGTCGCCGCCCCCAAATACAGCAAGGTGTCAATTGCTGTGTCTATATGAGGACTACCGTAATAATGATTATTTTGGCACCTATATGTATAATAGGGTTTAGATTTAGTTCAGTATTCAACAAAATTCTTTTAATATAGGCTTTCCTATTAGGTCAAATCTTGCGGTGTAGATAGTCTTACTTTAAGAATTGTTATGGTATGATTCGGATTAATACTGTATGGCAGCAGCCATTGAGCCTATTCATATGATGTTCTGATGTCCCCCAAGTTTTCACATGGAACCTTTCACTGTCCTCTCAGCTACTCGTGAGCTATCACCAGCTTGTTGTCTATGAAGACAGTCTACTCAACCATCAGTCACAGCCACTAGGGTTTCAGGTTGTGTAACTGGAGACATACCAGACAGACAAATAGGCTAGGCCAAACATTTCTCTTACATGGATTGGATTACTGTCCGCGTACGCCTGCTGCCTTGCAGCAGTAAATCATTTGGCAATTACAGAATATTAATATGCAGCTGGATCTGGGCACAATGGAATTTGTACTTCATTTACTTATCACTGCACAATTTTGTACCCTGTAGTATTTTTTTCACCTAAAATGATTTTTTGGGCAATGAGAACCAGGTAGGGATGGCATTTGCCAAAATTCAGAGCGAACACCAAAGGCGCCACTTGACCTCGCTTCCAGTGTATTTTCATATGACTTTTTTCATAGTTTAGAGAATTATAGTTTTTTATTTATTTTTTGATAATGACCTTGGCCAGATTCAGTAATCTATTTATCGGGAGATATGCCGAAAATGGGCAATTTCAATATAGTTATGGATTCTTAGTAAAAGATTAGCGCCGGCAGTCGGCGGGTTCTATAATCCGCTATCCAAACTATATTGCAGGAGTGGCCTATTTAAGGAAAATTGTGGCGGTACGTCTGCTGCAGCAATCCTCCTATTGCTATCACTATCTCAGGCCAGCAAAACAATGATTTCTTTCTTTATTTATTTATTTAAATACTATTTTTCCTGGAAAAAAAAATTTGCTTACAAATTTTTTTATTTTTTTTTTAATTTACTTTTGTTTTGTTTTTTTTAATGAAATTAGATCTATAAGACTCAGTCCGAGCTTCCAGTCCACTGCACATGTGTGAACCTGGCAAAACCCACTCTTAGGTACACATATGCATCTAGACTGGGCGGCAAAGTGGTAAGTTGCCGGTGGAGCAGTAAGTTCAGCCTTACCGCTGCCAGGCAGCATTGCCAGGGAGATGAGAATCACTCTGCATCGTTCATTGTCTTTACTACAGCCTGTGTCACTGGCAAATGACTTGTGGGTCCAGCTGCTTCATATTACAAAACAAAACCTTATAATCTGCCCCTTTTATGCACTGTCTATGGTACCACTGGTGGCAGGCCAGGGCGGTAAGGAGGGGTGTGCGAGCGGTGCTGTCGCCAAGGGCGCAGAGTCCTGGGAGCAGCACCCACGGCATCTGGCTAGCAGGTCTTCTGGAATGGCACCCTGTGGCCAGGAGCACTGCTTAAGTGCTGCTCGGAGCGTGCAAAGGATGCTCCAGGCAAGTGTCCTGCATTGTATGGAACTGCCCAAAGCGCCGAGCATTTGTATACTTCCTCCTACCTGCGGCCCCGCCTCCTTGCCAGGCGTCACATGTTCTTGGTCGGGGCCAGCACGGGGCGCCGGTGAGCCCGGCTACAGTGCTGGGCAAGCCTGATTGCTATCCCGAACTTTCTCAGCACATCACTGGTTAGAAACAAACAAAGAAACAATATAAAAAATATATATATATATTTCTAAAAATAGAGCAAACAAAAGGGGCACCACATCGTGCATTAAAAGATAAAAAAAATTTTATTCAACAATTACATCTGACTGCAAAGTGCATTCGTACCAACGCTGGCGGTTCATCCACCGCAGGTAATATAGCATGAACCAAAGACCTCAAGCAAACAGCAGGTTCTTGTAATCCTCGGCTCTACGCCAAGCCACGTCCCTCCGCGTTTCTTCACTAGGACTTCGTCTGACAAAGTCCTAGTGACGAAACGCGTATGGGCATGGCTTGGCGTAGAGACGAGGATTACAAGAACCTGCTGTTTGCTGGAGGTCTTTGGTTCATGCTATATTACCTGCAGTGGATGAACCGCCAGCGTTGGTACGAATGCACTTTGCAGTCAGATGTAATTGTTGAATAAAAAATTTTTTATCTTTTAATTCACGATGTGGTGCCCCCTTTGTTTGCTCTATTTTTAGGAATTTGTGTGCCTGGCCGGAACAGGTTATTTTGGGGGAAGACGCCGACCTTTATCACGGTCTTGATGCAGGTGGTAGAGAATATATTTGACGTTTTAAACAGAGCTATGTTATTTTAAACACCCTCAATAAAGCTCCTTCTTGTAGAGTGTAATATAATTTTATATTACAGATGACTCAGATCTCTGTGACACTCATGGGATCCGTTGCGGCATCTGTTATAATCTCCAAATTGCTCTGATAATTTGTATCTTATCATAAAATATTGCCTAAAGTCACCTTGCACATAATGACACTGAGGTCACTCATTAAGATGACATGCATCCAACATACCCTGGATGCACGTCATAATTATATATATAAGAATGCAAAAACTTTGTTTAGCAATGTTTGGGATAATCTCTATTTTCCTTACTTAGTCCCTGTATGCATTCCTTTTCTCAAATTTTTTTTTGGGGGGAAATTATCATTCCTTGTCTGGCTTTAGTTTCATAAATGTGCTGATGGGAATGTGTTTGCTATATTTAGAGGTGAGAGCATAAGGGTGATTGAGGATCAAGGCTCGGAGAGAGTTGAAAGAAATGTATCTTCCTATGGAGAAGGGGTGGGCTGTTGGGGTCTCTGTTGAGATCATCCTCCCTTCTCTCCTCCACTTGTACAAATCCTGGGTTATTACAGCCCAGTGTTTCCTCTACCATCCTTACACTTGTGCCGTGAGCTGAAGAGTTTGGTTTCAGCATCTGAGAGCCCAGCAGATCCACCATGACTCGTGTGTCCAAAACTGAGGAGCCTGCGCCAGCAGACTCCCCAAGGACAACCAGGAGGCACAAACCTAAACAAGAAGTTTTAGGTCAGGGCTGTTTTTTTTTTAATTACTATGCAAATTGGGATATTGAATGCATCTTGATTCTGAGGGTTCCGGCTGTGTTGGGTTGAGGCCATCTGGTGAAACTACTAAGGAATGTTTGGAACCTGTTGTGTTTTACACCATGAAATTCATTAATTTCCTATTCATGTGAAGTTTGCGACATGGTAACAGCTGGTGTACGACCGTGAGTTCTTTTTAATAGCTTGTTTGATTTAGACTAGTGTATTGTATCCTTAAAATGACCTTTTTGGAATTGAATTGGAGTATTTTCCTGGTGCTCCAAAGGTTGTCTGGCTATTGATATAAATACTGGAAAATGAGTCGTGTATTACAATGATGATTTAATAGTTTGTTTGCAGAATGACATAATAGTAGAGGACAAAGACAGTTGTCAAATGAGACCATTCAATAATAATTATCTGGCTGTATAAGGTCTTATTTTTGTTTTTAGATTTTGTTTCCTTTTTTTATGTGTTATGTGTGCAGTAATTATCTTGTTCTGATTAGAATATATAAACTCACGGTACTGATGCATCTTCCCAGTACATACATGATATATTAATGCTACTCATGTTTTCTTTATGTGGATTTTTTTTTTTTTATTGAGGAGAGAATTGTAATATCCAACTAGTCTATAGCGCACAAGCTATACCAAGCTTATACCAAGGTGGATTTGAACCTGGGAAAACTATATGGGCAATTTTACTACATTTAAATAAATAAAAAAATGGCAAAACATTGTGTCATTCACAACTGTTAGGCTATTATTATAAATGACACAGAATGTATCACTGTATATACTGTAAATCCTCTTAAAGGGGCCTATGTATTAATAATCGCAGAGCTGCTGTGACTATTAGGGATCCGTATCGTGGCGGATATTTTAATCTTTAAGAAAATATCCCTGCTATGTACAAGGGGAACAAGCAGGGACAGTGGTGGCTGTAAACGCTGCTCCTGCGAGTTATATCCCCGACATTTTGTGAAAGACTTCTCCGGGGGGAAGCTGACACTGCGTCTGCGAGCAGCACCTGCCTCCGGCCCCGGCCGGTGGCTGCGGGAGAGAAATCGGAAGACCTCTCTCCTGCTAGTAAGCATCTATAGGCTTAAAGCAGTTTACACCATGTAAAGATGGTGCAAACTACAGGGGCCAATCTCCGAAAAGCTTCTTTTTTTGGAGTTTGGTATATAGGGCTAAGATCGTAGTCCCCATTGATAATAATGAGAACTGCGATCTGCGGTACTAATTAGCACTTTGCTGGAGTTTTCTGTGAAAGCACCTGCATTGTGCTATTAGTACATTAGCAACAGTTCATAAAATGATGCAGAAACGGCAATTTCAACATCATTTTATGAAAAATAAGCTTGATAAATGAGGAGAGGGGCCCCGTGTGCAATGTCCGAGGGCCCCTCACCCTTCACGCCGGCCCATGTGCACAGTGACAGGTTCTACCACGCCCGGAGCCATTTTTCCTGTCATTTCTCACAGCCACCGCACAAGGAAAGTCTTTTGAATGGGTGCAGGGTGTGCGGTGTGGGGACCATGTGCACCACACACCCTGCACCCATTATAGATACACCACTGCATATACAGTAATAAGCATGATGACATAAAACAGTGGCCCTGATTCAGAGCTGGACGCTCTGACAGAGCGCTCTCTCTGAATCAGGGCCGGCCTTCTTGTTTTTTAGAGCTCGCATAGCTGTGGGTGACCACCCACAGCTATAGCGAGCGGGCAGGAAGACGGTCGCGATGGTCAAGACCATCGAGCTTGCGACAAGACCCTTGTGGTAGGGTCTCGTTGCCGCAAGCCCCAGAGAGCTTTCGGCTCTCACAATGATGTCAGTGGGGCTGCCCCCAAACGGAGGCGTTCACATGGGAACGCCTCAGTTTGGGCAGCCACTCCCCCGGCCCGCCCACCAAAGGGGGCGTGCTGTCACTCAACATCGACAGCCCGCCCCCTTTGGTGCAAGACCCGGAGCGACGGATTGCCCGTCGCTATCCGGGTCTCGCGCATGCGCACGACGGAGCCGGCTCCTTCCTGCGCATGTGCACTGGGCCACCATCGACCCACTTGTGAGCGGATAGCGCTCGCGAGCGGGTCTGAAACAGGCCCTGTATCCTTACTGTCAGGCATGTATCCTTCCCACAAATGATGATTCATTCTGGTGCATATCCAGTCAGGTATTCTCCATGCTGTATTAGTAATTATATGTTGTATTACTTTTCTGTCCGTCTAGCTCCTACCAGTGAACCCACTAATCTGACAGTGGATGATGTCAGTGACACCAGCATTACACTAAAATGGCGACCACCAGAGAGAGTTGGTGCCGGAGGATTGGACGGCTACAGTGTGGAATACTGCAAGGAGGGCTGTAAGTCTTTCACTCACATACTTAAGTTAAAATGACACTCTTGTGTCAGGGTTTCTAAACCATGGTCGGTGTGAAATATTGATCCTTTAATCATCGCTTTCAATTTAAAGCTCCATATTATTTTAGTGAAGGTTTAATAATAGCCCGTGTGATTATATTGCCCAAAAAAAAAAAAGTATAAAGTTGCATACACACACGATTTTTTGAACGATTATTGTTAAACGATATCGTTTAACGATAATCATTTGAAAAAATTGTTCACTTTCTGAGTCAAACGATGAACGATTATCGTTCATGCGCGTTCACGTTTGTAGTTTGTAGTTCAGTCAGACTTGTCAACTGAACGATTTTCATTAAGGGAATATGCAAAAATCGTTTGTAGTTCAAAAAAATCGTTCATTACACTTTAAAAAATCTGACAGATAATCTGACAGAAAATCGTTCATAAAATTGTTCATAAAATCGTTGGTAACAAAATCGTTGTGTGTGTATGCAGCTTAAGAAATAATCTGATACTTTTCGGGCATGCCCATCAACCCAGTTTCAGGTTACACCCAGTTGTTTGCATGAGCAGTCGTCTGCCAACCTAACTAATAAGGCCAAATGTGATTCTGTAACATGGCAATCAATCCGTCTAGCTTGGGTACCCACGTGAGTGGCTAAATTGAAACATAACCTATCATTTACCACTCAACTGGTGACAGAATCAGCCCGTGTGACACCAGCATAACACTACCACAAGCCTGTTATTACCTGGCACAGTCATTGTGTGCAGAAGAACATTCAGCTTCTGGAGTCTCCTATAAAAGACATATTGCCCTGTCCTATAGTTATTACTATGGCGGGATATTTCCCTATTTTTAAAAGAATTACACAGTACCCACAATTATACAGTACCCAATGCATGTTAAGGACCCGCTGCATTTTTTTAATCCACAATGTACCTTTTTTTTTTTATCCATCTCTCTACTTAATCACACTTGTGTCAAAAATAGCTCCTAGGTTACATTTGCTGACTGTATAATTGCAAAAGGCTTTGTTGGGCAACTGTGCCTGCAAAATGCTGGTTTGCTTAGATTTAGCTGTGTGGCTATATCAGCGTTCTATAATTATAATTCCTACATAGTGCCCTGTGCCCCCTGATAAATCCTGGTCCCCGTCACTTGCTAACTTTGCCTTCCGTCTAATCCAGTCTCTTATTCCTGATGGTCACTGAGCTAATTACTGACATTACAAGGGTCTATTAAATGCTCAGTGATGGATCTAGTGCCTGTTATTATTGACCTGATAGGTAGGCAATGGATTACCTCAAATGTCCTCTGACACTACAAGAGAAAAGCATCTGAATAGCGTACCATCTTAAGTTCCTCATTGCCTCTCAAAAAACTGGGGCTCTGCCATGTTAAACACTCCAGTGTGTCTGTAGTCAGCACACTATGGGACACAGTAGGGAGCCAAGGAATTTGCAGACTAATTGCAATCCTGGCTTGGTTTTCCCTGCTATCTGTAATCAGGTGTTACCTGAGCTTTTCAGCTCAATGCCTTATCACACTGGATCCATTTACTTCTGGCTTCTGCACAGCTGAGATTAATGTAATGTCAGTCGAGCAGGACACACGCTGGGCTCTCCCGACACTCACTGTGCCCTTGTCTGCGGTCTTTGCTGCCTGACACAGCGAGCTGCCAAAGTAAGGTGTGCCAGAGTGCCCAACATGCAAAGATGCCATGTGGCTATCCGCAGCTGCCTGGAATACATCTGAGTGATGAGGGGCACTCCTGGTTTCCATGTGTAAAATAATGACCCATATATTCATGCATCCAGAATCCTGACTGCAAGTGCAGGGATCCAACACAAAAGCGTTTGCTCGATATATCAGAAATCTAGTGGTGTGTGCATTCTTTGCTAATGTGTGTAGGTTTTATTTATAGTATAAATTTTATACCCACCACCGAACTGTTCCATTAAGCCGAATGCAATTTGTCAACACACACATTACCGTGCCAGCCCGGATTATTTCTTCCTGAGCCCGCTGTACAGTATTTTTATGCTTCACGCTTTCCAATACTGATACACTTCAATTTTATTTATACACCTGCACCTTGTCCCCTGTTTGTATGAAGCCTGACTGGGAAATTGTTGTATTTGTGCAGCCTCTGAATGGATCCCCGCAATGCAAGGCCTGACTGAAAGGACATCTACTGTGATCCGAGACCTGCCCACTGGGGAGAGACTGACCTTCAGGGTCCGGGCATTTAACCTGGCAGGACCCAGTGAGCCATGCACCATGAAGGAGCCTGTGACCATCCGAGAGATCATGCGTGAGTGCAGCAGGGGCCCTAACCTATATTGGAGGCACAGACCACAGTTTGCAATGCAGATTAGTACAGAATGCAAACAACATGATGTCATTACATGTCACGAAAAAAAACTATTTATAGCGCAGAGAGATGTTTCAACTGCAAGTACGGTGTCCATTAACGTATCCTGTTTCCAAATTGGGAGCTCAGTCATACAAACACTTGTCTGATGCTCGGTCTTGTGGCGTTTCCCATCTTCATTTTTTAAAAGATAAAATACCAATATAAGGTCACCTCTTACATTTACTAAATACATTGTTTCATCACTTTGATTTCTTTCTTTGTTTTTAACCCTAAATTTACATCACATTGGTTTTTGTTTTTTTTGGTGAACCTGGTGTACGGTACAGCTCTGCTGTTCTCTATGCATTGGAAGCAGCTTTATCCAGAGAGCACACATAGCAAACGCTAGATAATAAAGCAAAATATACTTTATATTTGCCCAAGGTCATGTACAAGCCCATAGTTCCACATATTACACAGCGCTAGACAGAGTATAGTCATTCACATCATATTGCAGACAATGCTGGAGCTTTCAAACTATAATACCTATCTAGGGTTTCTATGAGATCTTTCAGGCCCCTAAACTAGGGGGAGTGGCCAAGGGTGGGGGTGTGGTAATGGTAATGACCCATAGTGAATATCAATGCCACTTGAGGGGCATGGACACTCCATGTTGGGGATGTGGCTTCTGCTTCCTGGCAGGCATGGAGCTCCCTACAGGCCCAGGTTAAGGATGCTCCCATTTTACAATTAGCCTCGTTTTCCATATGTTAATGGCTATAAAAAACAAACAAAGCTTAAACACTCAGCTAGTGTCACAGTCAGGGCAATGCCACTGTTGCCGTGTATCACAGTCTGGGCTTAATACATGGGCATTGAACAAAAACAACCAGGTTTTGACTTTTAAAAAAATGACCACTTAAAATACAGCTGCTAAAAGCGCTGATACCTCCAGCTGCCTGCAACTCGCAGCCTATTACATATACCCCGCCGCAATGATGGGATGCTAAGTGCTCGCTTGTCAGAGCGCACGTCTGTGTACAGTGCATAATCTTACATTGGGGCTGATTGTGAATCGCAAGTGGCTGTAGCTGGTGGCAGCTGGGGAACCTGATTTACTACTTTATGCTAATGCCAGGATCCATGCAACTAATGCCAGGGATCGTGGGTTTGCAATCAGAAAGTGGTGCTGCCCATTAATCTTATGCCAGCCGTCGCAACTGTCATCATTAGCATCTGCCTTTGCTCCAGCCCATCCTAGGTGCAACAGATCCGTCAGACACAGTCTTCCCTGCCCCGTACACACATCACCCAGTACCAGCCCTGAAACGCCCTATTTCAAGGAAAGGCAGATCCGGCTAAGTTGCGTTTGACTCCGGATAGGACGGACACTTGCAGAAAATGTGTAAATTTGCATGCGCGCATGTGCTGTAGGCAAAGACTCGCCATTTGCATCCGTGATCAGAGATCCGTGCGAAACAGAATCAGCCCCAGTATGCGTAGAAGAGACTCTCTCTCTATGCTTAGCCGACGCACGTTACCGGTGATTTGAATGCCTGATGTTGGTGACCCTGTGTGCGTATAGCCGTATAATAACCTAAACTCTGATTAATACCAACATTCTAACCATATCATTTTTCTTCAGAACGGCCAAAGATCTGGCTCCCACGTTACCTGAGACAGAAGTTTCTGAAGAGAGTCGGTGAGACAGTGAACATTGTCATACCCTTCCAGGTACTATATGAGTGTGCAGCTGTGCAATTATACACGTCACCTGCAGGGGTGGTTTTCATGTAGGGTTGACAACTAGGCTACAGTTATACAATTAAGGGGGAGATGTACTAAGCTCTAGAAAGTGATATTACGGGCTGTGTTTGAAAAATGACAGTTAGGAGCTGATTGGTTGATAGTTTATCACTTTCCAGAGCTTAGTACATCTGCCCCTAAATCTTTTCAAGGTTTAGGGGTCTATTTACTAAGCAGTGTTAGGAGACAGAGTGAAAAGTAATAAGGTACCAGCCAATCAGCTCCCAACTGTTATTTTTCAAACACAGCCTGTGAGACGGCAGTTAGGAGCTGATTGGCTGGCACCATATCACTTTTCACTCTGTCTCTTAACACTGCTTAGTAAATAGACCCCTTAGTTTTGTAGGTTTTTTTTTTTTTTAAAGATACACTTCTATTTCTTATCAGAAATTCAGGCCTGAAAACGCCTGGGGGTATTTAAAGCCAATAATACAGACATAATGATCTGATACATAACTCCAAGGCGCAGGCAGATTTACTCTTCTGCTCATAAAAGAATCTGTAAACACAAAATATATATTTTTAATCTCTGTCCCATCTCCCTAAGGGGCCTATTCATTATAATTAAGTATCCAACTTGCTGCGCGTAGCAACAGGGAATACAAAAAGATCGGCGCAATTGCTTTGGTGCGGAGGCAGCTGATTCGGCTCTGACGTCTTAGTGCTCATGCGTGAACTTGCGTGTTCGACCAGTTTCCAACTTTTAGTGGAGGGAGCCGAACAGGTACAGAAGGATCCCTCCTCGCAACCCTGGACTCTATACCGGGTCTGGGAATCAACAACCTCTGGAGATGGCGAAGGTTCCCACTATCAAGCTCCGAAAACTTTGTATTTTCGGAGCTTGATAAATGTAGGTCCCCATATTATTGCATGGGGACTCCGGGCCAGATCGGTACTAACAGGTAAGCAGGAGATATCTGTGATGGTTCCTGCGTTACCTTTATCATGAATGGCAATTTCTACAAACGTAGGTGAAAAATTTAGATATTCACCTACTATTGAAGAAATGAAGGGATAATGAATAGACCCCCTGAGTAATGCAGGACTTCAGTGAGAAGCCCTGCTAATGTATTCTTGTTAGCGCACAACTACAGAGAGACCATATTTAGTAAGACACCCCAATGTGACAGTACGTACTAGTCTGATAAAGACCTGCATGTTTACTAGTCCAGTCCAAGATGGGCATTATACTGCTGAGGGAGAATGCAGAACTGTATTATAGAAGGAGGGAATATATTATATTTATAGCGTCTGAGCATGAAAAAATTATATTTGTTCTGGACTAAGGGCCTGATTCAGACCCGCTTGCAAGTGGGTCGATGGTGGGGCACGCGTGGCGTGCGCAAGCCCTGGAGCGAGTGAGAAATTCACTCGCTCCAGGGCTCGCTACAAATGGGGCAGCTGTCGATGTTGATCAACAGCTCGCCCCGTTTTGTAGGCCGGGAGGGGGGTGGCTGGCCAAGCGGAGGCGTTCCCGAAGGAAAGCCTGCCGTTTGAGGGCGGCCCTACTGACATCACTCGTGATGTCAGTAGTGAGCTTCCTGCTCTATTATAGCAGGAAGCCCACTGGGGCTTGCGGAATGAGACCCTACCACAAGGGAATGCAGGTGAGGAGCCCCATCTAAATCCATTATGATGACCCTGCTGAATGCACAGAAACACTGTCACTGCCAGACCTAATGTACTGTATATATAACCCACCAGTTCAACTCACTGGTCACGTTAATTGATTTAAAGGACTTCTGAGCTTCCCCCCCTTTTTTCCAAGTAAAATGGTTTGGACGGGAAGCAGATTGCTGCAAATCATGCTTCTGAGTTGGGAGCGGGACCAATACGATGTGATTCTAATGGAGAGGAGCGCCCCGGCCCAGCAACAGTCAGCTGCATATCCTGTCCGGACTGCTCCTGCATGGGAGAAATGAAATGTAGGCTAGTATAACTGACTGCTACCGAGGCAGCCTCTGCAATGCAGACTTTCCTGCAACCTATGGCAATAACTACTTATAGTGGGTCATACTGTGATAACACTTTACAATATGGAGTATCGTATGTGCAGGCAATGGCATGGAAATCACAAACTTCGTAAATCTATATTAATGGGATTGCCTTTAAATAACCTACTCTAAAAGGGTGGTAGGATAGGTGGGTGTGGATTGAAAGATCTACAATAAAAAGGTAGACAATGTCTAGATAGACACCAGATGTTAGACACTCAAAAGGTCGACAGGGACAAAAGGTCGACACGCTAATAGTTGACATGCAAGAAGGTCGACAGGTACAAATGGTTGACAGGGTCAAAAGGTCGACAAAACATGGTTGACACATTTTTTTTTTCTAACCCTAATCTTCACCCTGGCCATCGGGGTAGGTGTCTGACCCCAACCGTCCCTTTGAGTGCCTAACCCTCCGATAAGTTCCTAACCCTCCTGGTGCCTAACCCTAACCTTCGAGGTAAGTGCATAACTCTAACCCCCCGGTAAGTTCCTAACCCCCCAAAAAACAACCATGTGTCGATCATTTCTGTGTCAACATTTTGACCCTGTCGACCATTTGTACCTGGCGACCTTCTTACATGTTGACCTTTAGTGTGTCGACATTTTGTCCCTGTTGACCTATTGACTAACATCTGGTGTCAATCTAGACATTGTCGACCTTTTTACTGTAGATCTTTAGACCGGATCCCAGATAGGCAATATCATTTTAAGTAAAGAACCCTTTTAACTCACTTGACTTTAGCAGGAATGCGTTGGCTAAATACCAGTATTACGAACCAGGTGGCAGTATATGGAGATCAATTTAAGCAGTAGGTCGTCGGTTCGGGAATGTGTTGGGAATTATTTAAAAAGAAGAATCATTATGAAGCCAGGGTCGGACTCGCCCACAGGGGTACAGGGGAAATCCCCGGTGGGCCCTACTGCCTGAGGGCCCCACCCCCTCCTCTAGGGGTGAAGCAGGGTCATAGATGAACTTGGGTGCTTGATTTGTTTCTATGGAAACTACATTAAGATTAACCCTCCTGCCAATCAAAGTGGGTGGTGCTGACACACCCCAGTCTCCTTTTTTATAAAGGGGCCCTGTTCTTGCATTTCCTCTCTAATGGATGGCCAGGTCCATCTGTTGTGGCTAGCCACACCCTCTAGCCACACCCCATCGTATTTCCTGGGGGGCCCTTCATGCCCCAGTCCGACACTGAATGAAGCTGAGGACAATTTCATTTGGAGGATCGTATATGGAATTTCTATGTTAAGCTGCAGATACCCAATGATGTGACTAATATAAGCCTGTCTAATCACAGAGGGGGGAAATGAGGGAAGGGAATGTATGGTAGGGGTGGTGAAGAAGACATTTTTGGAGATGTCGATAGAATGCTATAACAGGGATGGAGAGGCAGCTCAGGGCCAGGGCAGGGGATAAATTTAGGATCTTGTGTTGATATGAACTGTAATAAGATATGTGGCTAAGTGCGTACAGTAACTAAGGCAGGGGTCAGTTTTTGTATTACAATTATTAAATGGATACAGACAGAACTAAAGGGAGATGTATTAAAGCCTGAGAGAGAGATACAGTGAAGCAACCAATCAGCTTCTGTCATTTCAAATACTGTGCTAGATAAATGACAGTTAAAAGCTGATTGGTTGCTTTGCGCAACTTTTTCACATTATCTCTCTCCAATGCTTGATACATCGCCCCTTAAAATCATAAATAGACATTGTGGTTAGGGTGTCTGTAGTGGATGTAATAAAGTCACAATATAGTAGACTGTTATGTTATAGTGAGTCTGGAACTTGTACCATTACCACTTACAGATCCTGTAACAAGAGTGCTGATCTTATGCTGGACACAGAGCCTATGTACTATCGGCTCATCCCGTCCCTATCAGCTCATCCCGTCCCTTCTCTGCAGCTCAGAGGCCCAAAAGGTGTGAGCCGGCTGGTGTCCACCCCCCTTATCCCACGCTTATGCTGTTCAGCACCATTGCCCAATTTAACTATAAGGAAGTTGCAAGAAACCACTATTATTTTAATCAACGATATATTTACTTGAATGTTACACATTTTGGGGTATTTACGTAATGGTTATGCAGTTTTGTATCATTATCTAGCAGATTTTATTTATTAATTGATATTTGGTGCTGTTTTTAACAATCTCCGTCAACAAATGACATAATTCAAAAGCTGCTGTTCTTGCAATGCACCAGTGTGTTGCAGTAATACTATATAATCTATATTGATCAGGATTGCCTCTGCCGTTGTGTGTATCTGCATCTAATAATATGTGTAGGTTTATAATACAGTAACATGGAAAATGTAATTCCTCTGAATAGCGCTGAAGCAAGTTCACGCCCCCCCCCCCCCTTCTCTCAGCGCCCCTGTTTTATATTCTGTACCTAAGAGTGTAAATGGTTACTTTGCAACTAGTCCTAATTTCGTATTATACTCTGTGTAGGAGGTGATAGAATTCCACATGTTGGGGATTCACTAAGCCTTGGAGAGATTTATAGTGGAGAGGGATAAAGTACCAACCAAACAGCTCCGAAGTGTCATTTTTCAAACACAACCTGAAAAATGAGTTTGAACCTGCTTTGTCGGTACTTTACTTTCTAGACTTTATCTCTCTCTAAGCCTTGATACATCTCCCCCTGTTATGTTTACCTTATAGTTAGGTTGTGTATAGCTGTAACTAATACTCTGTGTCCATCTTTACCTTCATTATCAGTATATGCAGTAACAAGTACTCCTTCTCTGGGTTGCAGGGAAAACCTCGCCCTGTTGTCACCTGGCTGAAGGACGGGCAGCCTATTGACCCAAAACAGATCGGCATCCGGAACAGTGAAGCCGACACCATTTTGTTCATCAGATCAGCCGAGAGGCACCACTCTGGAGAATACCAGGTTAAAATCCAGATTGAGAATTGCGAGGACACAGCCACCATCCATATCCAGATTGTAGGTACGTGGCAGTGACCAAGGAAAACCGGGATAGGAACCAACCATTTATAGGCTTCATGAGTTTGGAATGTGATCCTATGAGTAATGTTGTTTTACAGACAAGCCCAGCGCTCCCCAGAACTTGAAGATTGTGGAAATATGGGGATTCAATGTGGCCTTAGAGTGGTCTCCACCCCAGGATGACGGAAATGCAGAGATTTCAGGCTACACCGTCCAAAAGGCCGACAAAAAGACCATGGTGAGTTGTGAGAATTAGCTAATAGGAATCTAGAGCCATTTCAAACAAACATGTATTCTACATATCTGTTAAGGAACTTAGGCCCTCATTCAGAGCCGTACGCTCTGAGCAGAGCGCACGCTCTGAATGAGGGCCGGGCTCCATGAAAATGGAGCGTCCTTCTGGACGCTCGTATAGCTGTGGGTCACCACCCACAGGCTATACGAGCGTGCATTTTGATGGCCGCGATGGTCGAGACCATCGAAATTGCGAGCCGGAGCCTGCGGTTGAGGTTTTCAACCGCAAGCTCCGGAGTGATATTGGCTGTATCAGAGCCAAAATCACTCCCACTGACATCACTAGTGATGTCAGTGGGCCGGCTTTTGACGGGAGGCGTTCCCGTGGGAACGCCCCCGTCAGGGAGGCACGCCCCCGGCACGCCTACCAAAGGGGGCGTGCTGTCAATCAACATTGACAGCACGCCCCCTTTGATCGGACACAACGAGCGAAGGACTTTCCTTCGCTAGTCGCGTCTGGCGCATGCGCACGACGGAGCTCCCTCCGTCGTGCGCATGCTCAGTCCAGAACATCGACCCACTTGCGAGCGGACAGCCGCTCGCGAGTGGGTCTGAATCAGGCCCTTAGGCCCTCATTCAGACCCACTCGCTATTTGCGTTCGTTCGTTCAAAAACAAGGGGTGGCTATTCAAGTGATCCGTTCGCACATTGCAGTCTGTTCACACCTCTAAGTCTGAACGAGCGAGCAAAACATACGCTCTTTTATTTCTTAAAAACGCCCCCTGGCCGCTCGCACCATACGTCATGTCCGCTATTTATTAGATTAATCGAGTACATCGAACAGGATATGAACTGCTCGCTATTCTTGTGGTTGGTTTTTTCAACCGCTATTTTGCGAGCAGTTCTGAGTTAAAAAAAACCAAGTGACGTGGTCATTGACACTGCTGTATTAATTATGCACACCCATAAAACGCCCGTTTTGACCTTTAAGCACGCCTGCGTTCTGATCTCCACTCCCCG
Source organism: Taudactylus pleione (assembly GCA_031769625.1). NCBI lineage: Eukaryota > Metazoa > Chordata > Amphibia > Anura > Myobatrachidae > Taudactylus > Taudactylus pleione. Next base: position 761,500 of record JAUIMM010000461.1, on the reverse strand, counting down.
TTTTCAAGCACCTTCTCCTGTTACCACCCACATACGCCTCATTCTGTCACTCAAAATAGCAAGCACTCGCTATATTGCGTACAAACGATTTTCGGTCGCACTGACTGGTTCGCGCATGCGTACTAAAAACCGTACGCATGCGCTGTTGTGCGAACATCGCTCGGAACGAGCGTACTGCCGCTAGCGAGTGGCTCTGAATGAGGGCCTTAATTAGGACTCAGATCAGCACCTGCTCTTGTGCTTTCCACTTTATCACTCAATCCTACCAGTAATCATTGAGACACAGCATAGGAATAGATATAAAACTCACTGCTCCTTGCTCACTGTCTACCCCATCTGTGTCACTCTTATCTGTCTGCCCCTCCCCCTTAGATTGCAAGCTCTCACGAGCAGGGCCCTCTTCCCTAAGGTGCTTCTCCTTCCCTTACTTACACTATATTATACTTCCTGCAACGGCACCTAACCTTTGGTTGCTGCCGCCCTGCTTCTTATTTGAGTGTTGCGATCACAGAGACAGCAATGTTTATAAACCTTGTCCTGCATTGGTTTGTACTGTAAGTCACTGGTTTCTTGTTTTGCTCATTTTTAAGGCGCTGCGGAACCCCTGTGGCGCCATAAAAATAAAGTATAATAATAATAAATCCAGGACTGGGTAATGGCTTTGAAGTGTACTCAGCGCTACAGGAACATTTTGGGACTAGTGGCGAGTGGGTACTACGTCAGTCTTTGTAACTTATCTTGCGTGAATATGGTCGGTGTATGACCAGAACAGGGGGCCGTACGCATCTGCGCCCGTTTAGATTGGCCACGTACGCCTGCATGCACCTGGAGAGACGGGACAGGCCTACGACAAGTGCAGTAATACTGTATTGGCGCAACTGCAAATGGATGCAGACCAGGAAAAAGACACCTGGGAAAGCTGCATTATTAGTGGGTGGTAATTATGACATCACTGGCACTAGCGAACTACTTGTCATTGGCTGTTTGCAAATGTTCTGCTGATGCTGACTGGGGATTTGTTTGTCACTATGATATATATTATGCTCCTGGGGTCATGTTTGTACACGAGACAAGGAGTTGTCTGCTGTATTACGTAACGTTTTCCAATTGCCCCGCTCATTCATTCACTGGATGCCGAAGGGTAACACCGTTCAACCTATCTATGGAGCAGGAGGGATGAGGAATGTCAATGTCTCTTTAGACAAATTGACGCCATGAGGGTGAAGGGTTTATACATATTCCAATATAAAAGATGCAATAATGTGGAGGTGCTGCCATTACTGAGGGTGCAAGGATCACTCTAGTGGGCGTTATGTTGGCTTATAAGCATTTTCTCTCCTACCTTTTTGTCACAGGAATGGTTCACAGTCTATGAACATTATAGACGCCTAAACTGCGTAGTGTCTGATCTGATCATTGGGAACGAGTACTTCTTCCGAGTGTTCACCAGCAACATGTGTGGCCTTAGCGAGAAGCCTGGAACATCCAAGAACAGCGCATATATACAGAAAGCCGGTAAGGAGGTGTCTTTAGACAGGCTGATAACCTTGATCAGGAAGCTGTATAAAGCTGTAACAAAGATTACAAAAACTGAATGGGCTTTGAGCAGTATTTTAAGATATATGTAAACAATTAATTCTAATCAGAAAACTATTTATATTGCACACATTTATTAGAAGACAGTTCCCGTTCCATAGGCGCACACACTGCATAAATGCTGTAAGAACTCTTCTGTTCTTAGATCCATAATATTACTTGGACATCAATCAACATGTCTATCTATAGTGTTCTGTACTGTTCTCTACAGCCATGAGAATGACACAAGTATTGGTTTCACAAAGTCTGCTGTTTTAGTTTTTATAATGGTAATTTCCATATACTCCAGAATGTCATGAAGAGTGATCATATGAATTGCAATTAATTGCAAAGTCCCTATTTTCCATGACAATGATCTTTATCCCAAAAACAACATTTCCACTGCATTTCAGCCCTGCCACAAAAAACGGACCAGCTGACATCATGTCAGTGATTCTCTCGTTAACACAGGTGACAGTGTTGATGAGGACAAGGCTGGAGATCACTCTGTCATGCTGATTGAGTTAGAATAACAGACTGGAAGCTTTAAAAGGAGGGTGGTGCTTGAAAGCATAGTTCTTCCTCTGTTAACCATGGTTACCTGCAAGAAAACACATGCAGTCTTCATTGCTTTGCACAAAAACGGCTTCACAGGCAATGATATTGCTGCTAGTAAGAATGCACCTACAGTAAATCAACCATTTATCGGATCATAAAGAACTTCAAGTAGAGAGGTTCAATAGTTGTGAAGAAGGCTACAGGGCGCCCAAGAACGTCCAGTAAGTGCCAGGAACGTCTCCTAAAGTTGATCCGCCTGCGGGATCAGGGCACCACCAGTGCAGAGCTTGCTCAGGAAAGGCAGCAGGCAGGTGTGAGTGCATCTGCACGCACACTGAGTCGAAGACTTTTGTAGGATGGCCTGGTATCAAGAAGGGCAGCAAAGAAGCCACTTCTCTCCTGGAAAAACATCAGGGACAGACTGATTTTCTGCAAGAGGTACAGAAATCTGCTGAGGACTGGGGTAAAGTTATTTTCTCTGATGAATCCCCTTTCAGATTGTTTGGGGCATCTGGAAAAACGCTTGTCTGGAGAAAGAAAGGTGAGCGCTACCATCAGTCCTGTGTCATGAAAAAACAGTAAAGTATCCTGAGACCATTCATGTATGGGTTTGCTTCTCAGCCAAGGGAGTGGGCTCACTCACAATATTCCCTAAGAATACAGCGATGAATAAAGAATGGTACCAAAACATCCTCCAAAAGCAACTTCTCCCAACCATCCAAGAACAGTTTGGTGATGAACAATGCCTTTTCTAGCATGATGGAGCACCTTGCCATAAGGCAAAAGTGATAATGAAGTGGCTCGGGGAACAAAACATCAAAATTTTGGGTCCATGGCCAGGAAACTCCCCAGAACTTAATCCCATTGAGAACTTGTGGTCAATCCTCAAGAGGTGGGTGGACAAACAAAAACCCACAAATTCTGACAAACTCCAAGCATTGATTAGGCAAGAATGGGCGGCCATCAGTCAGTATGTTGCCCAGAAGTTGATTGACAGCATGCCAGGGCGAAGTGCAGAGGTCTTGAAAAAGAAGGGTCAACACTGCAAATATTGACTCTTTGCATAAACTTAATGTAATTGTCAATAAAAACCTTTGACACTTATGAAATGCTTGTAATGTTACTTCAAGATACCATAGTAACAATAACATCTGACAAAAAAAGGTCTAAAAACACTGAAGCAGCAGACTTTGTGAAAACCAAAACTTGTGTCATTCTCAAACCTTTCGGCCATGGCTGTAGCTTATAGCAAGTTACCACTATAATGGTTTTATATGCTAAGAATGAGCCCTGCTTATTGACTTTGATCTCTGAGTTTATTATGTCTCTCTCACTCTTTTTCTGTTTTGAGAAATGCTGTTGATCTTGATTATACATATCATCTACTTTATTTTTCGATTGTACAATGTGAATTGTGACACTGTTGAAGAAAGCATACAATTTTTGTGTCATTTTCCAAAGTTCCTTTCTGAAATAAAAATAAATGTAGTAGATATATATGTATAGAGAAAGAGAGAGAGAGAAAGAGAGAGAGAGAGAGAGAGAGAGAGAGAGAGAGGTATGCGTACATATATTTTCATGGAGAAACCTTATATGTCAATCAATCCAGATATTTGTTTCCTCTTTTCTTATATCTAAAAATATACAGTTTTTTAATTGGCTTCCAACAAAAATTATTGTGTGTGTGTGTGTGTGTGTGTGTGCGCGCGCGCGCATTGTGGTGGGAATATAGAGTGTAAGCTCCACTGGGGCAGGGACTGATGTGAATGACCAAATATTCTCTGTAAAGCGCTGCGGAATATGTGTGCGCTATATAAATAACTGGTAATAATAATAATAAAGTCTTAGGGGTATATTTACTAAAGTGTCTCCAGAATGTTGTCTGAATGTCCAAGGGGTTCATTTACTAACCGTCGGTTTTGAAATAGACTCAAAACTGACGGTTAAAGACAGGTATCAACGTTGGATTGCAGTCTAAAAAACTGGCATTGGTTTTGACTGCCATTAAAATCCGACATTGTTACCTATCGGATTTCAAGCCAGCAGCAAATCCGCAGTCAATCTGGTGCGGAGGTGAGGGTCTGCACAGGTCACTATCACTAGGATCTGTGCAGGCTTCGTTAGCTTGAAATTTAAATAAAGGGTTAAAAATTTGAAAAACAAATGTGTGGGGTCCCCAAACTAAATCAATAATCAGCCCTGGACCTCTCAGCCTTGGTTCATATGGGAAAATAGGGGGAAAAACGGTGTGGGTTCCCCGTTCTCCAATAATCAGCACCAGGCTGAACCATCCGGGGAGATAGCAGGCACACATTATGGGGTCCCCCGGCTATAACGGCAACCATCCCAGAATTACTTGGAAAATGGAGTCGTCCCCCTCCCCAAGAACACCCAGCCCCAGGGCTATTCCCCACACCCCTGGTGGCTGTGGGTGCGGAGTTAATGGTTAAATAATAGATAACAATATTGTTTGTTACAGGTGGACTACAAGTCCCAACAAATCTGCCTTCGGCATGATGGCGGGGCAGGTTATGGATTTAGGAAAGGACCCCAAGAATTTTTTATCCAATTTTAACTCTTTTTAACCATTTAAATATGGTGCTTCTCCCAAACTCGTCTGCCAAAGGCAGGTCTATTGTTTGGGTGGGTTTGCTGTCATTAGTCGGCTTGCAAAACCGACTTGTTCAAAAGTCGGCTTGTAAATCGCCCTAAAACCCAAAACTGACCTCAGTAAATATACCCCCGGGGGCTGTTGCAACCAGTGTTAGATTATGGGCATACAGTAGGTATAAATAGGGAGACAATTCTTCCTATACACATGAGAGCGGCAAATTAGTTTTTTAATGCAAGTTATTTGCTAATATGTACAAAAATTTTCATTTGCATTGTGGTCTTATTTGGGAAGACCTTAAAAGTAGTGTGGATTTGGGACATAAATTATATATTGCTAAGTAACCAATAAACATGTAGATTTGGACACCTACATATGAATGGCTGAATGTTTTATGTGTAACTCTAGTACTAATATTTGCTTTTTCCTTCAGGCACTGCCTATAAACCCCCCAATTACAAGGAGCATGATTTTGTGGAGGCTCCTAAATTCACTCATCAAGTAGTGAGTCGCTCTGTAGTAGCTGGATACAACGCAACCCTCAGCTGTTCTGTACGCGGGACACCCAAGGTATATGTTCCGCTATATTTACATATATGCCTTAATAATTATGGGCTTAGGTAATAATATCATTCAATGGGTGCAAATGTCCTGTAACCTATAGCAACCATGACAACTAGAATCTGATTGGTTGATATATGTTTTAGCTGACTTGTATTAAGTATTTTTTCAATACATATTAAGTTGTTGTTTTTTATGTGGGCTTTATGTACAAATTATGACCTGCACATTTGCATAAAATAAGAAAACATCCATGTGTATTTATACAAGTTCCAGTTTGCTTCTAAATGTAGATGTCAAAATTTAAGACCTACTCTCCCGGAACTTCTGGAATTTTTCGGGTGGTCCCCTGGGCTCCCAGAAGAGTGGGTAGCCATTTTCGCATTCCACCCACTTCCTAGTGAAGTGGGCAGGATGAGGAGAATAATGCCGGATATTGGGTGTCCATGGGGAAGGGGGTGGGGCAAATATGATGTGATGCGTCGTTAGGCCACGCCTCTTCTTAGCAGAAGCACGATTCACAGCATTTTGCCCCAGTATACAAATAGAAGCTTACATTGATGATGATGCAGATGGAAAGATAGATAGATAGATAGATAGATAGATAGATAGATAGATAGATAGATAGATAGATAGATATGAGAGTGATATATATGGGATAGATATGAGAGTGATAGATATGAGAGAGAGAGATATGAGAGATAGATAGATAGATAGATAGATAGATAGATAGATAGATAGATAGATAGATAGATAGATAGATAGATAGATAGATAGATATGAGAGTGATAGATATGAGAGATAGATAGATAGGAGAGTGATAGATATGGGATAGATATGAGAGTGATAGATATGAGAGTGATAGATATGAGAGATAGATATGACATAGATAGATAGGAGAGTGATAGATATGGGATAGATATGAGAGTTATAGATATGAGAGATAGATAGATAGATATGAGATAAATAGATAGATAGATATGAGAAAATAGATAGATAGATAGATAGATAGATAGATAGATAGATAGATAGATAGATAGATATGAAATAGATATAGATATGAGAGAGATATGAGATAGATAGATATTAGATAGATAGATAGATAGATAGATAGATAGATAGATAGATAGATAGGTAGGTAGATAGATATGAGCTAGATAGATAAGATAGATGGACAGATATGAGGTAGATAGATATGAGATAGATAGAGAGATATGATAGATAGATAGATAGATAGATAGATAGATAGATATGAGAGAGATAGATATGAGAGATAGATAGATAGATATGAGAGAGAAATGAGAGAGAGATATGAGATAGATGGATATGAGAGTGATAGATATGAGAGTGATAGATATGAGAGATAGATAGATAGATAGATAGATAGATAGATAGATATGAGATAGATAGAGAGATATGATAGATAGATAGATAGATAGATAGATAGATAGATAGATAGATAGATAGATAGATAGATATGAGATAGGTAGATAGATATGAGATAGGTAGGTAGATAGATAGATAGATAGATAGATAGATAGATAGATAAAGCAGGCAATGGACAGTGACTGCTAATCATACTGTAACATGTCTTCTTGTTTTCTAGCCTAGAATTACTTGGTACAAGAATAAGATGGACCTGTCCGGGGAGGCTCGGTACCGCGCTTTCAGTAAGCAGGGTGTACTCACTCTGGAGCTGAGGAAGCCCAGTTCCTTTGATGGGGGTGTGTACATGTGCAGAGCAGTGAATGAGCACGGCGTCGCAGAGACTGAATGCAGGCTGGATGTTCGAGGTGAGTGGCAGAAATGTACAAGCAATCTACCCTTCCGTTCTGTCTCATCTGTTTTCTGCTTTGTCTCATCTGTTTACCCAACATCATGTTTAAATAAATCTTAGGTTTACAGGTACACAGCGACGGGTGGTGTAACATTCACTCGTCTCCATTGTAAAACAAATGTAAAAAATGTTGCTCTATTTTAAAAAGGGGGAAATTCAGTAACTGTCGGTGACCCGCCTGAATGCTCAGCTGTGCGCATATCCGCCAGGTGCGGTACCTCTGACATCGCAAGTTTTCCTGCGCAACTGATATGGGGCGGGAGGGAAAACTGGCAATATTGCTGGACACCATAAGCCTTCCAGACGGGCACATCGCCCCTATCCTGCCGAGGCCCATTCATCAATTATCATATTCTCAATGCCATCTGGGCACCCAAAATCACGTTACAGTATGCGATACTACCGCTGGCATGTACCAAATAGCACCTGCAGGGATGTGGCCGTCCCGTCGATGTGCTCGGAGTGAAGTGACCGCACCAGCGGTCTCTACACTCCTCTATCGGGAATCCTGCACATGTGCGGTCTACAGAGCACGCATGTGAGGCAGCCAGTGCTAATGCTCTATTCAGATGGCGTTAGCTGTGGGGGGCAAACTCCAGAATGCTTTCTGGCAACTTCACAACCCTGTTGTTGAAAATGGAGGGACAGCAGCTGATATTGGAGATATCTGCTTTGATCCCTCCAGAGTACATCTGGGTGTAATATGTGTGGGTATCCCCTGAAAATGTCTGTTTTCGGAGAATATGGTGGGTCCACGGCTAAATTATCCCTCACACATTTGTTTAACCGCACAGTGAAACCCCCCATTTATATAATTTACCTGGTTAATGAAAACCCCTTATATATGTTTATACCGTATATTCCTTATGTATATAAATTTACATTCAGTAAATAACAAAAAACAACAACCATGTATTCACCTGCAAGGCAGTAGTAAAATAAATGAAGTGAAAACTAAGACAGCAGATTATTGGTGCGCAGATCACCAATAATCAGGGCCGTAGAGAGCCGGCCTGGGAAGGGGGTGTGGTCTATATGCGGGAGGCGTGGCTGCTCTGCCTTAGAAAATAAAAATGAAAACCTATTTGCAGCACCGCAAAGTGGCGCTGGGAAGGGGGGCACTGTGAGTCCCTCAATTCAGCACAAATCCAGGAGGGGGCGTGAACAGTGTGATCATTCCCCCCCCACAGGCGGTGGAAAGGAGACAGCGAGCAGTCTCCCACTGCAGCCCAGCACACAGCAGCGTGTGCTGGGCTGCTGACAGGTAAGAGGGACGGGAGAGCGGCGTCATACCTGAGCCCCTCCAACAAACCCGGGTAATTAGTACCTGCTCCCCCCCTCTAGGCGCCTATGAGGATATTATGATACCATAAACATTGTTTATGTTTTGGTACCATAACTTGCCTTGGAGACAATGACGTAAGGCTTCTACGAGACCTCACACTTAACTGAATCTCACCTTGTTCTGAACAAAGGGCGTAGTATAGCCGGACATCCTGATGGGCTGGCGATATTTACGCAGTGAAACCGATGCTGCATCTTCGGACGCAGGCATCAGATCACGGAAGCCTGCAATGGGCGTCTTTTAAAACAATACTCCTCCTGTGGCTTTTGCGTACAGTATTTTAGCACTGCCGCTGCGTTGTTCCTTTAACGTCCACCTCTAAATCAACCACAAGATGCAATATCACTGTAAAAAAAAATTGATATCCTTAAAACCTGGACTGCCAAGGGCACTGGAGGTCTGTAGATGGAAACAAATATGCTTCTAATTGGGAGTGCGCATTAGAAAAATTCTGGTAGGGGTGTGATTTTAAGTTATAATACCCTATTGTTATACAATCAATAATAGTCTGAATAATATTTCCTATGTTTCCTTTGCAGTGCCCCAGTAAATAACTGTGATGGATGGTGGCAGGTAGGTTCAGTATCATTTCTCTGTGACCGTTTAGAAGGCTCTGTATAACAGATGGTATATATTTAACCTGCATAAAAAGCAGATATATAGAATTGCCCTGAGTGGTCGAACATGTGTGAATCTGTGGCCCACAGGGATGAGAGTCGGGATTGATGTGATATTGGTTAGACCTGCAGGACAATCTGGTTGCCTAGGGACCATACACAACTAATGTATATGTCATTGACCAGCTGCTGTAATGTAGCCCTGTACAGTACAATCCAGTTGTTCAGCGCAAGGGCCGAATGATGGTGTCTGTCAAATGTAAGCACACGTGTATGGGGCCACATTCCAAGTATGTATTTGCTAACTGGTTGGGCTGTAGTATACACATAACCCTTTAGCTGCTGTGGGTTTTTTCCACCCTTGTACTGAGGCCATTTTCCAACATTAGCGCCCGACACATTCCAACATCAATATTACTGATTTATTTATTATGCGTTACCCACACAAATTATACATTGCTGGTTTTTTTTTTTCAGGAGACTTTGCAATTTCAGAAAATACAATTAGGAGTAAATTTACTAAGATGGGAGTTCTATTTAGAAGTGATGTTGCCAGGTATTATCTTCTAGATGGTGCTAGATAAATGAGAAGTACAATCTGATTGGTTGCTATGGGCAACATCACTTTTAAATAGAACTCCCATCTTAGTAAATTTACCCCTTAATCTTTTTACTTATTCTATCGCGTAAAAAAAAATAAAAATAAATCTAATGGTTTTTTTAATTGAAATTTCAAGAAAGTCTAATAAACAGCACAAATCAATACTTTGTAGTTCTTGTTTTGCCAATAATGCACCTTTTCAAAATAGTAAATAGTAGGATTCTATGGGGCATATTCATTGGGTGCGTGAATAGCAAAAATCCTGCACCTGCAAAGTTTTTTCTGCAGCTGCGGGATTATTGCTATTCAATTAAGTGCGTGTTTTTTTTCAATTTAGAGCCCCGGGATGATTTTTTTCACACACCTCCAGAGCAAGTGTGATTTTTTTCCAATATCGTTGTTTTTTTGGGGGAAAATCACTGGGACTTGCTCTGGGCCCCCGGTGACAGCCCCCTGAGGACTAATTATTCAATTGGAAGTTTCCAAATAGCTTAATTAGTCCTTAATTACTTACTTTCTGCAGCGCTGTCTTCTGCATCTTCTTCTGCATCCAGCATCGGAAGCCGGGTCCTCTGCAGCAGGGCGAGTATGTCAGTGTGTGTGTGTGTGTATGAGTGTTGTGTGTGTCTGGCCCCCCACTATCTGTATTCCGCCCCCCCCCCTCCCCACCGGAATGGCCGCTGGGAGAACTATATCTCCCAGCAGCCCTTGCCCCTCCCACCAATCCCTGGAGCCTCCCAGCAGCTGGAGGGGAGGGGCTCCAGTGTGAAGATAGAGGGGAGGCCACCGGGCGCCATGGAGACCCCCGTGGCCAGGTAAGTGCCGAATATTTGTATTTTTTTTTAGAGCTGAAAACCCCGCGACCACTTTTTTTTATATTGGATACCGCAGGTATTGGGAGCGTGCATACCCGCGGTATTCCAAAATTGGGCGCGAGGGACGCTTGGTTTTTTTTTTTACCTCGCTAAACCTCACGCCCAACTGAATATGCCCCTATGTGTAAGTTTTGGGGGAAAAAAAACTATTTTTTTTTAAATGTTTGATGTCTGGAATTAAAGACTTCATATGTGTAGGAAGAATATGGCAGCCCAACAAGGCATACCAAAAACTAGGCAAACAATCGCATTAAATGAGGGAATACTTTACGAAGGAAACATGGCTCCAGCGTCTCAGTTACGGCGCCCATTCTAGGTGACCATAGACTCACTTAAGCAGTCAATGTTTGCCTGATCTGCGTCTGATCCTGCGTATGTGGACAGCTGCGATGGCGCAGGTGAGCGTCCCAGTACAAGGCCCGGCCGCTGCTACATTAGCATATTTTTGCACATCCACTGCAACGAAAATCACATCTGCGTGAGCATTAGCATACAGTTCTATATCAGGCCCAATGTATCCTTTCTTGCTTGGAATTTCTCCTAACAGTTGTCGATATTATAACATTGAGATTTTATGTGAGAAGCATCTGTCTGTCCTGTCTCCTTGGCATTAGAGCTACTGGCATCTGTCTGTCCTGTCTCCTGGGCATTAGAGCTACTGGCATCTGTCTGTCCTGTCTCCTTGGCATTAGAGCTACTGGCATTAGTTCATGGTTTTTGTAGCAAACTGCGTAACAAGAGTGGGCGTGCCCCCAGCATTGAGAGATTGCCAATCAGGGCTTGCTAGGGGGTGTGGCCGTATCATATTAGACATTTCCCTTAAATCCATTTATACATATCATACTTGCAAAATAGAGCTAAGTACCATTGTTATCCTAGCATTATATACAGCACAGTAGTCAACTTCAGCTGTTGACAGATTTATTGCTACTGTAAAAGGGCTAAATATACAGAACATTAAAGTGTATAAATAACCCATCCACACTCAGTGCATCACATTACAAATGAGCTGTATACCATTAAGACTGTGTCTGCCTGCTTATGAAGTGCTTTACAATGTAAAACTGCATCCTGTGGTTTTCGGGAGGCGCTTTTTTCTCTTGCCAGCGCAGCCGGGTACAGCTCTGTAGTACGTGGTGGTTTTCCATCACTCCTCCACTGTATTGTTATATACTGTCAGCCGTGCTCAGCTGAGTAGTGTTATTTATGCAGAGAGCACAAGTGTCAGCTCGGTGAGGGTCTAAGACTGAAACTGCTCTCTGGTTCTGACACTTACAGCCCTGGCTGACAACATTGATTTTATATGAGTGCTTTAGCGTAACAGGGCGCACTGCTGCCCTGTTACGGGGCTGAGAATCGGCACATGCACCAGCCTCATGCTCGGTGCAAGAGCTATGTCACTAAAAGGCTTCCTTCCCCATACACACCGCTCAGTATCGCACGGAGCATTTCATACACGCCCATCACATATCCACAACCCAGCGCAGTTCTGTGCGCTTTTATTATTGTCACCCCAAAAAAAGTCTCAGTTTATGTCTATGCACAAAGATCTGTCTAACTCAGAATTCGCCTCACAGTCAGGTGCAGTGGCGTAACAGGGCTCTGCGCAGCACCACCTAAAAATGTGACGACATAACGTCATGCATAGGGGGCTAATAAGGACGCTATGGGAAGGAGTCCCAGGTTGCAAAGATGGATCCTTTCAGATCCCTCCTCCCGAAGTCGAACACTGGGTGCGCAGTGATATTTGTATCCACAGCTGCACAGCGGTTGGATACTTAATTATCAGGGCCACCCAGTGCCCGAAAATGAATATGCCCCTAGATTACTTATCACAGTGTGCTATAGGAACAACAGCTCATGCAGGTGCTATCCGGGCCATCAGGAGATACATAGTCAAATATTGTCGGGAAAGGCAATAGTCAATCGGGATGTAGTCAAGTTGCCGGACGCCAGAATCCTAACGTGGACAGCCCAATTTGGGATTAAAGATAGTAGTCGAAATACCGATGCCTATCTCTATCCCGACACCCTGCACCCTAAATGAAGGTAAGTGGGGACAGGTTTGCGTTAGCCGTGTGAGGGGTGGTTAAGGGACCCCTGGGTGAGATTAGGGTTAGGCACCTCCCGGGGATGGTTAGGGTTAGGCTAGGGGAAGGGGGGTTAGGTAACCCCCAGGAGGGTTAGGTTTAGGGTGCGGGAAAGGGGGGTTAGGCACCACCAGGGGGAGGTTAGGGTTGGGCACCACTAAGGGAGGGTTGCAGGGGGGGGGGGGGCAGGGGAAGGTAAGGCTACTTACCAGCCCCAGTCGGGATGGAGAGTCTACGGTCTTTTGGTGGCAGTATTTGATCTGGTGGCTAATTAGCCACCCGCATTACATACCAATTCCAGTCAATCCATTACTAGTTGTAGTCAATCACTGCCCATCTACAATCAACAATTTATCAAAGGGTTTTCATGTAACAATGAGCGAAATGAGGAACAAGTGGCCTCACAGTATTTTATAAATAAGACCTTCTCGGTGAAATGTACGCTTGTGTGTTGCTCCAGAGCGCTCGGACATCTATTACTTCATTGTTGTGTTTCTTTACAGGTGATGGGATTGAAAGGAAGACTTTAGAACTGGAAAAGGTGCAATCTGTTGAAATTAGTAATCTAATAAACATAACTTAATTTACAGAAAAATAAAAAAGCCCAACTCGCTAGTGACATCTTCATCTCAACAGATTTCTTTGCACTCTCCGCAGCAATTCTTGGCTTCATATTCTACATAAGATACATCAACTTGGATTGTTCTAGATCATTTGTTTGTTTGTTTTCTAAACTATATGGAGGGATGGGAGAAATATGACTACTGTTTCCAGTCATATTGCGAAATACATTTTTGCCGTAATAAAATATGGAAGTGCTTAAAGGTATTTTTGAAGGTGAAATAAAGAATGCAGAATATTTTAAGAGCGTGCTTTAATTTGATGTATTTTTTGTCAGAAGTGGAAAGGCCATCTGCTAACAATGGTGTCACTACAGCCAGAGACATTGGACGAGCTCAAGTACTGGGGTGGTGTGGCTGCTGGAGGGGGCACAGCTAGGCTGCATCATGGAGCATTTCCTTATGGTGCACGCCACAGAGTGGGCGTGGTCATGGCATTGTTTAGAGGATGGTTAAGCCACCCCTGCACTTCCGGGCCGCTAAACAGATATGGGCTTGGGTACAATGTAAATGTGTGGAACTGTCCACTCTGGAAGCCCCTCTGTGCTCTCCTGAGTATGTGCTGGGGCTTGGGCACGAGCAGTGAAGACTAAGGGCCTGATTCAGACTAGCTCGCAAGCGGGTCGATGGTCGGCCAGTGCGCACACGCGAGCCCCGGAGCGAGTGAGAACTTCACTCGCTCCAGGGATTGCTACAAAACGGGATGGCTGTCGATGTTGATCGACAGCTCGCCCCGTTTTGAAGGTGAGGAGGGGGGGTGGCTGGACAAACGGAGGCGTTCCCGAAGGAACGTGTGCCGTTTGTGGGCGGCCCTACTGACATAATTCGTGATGTCAGTAGTGAACTTCCTGCTCTATTAGAGCAGGAAGTTAACTCTGGCTTGCGGGAACCGAGACCCTACCACACGGGTCTCGTCGCAAGCCCGATGGTCGCGATAATCGCGACCATCGCCAGGCCATTCGCAAATGCTGTTGGTGGTCACCCACAGCTATGCGAGCGGCCTGGAGGTGGATTTTTTAAAAAAATCCGCCCTGATTCAGAGTGAGCACTCGCAAATAGCGAGCGCCTCTGAATCAGGCCTCAATTTGGCTTTTCTTTAAATTGTGATGGAGCTGAAAGCCCAAAGAGAGCTCGACTGCAAAGGGCTGCCATTTTGTGGTTTGAACCAATATTCACCCTATAAATTCATTAATGCATTATGCCTTAAAAAAAAAAATGCTGACTCTACTGTGTGTTAATAGGTGCTGTTATCAGTGACCAGAGGCGGGCTGGGCCGGGGGGCAGGGTGCCATGTGCCCCCCGGGCCGCACCGTCACCTAGCGTCCTGGGCCGCCTCCTCCACAAAAATGTAGTAAAACAAGACTGTGATACTGCCGCACATAGGCGGCCGTATCGCACCTGAAGACTGCTCTCTGTGGGGGGGAGAGAATGGAAGCATTCAAGGCTTCCAGACAGGGCGCGTGGTGTGGGCGGAGCGGCACTCACAGCTGCCGACACGCCCACGCCCTGGCCGTGCAGCTACTGTGCAATAAAGTTTTTGTTTTCTTTTGTGAAAGCACTGGTGTGCGTGACGCCCTGACGTCACACCGCGCCGCTCTAGAGACAGGACAGAGCAGAGGAGCCGCGTGCGGAACAAGGTAAGAGGAGGAGGGGGTTGGCTGGGGAGTGGGGACATTCGAAGGATCCTGGCTGGGGAGTGGGAACAGAAAAGACCGGGGGCTGGTGCTGGCTAGGGAGTCGGGGACATAGACGGCTGGGGCTGGCTGGGGAGAGGGGGAAATAGAAGTGGGCTGGCTGGGGAGTGGAGGCATAAAAGGCTGGGGCTGGCAGGGGAGTGGGGGACATAGGAGGCTGGGGCTGGCTGGGGAGTGGGGGACATAGAAAGGGGCTGCTGCTGCTCGCTAGGGAGTGGGGACATAAAAGGCTGGGGCTGGCTGGGGAGTGGGGGACATAGAAAGGGGCTGCTGCTGCTCGCTAGGGAGTGGGGACATAAAAGGCTGGGGCTGGCTGGGGAGTGGAGGACATAGAAGGGGGCTGGCTGGGGAGTGAGGACATAAAAGACTGGCGCTGGCTGGCAGTGGGGATATTGAAGGGGCAGCTGGGGCTGGCTGGGGAAACTGAAGGTGGGCTGGCTGGGCACATAGAGGGGGTTGCGCCTGGGGCTGGTTGGGCACATAGAAGGGGGGCTGCTGGGGCTGGGGACACAGAAGGGGGTCTGCTGGGGCTAGCTGCGGACTTAGAAGGGTGCTTCTGGGGACACAGAAGGGGACTGTTTGGATTGTCTGGGGACACAAGGGGTCTGCTGGGGATGGATAAACAAATGGGGGCTGCTGGAGCTGGGGACACCATTTAAGGATGGGCCGTCACCTATGGGCCAGTGCTCTGTACTTGCCCCCCAGGCTAAAAGTTGCCAGCCAGCCCCTGTCAGTGACTGTTCTATAGCGTAGTATTTATTTGCTTGTGAATTGGAATTCCACACCAAAAGTCTTTCAAACAGAATGATAAAGTGCTAGTTCTTTAACAAGGTCTCCAAAACTTGGATACACATGGGAAAGAGAAGCCTAAAAGAGTCAGTGCAATATTGTCAGACACAATTCAAATAAAAAAATGCACACTCACATGAACAAGTACAGTATAAAGAAGAATTATTATTATTATTATCCTTTATTTATATGGTGCCACAAGGGTTCCGCAGCGCCTTACACAGTACAAAAACAAATGAGCACACAAGACAACAATTATTAACAGTACAGACAATGCAGGACAAGTACATGATTTATAAACAATGCTGCATAACACCTAAATAAACAGCAGGGTGTCAGTAATCAGTTTTAGGTGCCATTGTAAATGAAAGTAAAAGTAAGGCAAGAAGAAGCACGTGAGGGGAGAGGGCCCTGCTCGTGAGAGCTTACATTCTGAGGGGAGGGTCAGACAAACAGGGGTGACACAGATGGGCTAGATAGTAAGGAAGGAGCATAGAGTAGTGGGTTAGGATGAGCGCTGGAGAGCATTGAGGAAGAAATGGGTCTTGAGGGCCCATTTCAAGATTAAGAGCCAGGAAGCCAAGTGATAGAGGAATTTTGCAGGAGCAGTGGTGTCAGAGGGGTATAGCCAGGGTTTGGTGATGGCAAGGAGAATCAAGGCATTGCAGATGAAGTGCTCATGAACGGAGACCAGTTTATTATAGACAAAACTGGCTTTCCAGAGGGAACAGGAGAGAGGGACAAAGTTAAGAGGCGAGAAGAGAATGAGATTATTAGGGTTGATGTAGTGTGGAGGTGATATTGATCTAGAGAAGCATGACATTAAATAGCCACAGTGCCAGTCCTCTCCATTCTAGTACCACCAGATACAGTAGAAATGAAGACAATGCATATCAAATAGCCACAGTGCCAGTCCTCTGCCTTCTAGTGCCACCAGACACAGTAGTAATGGAGACAAGGCATATCAAATAGCCATAGTGCCAGTTCTACCCCTTCTAGTTCCACCAGATACAGTAGAAATGGAGACAATGCATATCAAATATCCACAGGGTCAGTTCTAGTCCCACCAGATACAGTAGAAATGGAGACATTGCATATTAAATAGCCACAGTGTATGTCCTCTCCCTTCTAGTCCCACCAGACACAGTAGAAATGGAGACAAGGCATATTAAATAGCCACAGTGCCAATCCTCTCCCTTCTAGTCCCACCAGATACAGTAGTAATGGAGACAAGGCATATCAAATAGCCACAGTGTCAGTCCTTTCTCTTCTAGTCCCACCAGATACAGTAGAAATGGAGACAAGGCATACCAAATAGCCACAGTGCCAGGTCTACCCTTTGTAGCCCCACCAGATATTGTAGAAATGGAGACAAGGCATACCAAATAGCCACAGTGCCAGGTCTACCCTTTGTAGCCCCACCAGATACAGTAGAAATGGAGACAAGGCATATCAAATAGCCACAGTGCCAGTTCTACCTCTTCTAGTCCCAATAAATACAGTAGAAATGGAGACAAGGCATATCAAATAGCCACAGTGCCAGTTCTACCCCTTCTAGTCCCACCAGATAGAGTAGAAATGGAGACAAGGCATATCAAATAGCCACAGTGCCAGTTCTACCCCTTCTAGTTCCAACAGATAGAGTAGTAATGGAGACAAGGCATATCAAATAGCCACAGTGTCAGGTCTACCCCTTCTAGTCCCACCAGATATTGTAGAAATGGAGACAAGGCATATCAAATAGCCACAGTGCCAGGTCTACCCTTTGTAGCCCCACCAGATATTGTAGAAATGGAGACAAGGCATATCAAATAGCCACAGTGTCAGGTCTACCCCTTCTAGTCCCACCAGATACAGTAGAAATGGACACATTGCATATTAAATAGCCACAGTGTATGTCCTCTCCCTTCTAGTCCCACCAGACACAGTAGAAATGGAGACAAGACATATTAAATAGCCACAGTGCCAATCCTCTCCCTTCTAGTCCCACCAGATACAGTAGTAATTGAGACAAGGCATATCAAATAGCCACAGTGCCAGTCCTTTTTCTTCTAGTCCCACCAGATACAGTAGAAATGGAGATAAGACATACCAAATAGCCACAGTGCCAGGTCTACCCTTTGTAGCCCCACCAGATATTGTAGAAATGGAAACAAGGCATACCAAATAGCCACAGTGCCAGGTCTACCCATTGTAGCCCCACCAGATACAGTAGAAATGGAGACAAGGCATATCAAATAGCCACAGTGCCAGTTCTACCTCTTCTAGTCCCAATAAATACAGTAGAAATGGAGACAAGGCATATCAAATAGCCACAGTGCCAGTTCTACCCCTTCTAGTCCCACCAGATACAGTAGAAATGGAGACAAGGCATATCAAATAGCCACAGTGCCAGTTCTACCCCTTCTAGTTCCAACAGATAGAGTAGTAATGGAGACAAGGCATATCAAATAGCCACAGTGTCAGGTCTACCCCTTCTAGTCCCACCAGATATTGTAGAAATAGAGACAAGGCATATCAAATAGCCACAGTGTCAGGTCTACCCCTTCTAGTCCCACCAGATATTGTAGAAATGGAGACAAGGCATATCAAATAGCCACAGTGCCAGGTCTACCCTTTGTAGCCCCACCAGATATTGTAGAAATGGAGACAAGGCATACCAAATAGCCACAGTGCCAGGTCTACCCTTTGTAGCCCCACCAGATACAGTAGAAATGGAGACAAGGCATATCAAATAGCCAGTGCCAGTTCTACCTCTTCTAGTCCCAATAAATACAGTAGAAATGGAGACAAGGCATATCAAATAGCCACAGTGCCAGTTCTACCCCTTCTAGTTCCAACAGATAGAGTAGTAATGGAGACAAGGCATATCAAATAGCCACAGTGTCAGGTCTACCCCTTCTAGTCCCACCAGATATTGTAGAAATGGAGACAAGGCATATCAAATAGCCACAGTGTCAGGTCTACCCCTTCTAGTCCCACCAGATATTGTAGAAATGGAGACAAGGCATATTAAATAGCCACAGTGCCAGGTCTACCCTTTGTAGCCCCACCAGATATTGTAGAAATGGAGACAAGGCATATCAAATAGTCACAGTGTCAGGTCTACCCCTTCTAGTCCCACCAGATACAGTAGAAATGGAGACATTGCATATTAAATAGCCACAGTGTATGTCCTCTCCCTTCTAGTCCCACCAGACACAGTAGAAATGGAGACAAGGCATATTAAATAGCCACAGTGCCAATCCTCTCCCTTCTAGTCCCACCAGATATAGTAGTAATGGAGACAAGGCATATCAAATAGCCACAGTGTCAGTCCTTTCTCTTCTAGTCCCACCAGATACAGTAGAAATGGAGACAAGGCATACCAAATAGCCACAGTGCCAGGTCTACCCTTTCTAGCCCCACCAGATATTGTAGAAATGGAGACAAGGCATACCAAATAGCCACAGTGCCAGGTCTACCCTTTGTAGCCCCACCAGATATTGTAGAAATGGAGACAAGGCATATCAAATAGCCACAGTGCCAGTTCTACCTCTTCTAGTCCCAATAAATACAGTAGAAATGGAGACAAGGCATATCAAATAGCCACAGTGCCAGTTCTACCCCTTCTAGTCCCACCAGATACAGTAGAAATGGAGACAAGGCATATCAAATAGCCACAGTGCCAGTTCTACCCCTTCTAGTTCCAACAGATAGAGTAGTAATGGAGACAAGGCATATCAAATAGCCACAGTGTCAGGTCTACCCCTTCTAGTCCCATCAGATATTGTAGAAATGGAGACAAGGCATATCAAATAGCCACAGTGCCAGGTCTACCCTTTGTAGCCCCACCAGATATTGTAGAAATGGAGACAAGGCATATCAAATAGCCACAGTGTCAGGTCTACCCCTTCTAGTCCCACCAGATACAGTAGAAATGGAGACATTGCATATTAAATAGCCACAGTGTATGTCCTCTCCCTTCTAGTCCCACCAGACACAGTAGAAATGGAGACAAGGCATATTAAATAGCCACAGTGCCAATCCTCTCCCTTCTAGTCCCACCAGATACAGTAGTAATGGAGACAAGGCATATCAAATAGCCACAGTGTCAGTCCTTTCTCTTCTAGTCCCACCAGATACAGTAGAAATGGAGACAAGGCATACCAAATACCCACAGTGCCAGGTCTACCCTTTGTAGCCCCACCAGATACAGTAGAAATGGAGACAAGGCATATCAAATAGCCACAGTGCCAGGTCTACCCTTTGTAGCCCCACCAGATATTGTAGAAATGGAGACAAGGCATATCAAATAGCCACAGTGCCAGTTCTACCTCTTCTAGTCCCAATAAATACAGTAGAAATGGAGACAAGGCATATCAAATAGCCACAGTGCCAGTTCTACCCCTTCTAGTCCCACCAGATACAGTAGAAATGGAGACAAGGCATATCAAATAGCCACAGTGCCAGTTCTACCCCTTCTAGTTCCAACAGATAGAGTAGTAATGGAGACAAGGCATATCAAATAGCCACAGTGTCAGGTCTACCCCTTCTAGTCCCATCAGATATTGTAGAAATGGAGACAAGGCATATCAAATAGCCACAGTGCCAGGTCTACCCTTTGTAGCCCCACCAGATATTGTAGAAATGGAGACAAGGCATATCAAATAGCCACAGTGTCAGGTCTACCCCTTCTAGTCCCACCAGATACAGTAGAAATGGAGACATTGCATATTAAATAGCCACAGTGTATGTCCTCTCCCTTCTAGTCCCACCAGACACAGTAGAAATGGAGACAAGGCATATTAAATAGCCACAGTGCCAATCCTCTCCCTTCTAGTCCCACCAGATACAGTAGTAATGGAGACAAGGCATATCAAATAGCCACAGTGTCAGTCCTTTCTCTTCTAGTCCCACCAGATACAGTAGAAATGGAGACAAGGCATACCAAATACCCACAGTGCCAGGTCTACCCTTTGTAGCCCCACCAGATACAGTAGAAATGGAGACAAGGCATATCAAATAGCCACAGTGCCAGTTCTACCTCTTCTAGTCCCAATAAATACAGTAGAAATGGAGACAAGGCATATCAAATAGCCACAGTGCCAGTTCTACCCCTTCTAGTCCCACCAGATACAGTAGAAATGGAGACAAGGCATATCAAATAGCCACAGTGCCAGTTCTACCCCTTCTAGTTCCAACAGATATTGTAGAAATGGAGACAAGGCATATCAAATAGCCACAGTGTCAGGTCTACCCCTTCTAGTCCCACCAGATACAGTAGAAATGGAGACATTGCATATTAAATAGCCACAGTGTATGTCCTCTCCCTTCTAGTCCCACCAGACACAGTAGAAATGGAGACAAGGCATATTAAATAGCCACAGTGCCAATCCTCTCCCTTCTAGTCCCACCAGATATAGTAGTAATGGAGACAAGGCATATCAAATAGCCACAGTGCCAGTTCTAGTCCCACCAGATACAGTAGTAATGGAGACAAGGCACATCAAATAGCCACAGTGCCAGTCCTCTCCCTTCTAGTCCCACCAGATACAGTAGTAATGGAGACAAGGCATATCAAATAGCCACAGTGTCAGGTCTACCCCTTCTAGTCCCACCAGATACAGTAGAAATGGAGACAAGGCATACCAAATAGCCACAGTGCCAGGTCTACCCTTTGTAGCCCCACCAGATATTGTAGAAATGGAGACAAGGCATTCCAAATAGCCACAGTGCCAGGTCTACCCTTTGTAGCCCCACCAGATACAGTAGAAATGGAGACAAGGCATATCAAATAGCCACAGTGCCAGTTCTACCTCTTCTAGTCCCACCAGATACAGTAGAAATGGAGACAAGGCATATCAAATAGCCACAGTGCCAGTTCTACCCCTTCTAGTCCCACCAGATACAGTAGAAATGGAGACAAGGCATATCAAATAGCCACAGTGCCAGTTCTACCCCTTCTAGTTCCAACAGATATTGTAGAAATGGAGACAAGGCATATCAAATAGCCACAGTGTCAGGTCTACCCCTTCTAGTCCCACCAGATACAGTAGAAATGGAGACATTGCATATTAAATAGCCACAGTGTATGTCCTCTCCCTTCTCGTCCCACCAGACACAGTAGAAATGGAGACAAGGCATATTAAATAGCCACAGTGCCAATCCTCTCCCTTCTAGTCCCACCAGATATAGTAGTAATGGAGACAAGGCATATCAAATAGCCACAGTGCCAGTTCTAGTCCCACCAGATACAGTAGTAATGGAGACAAGGCACATCAAATAGCCACAGTGCCAGTCCTCTCCCTTCTAGTCCCACCAGATACAGTAGTAATGGAGACAAGGCATATCAAATAGCCACAGTGCCAGTCCTCTCCCTTCTAGTCCCACCAAATACAGTAGTAATGGAGACAAGGCATATCAAATAGCCACAGTGTCAGGTCTACCCCTTCTAGTCCCACCAGATATTGTAGAAATGGAGACAAGGCATATCAAATAGCCACAGTGCCAGTTCTAGTCCCACCAGATACAGTAGTAATGGAGACAAGGCACATCAAATAGCCACAGTGCCAGTCCTCTCCCTTCTAGTCCCACCAGATACAGTAGTAATGGAGACAAGGCATATCAAATAGCCACAGTGTCAGTCCTTTCTCTTCTAGTCCCACCAGATACAGTAGAAATGGAGACAAGGCATACCAAATAGCCACAGTGCCAGGTCTACCCTTTGTAGCCCCACCAGATATTGTAGAAATGGAGACAAGGCATACCAAATAGCCACAGTGCTAGGTCTACCCTTTGTAGCCCCACCAGATATTGTAGAAATGGAGACAAGGCATATCAAATAGCCACAGTGCCAGTCCTCTCCCTTCTAGTCCCACCAGATACAGTAGAAATGGAGACAAGGCATATCAAATAGCCACAGCGCCAGTCTTCTCCCTTCTAGTCCCACCAGATACAGTAGAAATGGAGACAAGGCATATCTAATAGCCACAATGCCAATCCTCTTCCTTCTAGTCCCACCAGATACAGTAGAAATGGAGACAAGGCATATCAAATAGCCACAATGCCAGTCCTCTCCCTTCTAGTCCCACTAGATACAGTAGTAATGGAGACAAGGCATATCAAATATCCACAGTGCCAATCCTCTCCCTTCTAGTCCAACCAGATACAGTAGTAATGAAGACAAGGCATATCAAATAGCCACAGTGCTAATCCTCTCCCTTCTAGTCCCACCAGATACAGTAGTATGGAGACATGGCATATCTAAATCAAAACTCCTGGAAAGCTATGGTCCTGTCTATGGATCCTTCCTCGACTGGTGATGAAAAAGGCTTGTGCTGGAGTAGAACCTGGAAACACGGACTCCTGCTTAATGCATTTTGATCTTTACCTTTTTCAAAAGCACATATGGTAGAATGGAGAGGGCCACCTTATATCCTCTGGCATGCCGCCTTCTCTCGCAGTACTTTGGATGCACAATGATGTCTTTGTATCACAGACACGGAAGTAATGGAATATGTGCATTCCACATGTCCGAAACGCCTGATGTTAAATCTTCAGAGAATATGATGTAAACGGAACACAGGACCAATGCTTTCCATTACAATAGTCTATGTGTCCCACATATCTGAGACTCTTTCAAAACCTTCTCCATTATAACGGCCATAAAAACAAAGAAGAAATAAGATATTAAAAATAAAAAACATATGTAAGAACAAAATATATAGTCATGATTGTTTGGCTGCTCATACACAGTAATAATAAGCACAAAAGGGGAGAGTGGATTTCCTTTTCCTCTCACTGTACCTGAGTGATTCTTCACATTACTGTTCTGCTCGGAACACTTTTTTTTTTTTTAAATTGAGTACATTTTTATGGGTTTATAGCAATACATTAACAAATAACCAAACAAAATAAAATAAAAAAAGAAATAAAAATTGTATATATAGATAAATACATAATCAAATAACAGTATCTGGAATATAAAACCTATATCTACAAACTGCATCCCAGATCCATTTCTTATAAAAATAAATAAAAAATATACAATATTAATCGGTATACCAAAACAATAAACATTAAAAAAAAAAATTAAAATAAAAAATAAAAAAATACCACACTATACAAATATTGGAATATCGTCACAAATATCACCTGAAAAAATTGGCAAAATCAACTAGATCCCAATAAATTCTTCTCTCAACTTATCACACAGCACATTACCTACAACAAAGTAATAATCTACTTCATTGCTCAGAACACTTTACTTCTAATTTACCAACAATAGAAATACAAAACAAGAAGAAGAAAACTGTGTAGTGTAGTGTTTCTTATATGGTGATTACCAAAACGAAAAGAACATCTTATCAAGATCAGCGCCATGAGAGATGCAACAATTACAGTATGGTATAAATGGTTTTTATTATACGGTAGGGTGAATCTTCAGGTCTGTATATTTTGGGCTTCTTTTACATTTTGGTATTTGTGCTTCCTATTTTTTTTTTATTAATGGAATTATTTAAATGAGTTAAATGTATGAAGAGGAAGCATTTTAGGGGAGCACCCTGCTTTGTAGAAGGGCACACATCTTTTTTACTCCACCAAAACAGGACATTAAGGGGATAGCTCAGGGGGTGGAAGCAGAAGCGGCCTCAGCTTCGTCTATTGGCGGTCGCTTGTCTGCGACTTTATGCAAATACTGCTACAAAGACCTTCCCTGGTGAAGATCTGTGCATCCGAATGTGCCGTGACGCCCACTGTCAGCTTCCGTAGGCGCCGAAATACAGATTGGTGCATGCTTAGATGCAACATCTTTCGCAGTATAAAAACGTGCACCAGTATGGCGTCCAGTGTCAGCGGCTCAGCATCTGTGTACACAACCACTCCCTTATCATCTCTTTGATTGCGCTAAGCCACCTCCCGTTAACTGCCCGGGAACACCCAGCACTTTCCCAAGTCAGACCCTAATTCTACGTCACAACTGAGGTCCAGGAGATCAGATATTTCCTAATCCAATCCCCATTTTGCCATATTTACTGAAAGTGATAAATACAGTCATTTTATTTACATTTTCAACTCTTTCAATAAATAAAATAATTGATGGTAAGAATTGCTTATTGAAAAAAGGGGCATATCTATATTCCCTTGTACTATCCCTGTAAATTACCTGAATCATTAGGGGAAATTCAATTCAATGTGAGGTGCCACCAGCTTCACTACAATGTCAGGCTACGTGCATTACCACTTATTACGGTATGCAATCCTCGCTCATTTTCTATATGGGGTGCAAAGTGAAGATCCACCATCCTGGAGAACCTCCACTGAGCATTACGGAAGCACTCCGCGCTGAATTGAATTTCCCTCATTGTGTACAGTCAGTACAGATCAACTGTGCCACACGCACTGCAGCTGTCAGACACATGGTGGCAAACATCGGACCGCCACCATCAAAAGGTAAAAGCACTTCCATTGGAAGATAATCATTGATAGTTGGTAAACATCAGATTCCGATGTCCATCCCTACGCTGAACCTGAAGGTGGACTTTGGCCACCACTCCACTGTGAAGTGCTCCCTCTCCAGCGTTATGTTCCTGCTCAGCAACACGCCCTCAGTGAACAGGAGACACCTCCCATGTAAGTCAGCGCTGTTCTCGCATATGGGCACCACGGTGTGGAAGCTGGACAGGAAATACAGGGTACCTTGTGCAAAGAGGACATTGCTCATCATCATGTTCGGCAGCCGGGGAGGGGTGTGCATGTAGGCTGTGGAAATATGCACAGGTGCCCCAGCCCCAGGGACATGCTGCTGATAATGCCTATGGTAGCTTCAATATAAATCTCTCATTCATTATCCTCCTGTCTTTCCCAGCACATCCCCGTGGCCGGGGCCCCAGTCAACTGCAGGTTGTGATGACACTGGTGAGATGCAGGGGGCAGGAGCGAGAAGCAGGGGTCTGTGGAGAGATGCAAGTGGCTGTGGTGAAATGCAGGGGGCAGTAGTGAGAGGCAGGAGGCTGTTGTACAGAAGATTATATGACATGGAAGTTTGCTCTGGAAATGCAATTAAAGCGTGAAATATTGTGAATGGTCACTATAGATCTCGGTGCAGGACCAAACCCATGTTTGGAGGTTGAAAAAGTCATGAGTACCATAGGCTTAAATGTAGAGCAACATGTGTACAGTATGCTATTATACATGAGAAAAGTTGCAATGCTGCCCACGTCTCTTTGCTGACAAAGATGGAGGTCTCATGAGAAGAATAAATTTAAGACATATAGGGCCGGATTCAGCAAGGATCGCAGTTGCGCTAAGCCACCTCCCGTTAACTGTCCGGGAACACCCAGCACTTTCCCAAGTCAGACCCTAATTCTACGTCACAACTGAGGTCCAGGAGATCAGATCTTTCCTAATCCAATCCCCATTTTGCCATATTTA
The DNA here is from genome assembly GCA_031769625.1 of Taudactylus pleione. Taxonomy (NCBI): domain Eukaryota; kingdom Metazoa; phylum Chordata; class Amphibia; order Anura; family Myobatrachidae; genus Taudactylus; species Taudactylus pleione. Next base: position 735,311 of record JAUIMM010000461.1, on the reverse strand, counting down.
CTGAAAGTGATAAATACAGTATTTTTATTTACATTATCAATACTCTTTCAATAAATAAAATAATTGATGGTAAGAATTGCTTATTGAAAAAAGGGGCATATCTATATTCCCTTGTACTATCCCTGTAAATTACCTGAATCATTAGGGGAAATTCAATTCAATGTGAGGTGCCACCAGCTTCACTACAATGTCAGGCTACGTGCATTACCACTTATTACGGTATGCAATCCTCGCTCATTTTCTATATGGGGTGCAAAGGAACATGAGTGAAGATCCACCATCCTGGAGAACCTCCACTGAGCATTATGGAAGCACTCCGCGCTGAATTGAATTTCCCTCATTGTGTACAGTCAGTACAGATCAACTGTGCCACATGCACTGCAGCTGTCAGACACATGGTGGCAAACATCGGACCGCCACCATGAAAAGGTAAAAGCACTTCCATTGGAAGATAAACATTGATAGTTGGTAAACATCGGATTCCGATGTCCATCCCTACGCTGAACGTGCAGGTGGACTTTGGCCACCACTCCACTGTGAAGTGCTCCCTCTCCAGCGTTATGTTCCTGCTCAGCAACACGCCCTCAGTGAACAGGAGGCACCTCCCATGTAAGTCAGCGCTGTTCTAGCATATGGGCGCCATGGTGTGGAAGCTCGACAGGAAATACAGGGTACCTTGTGCAAAGAGGACATTGCTCATCATCATGTTCGGCAGCCGGGGAGGGGTGTGCATGTAGGCTGTGGAAATATGCACAGGTGCCCCAGCCCCAGGGACATGCTGCTGATAATGCCTATGGTAGCTTCAATATAAATCTCTCATTCATTATCTTCCGGTCTTTCCCAGCACATCCCCGTGGCCGGGGTCTCAGTCAGCTGCAGGTTGCAGGTTGCAGGATGACACTGGTGAGAGGCAGGAGCGAGAAGCAGGGGTCTGTGGAGAGATGCAAGTGGCTGTGGTGAAATGCAGGGGGCAGTAGTGAGAGGCAGGAGGCTGTTGTACAGAAGATTATATGACATGGAAGTTTGCTCTGGAAATGCAATTAAAGCGTGAAATATTGTGAATGGTCACTATAGATCTCAGTGCAGGACCAAACCCATGTTTGGAGGTTGAAAAAGTCATGGGTACTATAGTACATGTGTACAGTATGCTATTATACATGAGAAAAGTTGCAATGCTGCCCACGTGTCTTTGCTGTAAAAGATGGAGGTCTCATGAGAAGAATAAATTTAAGACATATAGGGCCTGATTCAGCAAGGATCGCAGTCGGTCCATCAATTCGCATTGTGCATGCATCGCAGTGTGCGTGCGCGAACTAGCAATTGCGATGGGAAATGCGTCTGCAGAAGCTACGCAGACCCCGAGCACAATGATTGACAGGAAGTGCAGTTTGTGGTGACGGGGGGGGTGGTCGGCCAAATGCAGGCATGCCAGTGCGCTGGGATGGCGTTGCATGGGGCGTGCATAAATTATCCATTGCAATTCCATACGCAGCCTGAGGCCTCATAGCATGCGCTGAAGTTAGCACTTCCTGAGTGTGAGGTCTGACCTGCCTTAACTGTGCGTATGGGTCCGATGTTACTCGATGTTACCGATTATTTGCTATGTTGCCCAATTATACGGATGTGTGTAAGGGGAAGTGGGCGTCCTTACGGTAAGCTGTGATCGCAATGCGATTGCAAACATTTGCATTTCACCCCTAATATTAGCCACTGCGGTGCGTGCGTTCTAGCAGAATAGCGGTCCTTGCTGAATCAGGCCCATATTGTATAACACAAAGTTGTGCGAATGCAGCAGTATGAGTGATTATAGTGACAAGATGATGCCAGTTTCTCAGCAGTTAACCCCTTTTTTAAGTGCACTAGTTTAAAACTGACATCTGAATGCTGTGCGCTTGCTGTGCCCAGGCTAGAGACAAGTCTGCTGTGCTAAGCTATCCAAAGCTCCTGGCATTGGGCCTATTGGGTGACTTTCCTGGGGTTGTCCTTGCCATGTGATGACAGATTTTGCAGTACAGCGTGTGTGCTTTGTGAAGCTGCGCGGAACATTCTGCCCTTCTACGTTACATGTAATTATTTCAGGCTGTCCAAGCAGCATCTCCAACCAAGATCCTTCTAATAGCACTCATTTCCATCTCTTCCACAGAAAACCAATTAGGTTGTTATCGGCAAGTATTATATAACTGCCTACACTCCCAATTCTAGTAGGACAATTCTAATTTTCAGCATTTAAAGGCCTTACGTGAATAGGACTCTTATTGTGAGAACAGCAGGGCAGGTGCTTCTGGTACATATGGCAATGTGTGTATGCATTTTTAGGGGAGAGGAGTAGAAGACTAGTGCTAGGTATGCCCCCAATATTGCTATGATGCCATAAGCTTTACCTACATTATTTAAAGAAAGTTTTTGGTGTGAGCTGGAAATTCGGAGACACTAATCACAGATGAGGATTTAAAGCCAATCAGGAGCCTGTTTTGAAAGCTATGGTATAATCATGTCAAATAACGTTACTCAGGAGCAAAATTAGATTGGCCCTCTCTACCAGTACAGGGTATCTTGGCACTCGCAGTAATGCTGCCTCTTACTAGTCATGCCAGCTGACACTTCTCTCTTTAACACCCCAGAGATTATAGTAGCCATTGCATAGCGGGTATTCCCACGTTCAGTGTTAGTTCCGATAACATTAATTACTCATAATCCCCTATAAACAGAAACTCATTTCTCAGATGCTACAATGACTTCTAGTGTGACAAGAGCACAGAAACCCAACTCCGAGCCATGCAAGGATCCTGAAGGCCGTGCAGCACTCATCTCATGCACTCTGGAAACAGCAGGTGGAAAAACAATTAGGTGTCTTAAATGCCCTCCTGGGAAAGATTTCCATACATATGACCAGGGCCGTAGCTAGGGTAGTGCGGTCGGTGCCATGGCACAGGGCACCACAGGTTAGGGGGCGCTGTTTGAGCCCGTCAAATTTCTGTTTATTATCATTCTTGCTTGTAGCTTCCTCTTAGTTCATCCCCAGCATCTCCTGGACTGCCCTATCTCTTTCCTGGCCCTTCCCCATGCAGCCATTCCTTTTTTTTGGGTGCATTATGTCCCTTTGAAAAATTAGGGGGGCGCCAATGTTCTTTCTGGCACAGGGCACCAAAAATTATAGTTACGGCTCTGCATATGACACATGCAAAGGATTGTTTAGCTTAGAGTAGTAGTTCCCAAACGGGGTGCCGCAGGGCACTTGCAGGGGTGCCACGGGTTGATGATCCAGGACGAAATTATTTATGGTCAGTGTGATAGGCAAAACCAGAGCTGGTGTCTATCCAGCAAAAAATATATGGACACACAGAAGCACAACCCTGTCCACCACTACATAACAGAACCTAAGGATGGCAGATAAGCACAATTTACTTAATTTAATAATTTTTCTCTGGCTTAGGGGTGCCGTAGAAAAAAAGATTTTATGAGTGTCTCTATAGTGATTGAGACCTCAGATGAGGAACTGCTCACATTTGAGGCCGTAATCTGACAGAGAATCAGCACCTAGCAGGAGGTCTAAGGGCACGCCAAGCCGCAGGGCCGTAGAGAGGGTGGTGTGGCCGGTGCCTCCGCACAGGGCGGAATCCTCGAAGGTCACAGGCTGCAACCTGCCCGGGTGCTGCGACGGGGGGGTTGGAGGGGCCGCGAGTGGTGGGGGTGGGGGTCGGCAGACTCGGCGACAGGGGGGGACAAAGGGGACACCAGTACGGGGCCCTGAGGGTCAGGGGGATCCGAGGATTCAGGGACAGAAAAGAAATCGGTCTGCAACACCTACTTTTTAAACGCTGTGCTGCTGTAGACAGGAAACATACAGCAGCAGCAGCCAACAGCCGTCCAGCAGTAGCTCCTCCCACCATCACCCTTCCTTCCTTCCCCCAGGTGAAAACACCAGTCACACTGACACGCAGATGCCGGTGTATGTTCCTACTCCTGGAGCCGCATCCCCGCCTGTACCCAGCTCCAACAAGCAGAAACGACAGCAACCCATTCAATTCTCACCCCTCCTGCTTCCTATTCGTCTTCTCTCCCATTGTCTTGTTATCCTACTCCTCATCACTACCCCCCCCCTCTTGCGGCAACACCTGACCCCCAGTGCCGGCAACAGAAATCTTGGGGCCCAGTACACTTATATCTCCTGGGCCCCCAAATCCCCCCCCCCTTATGCCCCCTCCTCCAAACACACATGCCAGGTCCACACACAAACAATTATTGCAGGTATGCACGCACATACACATATATACAGTGCATCCGGAAAGTATTCACAGCGCGTCACTTTTTCCACATTTTGTTATGTTACAGCCTTATTCTAAAATGGAACAAATTCTACTCACAATACCCCATAATGACAACGTGTAAAAAGTTTTTTTGAGATTTTTACAAATTTAATAAAAATAAAAAAACTAAGAAATCACATGTACATAAGTATTCACAGCCTTTGCCATGTAGCTCAAAATTGAGCTCAGGTGCATCCTCTTTCCACTGATCATCCTTGAGATGTTCCTACAGCTTAATTGGAGTCTACATGTGGTAAATTCAATTGATTGGACATGATTTTGAAAGGCATACACCTGTCTATATAAGGTCCCACACTTGACCGTGCATGTCAGAGCACAAACCAAGCATGAAGCCCAAGGAATTGTCTGTCGATCTCCAAAACAGGATTGTCTTGAGGCACAAATCTGGGGAAGGGTACAGAAAAATATCTGGCACTTTGAAGGTCCCAATGAGCACAGTGGCCTCCATCATCCGTAAATGGAAGAGGTTCGAACCACCAGGACTCTTCCTAGAGTTAGCCAGCCGTCTAAACTGAGCGATCAGGGGAGAAGGGCCCTAGTCAGGGAAGTGACCAAGAACCCGATGGTCACTCTGTCAGAGCTACAGCATTCTTCTGTGGACAGAGGAGAACCTTCCAGAAGGACAACCATCTCTGCAGCAATCAACCAATCAGGCCTGTATGGTAGAGTGGCCAGACGGAAGCCATTCCTTAGTAAAAAGCACATGGCAGCCTGCCTGGAGTTTTCCAAAATGCACCTGACAACATTCTCTGGTCTGATGAGACAAAGATTGAACTCTTTGGCATGAATGCCAGGCGTTATGTTTGGAGGAAACTAGGCACCGCTCATCACCAGGCCAATACCATCCCTACAGTGTATGGTGGTGGCAGCATCATGATGTTTTTCAGTGGCAGGAACTGGGAGACTAGTCAGGATAGAGGGAAAGATGAATGCAGCAATGTACAGAGACATCCTGGATGAAAACCTGCTCCAGAGCGCTCTTGGCCTCTGACTGGGGCGACGGTTCATCTTTCAGCAGGATAACGACCCTAAGCACACATCCAAGATATCAAAGGAGTGGCTTCCTCATCCCACTAGAGCATTGCGCAAACAACTCCAAGAAGTGCGAACGCAACTCCAAAAGCTCTTTATGTCACGTATGCAGTCGGCTTTTTCGCGTTTACGACATAAGTTCTATACGGCCGGCAATAAAGCCTCCCGCCTATTAGCCCGGAAGCTGAGGGGCCAGCAAGCTCGCAATAGAATTAAATGTTTATTAACCCCCTCGGGAACGAAATGCCTTAATCCTCTTGACATTGCTAATTTATTTTCGGATTATTATGCGAAATTATATAATCTATGTGAGGATCCCTCAATCCCCCAACCTTCAGCTACTGTTATATCCTCTTTCTTAGATAATCTATCTTTTCCCTCCCTGGATGCGGACGACCTGGAGTCCCTGAATGCCCCTTGGTCCTTGAAGGAAATTCAGGAAGTCATTCAGAAACTACCCAGGGGCAAAGCCCCTGGCCCTGATGGCTTTTCAAACTCCTTTTACTCTGTATTTACTGAAGCCCTCTCCCCAATTTTGCTAAATTTATTTACGGAAGCTTCAGATATTGGATCCTTCCCACCCGAAATGGTAGAAGCACAAATTGTTACCATCCCGAAGCCTGGTAAAGACCCCTCTGAGAGTAAAAATTATAGACCCATCGCGCTCCTTAATACGGATGTGAACATTTTTGCTAAATTAATTACCAATCGCTTAAACCCACTGCTCCCCCGTCTGATACATCCTGATCAAGTTGGGTTTGTCCATGGGCGCCAGGCTCCTGATAACACCTGGAGGGTTTTGGATTTAGTGGAATGGGTATCGTTCAATAAGGGACAATGCCTTCTTTTATCCCTTGATGCTGAGAAGGCGTTTGATCGGCTTCACTGGGATTATATGCATCAGGTTTTACATCGGTATGGATTTCGGGGCGATATTCTCCGATCCATTAATGCCCTTTATTCTGATTCCTCTGCTCGTGTCTTTAGTAACGGATTTCTCTCCTCACCCTTCTCAATCTCTAACGGCACAAGACAGGGGTGCCCACTTTCCCCACTAATATACGTGTTGGCCATAGAACCTCTTGCTCAAAAGATTCGACAATCATCTGAGTTCCCAGGGCTCTCTGTTTATGATACCTCCCATAAGCTATGTCTATTTGCGGATGATGTTTTGTTATTTGTCACCGACCCGGAGATTTCGCTGCCATCGCTCCAAGGCATTTTAGATACTTACAGCGCAGCATCCTATTATAAATTGAATGTTACAAAAACTGAAGCCTTACCTATTAATATCCCACCTTCTTATTTACGATCATTAAAGAGTCATTATCCTTTTATTTGGAAGAAGTCTTCCCTATCCTATTTGGGAATTAATATACCTTCCTCTATTGATGACGTCTTTACTGGAAATTATGCTCCCCTTTTGCTGCAATTGTCCTCTCTAGTCACTGCCTGGATGAGCCACGAGATCTCCTGGTTGGGCCGTATAGCGGCGTTCAAAATGATGCTCTTACCAAAATTGATGGTAGAAGCACATCCGTGCTATTCCATATGTTGTCCCAGGGAGGCTACTGCAACAGATGCGCCGCTTGATGGTTTCTTATGTCTGGAAAGGCAAAGCTCATAAAATGGCTTATAGTCGCATGGTTCATCCTAAACATCAGGGAGGCCTTAATCTCCCTGACCTGACTAGATATGATGACGCGGCCCTTCTTTCTCAAATATGTGACTGGTCTCTCCCTCCTGCAGTCAAACCCTGGGTTGATCTGGAGCATGCACTCCTGCGGCACTTTCCCCTCCCTGACCTTTTATGGATACCTCATAGATTGCGACCACAACTCCCTTTATTCCCTAAAACAATATTGGACACTTTAAAAGTTTCCGATAACAGTCTCTTGGCCCATTTCGACTTTGCCTTACCTACCAGAAATGTTTCCCTTCGGGCGCTGAGCAGGATCTTGCCTAATCTCAATTTGTCCTACTGGATGTCCTTAGACATGGAGTCTTTCACAGACTTTCTTTCCCCGTCCTCTTTAATATCATACACAGATTTGTGCATTAAGTACCCATTGGGATCATCAGCCTGGTTTTACTATCTCCAACTCACACATTGGTATGCCCTGATGAACACCGGCCCTACCGTATTCCAGACTCCACCACATCTAATTCTGAGTAAATTTAATAACCCCTCCTCTAGGGGCGCAATATCTTTTTTGTATTCCGTACGCTCCCCCATAGCCCCGACGGTTAAGTCCCCTGCTCAGCTCCGGTGGGAGGCAGATCTTCAACGTACCTTTACCTTCTCACAATGGGAGACTATCTATCTCTCTACCTTCTCTATATCTAAATGCACTAACCATATTGAAATGTATGTAAAACTTTTAAATAGATTATATTTGACACCCTCTAGATTGCATAAAATTTGGCCTACAGTCTCAAAGTTCTGTTGGCGTCTCTGTCATTCTGAAGGATCTATTTTTCATGTCTTCTGGGATTGCCCTGTAATACGCCCCTTTTGGGAGGAAGTATTCAATCTTATTAAAGATGTCCTAGGTCTCACCTTAACCCCAGATCCTTCCCTCGCCCTTCTCCACTGGTACCCAATCTCTGTTCCCAAATCTGACCGATATGTTCTTGGCCATATTCTGATTTCTGCTAAAGCTACTATCGCTCAGAGTTGGAGATCCCCTTCCCCTCCCCCATTTGCCAAAGTGATAACTAAAACACAATCCCATTTTGAAATGGAGACGGGGGAGGTTCCTCACTCTATCACTATTTCATCCTCTACTGTAAAATGGTATCCTTGGTATCTGTATGTTACAGATGGTGGAGCACCACTCCTATCCCTACCCTCTCCGGTTCCTCAAGGTGCCTCTCCTTTTGATCTAAATGAGATTCCAGAGCGGGACTAGCACATCTAAGTACATGTTCAGGCAGCTATGGTTCCTCTATTGGTTCTTTTTTTGTTTGATGTCTCCAAGTGTACTGTCACATCCTTTTATTTTATTTTATGTATGTTCCCCCCTTTTTCTCTTTCTGTACCCCATACAAATTTTGTACTATATTCAATAAAAATTTATTGATGAAAAAAAAAAAGGAGTGGCTTCAGGACAACTCTGTGAATGTCCTTGAGTGGCCCAGCCAGAGCCCAGACTTGAATCCGATTGAACATCTCTGGAGAGAACTGAAAATGGCTGTGCACCGACGCTTCCCATCCAACCTGATGGAGCTTGAGAGGTGCTGCAAAGAGGAATGGGCGAAACTGGCCAAAGATAGGTGTTCCAAGCTTGTGGTATCATATTCAAAAAGACTTGAGGCTGTAATTGCTGCCAAAGGTGTAACAACAAAGTATTGAACAAAGGTTGTGAATACTTATGTACATGTGATTTCTTAGCTGTTGTTTTTTATAAAATTTGCAAAAATCTCTAAAAAAACCTTTTTACACGTTGTCATTATGGGTATTGTCTGTAGAATTTTGAGGAGAAAAATTAATTTATTCCATTTTGGAATAAGGCTGTAACTTAACAAAATGTGGAAAAAGTGACGTGCTGTGAATACTTTCCGGATGCAGTGAGTGAGTGTGTGTGTATATATATATATATATATATATATATATATATATACAGGGCCGGATTAAGGGGGGAGCGACAGCGGCGGTCGTCCCTGGGCCCTCACACACAGAGGGCATGTGACCCTGCCGAGAACAGGTGCCGGCGGCACCTGTTCCCAGGAGGAGGGCGCTCTGCAGCTGCACAAACTAGGGGGACTGCACACTGGTGGGACCACTACTGGGGGACACAGCATAGAGGAGGATTACTACTAGGGGTACTCCTGGGGGGATTACTGTTGAGGGGGGACTGCTACTGGGGGCACTGCTGGGGCAGACTGCTACTGGGGGCACGGCTGGGCTCGGCTCGACTCTGTGTGGCTTGAAGGGGCCCCCCACAACTTAGTTGCCCTGGGGCCCCCACAAGCCTTAATCCGGCCCTGTATATATACACTCTGGTCCAGATGTTAGGTATCAGCAAGAGACCCCTCGTCCGTCAGCATTCAGCATGAAGACTAAGACCCAGTGTTTGAGCACACATGTTTATACCCCCCCAGAATAGACAGGACAATAGAGAAGTTTGTTGCTGATATCATTGGTTCCCAGGGGAGAAGCATCTGTTACAGTGCATTTAACAGGCTGGTTTAAATAGACTCACCCAGCCTCTAACAACTGGGGGTCTTTTCCCTCCCACCCCCATGCTACATCCATGCAACAGTTGTTCATAAAATATACATTTTGTTGCTTGTAGTCTCTGCGGTCCATAAGTTGGGAATGCATGATGCGATATCCACACCGATAGTACCGGAATTCTGTTGAAAGAGTACGCATCAGTTCAAAACCAAACACGGCTATCTTAGCATGTATAAAACCTTAGTTATCAAATATCTTTATTTCACAGCATTTATACTAACTGAACCAACTTAAATCTTATACTTTAAAGCTTATTAAACCTTATGTGTGAATATGTAATGTGTGAGTATGCAGGGTTTGATATAAAGACGTTTTAATGTGTGTATGAGAAATGGTGCACTTAACACTTACTAAGTGAACATCTAGCAGTGTGACATGCTGAGCCTGATAGTTCCACATGCCCACTCTGTCAGCAGTCTCCCCCCTTTCCCAAGCTAAAAAGAAAAACCCTTTATTCTCCCAGTCTCTTGTGTAAATGCAAATAGCCCAACTACATGACACAAACCTAAGATGATACTCTAGTCTTTGAAGTCATGTCATTGCAGGAAGCTTGCTAATGTAAGGTGTGTATTCGAGCCTAGTGAGAGCAGACACTGTCCAGGAAGCTTATCTACACAAGCTAGTTGTCACGTAGCCATTTGCTCTATTCATCTAATGCAATCCAATTTTTGACATACTGTAAAGCCATTTCTGAAATATATCCTTTATAATAGGTAAAGTCATGAAATAGGATTTTGGTGAATCACCGTAACTTATGGCGATGGTCACAGATGCATTCGCATGATGCTAATAGTATTATCGCCACATGTACTAAAGTGTGAGTTTATCTAAAATGGCGCTTAGGCGGCCATTTCGCAAAATGGCGTCGCTGCGATTTGATCTTGTCTCAGCCAATAATCCAGTTTCGACAACACACACACACACACACAAGTATTATAGGAGCATAGTCGTGCCCTTATATTAAGGCTGCATCTAAAAAACTGCAATTCTCCCATAGAGAATTTCGGAGGGGGGGGCATGGTGTTTAAGGGGCTACACCCCAAAAGCTATAGGAGGTACCAAGCTGAAATTCGGCACGGGCGGGTAAAGTTGTAGCTCGGTGCTGCATGCCAAATTTCAGGGCAAAAACATAAAAACAAAGGATTTGGGAGTAATCTAAAGCCCCAACTGTCACTTTTTTCTGACATTCTCAGTTAGGACCACTTTTCTGCTGTAGTCTATGGTTTTTTTTTTGGGAAGGCAAAACTCAGGGTAGGGGGTGAATTTAGACTTGGGGTTTAATGTAATAGGTAGCTATTGTGCCAGGGTACGTGCTTTTGGGGTTCAGGTAAATTAGAAAGCTACAGTTTTTAAACTATTACCTCAAGAATGCGCCATTTAATAGATAGGAAATTTCAACTTGTTGCGCAGCCTCAGTAGGAGCCTCCAGCAGGTGTAGTCACTGTGGCTTCACTTGGGTGCACGAAGATGGCTGTCGTTAGCGGGCTTTAGTGGTGGTGGGCTCGGGGGAAGGAAGCTGGCATTAGCTGCAGCAGGGCTTGGGGGAAATGCGCGGGAGGAGGTGGTGGACGTTAGATGCAGCCAGGACCCCGGGGACGGTAGCGGACCATAGGGGCAGCGGTGCGGGTGGCAGTGCGGGCGGTGGTGGGGCAGGCGTTAGGATCCGGGGGAGGTAGCAGCACACAGATGCAGGCTGGGATCTGGAAGATCCGTGATACCTGCTTCTTTGTTTAAAAAAATAAAATAAAAAAATGGCGTGCCCCTCCGAAGACAACCAGCACCGGTCTTTGGAGCCCCAGTACTGGTTGTGCCAAATACAGGGGACAAATGATGTAGGGTCCCCCGTATGAAGCACAACCAGCACCAGGCTAGTCAGAACTAGCCATGGTTGCCAAAATACGGGGGACAAATGACATAGGGGTCCCCCGTATTCAGCGCAACCAGCACTGGGCTCTGAGCCGGCCCTGGTTCTGGAAATACAGAGGGAAAAAATGTGTAGAGTCCCCCTGTATTTACCAGAACCGGACTCTTTCTAGCGGGGGGGCTGATGCCACAGCCAGGGGAGCCCTTTCACCGGGCCCCCCAGCCGAAGCATCACCCCTAGTCGACCTAGGCAGGGGAACCCTGGGGGAGCTGGGGACCCCCCAATAATGGGGTCCCCCTTTCCAGGGCACCCCAGGCCCAGGCTGGAGTAGTGGATGCCGGGTTGATTGTGTAAAGTGTGGTGCAAGTAAAGAGTTAAAATATTGGCTTATGCTGTGGAACTACAGTTCCCAGCAAGCCTCCCCCGCATGCTGGTACTTGGAGAATCACAAGTTTCAGCAAGCAGGGCATTACGGGCCTGCTGGTACCTGTAGTTCCACAGCAAAAGCAATATTAAAAAAAAACAGAACACACACACCGTTGAAAAGTTAAATTGTATTAGAACATACATGCACACACACATATGTACTCACACATGCACACACTGTCTCACATACTTACCTTGTATCCCTGTAGCCATTCTGTCCTCTTCTCCAAGTATATAATCCTATGGAGTACCTGTAATAAAAATTCCATACTCAGGCCAATAACAGTTACCAACCTGATCTCTTTATCACTGATGATAACTCAACAATCCACCCTGTCCCACAAGCTCGCTCCCTTGGTGTCATCCTTGACTCTGAACTGTCCTTTGTTCCCCACATTCAATCTGTCTCAAAATCATGTTACATACATCTAAAAAAAACATATCCAAAATTCGACCACATCTTACACAAGACACTGCAAAAACTTGATTCCATGCACTTATTATTTCCCGCATTGACTATTGCAATAGCCTCCTTATTGGTCTTCCCAAAAACAGGCTATCGCCCTTACAATCCATTATGAATGCAGCTGCGAGGCTTATCTTCCTTGACAAACGTTCATCGTCTGCTGCCCCGCTCTGTCAGTCCCTCCATTGATTGCTGGTTTTCTACCGTATTCAATACAAAATACTGTTACTTACACATAAGGACATTAACCAAATTACACCAACATACATCTCTTCACTCATCTCAAAATATCTCCCTACCCGACCTCACCGCTCAGCACAAGATCTGCGTCTCTCATCCCCATGCATTACTTGCTCCCATTCACGGTTACAGGACTTTCTTCGGCTGCACTCACTCTATGGAACGCCTTACCACGCACAATAAGACTTACCTCTAGTCTTCAATCCTTCAAGCGTTCCCTGAAGACTCACCTCTTCAGACAAGCTTATCAGATTCCAGAACTGACCACATAACCTTCATAGCTTCCATGTCTTATTACATCCCCTTTCACAGTCCACACATAACCTCACACATTGTCTTTCTTTCACATCCTCCTGACATTTGGCCGACATTCCTGTGTGACTGGATCATGCAGCCCACCAAGAAACTCTGCATTCTGGCCGGACCAAACTGCAATATATAGCACCTATCCTTGTGTATCAATGCCTATTTCCTTATAGATTGTAAGCTTGCAAGCAGGGCCCTCTTACCTCTATGTCTATCTGTTATTACCCTGTTTTGTTCTATAAATGTTTCCAATTGTAAAGCGCAATGGAATATGCTGCGCTATATAAGAAACTTAATAAATAAATAAATACTCACCTCCACCTATGCGTGGATCTGTCCTCTTCAGGCAATCCAGGGTCTTGGCAAAAAAAAAATACGGAGATACCCGGACCCACGGACATTAGTAGGATTCTCTAAGAACACTACTACCTTAATGACAGCTCCGCCCGGGATTTCAGTTCAGAAATCCCGATGCGGAGCATTCATTGGCTGAGAGAGGTGAGCCTTCCGCCTCTCAGCCAATGAGCTGATCTCACCATTGACTTCAATGGTGAGAACCGAGCGTGCCCTTTTAAAAAAAATGGCGCCTCAGTGACATTTTTGAAATTCAAAGATGGACGCTGCAAGCCAATCACGGATTGTGATGTCATTGGCTGGCTTATATACAGCCAGCGAGAGGCACCGTCCACTCAGTCCGTCGGCCAGGGTGCTGGAGAGAAGACCAGCAAGAAGATGCCGCGGAAGCCCTGGATGGGTGGCGGTCGTGCAAAAGAGCTTAAAGGCTGCCGCCCCCGAGGTGAATGTCCGGCAAAATAAAAAATTCTTTAAAAAAAATGGTGTCTTTTTTTTTAATTTTAACATTTTTGTTGCATGGGTACTATAGGTACCAACAAGCCCTTAATGCCCCGCCTGCTGGTACTTGTGGTTCTCCAAGTGCCAGTATGCGGGGATGCCTGTAGGGACCTATAGTACTCCTGCAAAAGACAATATTTATATTTTCATATGCACCGCACAGTACAATCCAGTACCCAGGGGTGCTGGGGATTGCCCCGGGCTATCAGCCTGGGATGCCCTTGAGAGGGGGACCCCTTTATTGGGTGGGGTTCCCAGCACCCCAGGGATCCCCGGCCTGACCTTAATAGCGGACAGTGGTGATGCTTCGGCTGGGGGGCTGTGGCATCACCCCCCCCCGCTAGAAAGGGTCCGGTGCTGGTTCTGGCAAATACAGGGGGACGGACCCTACTCATTTTTACCCCCTGTATTTCCAGAACCAGGGCCGGCTCAGAGCCCAAGTGCTGGTTGCGCTAAATACGGGGGACCCCTAAGTCAATTGTCCCCCGTATTTTGGCACCCAGGGCTGGTTCTGACTAGCCCGGTGCTGGTTGTGCTTAAATACAGGGGACCCCTATGTCATTTTTCCCCTGTATTTAAACATAACCAGGACTGGCTGTTAATAGCTCGGTGCTGATTGTGCTTTGGAGGAGGGCCCTTTTTTTTGTTTTACTCATTCAATTTTTAACATAGATGCGTAGAAGGATCTCACTGCTGCGTTCGTGCATCTGTGACTTATTGATTTTATTTTCTCAGGTGCATGCGCACTACCAGTGAGCCCTCTGTCGCCCGCTGATGCCCCCTTTGCACTGCACCGCTGTCATTGCTCTGCACCACCGCTGCTGCCGCTACCCCGCATGCCTACAGCCTGCCCCTGCAGCCGTCTCGCACTCTGCATCTCCCAAACCACCTCCTATGTGCTGTCCCCTCTTCCACCTGCATTAGTGTAGCATTTTGTTGCTCTTCTCCCCTGCAGGTGGCCCGGTTTGCTCATCCAAACCCTGATAGTTAATACATTTTAAAAAAGCTATGAAATTCCAAAACCTTACGGTTTCACAGACCTCAGTTGCATAGACTGCATTTGTGTATTCCAATGAGCACACAATTCTGTGAATTAGCAGCGTCACCATTTTGTGAGTGACAGCAATCTCACTCTGTGAGAGTGCTGAATCTGCAGTTAACCACATGGTGTCATGGCATATCATATCTGTATTATGCAAGGAACACGTCCATTAAGGCATCAGCCTTATGATCGTAATTTTATTGCTTTTACCTGGGCGCGGTGGGTAGGCCCATAACCATGGCCATGATTATGCCAAAACCTCTTATTATTTGCAAAATTCTATTGCAACATGTATTATTATATATAATGAGTAATGTTGGAGTTGTGCATCTGTAATTCTTTTTTGTATGTTTGCAACAATAGTCTCCACAGGTAGCACCTCCCATTATATATATTTTCAGGGTGTGCAGTCTAGGGACCCCTTTCCATATACTGTATTTGTGGTTACCTCCCCCCTACTATGATTACCATCCTCTTGAGTGATGTACAGATATGTCCTCATACACCTAGCCTCAATAGGCTATGCAGTGGGAGACGTCTGTCGCGAGTGAGCCGCCAGATCCCGTTTCATTTTGTTTGCGTCAAGCATTTTTTTTTCGTCCGATCATGCGTCCTAGTTGCAATCTGAGTTGGGTAAATTAAGGCTCTCTCTAGATTCTCTTTTATGTACCTATGTTTAATGTAATCTGACAAGGACTGAGTCTGTAGCATCCTAAGGATGCAAGCTATTCCTTTGGGCGGAGTTTTACCAGGAATCAAACTGATAGTTCAATCCCAGTCCCTGTGTGGAGGTATAGTTTCCACTGCTTGGTTATTAAAAACTTCTTGGAACTCCTTATAAGGAAAAGGAATGGCGGAAGGTTCGGAAGTTGTGGTGGTACAGTGAGGAAGATCACATCTTAAAAAACTTCCCTATACAACTTGATCCCCAAGCCAGAACTTGGGGTGTTGTTCAGTCACTATGGGGGTTATGCTGCTGGATCCTGAGAACCAGTGGGTTGGAAGCTTTGGGTATAAGAAAGGACAGAGCTTCAGAATGGTGTACGGCCACCATGAGTTTCATAGGAAGTGTCTGCTGCGTGAAGGTACCACCAGGAATAGGAATCCCATCCACTGTAGATAGAAGTGGAGTTGTGAATTAATGGAGTGGCTAATTTCTTAGCCAATGTTGCAGTCATGAAATTTCCAGCTGCTCCAGAGTCAAGAAGGACTGGTTAATATTTTGACCTCAGAGGATGCTTCAGAGTTTCCAAATGTCTAAGTACAAGAACCGACCATATGTCCAGGATGAACACAATAGAGTCATTGATTTTCCCTGAAGCGCCTCTCACATTCTTCTGGAGTGAGCCGGGGCCGGCCTATTTGCATAGATTCTTCAGATGAGCTGTGGTCGAAAATGTGAGATCAAATTCTGGAGCATTCCACTCTACCCCTTTCTTGAATCCTCTCACGAAAGCGGAGATCCACTCTATAGCAGAGAGATTAATTCATCAAGGCTGGTAGGTAAGTCCCAGCCAGCTAATTTATCTTTATTTCGATCTGAGAGGCGTTGCCAAGAGACCAGCAATGAGTGCATCATTATTCCACTGGAGTTCAGAGGTCCTAAATCAAAAATGGACGCAGTGCTGATTTTTTCTTTTTACAGGTGAGCGATTATCGGTGATCTGCGCATGTATGTGAGTTGCACTGTGCATCAAGTTTCATTACCGATGTCGGCCGCAGTGAGAATTTATTCAGAAAGTGACAGGCAGAGACCATTTCTTAAGGGCAATGGGGAGTTGGCAACTCAAATGCAGGCATGGCGCAACCGATTTTGCCTGTGATTGCGATCCCGTATGCAGTCAAAATGGCTCCAGCATTTCAGCTCCCGTGGCCATTCTGCGAAGTTGGGTATGGGAGACGTCAGTCGGGATGCTGGTTGTCAAAATACTGACAGCAGCATCCTGATGCTCGGAATCCTGACAGGGGCTAGGTAAGTATCTAACCCTCCCCCCTTCACCCCCTAACCCTCTCTTCCTGCAACCGAACCCTCCCAGTTAGTGTCTAAACCTAACCCCCCCTCCTCTGCGGTTAACAGCTAATCCAACCCACTATACTTACAATCAGGATGCCGGCGTCGGCATCTCAACGGTGTTCTGCCTGCGGTCGGGACTACGGTGCTGAGATCTCGACCACCGGCATCCCAATCATTGGTAAAATGTCTACATCCCATTCTGCGCGACCATAGAATTATTCAGAAGTCTGGTAATCTACTGATCTGCGACTGAGCGGCATCTATGTAAGCAGCCGCTTGAATTTGCAAAGCCGCCGGTGGGCATTTCAATACGCATCCTGACAACTGCAACATTTGCATATTTTTGCACAGTCGATGAATATAAATACGCAGCTGCTGCGGCCTTAGCAGACATCGTCTGAATGCTGTATACAGGAGACTGGATCAGGAGCACAATGCAAATGGACGCAGCAGACTGATCTTCAGGGTATAAAAGTTCTGGCACAGTTCAAGTCCAGGTTTAAAAAGGGAACTCAGAGCACCTACAGACTTAGCGGAGCCTGTGACTAATGCTGCTGGCTCTGGTTGGTCATTGCAGTCAGGGAATCGTAACCAACATGGCAGGGAATAAAACTGGAGAGAATGCCCACCATGTTGGTGGGCAAGTACATTTCTCAGGGATGCCACCTCTGGCCAGTAAAGACATGGATCGCTGTGATACCGCCGGACTTGGTAACTGGGACCCTGACGTGTGACACAAAGCCTTTGTCTATTTTTGCATATAGATTACTTGAGGATGCATAACTTGCACCAAGAACAGCAGGGGTATACAAACAACAGTCTACTCACAAGGTGCGATTGAACATAGGCAGAGATTAAATGCCTCACCATATGTTATCTGTTTTTGACTAAAAATATATATTTCCACCACAAAATCATAGAAAAAAAATTTGAAGTCTGTATGCTGGGCTGGTGAGATTTGAGGTCAACTAGAGCGCATGGTTCGGTATCTAACCAATCACACATCCCATAGCAGTCTTGTTTACCCTCATTTTATAATTATACAATAGAGATTAATGTGAACAAACCATATTTCATGTGGCTACTACACAGGGGATATTATGTACAGTTTTTGTACATAGGTTAAAAGTTACATAGGCGGTCCTAGTATGTTCCCTGGGTTAATTAACAAGCCAGCCAGTCATCAGGGACTTGCCCATGACATAACTAAGGGAGGTTTAAGATTAAAAAAAGGTATGGTAGCGTTTTTCCTTTTATCAGACTTGGGGAATCAATTCTAAGTTACGCCTGGACCTACATTTTCCTGCCTAGAACTGCCTCCTCCCTCCTGGTCCAGAACAATCCAAGTGTAATTCTGTTTTTTTCTTTTTTATTATGACTTTGCAGTACACATTTGTCTATGTAATCTGTAAAGGCGCTTATCCACTTGCCGACAATGAATGACTGAACAATATTGTTATCGTTCAGTTGTTCATTATACTGAGCAGTGCCCACACTGAACGATATGTCGTTCAGTGCAGGCACCCTCCCTCATCCCCGACCATGCACAACCTAATGATATCGTCATGTTGACCGCCATGTTCGGGCGATGAGTGATGCAGACAATGGCCAGCGGGAACGCGCATCACTAGTCATTGCCTACATTTTTCTGCACGATTACTGTATGATTAATGAGCAATTGAACTATAACGATGTTGGAATCATTCAATTGCTAATTTTTCTCGGCAAGTGGATATGCGCCTTAACTCTTTATTTATACTATTTTTTTGTAAGCATCGTACTTCCTTTGTAAATAACGTGTTGATTCATTAGTCTATTTTCAATTATGCCCCGGAACCCAGTCTCCACATAAGCTATTAGATCACTATGGTTCTGCTATTACTTTTATTGTTTGCTAGAAGCAGGGGGAGACCAACTAAGTGCTAAGAGACTGCACAATTGTGATTGAGTGTTAGGAAACTTGTAGCCTCTTTGTGTATTTTTCCATGGGTGGTGGCAGAGAGGTGTATTGTATAATGGGCAGAGTGAAAGAATATTCATTGATTATAGATGGGGTTGGGCATCTGCATGATTGCTATCCTGTCAGTAGTGTAGTACCAGTCAGGATGATAGTTATTGGCTCTGACCCAGCGTTGCCAAACTCAGGGATGCCTATAGTTGGGGATGTAGTATCTCAGCTGTCGGGATTCCGATGCTCAAAATTCCATCGCCGGAATCCTGACACCAGTCAGAATCCACACCGCTAAAATCCCGAAGGTAAATATTGGGGTTAGGCACTAGGAGGAGGGTTAGAGTTAGGCTGAGGTGGGGGTGGGGGGAGGTTAGGTTTAAGCTGCTAGGGGGATTAGGTTTAGGCTGCAGGGAGGGAGGGTTAGGTTTAGCGGTAGAGTTAGGGTACTTACTGGCAGGTGTCGGTATCCTAAACCGATGACCGCCAGCTTCCCGTACCCAATCCTTGACAGTATCTATAAATGTCATAGCCTTGCTTCATTAAATCACTGATTAAATTGTTCCGGTTGGCACTTTCCCCTCTCCCCCCCTACTCTCTCCTTAATTTCTCACCTCCTTCCTTAATTGGTCTCTGTATTGTAATGCCTGCCATTATACTCATGTTCATGTATTTCTGTTCACTGTAACCTTCAATTCGATTATTTTGCATTCACCTTCTAATTGGGACTCCTTAACGGCTTATTTTCACATGATTTATTATCTCTAATTTTTCCTATGTACTGAAGTTCTCTCTGAGCGATGTTCGCACAACTGCGCATGCGTATGGGTCGTAATGCGCATGCACAAAGCCATTGTGGTCGGAAATCGTGCGCTTGTAAAACAGCGAGGGGCTGCTAATTTGATTGACAGAATGTACCGTTTGTGGGTGGTAACAGGGGAAGGTGCTTGAAAACGGGGGAGTGGAGATCCGAACGCAGGCGTGCCTAACGGTCAAAAGGGTGTTTAATTGGAGTGCATAATTAGTAAAGGAGCGTCATCGACCATGTCCCTTGGTTGTCTTTTAGCCTGAACTGCTCGCAGTGATAGCGGGAAGAAAATCCTACCACAAGCACTGCGAGCAGTTCAGATGCCTTTCGATGTTCCCGATTAATCTAATAAATACCGGAGATGACGTGTGATGCGAACGGCAAAGTGGCGACTTTACAAAATAGAGAGCGCATTTTTCGGACGCTCGCTCATAGAGGTGTCAACACACCGCAAAGAGCGAGCGCTCAATTTAAATATCCCGCTCCTTTTTAAGAACGAGCGTCCGCAAATAGCGTCCGGGTCTGAATCAGGCCCTGAGTTTGAGAACCTGTGATCTAAAGTGACAGGAGCCTTTCAATTGTTTGTGCAGCTGGGTGCGAGTGCCGTGGGTGCCCATCACTTACAGCGGATTTCTGCTTGCACTGTCAGAAATGTGTCTAAAGTAGGGCTTTTGGGCACCTTAACTGCAGGGCGCCATGTAGTTTGCACGGGAAAAGCCAGCTAATCCCAGTGCATATGGGTGCGGGAATGTGGCACTCACACAAAATGGCACAAACAATTGAACACCTCCTTAAGTAGCTTTAGGTTTATGGTTAGGGTTATGTTACATTTAGGAATATTAACAGTTGGAGGGTGAACTGGGAACAATAAATGAAGTGTTTTAAAAGACTCCATTTACGAGGAGGGCAGGCATGCTGGTTCACTTAAAATAATATATGCTACAATTGTCTTCCTAGACAGCAAAGTGCTAAGAGGTCTCTGTGTACTGATCAAGGCTAAACTTCCAGGAAGTCCCCTAATGGTTCTATAGGACATGGGAAATAGCCCCTTTTATTAAATCATGGTTCATGCAGAACCCTAGCGCTGTTTACACCCGTTATGCTTTTGATCTTCGTTAGCAACTATTTTAGTGGTCGACTATTTTTGGCATTAGTAATAGTGTCACAATAGAGTGGGAGGGGAATGCTGTTCCCAGAGAGAATATGATGTGTTCACAAACTAGAGCTGAATGTATCATTATTCCTTAGGAAATGTCATTTTCTTCTGCCCTCCTTGCAGATGAGAGACATTAAGCGTGGCTCCTGCTCCTTTGATGCAAACATCATCGTATGACCTGACAGCCATCGGAGACATGAATAACCTAGCGACATTGCAGTGTTTGCAGGGCACTATATTAAGTACAGCCAGGAGATGTAAGCATGTCAGGTCTGCGGTGTCCACATCATCCATGATTATGCTCTTGCAGCAGTATGAGCTGCTGACAGGTTTAGGAGAGCATTCTTCAGTCCTGAGCTCGTTATGGAAGTTTGCTCTCTCTCTCTCCACCTGCTACTGCTGACAGGCTGAGCGAATGCAGTGAGGAGATAAACAGGCGGGAGGGCGCGCAGGCTGGCAGGGGGGAGGGAAATCATATAGGAACGCATCATTAAGGGTTAACGTAATAGGTATAATGAAATGGTGGTCTGATAAAAGGCAGAAGTTATACATTTATACCGCACATGTAAATTTGGCAACTACACTTATAAAGTAAGTAAAATATAAATTTTAACATTCACACATTTCAGACCTGGTCTTGTTGAGAAATACCGTATTCACGGGACAGACGGCAAAGGGAAGCAGTGGATACTCCCTGGGTCACCTTCATAGAGCAGGTAATGAGAGGCTATCAGGCCTTCCAACTGCGCTGCGGTCATTTCAGCACAGAGTCTCCTCATTATTCTTATAGGGATTTCCACAGGAATATACAGTTACACAACGCGGTGATGTCAGGGAACAGGTTGTACTGGGAACTATTTTGCTGTAAGTGCTGATGCAGATTTGTACAGTATGACCCTTCATTAGCGGCTTCTTCTATCAATGACAATTAGCTAGGAATCGAAGTGTTAAACTGCACATCAGCACTCCTGTAATCTTATCCCAAGCGACAAGAGATTAATTCAGATTTAGGAAGGCTGAGGCTTGCTGGATGTTATAAGATACAAGTCCCAGCATAGTGGCCTCCAACCAGGGCGCAATCTGTGTAGAGTTTGTATGTTCTCAACACACTGGTAGAATAATTAGCTTCTGATTAAAAAAATAATAATAACCCCCGTGTGTGTATACACATCCACGTGATTGGGGATATAGATTGTAAACTCCATTGGGACAGGGGACGTGAAGTAAAGTGTAATGTAAAGTGCTGCGTAATGTGTGTGCGCTATAAAAAATAACAAATAGAAATGGGAATGGCGCTCAATAGGTGAACTTGATGTTGGCCTTAGGGGACAACACCCACCCTTACTGATACTTTATCTATAATGCGTTATGCAAGACCAAGACACGCCTCTGCACCAGCGCTAATGTAATGGGGGCTACACACACATACATACATACATACATACATACATGTACGGCCCAGATTCCACATTCTGCTGCTTATCGATGATCGGCGACCAGCCTGCAGCTTAGGGTAAACAGCATGTTAAAAATCCCCAACTCGCTGATCCTGATCATTTTTTGGTCATAATCGGAGGATCCAGAATTTCCAACATGTTGGATTTCCCCGATTCCCCTAACCCAGCAGATCGGGGGATTGGGGCAATCCATACTTGCCTACCCTCCCGATTTGGTCGGGAGCCTCCCGAAAATCGGGTGCCGCTCCCGACCTCCCGGGAAGGCAGGCAATTCTCCCGGCTGCTGCCCAACCCTCCTATCCCCCCAGCAATGACCCCTGCAACCCCCGCAGCGGGGGGGGCGGTGACGCGATTCGCGTCATTTTGGCCCTGCCCCCTGCTACACAATGCCTATTTTATCGGCATTGCATAGCGGGGGCGGGGCCAAACTGACGTGATCGCATGACCCCGCCCCACCATGCCTTTAAGTGATGTCACCCGCCCGGCAACTCCCCCTTGTACCGGCCACGCCCCCCACTGTCCTGCCGATCTGGCTGCTCCCTCCCGGAAGGAGCAGCCAGAAAGTCGGCAGGTATGGGGCAATCCACTGCAGATGTATGGGCCCCATAAGTGCCAGTCTTATTCTTTATAATAATGCTCGTTTTTTGCCACACAAGCCTTCAGCAGCTTGTTTCACCCCCTCAAGCTCTCACCCACACAAGGAGAAATGACCAGGAACTAAATCGGATGAGTAAATATCTCACCTAAACCGGATAGCAATATAGTGCCCAGATATACCCAGATACTGTGCCCTCTGTGTTACCTGAGGCAGACGACTAT
The DNA here is from genome assembly GCA_031769625.1 of Taudactylus pleione. Classification (NCBI taxonomy): domain Eukaryota; kingdom Metazoa; phylum Chordata; class Amphibia; order Anura; family Myobatrachidae; genus Taudactylus; species Taudactylus pleione. Next base: position 712,313 of record JAUIMM010000461.1, on the reverse strand, counting down.
TGTGAAGAGACAAGGGGAAAGGATTACACGCCTCATGAATCAAGATATAGGGGTACATTTACTAAAGTGAGAGTTTTTAGAAGTGGAGATGTTGTCCATAGCAACCACTCAGATTCTACTTAACATTTATCTAGCACCTTCTTTGGTTGCTAAGTAGAATCTGAGTGGTTGCTATGGACAACATATCCACTTCTAAAAACTCTCACTTTAGTAAATTTACCCCATAGAGTGGAATACAAACAAATATACACAATCTGGCACATTTCACTAGAGTGACTCTTAAATCAACATATTCAACAGGATCGTATGGGACTTCTATCTCAATACATCCTATTTTTTTTTTTTTCTTCACAGAAGAGCACATGGCACATTTTGTTGCATGAAAAAAACCTGCCTGGCAAGTGCATGAATACATTGTTCCCAGCTAATTTACCTGAAGATATCGACGGCCCAATCAGGACGCAGCCATTTTGTGGGCTGAACCAAAATGTATGAGGCTGCCGATCAAAGTGCTGTTTACCTCATGAATCGGCATGTTGTCTGAATGTTGGTACACCAAATGGTTTGCACTGTGCAGGGAGCATGGTGTTTTCCATTTTTATTTCTGCAATACCCTTTAATCAATGTCCATTCATATACATAAAAAAATAATAATTAAACACACTGTACTTAATACAACTGAACTGTGCACTGGGTTCTGATCGGTTTCATAAACTGGTATGTGCTGCCCCCTAGTGACCAATGTGAAATGTGCTCTCATACAATAATCCGAGACTGAAGAAAAGGAAATCAATGCCTCAGCAAGCATTAAAATGCCAGTTTATTGCACATTCAGGATCTGTACAGATTTCTATAAATAAGAAAGACCTGGATATTTACATCGTGCTCTCCATGCAGTAGTGGGCAGTGCTAGGAAGGGGGGAGAGCTGCTGGGTTCACATTGAGAATATTTACATTCTGTACCGTTAGGGTACCAACATCTGCTCAATAATCCACAAAACGCGTTAGCTCATTCGCTTCTAGAAGCCCGACAAGGTGTGCCGCGGTTCAGTCCTTTCCATCAGCACATGGGGTTCCTGAAGCACATTTTGCTTGAATATCAGACGCAGGATTAAGTGTGGGGAGCTGGGGGAAAGCATCAGGTTTTTCTGTAGACCTCCCCAAAACGGAAATGGCCTGAAAAGTCATCCTATATTACCGGTCAGCGACATAAACACTAGCACAGGACAGGACGCAGGAATGTGAATGAATACAACATTTGTATCGTCCCGGAAGAGTTGTGCCAGGGGCCAGTAACACGCAAAGCACACAACACGAAAAGCAGAAGGGGGTGGGGCGTAAAAGGTGGTCACAACACGTAGTACAATTACTACAAGGGTATTTGAGTGGGCTCCAGATACAGGAGAAGGAATGTCATTGTAAAACGCCAACGTAACAGCTGTCAGCGGAGCGGGACAGGGCACGGCAGACATGAAGTGTGTGGTCAGAGGTTGCTTTGGGGAGGAGCGAGATGGTTGTCAGCTGGATACAGGCCGAGGGGGTCTGCTCTTCGCCTCTTCCTTCCCTCGTATAGCAGCCACATAGGAGAAGAGACACAGGACAGAATAGCAGATCTCATGGGCCTGTTAATAGGCAGAGAGTGAGATGGTGAGATGAGACTAATACATTCTTTCCTCAAAATTTCCAGCCAACTGGGGGCAATTCAATTGTTTTTTTTTGGGGGGGGGGGCGGCTATTTGTTTTGGGCGCCCGACAGAGTAACTCAATTGTTGCACCATTCAGGCAAGATAGCCAGAGACGCCGGCACTTCTGCTCGCACAATAACGTGTGATAAACCTGTGGTTAGGGCGCTCATACAGCAGTACGGGTGCCCCAACCAGTACTTTAGACGGGTTTTGCGCGGCTAAACCTGCTCTATCTGGGCGCAAAGACCGCGGTAATCAATGGGCGCCCAGAACAATTAAATTGCACCACTGGGCGCCCATTAATTATCGCCGCCCACAAAACAATTGAATTGCCCCTGAATATGGCTACAGTATACAGATATATTATATTAAAACATTCTATATTAGTCTGTAAGAGCACGGGGAAGCATGTATTTTCGTGATTAACGTGCATTTCCAGCAATGGCCTTGTTTTTAATAGTAGACCAGGTATGTAAACACAGTGAAGGCAGCCATTTTGTTGAAGCCTATACTCATAGGAATACAGACTATATATTTATTAGCAACTAGTAGCATCACTTAGGTTTCCAGTGAATTGACAGGCTAAACACAATTGTCTGCTTCTACTGTGTGTGTGTTGGTGATGGGTAGAACTCAAATATCATCAGACGATTGCAGCACAAGCTGGCAGTGCAAATCCATTAAGAATACACATTATCACATCTGTTTTCATGGCTGGCGGTATGATCACACAGATGCTGCTATACAGATAAATGAAATGCTCTCTACAATCCACTGTGCTCTCACATTTTACTTCTCAGTGATGATACTGGAAAGTGTTGCTATTTTTAAGCTAACGAGCCATCAATAACTCTTCAGCTCAGTCTGCCCAGTGCTGCAATTACAGTCAAGAGTGATATCATCGAAGTGTCAGATTCACAGGAGCGTTAATGGAGTCACCATATGGGTGGGTTAGTATAACACATTGCAGGGGGGTGACTGGGGAGGCACGTAATGTCACTGTTTAATCCGGACTTCAGCTGCAATTTATTCAGATTCAATAATACAACAAAACTACTCTTATGTCTGTCTGACATTTGTTTTACTGAAATCCTTTTATTATTAACTAGTATTTTGGACCATCAGTCGCTGGATCGCTGGCTATTCTGCCTGGCATTGCAGGTTTTTTCCCCCTTCCTATCACTCTACGCTTACCCTCCTCTCTATCCCCCTTCTATGGCTCATTCTTTACCTCTTCAAACCTATATCTCTTTTTTCTCCTGTCTCTTTTCTTGCCGTTGTGTTTTTGTCTCTCTCCGTTTACTGTGGTTTGTCTCCTTTGCTCAGAATTTTTGTATTTTAAATATTTGGCATGGGAAGTAGCAGTATGCCCCTATTGGCAGTGAGCGGTGGAGAGGGGGGCACGTGCACGCCTCCGTGCAGCTCTCACTGTGCATCACCGGAATAGACATAGTTGCTTATACAAGAGATGTAACAAAGAGAGATTCAATTATCAGGCATTCTGCTAGTTGGCAAAATTTGTTCCAGCATTGCAACTAGTGTATTAGTCACTCTCCTGAAAGAACAGGGAATATTGATCAATAAGGACAGGCCCCATTCAGGGTAATAGCAATGTGATCATACGTCCTGGGGTGGCCGCCCACACGTGACATCGTCATCACGCTGGGCTGCTCTCAAGGTACCTTATGAGCCAAATACGGGTGCAGCGACAGTGCTGCCCCCTAGGCCCTGCACAGTGGCACTGCTCACAGGCCCATAGTTACAGACCTGGTCTCATTCCTGCTTCATTGCCTTGTAGTGTTATACATGACAGAAATTAAAAAGTATAAAACTGATAACACTGGGGCACGACCAGAGAAGACGGATAATAAACAGCAGTAAACAAACATGAACAGTGATTTCAACGCATTAGTCCAGCTATAATTTGTGATCTTTAGTTGTCCTTCACTGGTTTTTTGACCCAGACTGCCCAAGTCCCCGACCAATATAATTCTTACAGTAGCCGAAAGGACAGCTGCCCCCACACTTACCATAGGGGTCTTGTATCGATGGCTCACCACTTCTTTAGTTTCAGGAACTAAAATCGGATCCAAGAGACAAAACAGAAAGTTCAAACACACAGAGAGAAAACATGACACCAGTGGGAGACACGTCACACCCCAGCCAGGGGCTATTTAGGAAACCCAGGGGACAAGGTAAATGGTGACAGACATGACGACACCAAGGATTTCAGACCACAGGGTCACAATGATAGCAGAGAACCAAGTAGCACAATGACACCCAGGAAAGCAAGGTCAGTAGAACCAATTAAAGCAAGCGTCATAATAACTCAGCTTGATATGCAAGCCCACGAGTTCTTACCAATGCCAGTAAATTAGTTTCATTAAAATACTATAACTAAAGTTAGTATGGTTATATAGTGTTGAATTAGTAGGAACAAATGACACATAGAACAGCTCAACTTTTCCCAATGTTATGTGGGGTACACACTTGGACATATCATTAGATCTGCCGACTGATCTAACGTTTTGGCAAGGTTATGCACAAACGACCTAGTGTATACACACTTGCCAATCGGCTGCCCAATATGTCGGGCAGAAGGACCAGCTGTGATGTCATTATGGCTGGTTCCTGCGGCCAGCATAAGAATCGGTAGGTCGTGTGTGTCCACTCAAGCAGATGTGAGATATATATCTGTGCAGCACGGCCGATTCAAAATATCCGTGAAAGACGTCTTTCACGGATATTTTGCGTATACATACTGCCAGGTGGACTGAACGATGTATATCGGCTTTTCGGCTGTACGAATGATATATCGCCTAGTGTGTACCCAGCATTAGCTATTAATCGAATAGAAAACAATAAACGGGTGCTGTCACAGATGGAAGATTCCAGTTAGGAACTTTAAAGTGTCAGAAAGTAAAGCATGGGTGTAGCTGTAGATCGAGTTCGAGGCTGGGAAGGACCAGCATCACCGGCCGTCTAAGCTAGAGGCACAGGAGACAGATTAATCAGCTTGATTCAATTTAGCATCAGATATATTAGGGTAACTGGGTCACACCAGGTAACATCTATTAGGGCGAGCCAGTTTTAGAATGAATAGAAATACATTTGTGAATACAAATTAGCTTCCCAGCACCAAACCGTGAGACATTAAGGAAGAAGGATGTGTGTACAGTCACGGATACAATAAAAGGCATAACACAAATGAGTAAGACAACATCGGGAAGCTGGGAAGACAAACTGGAGTATACCCCTGAACATTTAGTGATATTTACAGAAAGATGGAGCCAGATTATTTTATATAAACAGAGTAATCAGACACCTGTCACGTAGGGCAACGATCAGGCGTCTGCATCTACCCACATTGCACACACATAGCCTTGTGCAGTGCCTTGCAAAAGTATTCACCCCCTTTGCATTTTTCATATTTTGTTGCCTCACAACCTGGAATTAAAATTAATTGTTTGAAGGTGTGCATCATTTCATCCACAGAACATGCCAACAACTGTGAAGTTGTGTGTTTTTTTATATTGTGAATCAAACAACATTTAAGACAACATAACAGAAAACTTCAGCGTGCATAACTATTCACCCCCCTAAAGTCAGTACTTTGTCGAGCCACCTTTTGCGGCTACAGCTGCAAGTCGCTTTGGATAAGTCTATGAGCTTGCCACATCTTGCCCCTGGGATTTTTGCCTATTCCTCAAGGCAAAACTGCTCCAGCTCCTTCATGTTGGATGGTTTCCGCTTGTGAACAGCAATCTTCAAGTCTGACCACAGATTCTCAATTGGTTTGAGATCTGGGCTTTGATTTGGCCATTCCAGCACATTTAAATGTTTCCCCTTAAACCACTGGAGTGTTGCTTTAGCAGTATGCTTCGGGCCATTGTCCTGCTGGAAGGTGAACCTCTGTCCCAGTCTCAAATCACAGGCAGACTGAACAGGTTTTGCTCAAGAATATCCCTGTATTTAGCACCATCCATCGTTCCCTCGACTCAAATCAGTTTCCCAGTCCCTGCTGCTGATAAACATCCCCACAGTGAAACATGGTGGTGGCAGTATCATGCTGTGGGGATGTTTTTTTGGGGTGATGGGATGTGTTGGGTTTGCGCCAGACATAGCGTTTTCCTTGGTGGCCAAAAAGTTCAATTTTAGTCTCATCTGACCAGAGCACCTTCCTCCATACATTTGGGGAGTCGCCCACATGCCTTTTGTGTCAAATCATGTCTTCTTAATTTTTATCACTAAGTAATGGCTTTTTTTTCTGGCCACTCTTCCATAAAACCCAGCTCTATGGAGTGTACGGCTTATTGTGGTCACATGCACAGACACACCAGTCTCTGCTGTGGAACTCTGCAGCTCCTTCAGGGTTACCTTTGGTCTCTGTGTTGCCTCTCTGATTAATGCCCTCCTTGCCCGGTCTGTGAGTTTTGGTGGGCAGCCCTCTCTTGGCAGGTTTGTTGTGGTACCATGTTCTTTCCATTTGATGATGATGGATTTGATGGTGCTCGGGGGATCATCAAAGATGTGTATGTTTTTTTATAACCCAACCCAGAATTGTACTTCTCAACAACTTTGTCCCTGACTTGTTTGGAGAGCTCCTTTCATAGTGTGATGCCTCTTGCTTAGTGGTGATGCAGCCTCTGGGGCCTTTCAGAAAAGGTGAGTTTATACTGACACATCATGTGACATTTAGATTTCACACAGGTGGACTTAATTTCACTAATTATGTGACTTCTGAAGGTAATGGGTTGCACCAGAACTTTTGAGGGGCTTCATAGCAAAGGGGGTGATTACATATGCACATGCCAATTTTCAGAATTTTATTTATAAAGATTCTTTTTTATATATATTTTTCTCATTTCACCAAATTAGACTATTTTGTGCAGATCCTTCACAAAAAATTCAGATTAAAAAAATAAATAAATTACAGGTTATGTAACAAAAAAGGTAAAAAGCCAAGGGGGTGAATACTTTTGCAAGGCACTGTATGTTAGTGGGAATGGGTTGCACAGTGCAGTCTTCCATATTTAGTACATATTACACATCCCAGGCTCATGACGCATAGCTAAGAGAATCTGGCTCGCATATGTGTGCGTTATGAATTACGGTCACAAAATTATTAAAGTATTTTTTATTTATTTTTAAGGAGACCTGCAGCAGGTGCAAGAGCTAGGATCGTTTCAGGCACGGCCTTTATTTACACTTCTCAAACTTTTCTTTTCAGTTTCCTAGAAACCTGAAGACCCAAACTCGAGAGTCTATGTCGATGCACACTTTTAAATACAGACGCCGCCATTTACATCCAGATGGGCGTTTTTAAAGCTGTGGGCTACATGTACTAAGGCTCCACTCCTGTTTTGCCTATTATCGTGAAGAGCCATATATAAAAAGACCGGGTTTGCCGATAAGTGATTACTCCGGCAGATTGTGCAGACGCTTAGCGGGTCTTTACTCATGTCTGCGCATTCGCAAAAAAAAAAAAAACACGACCGCACATGCGCCGAGGAAGCTGATGCTGTATGGAAACATCCCCCCCCTCCTCTTTGTACATGTATCCCCATATTTTTTTTTATTTAAGAAAACATAATGCATCAATGTGAACAAATCCTAGTGCTTGCCCCCACTGCATTTCACCTAGAATGGAATTCATCTTGAATTTTAATAGTTTAATTAATTTAAACTACGAAAGAAAACAGCTTGTGCTAACTTTATCTACAAGGTCAACATTTTCCTTGTTCCTTAATTCACGACATACACACTGAAATGTTTAGACTCTATGGGGGTCTATTTACTAAGCTGTTAGGAGATAAAGTGAACAGAGGTAAGGTACCAGCCAATCAGCTCCTAACTGCCATGTCACAGGCTGTGTTTGAAAAATGGCAGTTAGGAGCTGATTGGCTGGTACCTTATCACCGTTCACTTTATCTCCTAACAAAGCTTAGCCAATAGACCCTTATGTAACATAAGGGCATCTAAGAGTGGACGGGATGTACATTTAAAATGACCTTCTCTTTTGAGCTATACAGCTGTTAAACATTCTGCTTGACATCTGCAAAAAAAAAATCTGTGTGCGACTAGTTCACTACATAACGATAATGATGGGACCACCTCTCTTCTTTGGGGGGCTAAAAGTAACAGAAACTGGAAGGAGGTACAGGTCATTTAAGAGTAGCACTGGTGCCCTGAACATGCCCATCCACCCACGCTGACTGAAGAGACTCTGCCAAGGTAGAACATTACCTGATTTGGAGGAGGAAGGTTTTCATAGCTGCCACGGGCAGACGAAGCACATATTTTACAGCAGTAACTCAGAGACCCTGGGGAGACCTTTGGGATGTTCCCTCAAAAACCTAAACCCCCTGCCGCCCTCCTTTTATTCTAAGTCTGGGGATCCCGAATCCTGAGTTACTGCCACAGCTATACAGACCCAGCGGCACAAGGATGGTAATTACCAAATTCCTCCAAGACAAAGATGCCCCGTACAGTGTTACACTTTTTTATGTGATTCAGCTGTATAAAAACCTGGAGGAGAAAGGGGACAGAGAGATGGGAAGGAAAGGGAAAAGAGGAGGAAATGAATGAAGGAGAAAAAAAAAAAAGTAAAAAAAGAGAACGAAAGAAGGAATAAGTAAGGGGACGGAAGCGGGAGGGGAAAGGGAAGCATGGACAGGCGGGTTTATGACGGAGAGGAAGAGACAGGAAGAAGATCGGGAAGTAGATTTTGAGGGAAGGGAGAGAGACAGAAGGCACTGGTTAATTTTTGGTATCCAGGGGTTTCACTTGTGGTCACAACATTTCTGTAACAGAGTTAATGTGTGAAGGGGAGAAACAGCTTTGGAATAATGGGGAGACATATCCTAACACAGCACATTATCAGGAGATAAACCATAACTAAAGCCGGGGGGGGGGGGGGAGGGGGGAGAATGTGTTGGAGGTAAGACGGGAGGTAGCACAGACAGCTCAAAACTAACGGGAGAGGAACAGCAGCGAGAAGCAAAGATGGCGGTAGAGTGAGTACCTTCCGCTCCTTGCAGGAGGAGTGAGCGTGGGAGAGAAATGAGACTGTTAGTGACACAGCGAGACCACACCTCCCCTCACTTCCTAGAACCCCCAGCAACACACAGCCCAGACCAAAGACATCAACACGGGGAGGCCGGGAAAAAGCAGCCCCGTTATCAAATCCATCCCTGCTCCTCACCCAGCACGGAGCGCAGGCCTTTGCTCAGACGGCAATGAAAGGGAAATCATTGGCTCTTACTGTGACCTGCAGCTTGAGTGTATGGACCGCCTAGGGCAAAATGCTCACTTATGAGTGGACATTTGGAGCCACTGGACACGATTAAGTTCACAAGCAGAACAGTGATGGTGCCTGGTATTTTTTATTTATTCTCTGTTGCCCTATGAATAAGTTCACTTCTAACATGACATGAAAAACTGAATGATGCCTAAATGACCTGCTGAGCCCTGGGTGACTTTGTGATGACTTGCAGACCACCATCACCCAAGGTGACCTTGATATTACATTTTGTCCCCTGGGTGACCGAGGATGAGCTGCGTATGGAGGGTCAGCGCTGGAAGAGGTCAGCCCGAGCCAGGGTAGGGTTACAAAGAGACAGCATCAGACATCCCCCCCCCCCCCCCTTCCCTGCAGGCAGAGGGCAGCATGGAGCATAGACAGCAAGACAGAGCACATGTCACACAGCTACGGCAAGCGGAGGAAACACAGATTGAGAGGCAGAGGGAGCTCAAGATATGGGGTACCCGGCACGCTGCATCCCCAGACACTACAATACTGCACACTCTTGTACCAGTATGACTGCACTGCAAACACCAGCTTACACACACGTAATGGGGTTCTGCGGATAAGACGTAACTCATGAAACATGAAGCAAACAGAAGTACTGGACTTGTCACTTTACACACACACGTAACATCCATGTCACCATTCTCCTAACAAAAAAAAAATCGCACCACAACTCCACGCAAGCATCAATCACTATGAAGTCAGAAGAGGAAGGAACCTTAATGTGTGGATACAAGTCATGTTCACAGCTAGCTTTTCCTGCACCCTCCCCGTTGCACGCTTGCTCACTCTACTCCCTACCATGCACATACTCCCCTCCATGTTCACACTCCCCTCATACCTGACTGTGCATGAATTTCAGGTTAATTCCTTCCAGGGTCACCTGCAGAAGACCCCCTTCCCCAGTCTTCATGTCCTGAACTGGGAATTCGCCGCCAAGCTCTGGGCCTGTGGGAGAAGACAGGAACAGACAGTGATAAATCCCACAACGAGCAGGGTAAATGTGACCATGTAATAACCCCCTACCCCCAGTGCCCCGTAGCACACATTATAGCAGCAGTGATGACTGCAGGTGGAATGATCTACAGCAGGGGATAGGCAACCTTTGGGCACTCCTATGCTAAAAGTGTGTCAGAGCATGCTGGGATGCGTAGTTCCACAGCTGGAGGGCCACAGATTGCCTAACCCTGATCTATAGGTCTATTAAAAAAAAATAAAAAATAAATCACCAAAAAAAGAAGAAGAAGCTATTGATAACCCATCAAGGTTTAAAAGGACCATGGGAAAATAATAGTGACAATGAATCCATTATGTGTCTGTAAAAACAACACTGGCCTATCCTGTCTGACCACATAGCTGGGAGACCACATGGAGACCTGTTATGCTTGGAAGAGGATTGTGTACTCCGGCTGATAGCAGCTGTCTTTTACATTATTATGAACAGATCATAAATGCTCTTTGTGCTCATTTTAGGGCCAAACGCATATTGGCCAATATAATGGAAATACAATTATTTGGGAGCAAGTGTTTATTTTTCTGACACTGAGGACTACAAAAAAAAAAAAAAAAAAAAGCACAGATGTTTTTTAATACTGAGATGCAGCTGTTTTCACATATAAAATATACTTCCATGTGCGCATGGTGAATGATTTGAGAGGCAGCTTACAAGTCAACAGATTTCCCAATTTTGGAGTCAACCACCATTTCCATTGGAGTCTACTGAAGGAACGGCATCACCACGGAAGTATAGACTTCTGCACATATCAGGGAAATTAGCGCGCTCTGATTCTGCGGGTATGTTGGAGGGAGGCATGTCTCAGTCGGAGACAGGGGTGCAATATCAGTTATCTACGGGAAGCCGACGGACGTAATCCCGACCACCGGCTTCCTGACTGTCTAATCCCAGCAAGTGTCTAATGACAGGCGTTGAAACGCCGGGGGCCCGACACCCGGCTTAACGATCGAAAGTAAGCTGGGCGCGGACAGCCGCGGGGGTGGGGTGGGGAGCCTTAGGTTAGGGGCTCCCGGGGGGGGATTTAGGGTTAGGCACCCCCCGGGAGGTTAGGGTCAGGCTAGGGCAGGGGTCAGGGAAGTTTTTTACCTTTTATCCCAAAATATATTTAGATACGCCGACGTTACCTCCTTGATTTGAAAGGAAGGAAAACATATAGTAATGCCCCCATAGTTATGCCCCTGTAGTAGTGTCCCCATATAATGCCCCTGTAGTAGTGCCCCCATATAATGCTCCTGTATGCCCCCATATAATGCTCCTGTAGTAGTGCCTCCATATAATGCCCCTGTAGTAGTGCCCCTTGTACAAAAAAACAAAAACACTTACCTTAATTCCCGCTCCTGCATCCGCCGCCGTCCTGTCCGCCCGGCTGCTCCTCGAAACCATGGGAGAGACGTCATGACATCTCTCCCATAGTGCGCATGGAGAGAGCCGGAAGCTGGAGTTCAGAAGAGAACTCCAGCCTCCGGCTAACGCGGTGCTGAAGGGAAGGAGCTGGATGCCCGCTGGTAATAACATCTCAGCAGGCGTCCGGCTCAGAGCCTCCCTGCGGCACAGCCGGGCATGCATATGAAGCATCCTGTATTATAGAATGATTCATATGCATGCCCGGCAGTCCAACCATTACCCCCATGAATTTAATTTTTACCCCATGTGGGGTAATTTACCCCTGTTCCCTGACCACTGGGCTAGGGGAAGGGGGGGGGACAACACCCTCTTAGCTCATGATAGCCCCTTACCGGAAACTTGCAAAGGTATTCCTGGACAGCAAGGAATGGTCAGTTATCAATAGAGGAACTACCCAATACCGCTATAAATGCTGGTCTGCGGGAGAATACACCTTCTCTAAAAAACCTGGACTTCCCAGAGTTAGCCCACTGGTAAGATGATCATGTACATCTGTAACACAACCAAATTACTTATTGCCAAAGTGTTAAAAACATAAAACCCCTCTCACCCTCATACACTGCCCTTCTAAACCTTATCTGGCATATACTTTCAATGGAGTATATTACTGCCCTGCTCAATGACATCTTCCCTAAAGATCACAGAATATGGGAACCTTACTGTCAATTTAAGAGTTCCCCTGTCCCGGTGCTGGCATGAGGCTTGATATCTTTATCTATTTACCCTATTCTGTTCTCCCCCCTGCACCTCGTCCGATGTAGCAGACACAGAAGAGGGGAGGAGTGATGGTCCAATAATCCATTCACTGCCTGGAGTCAACTGAGCGACGGTCTGGAGGATCAGACAAGTGTGATAGCCCAATGATCCAGAACGTTTTTGAGCCATTTACCGATGATGAGCGATCATCGTTCAGGGCAAAACATTGATTAATAATCGCTCCTGTTTCCTTGGCTGATCCGAATGATTGTCGTTCAGTGCAAGGTTGGCTTTAGGTGAAGAGAATAAAAATACAGGCTTACAGACCTTTTAAAAAGGAAGGTGCGGATGGGTGTAGCTGGACTCACCTGGTTTAATGCTTTGTTGCCGGGCTGCTGCTCGCTCCATACTCTCCTTTACACAGTAGTACAGCTCACGGCACTGCAGGGGAACAGGAATAAAACATAAGAAGAAAATGAACATGTGGGCTATTTAGAAATGGTCTGCTTACGCTGTTAGATCTCCATATAGGATTAGAGAGACCTCCACTAACTACATATAACTACTTTTCTCAGTCATTAAACTGTGCTGGCACCTGGAATCTTAATCAGGTCTGTAGATCTCCCCCCCCCCCCCCCCCCCCTCCTCTGTACCCGAAGGGTCTTAGCAAGTGCACGGGGGTTTTGAAGCTGCTTGTACACGGACCAGAGTAGGAAGAGTTACAGCATGGAAAACTGCTCACTCCAGATAGTTCTATGTAGAACCTCTGCCTGCATGAGTATCCAAGTGACCCTTGGTTACATGTCACTAAACTGTAAGCACTGCATGAATTGTACATCCCCAACCAAATATATCAGATATTTATAAGATAATGCCTAATCCTTTCATCCCCCCCCCCACCCACGGCTCACCTTCTTAGTGAAGAACTTGTTGAGTTGCGTCTCCTGCCCGTTTCTCCTCCACAAGCAAAGCACTTTCGTCTTGGGGCAGTAGGTCATGTTAATGAGCTTCTCATACCACCAGCGCTCGTACACGGCTCCGATGTTGCTACGTAATACGATGCAATCATCGCAAACCTGGAAGGTTAAGAGATGTCAGGGCTGGTGGACCTTTCACTGAGGAATAATGCTCTTTAACCTAGTCCTATAGCAGAGGAGCACCATTGAATGTGTGCAGTAGCTAGGCTGGGCTCCATTCCGTACAGAGTGGCAACGTGGGCATATCTGAACGCAGTGTAAAGTGAAAGGGGAAACCGGTTCCCCTCTTACACAAGAGCACATCAGCTCTCACCACTCTGGATAGGTGTAAAAATGCCATCCGGCTTGGTATATGACCCAGATACATGGCAAAACACAAGATAAGTAATGGCAAATGGAACCACACTCTTGCATGGAACCACGTAGGTAATTTTGCATCCATTCAGCTCCCCATTAGTTGGCTCATTTCCATGAAACCGATGCATCACTTACAAAAAAAATAAATAAAAATCTAAGAAAAGAAGAGTGAGCATATAAAGCTGCTAGAAAGTTATGCCACATACAGCTTTATATGTATGATCACTCTGCAGTTTCTTTACCCAGCTAGTGCTGTGACATGGGACGGAATGCAGGAGGAAGCAAGAAAAACTCCCTATGCTGCTCCACACCCTAGCAGAGCCAGGAGCACAGGGCTAAGTCCATGCGCTGTCTTGGGCAGAAGGCAATTCTACACATCAATAATGCAAAAGGAAAATGATCTAATGTGTCATAGCATCTCATAATCCCTATGGTATGTATCACCCCCCTACCACCACATTCTACTGACAACAGGCCTGACATGAAGTCCGACACAAGTTACCACACTGCGCAGGTGCTGCACCATGCATACACACCTTGACCTGGGAGGGTGGTGCACGGCCAGTTAAATCTGTCATTAAATTTAATGGGAATGGATTAATGATAAAACTGATAATTCCTTACCCGTCCTTGTTATGGCTCAATCCAAGACAGGTTTATCTCCATTGCCACTACTATTAAGTGATAATATACATATTGTTAATATGCCCTTAATTAGGCAGGCCATCACTATCTGGAGATTGGTCTCACGTCTATTACAAGCGGAGGGCATAGATCCAGAGACTCCTCTTGCTCATGCTAATTGTCTCAGGGAGCTGTCTGCCCTTCAGGTCGGAGAGGCCTCCTGTGGTCAGTGGGGTGTAGTGACTATTGGACAGATATTTCAGGCAGAAACTCCAAAATCCTTCCATCAATTGCGGCTAGAGTTAGATGTCCCCAATCATTTCTTCTTTAGATATCTACAGCTTAGACATGCTATCAATGCCCAGTTCTCTGAAGTCCCTTTGTCTATACAGGAGTCTCCCCTTAAAACTTTATTGCAATCTGCTAGTTCTAGCCGCTTAATAGCCGTGATTTACTCTAATCTAATGAACAAGCTTCATAAATCTGATCTATTATCTTTAAAGCAGCAATGGGAAAATGATATCGGTTTATTGGAGGAGGATGACTGGAGGGCAGCTCTTGCCAGCCCTCGCATTGCCACCACGTCTGTTAGATATCAGCAGATACAATACTTTATAATACACAGAGTATATATATGACACCCGCTAGATTATTAAGAATAGGGGGTAGGACGGATTCAAATTGTCCTACATGTAATGCATCCAAGGGGAACTTTTGGCACCTAATATGGTCATGTCCTTTGATAAATTCCTTTTGGCAAGGGGTATTCCGTGTGATTGTTTCTACGGGTATACCTCAAGATGTTCTTACCTCTAAGGCATGCATTCTGGCTGTGATTGATGCAGACACAATAGACAAATATGCCATACGATACACTACTAACCTCTGTACACTTGCCAAAGTATGCATAGCAAGGGATTGGATGGCAGCTACTGGGCCAAACCTGGAAACCTGGTTATCTCTGGTTGGGGCGGTTGCTGTGCACGAAAAGTGTGTGTATACCGCTAGAGACGCAGTGCAGAAGTATTACGTTACTTGGGAAAGATGGCTTGATTCTCCGCATTGTCGTTCAAGGATGGTGGTGACTAACATGTTAAATGTTTCGTTTCAAGATATACACCACGTTACAAGAATATTTTAATATTAGTATGTAACATGTTATTACCATATATGTATGTGTCAAAATAAAATAGTGGATGATTGACATCCATGCCTGAGAGGGAATACAATATTCATGTTATGTGGAGGGTGCGTAGAGAAACCACACACAATTATATTTTGGATTTTTGTATTGTTGTTTTTATTGTGTTTATAGAATGTAAACTTATTGTATACTTGAAAATTAAGAAAAATGATTGGTTTAAAAAAAATCTGTCATTAAATTGGGCCTTTCTAGGTGTCCGCAGGATGGGCAGCTTGCGAACACATGCAAGACATCGGTTTTGTGGGAGTGTCATGGGTGTGGAGCCAGAATTCTGTGCTATTCCGAGATGTGCGTAAGGAGGGACGTCTGTTTCTAGCAGACCTTTTGCAGCCAGCAAGGGGCAGGTGCAAGTGCCAATACTAATGATGACGTCCGCTGATGCGACTATACGTATAAAGCCGTACGAATGCAACCATTAGCACAAGGTTGTAAATCTAACAGCCCTCTACACTTCCGGCCCAACATGAACAACAGGAAGTGAAGCTCTTGTACAGCTCACTAAATGGTCATAGACAGATAATGTGCACAATAAGCTAAGCAGAGCGTAGTCATGGCGGAGACTTTGATGTGCAGTAGTGCATGTTACATAGTAGTGTTACTTAGTTTAAATGTGCCTTAATAAAGGACGGTTCAGTAGCATGAACAGTTGGGATATTCAGGGTAAACGTGAATTTGGGAAGGCGAATAAACGGATGTAGAGTAACTGAACTGCCGCAGAGCATTTACACTACTCACCTCCATAAAGAACAGGTCTCCGCTAGTGTCAGTCCCAGCATGCACCACAAACGTTTGCTTCTTGATGTGACGACTTCCACTAGGGCGAATGCTGAGGTCACGGCCATTCTACATTTTAAATGACATCGTTAATTTTGATAACACCATGGAGTTTTGCAATACAGCTATGGCCCCCAAACATCTACGACGGATTGGGGGCAATTCCCCGTCTTGAAAGATCTCGATTCCCCCGATCATAACCGGATTTGTTATCATTGAGAATTTCCCCGACAGAACTACGATCATTTATGGCCACCGATCAGCGAATCGGGGAAATGCTCTTGAGATAATGGGCCCCTTTAGACTGAAAGCATCCAATATTTAGTATAGGCAATCCATGAACCGATCTAGCATCAGATCGCACGTATTATTTCATGTGTAAGGCTGCATAAAAATATATTGTTCATTCACCCAGCAGAGAGATTTTTATTTTTTTTATTCAATTCTGAACCCTTTAGTTCTTCCTTGTCCCCTCAATATTTGTCCTAGGCCAATATAAATGCATTCTTCATTCCAAGTCTCACCATATCTGTGACTCTGTCCAGCAGCTCGTTGATCTGTTGACTGTGCGTTAAACCAATGTGGCACTTTCCCAGGAGACGGCGGACCTTCCTCCGGAGATCAGTTTTATTTACCTGGATGAGGCAGAAGAGAGAGGTCATTACCCATTATGGACCAAGTTCACTTTAGATTTTAAGTTCTGAACAAAACTTGATAAAAAATAAGGGAACAATATCAAAATTCACAGTAGTGAACTGATAGGCTACTGTCTCAAGAGTACTGGTTGTTGCCGAGCAAATGGCTACATCCACTGTGTGTGGCAGCTGGTATAGATTAACTACTGAAACCATTAAAGCAGGAATAATGGTGCAATGAGATTACGCACCCATACATACAGAGAGCATTTTCTTATTAGACTTTGCAGATTCTTAGCAATGGCACCTCTGCCAACCGGGTGCACTCTGGACATGATCTGCAAAAATAACTTAAGCTGGGTACACATTTAACGATGTGTACCTAGTCGAACTGTTGTGCGTACGCACTTTCCGATGTTGGGTGCGACATTGTGACAACGGGGGCCATGCTGAATTTCGGCAGCGCGGCCCTCGTTGACGAAGTCGACCTTCGGACCTGCACGCGCGATGTCGCCGACGAAGCGGTCCCAGCGCATTGTCAGCGACATTGAGTGTACACACTAGACAATGTTGCCAACATGTCGTCCGATGAGACAAGAAGAACTCACTGGGTCTGATCTGGGGTCGGACGCTCTGCCAATGCCGGATGCAGCCGAGCGATGGTTTTCTTCTGCGCATGCGTTCAGCCACTGTACTAAAAGAGTCGCAGTTGCGACTGAAAGAGAGACAGTCTTGGAAATGTCTTGAAACTGTATTGAGTGCTCCTAGGCAGTGACTGGGAGGTAGGTGGCTATGCGGACGCATGGATATGGTCGGTCTTACGGGCGTGTTATGGGAGTGGTGCAAACGTATTGCTGAAGAGAATCTGCACCTAGAATGGGGCTGGTGTAAGTTACGGTGCGACTGAGGGTTGAATCTAAAAACGCTCAAAGTGGGAGTGTCAGTCCTTGTACAGTCAGACGGACCGCTGTACACCAGGGAAGGGTTTGTAGCGGTATTTGCATAAAGTCGATGTGCGACCAGGCAAAAGACACAGGCACAACGCCTCTGGGTCCAACTCGGAATCAAGCCCATTGTGTATTTTAGATATAGTGATCCCTTTCACAGGTATGAAATACACCAGTAGAGAGATCATCCCAGAGGAGGACAAACACCTAGAATCAAACTTTACCTTCACCATAACCATGAAGGCCACCATATTATGCAGAAGAGTGGACAGGAGCCGGTCCTCATCATCCTCCAGGCGTTTCCTGTCGTGATCGCCCAGAGAGAAATACCTACACAAAAAGAATAGTATCCGATCATTGTTCATCAAGTGAGCGGCACAAACAAAGCGCCGGGCGAAGGCGATGTCTCACCTGTCTATCATCTCCTGAGGGCCTTGGTCCATACCCATTCCCTCTCTCTCCAGCATCACCGCATCAAGGAACGCGTCTTCCCAGAACTGCATCTGGTCCCACAGTGTGGATCGCTCTTTACCTGAAATACACTCGAGCTTTACAGGAGAACCGACAATTATCTATAAGCATGCACACGCCGGTCACTAACTAGCTCACATGCACACGCCGGTCACTAACTAGCTCACATGCACACGCCGGTCACTAACTAGCTCACATGCACACGCCGGTCACTAACTAGCTCACATGCACACGCCGGTCACTAACTAGCTCACATGCACACGCCGGTCACTAACTAGCTCACATGCACACGCCGGTCACTAACTAGCTCGCATGCACACGCCGGTCACCAACTAGCTCCCATGCACACGCCGGTCACCAACTAGCTCGCATGCACACGCCGGTCACTAACTAGCTCGCATGCACACGCCTGTCACTAACTAGCTCGCATGCACACGCCGGTCACTAACTAGCTCGCATGCACACGCCGGTCACTAACTAGCTCGCATGCACACGCCGGTCACTAACTAGCTCGCATGCACACGCCGGTCACTAACTAGCTCGCATGCACACGCCGGTCACTAACTAGCTCACATGCACACGCCGGTCACTAACTAGCTCGCATGCACACGCCGGTCACTAACTAGCTCACATGCACACGCCGGTCACTAACTAGCTCGCATGCACACGCCGGTCACTAACTAGCTCACATGCACACGCCGGTCACTAACTAGCTCACATGCACACGCCGGTCACTAACTAGCTCACATGCACACGCCGGTCACTAACTAGCTCACATGCACAAACACACACATCACACATATGTCACATAAAACCACCACAACCTGCAATGATATGAAAATATATATATATTTGGCGTTGAGTCTTTTACTGACAGGAACATCCTTTAAATTTGCGTTTAATTTTCCACGAATCTGATTTACAAATCACTTTCTTTATTACGACCAGACTGGCACATTCCACACAAATAAACAGGAAGTATAATAATAAACTATACACTTTGATTGTAGAGAGTAATACTCTGCCATGGTAGGTTCTCATAGCCATTCATATTTGTGGGAAGTTCAATTCACAGACAACATTTCTGATTAGAATCTCCTGAAAATTGCCTGTGCGGAGACCATCACCCATCAGTGGCTAAATCCTCCACCAAGCGTTAACATATTAGTAAGAAAGGGTAAAGGCTACTCTGATACATGGGTGCCACGTCTAAGGGTGCTTGGGTACTCCCAATATGTGTGCTGCCACTAATCATGTCTATGCGTGGCACTTCCTATGCAGCGCCCTAACGGTGCCCCCACCCAGGTCCCTGGAGGCGGCAACGTCGCTGCCCCTGCATATGTCTAGCAGGATGCCTGGAACAGAACCGAGGCCAGTAGCGCTGCTTTAGTGCCACCCAGAGTGTGCAAATGATGCTGCGGGCATGCACCCTGCAGTGTGTAGAGTCGCCGAGAGCGTCCGAGCAGCTCTACAACGTCTCCTGCTGGTGGCCTTGTCCCCCCCTCCCATGATGTCACGGGGCGAGGGGGCGGAGCAGGGAGCTCTGATCTGGTGGTGCATTAGTTTAAAAGTGGTTTTGCATTGACATCAGCAGCCTCGAGCAAAAAGTAGGAACAGACAGTGTCAAGACCTCCGACAGAAGTGCCTACAAACGTCTCAGTGTTGTTATTGTTTTCTATTTTTATAGAGCCAGACTACGCAGCACTGTGCACGGAATATTAGTAATGCCTATATGGGAGGCTTTTGTAGAACTCGGACATCACCAAGATTATTCCCATCCCAGAGAACCTATTCTCTCCCATTAAGCAGCTGTATCCAAGTGCTGCTGCTACAGTTTGGGCAGGTGGTGCTGGGGAGTGCAGGGCTGTCTGCAGCACTCAGAGGCGCAGCATTGCATCCTTGGTTCTCCTCCTTCCTCCACTGTGGCGTTCAGGACACAAACAGATCCGAAAAATAACTGGCGGGGATGAGCCCCTCCTGCCTCCCCGCCAAGTTCAAAACACCATTTAGATATGTTGCTTACCAGCTCCATTTTTGCATTGTAGAAAACAAATCTATTCTTCTAGGATTCTGTGCGCATCTCCAGCAGGAAAGCCATTTATTTTTGTTATTTTACTCTGTATGCAAAAGCTATTGGATTGGTAGTTTGTTTGTAATCTACAAGTAGAGGTTTGTGTGTGCAGTTGGAATGACAACGCCGCGTTTTTCTTTTATTGCTTATAACCGTAGAGATAGGCAAACCGATATAGCCGATTCTGAGGTCGGGCTGAGTTTTGGAGGCTCCCAGGCGGAGAATTTGCAAATAAAAACCAGATTCAGCCACAAAGCAGTGGTGACCAGTGATCGTCTATTGTTGAAACAACTCTGGACGACTATAATTTCCTATGGGAGATGGGAACAGTCCCAACTGGTTTCACGGAACCAGAAATGTTGGTAAAATTATAAAAAAAATAATAGAAAAAATTGGAGCATGCCCCATAGATTAACCACCAGCTCCATGGCTTCAGTCTGGCTTGGTTCCCACTATAACAAGGAGACGAGCACAGGATTCCCATTCCATAGGCAAAAACAGGAGCCTTGATTAGGGAAGTAGAGGAGGGATGGCAGGCATCCGACGTGGGGAAACAATGAGGATGAACACACCCAATTTCATATCGGAGCTAAAAAAAATCCAGAGTCTGAGAATGTGGAGCTGAAGTTCAGCCGAATCAGAGCGAATGCAAGGTTCTAGGGGCTTCTATAACACTCCTATCCATTAGTACCTCTATTATCTACCTAGAACTTGCAACTATTTCTGGAGCACAATAGATTTTCCCACTAATGTTTTTTTATTTTTAAAAAGCTGACCACCTATTTTTTTTAGAATTCACAGTAGAGAAAGCGACTCTCTAATTTGCTTTCAGGACGCTTTTCGCATTTTGATGCCTGCTAGAGTGATATTTTCTCCAAGGCCCTCTAAACCTCAGCCCATATAGTCCCTGGTTTCTGCGAGACGTGTTCACGCTGTCTGATTCACTCATTCAAACACAGTGCTAGGGGGTGAGAGTAATCGGCTCCATTTTTCACAGGGATGTAAGTGTGAACATTAAAGCAAATTTCCAGTGTTTTATATTTGCTGCATTCTGGAAGTATTATACCTTACAACACAATACGTTCCTGCTTTTTGTTATAGCAAAGGGGTTTATGTGCTTACAATTATTAGGGGAAGATGTACTAAGCTCTGGAAAGTGATAAATTGGAGAGTGATAAACTGCCAACGAATCAGCTCCTGTAATGTTTTTTAAAGACAGCCTGTAACATGACAGTTAGGAGTAGCTGGTAGTTTATCACTTTCCAGAGATTAGTACATCTCCTTCTTTCCCTCAGGTTCGACGACACATAATACAGGTTGTATACATCTTCTACTCAGAGGAAAAGCACTAAGGAGTTAATAAGATTAACGATCATCATAAAACTATGATGATAGTTAATCTTACAGACAGGAGACTGAGAAAGACAAGCAGGAGGTGGTCAGTGTCAGACACTGCTGGTAGATCAGGAACTGCAACCCCAGACACAGATACTGAGAGCCATCAAACAGAGCTGCTGACAATGTCAGCTGTTTCTGTATAGAGCAAGTGGCCGTGCACCCATCTGCAATGCAAGAAATGCCTCTCTCTCAGCCCTTTTTCCATTTTAATAACCTCAGCATGCAAAATGAAATGTAATTTTGACACAGTTCTGCAAAAGTGGGTCCTCCTGGCTGCTCACTCTGCAAGGAACACCCCAACTGATCCCATTGGCTAGGGCAAAATTCTGCTTCCCTGCAAGTGCTGACGTTTTGCTCTGAAGCTCTGGATTGGAATTCAATGCACCAGTTTAATCCAAGCCACGTGACGCCAGCAGAGAGTATTTTGCTTTACGCCACTGTAAATGACCTCCAGATTGTGCTATCTAGTGCATACCACTAACAGGGATTATATATGTAAAGTACTCTATTATAAAAAAATATTTGTAAAGTTGAAACTAGAGTCCCCAGGATGGATACTAAAAAAGAGCTGAATGTAGCTTGGCCTCTAAAGAAAAGCACCTGGCCTGGGAAGAAGCAAACTGTGGGGTCTATTTACTAAGGCTTGGATGGAGATAAAGTGAGCGGATAAAGTATCAGCCAATCAGCTCCTAACTGCCATGTCATAGGCTGCGTTTGAAAAATTAGAAGCTGGTTGGCTAGTACTTTATCTCCACTTTATTCCCAATCCAAGGCTTAGTAAATAGACCCCTGTAACCCTTAGCAAAGAAATGCCTCTGAGGAGGGGTCCGAGACAACATGAGATATATTCCAGCCAGTGCCACCTAGTGTACACGGGAGACTATGCAATCAGTAAATTATTAGCAAGGGGACAATGGCAATGGTGGTATTGAATACGTTTTCTGTTTCCTTAAACCAAGTAGGTTTATAACAAAACAGCCCAATACCTCCCACACCAGACAAATTAAGTAATATAACCAATATACGCTCCCGACAGTCGAGAGATCAAAGAGATAAGCCCTGAATTTTAAGTGATGATCAAGTACCAAAATGGAGGTAAACGAAATAAGCAGGGTTGTATAAAATTTTGGAAAAAAAATAAGAAAAACAAAAGACGGATTAATTTGATTTAAATCAGATTTTTTGGATTTAAATAGGATTTTTTTATAATTTTTTTTATTTTTTTAAGTTAACGGTTTCAATTTTTAAATATTTATTTAAAAAACAAATTTAATAAAAAATCTTATTTAAAATCAAATAAATCCATTTTTTTTTTTAAATTTAATTTTATGCAACCCTGCAATGAAGGTATATGGATACGACAAAATGCCTATTTCACGGAAGCAACCGCAGAATTAAGGGCCTGATTCAGAGATGGACACAAATGCCATCGCAGCTGTGAATATGTACGCAGCGGCTGGGCGAAAATACTCAAATGTTGCAGCCACCAGGATTTGTATTGAGGCACCCACCAGGAGCTTTGAAAATCCAAGCGACTGCGAACAGAGGTGCAGCGTCGTCGCAGCGTTGATAATCAGCCTTGCGAGTAACCCTATGGTCACGTCGAATGGCCACAGGGAAGGAGAGGCTAGAACCATTTTTACTGCGTACAGGGACCCAGTTGCAGGTTGGGACATGGCCGCGTCACGTCTGCATTTCAGTCCCCATCCCCTTTTGCCGCCCGCCATCGGTCGTTGCCTACCAATCACTTTACAAATAAATCCTCACTGCATGCAACAATGGTAATGAAACTTGCCGCTTGCGCAGTGCAACTCAGACGCAATGCGCAGATCACCGATAATCACTCAACTGCGTAAACATCGCAGGTGAGCCAATCTCCTAATCAGACCATAAGTGACCCTTCATTGAGAGGCTTCAAATAAAGGATTAGAGGCATCAATGTCAAATATTCACGGCAATAACACAGGAAATTATGCAATACAGGAGATCTACCAAAACGTAATATTTACCAAAACTGCCGAGTTTTTTTTTTTTTTTCAATCTACAAGGCGATCTGCAATTAACCTAATCCTCTAATGGCATATTGTCATACATCTCGTATTCATGTAAATCTGCATTATGAAGTGTGCATCAGGGCATCTTTTAAAGGGAGAGTAGATTTGCAAAATAGCCACAGAAATCTCCAAAAATAATCTCGCTGGTTTCTCACTGGCGTCGAGATTCCCTGAAAACCCACAAGAGTAATATTTCCTATCCATTTCACTGGGCAATGCATTTGAATGGGGGCCTAAGGCCCACTGAAATGAACTGCCAACTGAAACAAATGTGAAAATGTTCTGTAAAATGAAGTAAATATTTATTTAACAAAAAAATAAAAAATTAATGTAAAGGGGAAAAAAAATAATAATAATAATAATGTAAAGGGAAAAAAAATAAAAATAATAATAATAATAATGAAAAGGGAAAAAATAAATAAATAATAAAAAAAAAATACTATTATGCAACTGCAATGGCCCAGTATCATCTGGCTGCTTGAACATGTTGACAGTGTGGAACAATAAGCTCCAGTATGTCCCAGCAGCCAGAGCACGCTGGAACAGTTCCACGGTAGTATTTCCTAGCTCTGCCACCAGTCCCATTATTTTCAGACATACTGTACATGTACACTGAATAAATATGAACCCAGGTACAACAAAGATATGACGGGCTGCTAATGCAATAGATAGGTCCTTGATACAAGTGTGCTATGGACGGGCAGGAGCAGTATAGAAGGGCAGGAGCAGGCACAGATCACAAGCACACAGCAGGCAGACATGCCAGGGCAGCAACTTAGGCCAAGGAGGATATATTACTCAGAGAGAAGGTCTCCATGGCTGCATCTTCAAGCTGGTCCCAGACTGAACCCTTATCTCTTCCTGTACAAAGCCAGCCCGCAGCAGAATGCAGCATGAGAGGAGAGAAGAGGGCAAGGCAGGGTTATTGTGTTACTTACACACAGCGGACTCTGACACTTTGTAAGTTGAACCAATATTCATCCTGTCAGATCAGTGGGAACTAGTGACCATACCGAGTTGCAAGTTGTATTCAAGAACATTGGTTCAGCCTACAACCGACCAAGTGCTACACAGATCCCAGTGACAGGGAAAGCCAGAAAACAATCAGTAAGCAGAAGATTTGAAGAGTCAAACCAGAGCAGAAGATAAGGTTAATAGAGAGAGAACACAAACATGGTTATTATTAGAGTCAGAACGTTCAACACCACATAATCAAAGCAACATTATATTGGCAGGTTCCATGAGTCCCGTGTACCTAGAACAATTCCGTCATTGCTTTTCTTGAAAGGCAAAACAGTGGTAGACTTGGACTGTGCAGCACAAACCATAAAACATACATGTTACAATGGGTATCCAGATGGTACATCTACGCTAAAATGGTAGACAATCAATCGGTCAACACCATAAGGTCTACAGTCAATAGGTCGACGGGATTAAAAGGTCGACACATGGATTTTCATTATTTTTAGGATTAGGAACAGGCTAAAAGATTTTTTTTTTTAAAACTTGTGTCACCCTTTTTGTTTCGACCATTTGAATGTCGACCTTTAACCCAGTCAACCTAAGCCACTGTCGACCAATTACCTGGCGACCTTTTAACCCTGTAGACCTATTGACTGTAGACCTTCTGGTTTCGAACTATTGACAGTCTAACTTCTTAAATGTAGACCTATCAATCAAGGAATGCATTTCCAAATAACTACTTTATAACCATAACTGCAATACTACAATCCAACATAAAGATGGATTATTTTACTCACTAATCAAACCTTTTTAGCCAAGGCCAAATGAGGGGCACAGACTGACCTTTGGGTTAGGCGTCACCCCACAGAAGACCTGGAGCCGTTTATTTTTGACTAGCAACAGAACAGGATAAGAAACAAAATTCACTTAACTTGAGTTAAGAATTCTCATTTCTCCTTCTTCCAAGGGGGTCACAGACTAACCACAGGGATGTCCTATGGATATGGGGACGTCGCATGCACATAGCAGGTACCTGGCTAACACCAACAATTTCCTACCAAAGCTTGCCTGGGGGAGTCCAGAGGCAGGTGGCACCTTGGCAATGAATTCTTGGAGATGAAAAGATCCCCAGAATAAAATGGAACCAGATTGTTCTCCTTCTCTAACAAAGAGAAAGGGGTCTGCGAGGAGAAACCTCCACTAGACTAGTTCAGGAATGGGCAATTCACTTTTGATTGTACTCATTAATTGAATGTACATTATAATGGAATTGTCCATTAAAAGCTTAAATTTATCATAAAATGTATCAAATTTCCAGTAACTGCAGAAAGGGAATAAAAACTATTTCTCCACAGGAAGGTTAAACTCTGAAAGATGAAATAGGGGGGTATTTATAAAAGTCGGGAGAGAAAAAGTCATGAGAGATAAAGTACCCATCAATCAGCTCCTAACGGTCATTTTCCAAAATACAGCCTGTAACGTGTAGGTGTGAAGCTGATTTTGAGTGATAAAGTACCAACCAATTTTATCTTTCCCCAAACTTTTATAAATACCCCCCACTTATTAACACATTTAAAAACAAAAATTATAAAAATGAATAAATATAAAATTAGCATGAGTTGAAGTCTGTTTCTTACCCAGAAGACCCTCATACAGGTAAATGCGCTGGCTGTCGTCTTGTGGGGGGCGCCCTGGGCTGAGAACGCCATCTTTTTCACCAGGACGCAGCATCTGGGGCTTCCCCTGTTGTGCAGACAAAAAAAACCAAGAAGAGTTTAGGATTATTATTATTTATTTTTATTATTGATTTATTAACAGTTTCTTATATAGCGCAGCATATTCCGTTGCGCTTTACAATTGGAAACATTAATAGAACAAAACTGGGTAATTACAGACAGATATATAGGTAGGAAGGCCCTGCTCGCAAGCTTACAATCTACAGTATAAGGAAATAGGCATTGATACACAAGGATAGGTGCTATATATTGCAATTTTGGTCCAGCCAGAATGGAGAGTTTCTTGGTGGGCTGCATGACCCAGTCACACAGGAATGTCATCCAAATGTCAGGAGGATGTGAAAGAGACAATGTGTGAGGTAATGTGAGGACTGTGAAAGGGGATGTAATTAGACATGGAAGTTATGAAGGGTATGTGGGCGGTTCTGGAATCTGATAAGCTTACCTGAAGAGGTGAGTTTCCAGGGATATTTATCTATCAATGTGAACAATGTCACATTGATCACGTGACATTGAATTGTCACATGTGACTTGAAATGTCGGGGTGCCCTGCATCTCAGGAGGAGGAACACAAGGACATTCTAGGCTTTGTATTACTAGGTGATTATATATTCAGATATAAAAACGACTGGCATGTACTAGGAAATATAAAAAGTGAATTTGAAATCCTTGATGCAAAACTCGGTAGGTAAACGTGCAATTTTCATTCAGCCGTCAAAGAAAACAAGTTGAAATGCACCCGCTGGCGCCTCCCATCCAGGGTAACACACCCGCCATTTACACTAATGTTCCCGTGTGCTCCGACAGAAAGTGCTGCCCAATCTAATGTACAGAGGTGTTCACATACATCTTACCTCCGTGCGCTACAAGTCGCCTTAAACAGTGCGCGAGCGCCATGCGACTGGGCAATGCGGAGCGTTTTTTCGTGCACCTTTTTACCTTCAAATGGCGATAGGACACACAAGCAGCTTCTGCTGATTACACTGATATGTGGCATGGCTGTGCGACTGAGGGTGTATCGGCATGCAAAATGCTAAGTTATAGTGTCAGCGGCTGTGATACTGTAACGCAGCATTTCGCATGCAGATCACATGCACATCCATGATAATGGAAATAGATTTTTTTTTTTTCTTTTTATAAACCCCACAAATCAGAGGATTGTGCTTACAAATATGGCGCCAGTGAGTGAGCTCATCTGAATTTCACTGTCAGACACAGCAGCTCTGGATCCCGACAGATGTCCTCCACCTGGTCCTCCCAACGTGTCTCCAGCATTGCTGCTTAGATCACTGTCTGCTCCTAGCGTCTCCCCGGAGCTGTTACTGACCTGTAGGGAAACATTTATCCAGCTGCTATATGTAGAAAAACAAGTCTGTCCTTTGACGATTAGATCACCCCTAACTAACCGCCCCCCATGCCCGCACCTCAACACAGTATGGTGAAGCATGCTCTGATCCTACCACTGTGCTGAGTTCAGAGTCCTGACTGCTGCTTCGGATGAGGATGGAAGGTCCCATAGTGACACCATCCAAATCACTCCGCTGCTTCCGGAGGCAAAAGAGGAGAAAACAAACAACAACCCTTCCAGTGAGACAAGGGGAAGTCTCGCCCCAAGCCCCATAATACTAATGAAAGAAGGTCATTGTTACCAAAGAAAATACCAAGGGGTCAACACAATTAATCTAAGTTATATCCCGCAAATCTCAGATGAGGCAACTGGCCAATGCGGTCTTCTTTACCTGAGATCCCGACGTGACACTCAAGCCACTGTCTGCACTGATCTGAGACCTCTTCTCTTCAGTGTCAGCGCTATCAGGGGCATGTTTGGGCTGCTCAACGCCTGCAGGAGGTAAAGATGACAACAGCTTAAAGAGATAGCGATGGGGATAGGACAGGCCAACTGAGGTCAATTATTCTTAACCCACATCGACTTTCTTGGTCATCTTGTATTCTAAACATGGGATGTTCTAGACCAGGATCGGGCATTCCTCAGTATTGCCGATGTCTGTGAGTGTCCATGGTGCTCAGACAAGTGTGGATAACAGAAGGTTTGCCCGTCTTTGGTCTAGAGCACGTTAAGAGATCAATAATGAAACTGTAAAGTAAATAACAACAACGCAATGTACTGTAACATAAAAGTTAAAAACAACTAAACATAATCTAATCAGTGTATATCACTCCTCAATTTATACAACTTTGAGAACCTATACATCCACTGCAGTAGGTGGCTTTGATCACACGTAAAAACAAATTGACCCGCCACTAAGCCAAGATGATGAAAAGTTCAAATCAGTGATCTCTCTGCAGACAGTTGTAAGAGATACTTTACACATTCTGGGATATTAAGTGCAGAGGTAACAAACCTTTTATGGTTTTAAATGAAAGCAAGCCACAGTAACTGCGGTCGGAGATGGTTTCAATGCTGCAGGGATGTAGGTACTCAGGGGTTCATAGAATAAAGCGGTGGGGAGGGTAATGAAACATCTAAATATGGTGCTGAGTGATATGAGAGAGGTGGAAGCATGATGAGAAAGCGCTAAAATCGGGAGGATGGCGCGTAAGACAGTGGGGAGGGGTGGGGGTGGGGGGAGGGAGCGAGTTCACCACTACAGTTACTAACTCAGGACAAGAAACCCCAACAAATCGTTCACCAATGGGCAAATCTGCCAGCACACCCCGGATTGCCCCAGACTGATGGTACTAACGCATCAGACACCCTCAGTCACCTAAATCCCTGGTCACAGTATGGGCAAAGTTGTTACTGGGTTGCAGAACTCTATCACACAGTCTGAACCACTGACCGGATGGAGGGGAAAGCTACCTACACATTTATAAAAGGTCCCATTTCCTGTATATTATACTTTTGAATGGACCCCATTGTGGAATTTAAAAACAAATACACTATAACAACGGTATTAGCAAAACTGGCCCTGTTGATTGAAACATGTCACCCAATGCATATTATTCCACTTATTGGTGAAACTGGGCCTGATTCAGTGGTGGAGGTAATGCCCGTCGCTGCTGCTGCAGCATCGTATGCAGTGGAACTGAGAATTCCAGTACATGAAAAAGTCGCAGCTGCCATCTTTTGTACAGGGGCGCCCATCGCCGGCTTCTCAGATCAGCTGCCTGCACACAAAGACCATTGGACGAACATTGGTCGCATTATCGTCGGACCTCTGAGAGTGTTTGCTCAGAATGTCAGTTGGAACCAAGCCGCTAGAGCCGGGACAGATGCGTACGAGGACGCGACAAGCCTGCTTTTTGTAGCCACCCCCCATTGCACCCCACAAACAACCCTCATCTGTCAATCACTCGGCGCCCTAAAACACACTACGACGGCCGTTGTAAAACCATGCCACTCAGACGCATGTGCGGCGCCACAAAACATCAGCCAACTGCGAAAATATTGGAATTGCGTCCAACTCTGAATCAGGCCCACTGTGAGCACTACTTATGCTGGGCACACGCACTACAATTATCTGGCCGATCCGCCCAATACTGGCGGATCACCCCGATAATTGTACTGTGTGTGCAGCCAACCAATGCTAAAATATCGATCGGGCACGCCAGATTATCCAGCATGCCCATCCGATGCGATATTCTGTAAGTTAAATGTCGGCCGCATCGGGCAGTGTATGCCCAGCCATGGCCGACCGACGGACATTTCCCCTGTTCCTTAACAGAGAAAGGTCTCCTCCCCAAGGGAGGAGCGCAGACATCAGGGGCGATTCACTGAGACATCTCACAGTGTCAGCCTGTGTTATCTGCCGGGTGTTCAGCCTGTGTTATCTGCCGGGTGTTCAGCCTGTGTTATCTGCCGGGTGTTCAGCCTGTGTTATCTGCCGGGTGTTCAGCCTGTGTTATCTGCCGGGTGTTCAGCCTGTGTTATCTGCCGGGTGTTCAGCCTGTGTTATCTGCCGGGTGTTCAGCCTGTGTTATCTGCCGGGTGTTCAGCCTGTGTTATCTGCCGGGTGTTCAGCCTGTGTTATCTGCCGGGTGTCAGCCTGTGTTATCTGCCGGGTGTCAGCCTGTGTTATCTGCCGGGTGTCAGCCTGTGTTATCTGCCGGGTGTCAGCCTGTGTTATCTGCCGGGTGTCAGCCTGTGTTATCTGCCGGGTGTCAGCCTGTGTTATCTGCCGGGTGTCAGCCTGTGTTATCTGCCGGGTGTCAGCCTGTGTTATCTGCCGGGTGTCAGCCTGTGTTATCTGCCGGGTGTCAGCCTGTGTTATCTGCCGGGTGTCAGCCTGTGTTATCTGCCGGGTGTCAGCCTGTGTTATCTGCCGGGTGTCAGCCTGTGTTATCTGCCGGGTGTCAGCCTGTGTTATCTGCCGGGTGTCAGCCTGTGTTATCTGCCGGGTGTCAGCCTGCCAGATAAAATATCTGTCGGTCTGAAAGGCATGTCATCTGGCAGTGTGTGCCCAGCATTAGGAATGTCAGCAGAAGAAGATGCTCCACCAGTCAGAAACGATGCCAAGATCCTGATTAACGTTCTCCGTACATTACACTAACACAGCCCCAACACTAACATACCACCTTGCCAATTAAAATTAAATAAATTCATATTTATTTATTTATTAAAGTAAATTTCACACCAATGTGCTTTATGAATTAAAATCGTTAAGCTAATGTCATGTTTACATTCTCTGGTCTAAATTATTTTTTTTTGTGTGCACTGTAATTAATATTTATTCTCAGTATTATTAAAATCAATTGCCAGAAGGAAGCCATTTTCTTCCCTGCAGACCACTAGAGTTATATCAATCATCCATATAATTGGTATATCAATCATCCATACAAAATGGAGGGTGCCATGGTATGTGATGATCCGATATTCAAGAAACCGCAGCATTTCAATTTACCTACGACTAGAGTATCCTGTCAATTCACGCAGTGAATTGACAGGATACACTCACATCAATAGTGATTTAGCAGACAAAATGGCTGCCGTGCTGCACGTAGATTATGGGTACATTTTAACGTCCCATGAACAAAATGGCCGCAAGTCAACCTGCAACAAATGTATTTAGTCATCAAAATGGCATTTAGCATATTTATTTTAACCAATTTCAGGGTGTTTACATAAATTTTGCCTTAAAGGACAGTAGTCACCGTTTGAACACTGCATACGATGTGAGACCCTGTTCAGACCACTTCTGGCAGATTGGTGTCAAGATCACCAACTGCGTTTACTGCAGAGGTTTGTATGATCCTTTAAGTAAAATGATGGTTTAGAATTGAAAAATAAAAAAAGTTATTTTTGTTCCATGTATAAAGAATCCCTACAGTAAAAACTGGGTAAGGAGTGAATAGTTTTTGCCTACTTCAACATAAAACTTAAATTTATATCCTCTAGACGGATGTTAAAGATCTGCTGTCCCGCACAAGTCAGAATGCCATATGCGGGACAAGCCCTAAGGCACGTCTCTCTGGGACCGCCCTGCTGGCAGATCTGGGAAAGGTTTGGGGGGTTTCTCTAGATTCTTACTCTGTTTTTCCATAGCTTTTTGCTTTTTCACTTCACGATGCTTGTTCCACAATTCTACCCAAGATGCATTGCAAGCAGGAGAGAAAGACAGAGAGAGAGTCAGGTGTGAATCAGATAGGCCTTATAATGGACACAAGACACCTCCTGCCCCCACCCACCAAAATTACGTATGTGAGCAGAAGTGTGATGGCGAGAAAGTGTCAGAGAGAAAGGGCACGATTAGTAGCTGAGAAATCTTATTTATGTATGTGTACACAATATATACATAAATATTAATTTCTATATGTATATATACAGACAGGCATATATACATAGCAATATACAGAGAAGCAAAAACCCATTTAGAGAGAGCTAGACTAAGAAGTGTTCCTGACAAATTAATTTTTATATATATATATATATATATATATATATATATATATACACACATACACACACACACACACACACATGTATATATATATATATATATATATATTATTCATATATATACATATACACATATATATATACACATACATACACATACATACTATTACCTAGAACACAGGTTCTCAAACTCTGTCCTCAGGACCCCCAACAGTGCATGTTTTCCAGGTCTCCTCACAGAATCAAGTGAAATAATTAGCTCCACCTGGGGATCTTTAAAATGTGTCCGTGAGTAATGACTACACCTGTGCCCCTGCTAGGAGACCTACAAATTGTGAACTGTGTGGGGTCCTGAGGACCGAGTTTGAGAACCACTAACATAGAATATCCATACAGTTGACATTCTTTCCCAAGACTATGCTGACTAAGGTCAGCAACCTGTAAATAGTGCTGGTGAACTACAAGTCCCAGCATGCAAGGTCAGCTCGAGGCATGCTGGGGCTTATTTATATAGGGTCAGGTAGGTCACATAACTGCACAGTCTTGGAATTAAACCAATGACACAAAGAGCATATGCAGAAAACCCATATTATACCAAAGCACCAACCCCAAAGAGAAGTGTGTACAGCTTAATACACATATCACAGCACAAGGCATAGTCTAAACACACATACAGCTCCATACGTACAGCCATGGCCAAAAGTTTTGAGAATGACAAGAATGAGAAGTATTGATTTTCACACAGTTTTATGCTTCAGTGTTGTTAGACCTTTATGTCAGATGTTACTATGATATACTGAAGTACAATTACAAGCATTTCATAAGTGTCAAAGGCTTTTATTGACAATTACATTAAGTTTATGCAAAGAGTCAATATTTGCAGAGTTGACCCTTCTCTTTCAAGACCTCTGCAATTCGCCCTGGCAGCTGTCATTCAACTTCTGGGCCACATACTGACTGATGACCGCCCATTCTTGTCTAATCAATGCTTGGAGTTTGTCAGAATTTAGGGTTTTTGTTTGTCCACCCGCCTCTTGAGGATTGACCACAAATTCCCAATGGGGTTAAGGACTGGGGAGTTTCCTGGCCATGGACCCAAATTTTCGATGTTTTGTTCCCCGAGCCACTTAGTTATCACTTTTGCCTTATGGCAAGGTGCTCCATCATGCTGGAAAATACATTGTTCGTCACCAAACTGTTCTTGGATGGTTGGGATTAGTTGCTCTTGGAGGATGTTTTGGTACCATTCTTTATTCATGGCTGTGTTCTTAGGCAAAATTGTGAGTGAGTCCACTCCCTTGGCTGGGAAGCAATCCCATGGCACATGTTGGCATGACACAAGAGGCGGGTGGACAAACAAAAACCATAAACTCTGACAAACTCCAAGCATTGATTAGGCAAGAATGGGCGGCCATCAGTCAGTATGTGGCCCAGAAGTTGATTGACAGCATGCCAGGGCGAATTGCAGAGGTCTTGAAAAAGAAGGGTCAACACTGCAAATATTGATTCTTTGCATAAACTTAATGTAATTGCCAATAAAAGCCTTTGACACTTATGAAATGCTTGTAATATTACTACAGTATACCATAGTAACATCTGACAAAAATGTCTAAAAACACTGAAGCATCAAACTTTGTCAAAACCAATACTTGTGTCATTCTCAAAACTATTGACCATGGCTGTACACACATACTGCCCTTGCACAACCAATACCCTGATGGGCCACCTCATGAATTATAAACAAGCAACCCTTCCCGGACTCCTTTCCTCTCACTGTTACATCTACAGTCTGCCTATGAACGGCTCTTGCACAGGAAGCCATTTGCAGCCAGAGAGCTGTAACAGGACAGGGTAAGGAGACAGGTAAGAGGGTGTCCTATCACGTCTCACAATTACAGCAAAACACAGCACCCTTATTTGAAAGAGGGGCGTATCCTCTAAGTGTCGTCACTTTAGTAGTTATTGGGCTTATTAGCATACAATAACTTAAATAGTACAGAAAAAATAGAATTTTCCACACCTTGGGAAAATCTAAAGCCCGGATCTCTCCCATTTTGTGTCAAATAAGAAAGGGGTCCCCTCGTTCGGGGACTGATTCTAAGGTGGGAGCACAGCAAAAAAAAAAAAAAAAAAAAAAAAAAAAAAAGAAAGTAACTCTGAATTTGGTAATTGTACAAACCATGCTGCAATGCAGGGGGTGCAAATACATTTTATATTTTGCATGCCAGGTAAGTATTGGTTGCTTCTGCATGTAGCCCGCAAATGCTGGACGGCTTTATTTTTACACAGCAACTTAGATTTGAGTTTGATACGACCCCCCCCCCCCCCCCCAGATCTAAATCTCTCCGCACCTTACATCTGCCTCCTGCAGTACAGCACAGTTTTGCCAAGGGGCACAGTTACTTGCTCTTTTTTGCTTGCTACCAACTCAGAATTGACATTTAATGTGGTAGATCTTCCAGTTTAAAACGGCAGGCCTTGCTGGGCACCCATAATATTCCTACACACTGAGAGATTAAATCGAGATGGTGAAAAATAGCATTATTATTGCCATAATAATATAATGTAAATTACTACGGATATTAGATGTCACCTTGGATTGCTTTGACCTGTATAAAAGGATCACAGAATGGCTATGAGGTCTAAATGAAGTAATACACAAGGCTTGAAGTAATTTACATACACGGCATCTGCACTGGCACAGACTCATATGCATGGCACCTGCACTGGCACAGACTGGCATACATGCTCGGCACCTGCACAGACTCGCATACATGCTCAGCACATGCACTGGCACAAACTTATGTACACACATGGCACCTGCATTGGCACAGACTCACTTACGTAGCCTGTACATAGGTCATTCACAATGTACCTATCCTGAGACAGATTTGAACTGTAAAACTGATCTGTTTAAACTAATCTGTTGGAGAACATGTTTCAGCACAGACACATCATCCTCTCCCCGGTTACACTACAGTCCGTGGCATTTAAGGCATTACTCATACAGACTGTACGAGGAAGTACAAGGTAACTGGAACCATCACCGTGTGCGTTCCCCTGTGCGAGGCGCGCGGTGTCTGACAGCAGGGATAAAGGAAAAAGAAAGTAGCTTCCCTGTGTCTCCTCTATAAGGTCTCTGTGCTCCTTATATAGCAGCCGCAGAATGACAGTGTATGACTGGCCTATGGCATATAAGAACACTGTGACTGGTGCAATGTGCTTCCTCCGGCAGTCACTGAAACAGAGCACAGTGAAGGGCCACACAGAGGTATTGGGGAGGATAGGGAAGTAGGTTGGGGGGTGGCAGGAGATTCTCATACACTATGCCAGCAATACACAGCACCTTTCAACTACATGAACTGTGCCCATTTTGTCGACCGCTATCACAAGGTGAAGCAAATGCCATCATTGAAACAAAGCAACTGACCTCCAGGAAATCTTATTAGAAAATGCTGACAGGATGGAGAGAGAGAGGGAACCCCTATGTGACCATGGGTGGAATCTGGGAGCAGATAATGGGGCGTGGCAGGGGGCGAGCAGTGATACTGGAGGTGGGTAATGCAGTGAGACTCTGATCGCATTGCCTCATGGGCTTTTATCTTCTGCTCTATACACACCAATGGAAGCCACAAAATTCTCTTCCTTGAGACTCCGAGTGTCAAGCTCTCGTGGCACCCGGCCCTGGGGGCCTGATGGGCGGGGGGAGCAGCTGCTGGGTGGGCAGCTGGGGGGTAGGCCGAGACTCTCCTCGTGGGATGGTGACAGAAGGCCTAGGCACGGGGGTCACAGTGCCATCGGCGGAAGGACTGTGTTTCCTTTTCTCAGGCTCTTTAAGAGAGGAGTGAAGAGAACATACAGCAGAAAAGTGGATTGAGGAAAGGAGGGGGGGGGGATAGAGGTGGGCAGAAAGATACAGGATAGAAAAGAGAAAGATTGAGAAGAGCAGCAAGGGGGAAAAAAAAAGGAAAGTTATTTTAATAGTACATAAAGCTGTGACAACTATAATGACCACCACCCATCACGAGACACCCTGTTCCGGTAACATTGGCAGCAATCGTTACCTTTGTTGTAGTAGTGTGTGTAAGCAATTTCCAGCAGGCTAAAGACACTGGCCATGCCACCCAGCCCGGCATTGGCGTAAGATTGTTCCAAGCTGGACACCGTACACTTCAGTATGTCCAGCATCCCCTTGTACACTTTTTTGTTGATCTCCTATACAAGGACAGAGACATGGATGGATGTGTGATATCCTGTGTGACATACAACTCTTCATCTTCTGTTATAAAATTTGTACCCCAACCATACAAACAATGAAATACTGACATATTAAGAAGACCCTCTAATCAAAATAGTTTCGTTTAATTGCAAGTTTCAACATACCTCTTGGAAGCAGATTGATATTCTGTGGAGATGCAATTTTGCACATAATGTTTTATTGTTGAAGATAAGATTTTTTTTTTCCCTCAATCTCAATGGACTTTCTTGCTGTAAACAGGTAATTATACCAAGTACCCATTACCTGATATTGTTGTCTATAGCCTACCTAGACAGAGTCAGGCTTCATAGATGTGTAGACATGGAGTGGAAGGATACACAAAGCAAGACGTGAAGGTGGAGAAATATATAATGTGGAGGTGGAGTGAAAGGCTACATAGGTCCATATTCAATTTGAGGCGAAAAGTCCGAGGTCGGACTTTGCCATCATTGCCGTTTTTAGCAGGGATAAAGTATCAGGCGCGTGCCCGCTTATCCCCGTATTCAATTTGGATCCGGCGAAAACGGGACCCGGCGGAAAGGTAAGTATGGAAAAGTCCTGTAAATTTTCGGGAAATCAGCCTGGCACCACCCTAAAGATGGTCTGACATGGGGGATCACTATGGGTACCCCGATTTGGCCTGTTGAAGGTATTTGGGGGTTTTAAATAGCTGCAGCAGGTGCATAAATGCGCTTGTGAAGAAGAGGTGAAGAATAGCATTTAGCTTTTTTTTTTTTGTTAAAAAAATAACTATCCCCATCAAATTCGGGGTACGTGAAAATGGGTGCATATTTTTAAGTTCCTAAAGTAATTTTTTTTTTACAAATTCTTCAAAAATGCACCTGTCGCATTCTAGCAAATACCTGCCGCATACATGGGAACCTCCCCTGAATCAATATCGCTACTATAAAACTTTGATCTCCAATTTTTTTGTCACCCCCAAAATTAAAGTATATTTTTTGGGGTGTCCTGAGGAATTTTTTTTGACAGATTACTTTTAGGGGACACTCCCAGGGCTGCAGGCTATTTTTTTTTAAGCCTGCACCCCTAACCCCAATTCTGCACTTTTTTTTACATGGAGAAAAGTTATCCCCATTTTTTAACAAAAACTTTTCGCCCCTTATTGAATATGGCCCATAGAGACGTGGAGGTGGAGTGGAGGGATACACAAAGTGAGACGTGGAGGTGGAGTGGAAGGATACACAAAGTGAGAAGTGAAGGTGGAGTGGGAGGATACACAAAGTGAGAAGTGAAGGTGGAGTGGAAGGATACACAAAGTGAGACGTGAAGGTGGAGTGGAAGGATACACAAAGTGAGAAGTGGAGGTGGAGTGGAGGGATACACAAAGTGAGACGTGGAGGTGGAGTGGAAGGATACACAAAGTGAGACGTGGAAGTGGATTGGAGGGATACACAAAATGAGACGTGGAGGTGGAGTGGAAGGATACACAAAGTGAGACGTGAAGGTGGATTGGAAGGATACACAAAGTGAGACGTGGAGGTGGAGTGGAGGGATACACAAAGTGAGACGTGGAGGTGGAGTGGAGGGATACACAAAGTGAGACGTGGAGGTGGAGTGGAGGGATACACAAAGTGAGACGTGGAGGTGGAGTGGAAGGATACACAAAGTGAGACGTGGAGGTGGAGTGGAAGGATACACAAAGTGAGACGTGGAGGTGGAGTGGAAGGATACACAAAGTGAGACGTGGAGGTGGAGTGGAAGGATACACAAAGTGAGACGTGGAGGTGGAGTGGAAGGATACACAAAGTGAGACGTGGAGGTGGAGTGGAGGGATACACAAAGTGAGACGTGGAAATGGATTGGAGGGATACACAAAGTGAGACGTGGAGGTGGAGTGGAAGGATACACAAAGTGAGACGTGGAGGTGGAGTGGAAGGATACACAAAGTGAGACGTGAAGGTGGAGTGGAAGGATACACAAAGTGAGAAGTGAAGGTGGAGTGGAAGGATACACAAAGTGAGACGTGGAGGTGGAGTGGAGGGATACACAAAGTGAGACGTGGAAGTGGATTGGAGGGATACACAAAGTGAAACGTGGAGGTGGAGTGGAAGGATACACAAAGTGAGACGTGGAGGTGGAGTGGAAGGATACACAAAGTGAGACGTGGAGGTGGAGTGATACACAAAGTGAGTCTTGGAGGTGGAGTGGAAGGATACACAAAGTGAGTCGTGGAGGTGGAGTGGAAGGATACACAAAGTGAGACGTGGAGGTGGAGTGGAAGGATACACAAAGTGAGACGTGGAGGTGGAGTGGATGGATACACAAAGTGAGACGTGGAGGTGGAGTAGAAGGATACACAAAGTGAGACGTGGAGGTGGAGTGGAGGGATACACAAAGTGAATCGTGGAGGTGGAGTGGAAGGATACATGAAGTGAGACTTGGCTGCTCAACTGAGCCTGCACTACAGAGTTACTACAAACCATATAAAATAAGAGTGAGAAAATCCGCTGAAAAGCCATAAAATTCAGATACATCAATAACTCCCCAAATGATGCAGTTTACTTTGAGACTTCTTCTGAATGATTTTTCCTTCTGAAATATGTTATCCTATCTTATTCTCACTGACACAATGTGTCACTGATGCTGCATTGTGCTGTATTCCCTCCAGAGACAGTGCTGACTTCCCTGTGTCAGGTAACAAGAGGATCCCTCCAATGGGTGTACATGGGGGAAGGTTAGAGTGGACAATCTCCATACAAGGGCTCTGAACTCACCACTTCCTGAATGACGTCATTCCGCACGTCCTCCTCTGTCTGCATCGACCTGTTCAATTTGCTCAGAACAAAGACGCGCAGCTGCTCGCTTTCCAGCAGCCGGCGCACTTTCTTCATATTTAGCCACCCTACTCCTTGGCCTTCTAGGACACTCAGCGCCACTTCCTTCAGAAACTGCTGGTTCTCACTGCAAAGAAATGAAGCAGATGAGACTAACCAAATGCCACTCACTCACTGGTGCCACTCCACCCAGCAAGTTACTATTTCTTCAAAGAAGGACAAGGGACTTTTCTCTGACACCGATTCATTCGCTCACTTTAAAAGCATGTGCCCATTATTTGCCAACCCTTGTTTATATTTTTACATAGTGACAAGATCACATGACATCCAACTAACCACTTGACTAATTTTTTTTTTCCAAAAACCGCTCCGAAATTGTCGTTTTTTGTTTTTTTTTATGAATGAATTAGGTCAGGAACATCTAGTTAAAACTTATTCAATACAAATTAATTTGAAAAAAATCTTCGGTCTTTCAGGGTTTTTTTTTTTTTTTGAAACATAGTAAGCCATAAAAATAGCAATTTTTTTCAAGTTCATGAACTTGGACATTAGACACTTTTAAACTATTTTTAGACATGGCGCACTGGCTCCTTTCATTTTAATAACCCGGCGTCTACAAGGAGCAGTGCTGGGTCTGATCTGGGGGTAGGGGTGATGGGGATGGGAGGGGGGGGGGGGGGGGGCGGTGGCTGTATGTTCACTTCCCCGGCGCCAGGGTTACACAGGAGCACAGGCTCCTTTCATTGAAATAATCCGGCATCTGCAAGGAGCAGCGCAGGGTCTGATCATGGGGTTGGGGTGAGGGGGTGGGGAGATGAGGGGTTGGGGGGGGCAATGGCTGTATGTTCACTTCCCCCTGCATCTGCGAGGAGCAGCGCCGGGGTTACACGGGAGCAAGGCTGGCTAATCACTGTGCCCAGCAGTGATCAGCATACATGAGTAGGTAGAGTACGTAGTTGCAGAGGGACCTCTGGGGCTGGTGGCTGCAGGAAGATGCTCTTCCAACAGCCACCCGGCCACCCGCAGGGCAATTCTGACTGGTCGTATCAGATACGACTGTGCCAGGCAAGTGGTTAATGCTCTTGGCCAATCATCATACACACTAGCTAATTGGATGTTACACGTTTGCCATCAGCATGTTTTATCTCAATAACATGCTGAACAGAGCCAAATAGGGGATTGGTAGAAGGGGGTCTGCAAATATATGGTGCAGAAGAAAACACAAAACATACACACACAATAACATTTACATACTCTATACTCCATGGAAATACAGAAATAACCAATGAAATACACATACTACACTGTACCTCCAGGGAACTGTAAAAATAACCAGTGAATATACATGTACACACATACTACCACTGTACCACCAGGGATCTATAGAAATGGCCAATGAAATACATATAATATACACTACAACCAGGGATCTTAGACATAACCAATTAATTTGCTCCACAAAATTGTGAAAAATAAATGTGTATTACACATTTATATAATAAAATATCTATATACATACAGCGGACAAAATAAGTATTGGACACATTTTTCTCAGTAAATATATATGTAATGGGGCTATTGTAATGACATTTTCACCAACTGTCAGCAACAACCCATGCAATCCACACATGTAAAGAAATCATACCATAGATGTCCATAAACTAAGTTATGTTTAATAATGTGAAATGAGACAGGGATAAAGTATTAAACACGCTTACTGAAATTGATTTAATACTTCGTACAAAAGCCTTTGTTGGTAATGACAGCTTCAAGACGCCTCCTGTATGGGGGAACTAGTCGCATGCATTGCTCAGGTGTGATTTTGGCCCATTCTTCCACACAGTCTTCAAATCTTGAATGTTCCGTGGGCTTCTTCTATGAACTCTGATCTTTAGTTCTTTCCATAGATTTTCAATTGGATTCAAGTCAGGTGATTGGCTGGGCCATTCTAGCAGCTGTATTTTCTCTCTCTGAAACCAATTGAGAGTGTCCTTGGCTGTGTGTTTGGGATCATTGTCTTGCTGAAATGTCCACCCTCGTTTCATCTTCAGCATAATGGTAGATGGCAGCAGATTTTTATCAAGAATGTCTCAGTACATTTTTTCCATTCATCTTTCCTTCAATTACATGAAGTACCATATGCTGAAAAACAGCCCCACACCATGATGTTCCCATCTCCAAACTTCACTGTTGGTATGGTGTTTTTGGGGTGATGTGCAGTGGCATTTCTCCTCCAAACATGAGCCGTATTCAATTTGAGCGGACACGCGATACTTTTCCGCCTCCCGGACTTTTCGCCTATATAGGCAGTAAAGTATTGCACGTGTGCCCACGTATCCCCGTATTCAATTTCAAAGTACGTGAAAGCGGGACCCGGCGAAACTTGGAACAGGTGAAAAGTACTGTCAGATTTGGGGAAATCAGCCTGACACCCCCCAAAACATGCTCTGACATGGGGGTTAGCTATGGTAACCCCTGATTTGGCTTGCTGAAGGCATTTGGTGTTTTTAAACAGGCTCAATAGCTGCTAAATAGCGTTTTTGTATAAGTGGTGCAGAATAGTATTCAGAAGTTGTTTTTGCAGAATATAACTTCTCCCAGCAAATTTGGGGTACTTGAACATGAGGACCAACATATTTTAAAGTTGCTAAAGTGAAGTTAAAAAAATTGTGGAAAATCCACCTTCCGCAAGCCCCTACAATGAAAAAAAAAAAAACACATGGGGCACACTTGGGGACACCAGAGTCTAGTTCGCTAGTTTTTAACTTTGTCCCCCAACATTTATTTTTTTCGCCCCCAAATTCAAAGTGATTTTTTGGGATGTTTTTTAAAACATTTTTGACAGTTTACCTTTGGGGGCCTGTCTGAAGGCTACACGGGGGTTCCCGCAACATTGCACCCCAAACCCCCAATTCTGCATTTTTTTCCGCCTGCTATTCGTAGGCGAAACCTTTCCGCCTATTACATTGCATTGACTTTCCGCCTAGGCGGAAAGTCTTTCAAATTGAATACGGCTAAACTTTTCCGCCTGGTGAAATGACATCAGTGAAACTTTTCCGCCTGGTGAAATGACATCGGCGAAACTTTTCCGCGGATTCCGGCTTTTCGCCTCAAATTGAACACTGGCCCATGTGTATTATGGCATCCAAACAGTTCAATTTTGGTCTCATCTGACCAGACTATATTCTTCCAGTATTTCACAGGCTTGTCCAAATGTTGTTCAGCAAACTTTAAACGAGCTTCAACAGGTTTTTTCTTCAGCATTGTAGTCTTGCGTGGTGAGCGTGCATACAGGCCATGCCGGTTGAGTGCATTACTTATTGTTTTCTTTGAAACAATTGTACCTGCTAATTCCAGGTCTTTCTCAAGCTCTCCACAAGTGGTCCTTGGCTCTTGGACAACTCTTGATAATTCTTTTCACTCCTCTGTCAGAAATCTTGCGAGGAGCACCTGGTCGTGGCCGGTTTATGGTGAAAATATATTCTTTCCACTTCCAGATTATGGCCCCAACAATGCATAGAATATTCAGAAGTTTAGAAATTCTTCTGGAACCAATGCCATCAGTATGTTTTGCAACAATAAGGTTGTGAAGGTCTTGAGAGTGTTTCTTATGTGACACCTTGGTAATGAGACACCTTTTTATAGGCCATCAGTTGGGACTAAACCAGCTTATATTAATTTGCACTGACAAGCGTCAGGATTGCTTTCCAATTACTGATAGATTTCATCTGGTGTCTTGGCTTTCCATGCCTTTTTGCACACCTTTCTTCATGTGTTCAATACTTTTTCCCTGTGTCATTTCACATTATTACACATAATTTAATGTATGGACATCTCTGGTTTGATTTCTTTGCATGTGTGGATTGCATGTGTTGTTGCTGACATTCGGTGAAAATGTTAATTTCAATAGCCCCATTACAAATATATTTACTGAGAAAAATGTTGATATGTTCAATACTTATTTTACCCGCTATATGTCTAATATTGGGCAATTATAACTCACAAACCAAACAAAAATTTAAAAATAAATATCAGCATCCAAAAATTAGAGTTATGGTAGACTTACCTAGATAACTTCTTTTCTTCCAGGTCCGTAGGGTCCACAGGCATACCATGGGAATATTATGGTTGG
Source organism: Taudactylus pleione (assembly GCA_031769625.1). NCBI lineage: Eukaryota > Metazoa > Chordata > Amphibia > Anura > Myobatrachidae > Taudactylus > Taudactylus pleione. The sequence continues at coordinate 668,951 of JAUIMM010000461.1, read as the reverse complement.
AAAGATCCAGGCATCAAACAGTTAAAGCTTCAGCTCCCAGGATGCCTCGGGTCCTCCTTCATATATACCCCGCCCCTAGCCATAGGGGTGTAGCAGGCATTACCGCAGGCCGCATGGCCAGCGGTTCAAATCCCGACAGCGGCGGCCCGGCAAGGGTGAAGATCCCGATCGTCCCTAAGGTAAGTATCGCTAACCTAATTCTACCCCCTAACCCTAACCCTCCCTTAGGAGTGCCTAACCCTAACCTCCCAACTAAGTGCCTAACTGTGATCCCCCCTTCCCCGCTGCCTAAACCTAAGTTCCCCGAGGGGGTGCCAACCCTAACTTCCCCCCAGGAGTGCCTAACCCTAACCCCCCTACCCCTAGCCTCAACCTAACCCTCCCAGGGGGGTGCCTATCCCTAATCCCCCCGGGAGCCCTAAACCTAACCCCCCCCCCCCCCCCCCCGTCCGCGCCTGGCTTACCTTCGTTCGGTATGCCGGGCGTCGGTCTTCCGGCGTATGGTTAATGACAGGTGTCAAATTCTACGCCTGTCATTAGTACCACGCCGGGATTAGAGAGTCTGGAAACCGGCGGTCGGCATTTAGATCGTCGGCTTCCAGACTACATCCCAGCCATAGGCCTTCAGTTTAGTTAACAAGCCTCAAGGAAGGAGAAGAAAAGAGGAGAAGGAAGAGCAATCGTACAAAAGAAAACACTCTTACACAAAATGAGGGAATCTGTGACCGAAAGAAAAATTACCCATGCAGCCAGGTGTCAAGGTGGGTGCCCTGTGGCCCTCGAAGAAAAAGGAGTTATATGGTTAAGTCTACCATAACTCTAATTTTCTTCTTCAGGGATCCAAGGCGATGACTTAAATCAGTTCTCCTAGGATGGGGGACGCACCTGAGCAGAAAGGAGAACTCGTCGCCCAAAGGAAGCATCCCCCAGAGGCAAAAGTATCAAAGGAATAGAACCTAAGAAAAGTGTGGACAGAAGTCCACGTGGCTGCCTTGCACAATTGTTCAGCAGAGGCACCACGACTAAATGCCCACGATGGCCCTATAGAACAAGTAGAATATGCTGTCACCGTGCTTGGGATAGGGAGATCAGCCTGTGTGTACACCTGAGAGATGCGTAGCCATCTCGCCAGAGTCTGCTTATTAGCTGGCTACCCTCGTTTGTGAAAACCATATAATACAAAAAGAGCATCTGATTTTTTTAACAGAGTTTGGACGCTCCACATAGAAAGATCTGGAGCCTGAAAAGCTGGAACTACAATTTCTTAATTTACATGAAAACAGAACACTACCTTAGGAAGGAACCCTCCCTTGTACGAAGAACAGCTTTATCCAGGCGAAAAATCAAAAATGGGGAGCATCAAGAAAACGCTGCCAAATCAGTGACACTGCGAGCAGAAGAGATAGCGAAAAGAAAAAGTGTATTTGCTGTCACAATCCCGGACAATCCCGGGCCCTGACTGCAGCGGCTTCTGGTGCGTCTGACCCCAGAAGCAAGGACTGCCATGCGCGATTCCCCGTAAGCGAGGGACCGCCTTACCTTACATCTGTGCGTACGGTTGCAGTCCGGGTCGCAGTATTGCTGCTAGCAAGCTCAGCCGCGACCCGCCGGAATCACCAGCCCAGTTACTGGTGTAGCAGCCTGGCGGAGGTAGATGTAGTCGCAGTACATGCGTCTTAATTCAGATGCTTAGTACTGCCAACCCAAAAACATAGAAATAAAAACAAAATAAAAGCTTTGGACTGCCTGAACAGTCCCCTGTTACAAAGGTGCATCTTGATCCTGCCGTACCAAAACGAACTGAAGGGAGATAAATATGGAGGAGGACCCGAGGCATCCTGGGAGCTGACGCTTTTACTGTTTGGTGCCTGGATCTCTCCAATCATAATATCCCCATGGTGTTCCTGTGGATCCCTATGGACCCTGAAGAAGAAATTGTGTAGGCACAGTTCACTATAGTGCCCAGGACAATAGAGAGATATATGATACTTGTATCCCTACCTATTGCTGATAATAACCACAATGTAGAGCTTGTCAGAACCTAGCTGACTGCAGTGGGACTAGAAATATGATTTGTACAGTATGTGTGTACAAAAAGCAACTGCAGCTCCCTGCTCTAATTGCTCTGTGTCCTTACTGAGAATCTTCCCACACTGAGTGCATACGTGCTGCTCGGGATGAAGTCCGCATCCCTGCATACGGGATGCCGGCACCAGAATCCCGACCGCTGGCATCCCGAAGGTAAGTATCGAGCGTTAGGGGGAAGGTTAGGTTTAGGACTCGGGAGGGAGGGGTAAGGGTTAGGCTTACCTTATTTCCTTACGGGTGTCGGGATTCTGACTGTCGGGATGCCGCTGTCTGTATTCTGACCAGCGGCGTCCCAACTGCTGGGATCTCATACCCAACCCGTGCTGCCCACCTATACTCCAGTCTGAGCAGGAATACAAGTTACTTATTTGGAGAGGTCCCTTTTGTGCTATGTCACAGAGTAGAAGCTAATTAAAAGCAGGGGGTTAAGGAACAGCCCCCTAGGTGCACCCCGGATGATGAGTAGGACTGATCAGAGGTATTTGTGCCACTAGGTCAGCATCTCACAGCAGGCAGCGGCTGCAGGATCCTGTATACCTTCTCTGGGACACCTCAACACACTCCTCGGTTCACCTAATGTTTGCACTGGCCCTGCATTTTTTGTACATATGCCCACAGTGGTTTGGGACTGGTGTAACTTTCAACTTATCCTTGGTAAAACTAAAGGGGTGTATCCATTAGCAGATAAATTTGAACGATGAACGATTTATCGTGCAGTCGTTCAATTTATCTGCTAATGGATAGGCTCTGAACAATCAAAATGCGCACTCCCGCGGCCGACAAATTGGGTCTTCTGTCTCTCTAACATGTTGGTCAATTATCGTTTATCACTCACAGATATTATAAATATCTGTCGCGGTAAACGACGGACGATTTTTTTTTTAATGAAAATGAATAGAAACATTAAAAAAAAAAAAAAACACTCCCAGAATGATGTCATGCAATATCGTTCGTCTTTTGAAAAACTCTGTCATGTACATGACAGATATCTGTCACAGCAGCCCCAGGAATTTTCAAAAGATAAATCTTTTGTCTTTCATCTTTTGAAAAGATCTGCTAATGGATAGGCCACTTAAAGCTGCATACACACACACACGATTTAGTAAATGAACGATTTTAGTAAACGATTTTCGTTCATTTTTTCAAGGGAAAAATGAACGAAAATCGTTTACTAAAATCGTCCATTTACTAAATGTAATGAACGATTTTTTTTAACTACAAACGATTTTTGCATATTCCCTTAATGAAAATCGTTGAGTCTGAATGAACTACAAACGTGAACGCGCATGAACGATAATCGTTCATCGTTTTAACTTAGAAAGTGAACGATTTTTTCAACGACTGAATGATAAACGACATAGTTAATGAAAATCTTTCAAAAAATCGTTGCGTGTGTATGGACCTTTAGAAGTGTGTGAAAATGAGGGCTTGGTAGTTTTGTTTTTCAATAAAGACCCACACTCACGTATAAAAGAGCAACAGCAAAATAAAGGGGATACAGTGCATCCGTAAAGTATTCACAGCGCTTGTCTTTTCCCACATTTTGTTATGTTACAGCCTTATTCCAAAATGGAATAAATTCATTTTTGTCCTCAGAATTCTACACACAATACCCCATAATGACAACGTGTAAAAAGTTTTTTTTGAGATTTTTGCAAATTTAATTAAAAAAAAACTAAGAAATCACATGTACATAAGTATTCACAACCTTTGCCATGAAGCTCAAAATTGAGCTCAGGTGCACCCTGCTTCCACTGATCATCCTTGAGATGTTCCTACAGCTTAATTGGAGTCTACCTGTGGGAAATTCAGTTGATTGGACATGATTTTGAAAGGCATACACCTGTCTATATAACCAAGCATGAAGTCCAAGGAATTGTCTGTAGACCTCCAAGACAGGATTGTCTCGAGGCACAAATCTGGGAAAGGGTACAGAAAAATATTGGCTGCTTTGAAGGTCCCAATGAGCACAGTGGCCTCTATCATCCGTAAATGGAAGAAGTTCGGAACCACCAGGCCTCTTCCTAGAGTTGGCCGGCCGTCTAAACTGAGCGATCGGGGGAGAAGGGCCCTAGTCAGGAAGGTGACCAAGAACCCGATGGTCACTCTGTCAGAGCTACAGCATTCCTGTGGAGAGAGGAGAACTTTCCAGAAGGACAACCATCTCTCCAGCAATCCACCAATCAGGCCTGTATGGTAGAGTGACCAGACGGAAGCCACTCCTTAGTAAAAAGCACATAGCAGCTTGCCTGGAGTTTGCCAAAATGCACCTGAAGAACTCTCAGACCACGAGAAACAAGATTCTCTGGTCTGATGAGACAAAGATTGAACTCTTTGGCGTGAATGCCAGGCATTATGTTTGGAGGAAACCAGGCACCGCTCATCACTAGGCCAATACCATCCCTACAGTGAAGCATGGTGGTGGCAGCATCATGCTGTGGGGATATTTTTCAGCGACAGGAACTGGGAGACTAGTCAGGATAGAGGGAAAGATGAATGCAGCAATGTACAGAGACACCCTGGATGAAAACCTTCTCCAGAGCGCTCTTGACCTCAGACTGGGGCGACGGTTCATCTTTCAGCAGGACAACGACCCTAAGCACACAGCCAAGATATCAAAGAAGTGGCTTCAGGACAACTCTGTGAATGTCCTTGAGTGGCCCAGCCAGAGCCCAGACTTGAATCCAATTGAACATCTCTGGAGAGATCTGAAAATGGCTGTGCACCGACGCTTCCCATCCAACCTGCTGGAGCTTGAGAGGTGCTGCAAAGAGGAATGGGCGAAAATGCCTAAAGATAGGTGTGCCAAAATTGTGGCATCATATTCAAAAAGACTTAAGGCTATAATTGCAGCCAAAGGTGTATCAACAAAGTAATGAGCAAAGGCTGTGTATACTTATATACATGTGATTTCTTAGTTGTTGTTTTTTTGTTGTTTTTTTTTTTTATTAAATTTGCAAAAATCGCAAAAAAAATTTACACGTTGTCATTATGGGGTATTGTGTGTAGAATTTTGAGGACAAAAATTAATTTATTCAATTCTAGAATATGGCTGTAACATAACAAGATGTGGAAAAAGTGAAGAGCTGTGAATACTTTCCGGATGCACTGTAGGTCGTCACTGCAACACTGAAGTTTCATTTAAAGTAAGCCAGTGTGTCCAAAGAGCTTCACTAAATACAGCAAGTTTGCCATGAAAGGAAACAATAGTTATACATCCAATAAAAGCAACACAATTTAAATTAAATATGGTTTTTGACTTCAACGGCTATCATTTTTGCATTCATCTTTCAAAGACAAACAAAAAGTGGCTGGTATCATGCCTAGGATTAGAAATATGTGCAACCAGTAAACAAAGTCATTACTTGTGCGATTTCCTGTTTTGCTAGTGACTGGTAGAGCTAAAGTTCTGTCCTGTTTAGTTGTTGTCAGTCTCTGTCCAGTTAATGCACATCCCGGCTCTGGTGAGGCCATGAAAATGGGATTTTGGTACCTACCGGTAAATCCTTTTCTCTGATTCCACAGGGGACACTGGAGGTGCTTACACTGGGGTATAGAGGCGTGGATAACTGGAGCCGGCACTTTAAATAATTTAGAAGTGTGAAGCTCCTCCCCCTCTATGCCCCATCAGCCCTCAGTTTAGAAAATGAAGACCGAGAGGAGATGGAGAACAAGCGGAGTAAAAAGGGAGAGAACACACAATAATCAAAACATACAACATACGGAACAAGCCGAACAGGCAGGCATAGAGCGCAGAGGTGGGCGTCCAGTGTCCCCTGTGGAACCAGAGAAAAGGATTTACCGGTAGGTACCAAAATCCCATTTTCTCTTTCATCCACTAGGGGACACTGGAGGTGCTTACGCTGGGGACGTCCCAAAGTTTTCCCCACGGGCGGGAGCGCTCTGCGGGGCCTGCAGAACAAGACGGCCAAAACGGGATGCCGAAACCGCGAACGTATCAAATTTGTAAAACTTGACAAACGTGTGCACAGAAGACCAAGTGGCCGCACGGCACAACTGTGACGTGGAGGCTCCCCTAACGGCCACCCAGGACGCACCCACAGAATGTGTGGAATGAGCCGAAATGAACGAAGGAGGCCGGCGTTCAGCACCAACATAAACGTGATGAATAGTCAGTCGGATCCAACGTGCCAAAGTCTGCTTAGACACTGGCCAAACCCTCCGAACCGCATCATAGAGGACAAAAAGTGACTCAGACTTACGGAGGGAAGCAGTCCTGTCAACATAGATGCGGAGAGCTCTAACCACATCCAAGGTAGAAGAACCACAAGAGTCCTCCACCAAAGACGGTACCACAATAGGCTGATTAATATGAAAAGACGACACTACCTTGGGAAGGAAGGTGGCTACCGTCCGGAGTTCTGCCCTATCAGCATGAAATACAAGGTAAGGTCGCTTATAGGACAGAGCACCCAATTCCGAAACTCTACGAGCCGAAGCTAGAGCCAAGAGAAGGACCGTCTTCCAAGACAAGTACTTAATATCAACCTCTTCCAAAGGTTCAAACATGGACGACTGAAGAAACAAAAGCACTAAGTTCAAGTCCCAAGGAGCAATCGGAGGTACAAAAGGAGGCTGCACCCGCAAGACCCCCTGAAGAAACGTCTGCACCTCAGGAATGAGGGCCAATTTCCGTTGAAAGAAAATGGAAAGGGCAGAAACCTGCACCTTTAAAGTTCCAAGACGAAGGCCAGAATCCAGACCCGTCTGAAGAAAAAGCAGAAACATGGACAACCGAAATGTCCTAGATGGAAGATCCCGACTGGAACACCACGAGATATAAGAACGCCAGATGCGGTGATAATGCGCAGCAGAAACTGGTTTCCTGGCGCGTAGCATGGTGGGAATGACAGAATCTAGGATTCCTCTGCGTCTTAAGATATCGGTTTCAAGAGCCACCCCGTTAAACGCAGTTGCGCTAGGTTGGGGTGTACTAAAGGACCTTGCCGTAGCAGATCTGGGCTTAGAGGAAGGGGCCACGGATCGTCTGACAATAGGGACCGAAGGTCCGCGAACCAACTCCTCCGAGGCCAGTTCGGAGCCACGAGAATGACAGAGGCTGACTCGTGTTTTATCCTTTTTAGCAGTCGAGGAAGAAGTGGAATCGGAGGAAAGAGGTAAACCAAGTCGTAGTTCCATGAAACTGTCAGAGCGTCTACTGCCACTGCCTGCGGATCTCGAGTTCTTGACACGTACACCGGGAGCTGACGATTCAATCGTGACGCCATGAGGTCCACCTGAGGACATCCCCATCGACGTATCAGCGCGTTGAACACGTCTGGATGAAGCATCCATTCCCCGGGGTGGATATCCTGTCGGCTTAGGTAATCTGCCTCCCAGTTGTCCACACCCGGGATGAATACCGCCGACAGGATTACTGACTGGCTCTCGGCCCACCTGAGAATCTGAGTTACTTCTCGCAAGGCCATGCGACTCAGAGTCCCTCCTTGGCGGTTGATGTACGCGACGGCCGTCGCGTTGTCAGACTGAACGCTTACCGGACGAGTTCTTAGAAACTCTGTTGCTTCTATCAGAGCATTGTAGATCGCTCTGAGTTCCAACACATTTATGGTCAACTTTTGTTCTAGAGGGGACCATCGACCCTGTAAATGATAATCGAGGACTACAGCACCCCATCCTCGAAGGCTGGCATCCGTTGTTACGATGATCCAGTCCCACACTCCGAATCTCCGTCCCGCAAGAAGATTGTTGGATTGTGTCCACCAGAGAAGGGCCACTCTGGTAGCTGGGCTCAGACGGATCTGGCGATGTAGGAGCAGATGAGACCCTGACCCCTGTGTTAGTAGGTCCAGCTGAAATACCCTGGAGTGGAACCGCCCGAACTGTATTGCCTCGAAGGCTGCTACCATCTTCCCCAGGAGACGCAGACAAAGAAGGAGTGACACCCACTTTGGTCTGAGGACCAGCTGAACTAACAACCGGATATCCCGGGCCTTGTCTACTGGAAGGAAGATCCTCTGTGATGCCGTATCTAAGATTATGCCCAGAAACAGGAGCTTCTGGGACGGATTGAGATTTGATTTCTTGAAGTTTATTATCCAACTGTGTTGGATTAGAGTCTGATATGTCAGTAAGGCATGGCTTGTAAGAAGAGATACCGACTGCGCCTTGAGTAGCAGGTCGCCCAAATAAGGGATTATGTTCACTCCCGATGACCGAAGGAGAGCAATCATGACTGACATGAGTTTGGTGAAGATGCGGGGAGCAGAGGATAACCTGAACGGCAATGCCCAAAACTGATAATGATCCTTCAATATGGCGAAACGCAGAAAGGCTTTTTGTGGTTTCCAAATGGGAACGTGGAGATAAGCATCCTTGATATCCATGGATAATAGGAACTCTCCCGGTTCCAAGCTCGCAATAACGGACTGCAGAGACTCCATTTTAACCCATACATCTTCAGATACAGGTTCAATTGACTTGAGGTTCAATATGGGCCTGACCGATCCATCCGGTTTGGGTACTACAAAACAGGTTTGAGTAAAACCCCATACCACGTTGATGTTCTGGAACTGGGACTAGCACAGATGATACTACTAAAGACTGAATAGCCTCCTGTAGAACCCTGGCCTTGTCTGCAGGTATTGGCAGACTTGTAGTGAAGAACCCGAGGTGGAGGGGAGACCTCGAACTCTATTCGGTACCCCAGGGAAATTAGTCTGCAGATCCACGGCTCTGGAGATATCTGGTTCCAAACCTGTTGGAATCTTTGCAGGCGGCCTCCCACTGTAGGTGGTCCCACGTGGGACGGAAGACCGTCATGCCACCTGTTTTTCAGCTGGCTTAGGCTCCTGTCTACGTGCAACCGAGTGTGGGCGACCTCTACCTCTGCCGCCTCTTGCTTGGGAGGGAGCACCTCTGGCTCTACCACGAAAGGAATTTGGCGCACGAAAGGAATGAATGGAAGGTCCAGTGTAAGATCGTCTGGGAGCCGGTGCAGTTGACGGGAGGAAGGAAGACTTACCCCTGTGGCCTGGGATATCCATTTGTCTAATTCCGGGCCAAACAGCATGTCGCCATTGAATGGTAAACCCTCCACCGCACGCTTGGATTCTGCATCCGCATGCCAGGCGCGCAACTAGAGGGCTCTGCGGCCCGAAATAGCAGAAGCAGATATGCGAGCACTAATCTGACTGATATCTTTTCACGCTTCTCCCAAGAAAACTGCAGACTCGCGGATGTGTTCAGCTAGTAAGCGTAACTCTGCTCTAGAAGTACCAGAGTACAAACCTGTAATCAACTGGTCAGCCCAGCAAACCACAGCTTTGTTAACCCAAGCAGTAACAAGGGTGGGCCTAAGTTGAGCACCCGCTGCGGTATAAATAGATCTTAGCGTTGTCTCCAATTTACGATCCGAAGGATCTTTTAGTACTGTAGCTCCCGGTACTGGGAGTGTTGTTTTTTTTAGAAAGATGGGCGACGGACGCATCTACTGGAGGGGGTGTTTCCCACTTCTCCATCATGGTTGATGGAAAAGGGTAGCTAGAAGGAAACCGGCGCGGAATTTGGAACAGTTTATCCGGCTGCTTCCAGGCCACTGAGAGCTGCTGTTGAAGTTGCTGTGAGAACGGAAAAACCGCCAAGCTCTTTGGTTGTTCATGAAATAATTCATTCACACTCCTGGGATGCAGGAATTACATCCTCAGGTAAGTTAAGGATTTTTCTGACCGCCAAAATTAAAGATTCCACCCCGGGAGAGGCGGACTCTAACTCTAGAGGGGTATCGTGTAATGCTTCCTCCAATTCCCCTTCCTCAGTATCCTCCGTAGCGAGGAATTCCTCGTCAGAGACTCTTCTGACTGGAGAACAGTCGATAAAGGACGCTTTTGTGTCGGTCCCTGTAAGGAAGTGGAGGCTGCGGACACAGCTGTACCCATTACCTGTACCAGGGTGTCTAGAGACTTGGTTAGCCCAGCAACCCAGGGTGGCTGAGACTTGCATGCCTCAGCTAACTCAGACGTTAAATCCGTCATTACTCCTACCATGTCAGCGGCCCATGGAGGCGCAGGTGAGGCAGTAATAGCCATAGGTGGATCAATTGCTATACAAGCATCACATAACGTGGACCCAGCAGCATGCGGCTTGGATAGTTTGTTGTTACACCTAGAACAAACAAACATCTTTTGAGACGTCTTTGTTCTGTTTGACATGGATACACACAGTCACCACACACAGAGGAACAGAGTATATACAGAAGTAAAGAAAAACAGAAGGCTGGCTTGGGACACAGAGGAGGAGACACACCCCACTCCCTTCCAACAGATCAGATTCCCTGCACCCCCAGTGTATTATGCACAGCCTCTGCTTAACTTATAGCTGCTGTAGCCAGGAATGGGGAGCCAAAGAATCCAGCCTTCCGATCTGCTGCACTCTTCCTGTATAAGGGAGAGATGCAGGCATTCAAGAGTTAATAAACGGCAGCCACGCTGTTTTTTTACAGCCGCTTGCCGCGCATAGGAGAGAGCCCGCGCTGATTAGCCTCCGCCCCCTTCTTCATGCCCTAAGGGCTCCATTATGGTTACTATGTCCATCCCCCCCCTCCGCGCTACCCGCGTGTATCAGCGGGGAGAGGGGAGAAGTAGGGAGCTGCGTGTAGCGCTGTGTATCTCTAACACAGTGCAGGGCAGCGCTGACATCGGGACCTGCAGCGCTGTCTAACAGCGCTATGCACAGCAACACAGCGCAACATGCTGTGTCAGCGCTGGGCAACGGGAGCAGGAGCCGGGGGATGCGCAGCTTGTTACTCACTGCGTGTCCCCAGAGAGGCTTCTCGGCAGGTCAGCAGAGTCTTCTTGTTCTTGTGTGAAGACTTAGCTGTGGCGGTAAGGAGCTGTCAGGAGCTCTTGTAATGAGCCCTGTGCACTCCTTTCTGGTGTTTGCTAAAACACCAGGGCGCCAGGTACCCGGACCCCACCTTTTAGATAGGTGGCGAAGGGTACCTATAGGATGTGTAAAAGATGCTTAAAATAAAATTAAATAAATAAAATAAATGTATTGCTGGAGCACAGCATAATGTGACCAGCTCCTAGTAGGCACATTTTCTAAACTGAGGGCTGATGGGGCATAGAGGGGGAGGAGCTTCACACTCCTAAATTATTTAAAGTGCCGGCTCCAGTTATCCACGCCTCTATACCCCAGCGTAAGCACCTCCAGTGTCCCCTAGTGGATGAAAGAGAAAACCATGCTTTAACAATTAGAGCATACCGGCCGTGGTCTCCTGGGTTAGGAGTCCGAAATCAACCAGGTTCCCTTTATAAATGCATTACACCTATCTGCACCAGCTTACAGGAATGAACAGCAAACACTGTAAAGCACTGTGGAAGCTGCGATGGCTGTATAAACAAAAAGGTAGAAAAACTTTAACTTACCCGGAATTGTTTGCTCTGCCCTGAGGGGAAGGAAATTCCCTTTTTATGGTCGGGCTGTGCTTTATTACAGAAGATTTCTGGTCTACAAGTGCACGCCTGTTGCTGGCTGTGGGGGAACAGGTGGAGGAACGACAACATTATGCGGAGTTCAGGAACACAGGTACAGGAGGATGAAAATTAGAGAGATAGAGAGAATGACCGTATGAGAACAACGAGAAAGAAAAAAAAAAAGAGAGAGAACAGGCTGACTAAAAACCGAACTTGAGGGAGAGGTCATCATTTATATTGGTCTGTTCCAAATTCACCACTCAGTTAAAAAAGAAGAAAACAGAAAGGCATATTTTTTTTTAGCAGAGGATAATAGGACTATGGGAGTCAGGGGGTTTCCAGCATCCTATGACTTGTGAAAGACATATGGAGGCCAGAGAAAGGCATCACATGACTAGAGGGGTGTGTCCAAAGTGGCAAGAACTAGAACACAACCACGACAAGCGAGTAGCACAAGGCACTACATGACAAATGGTGACCCATGACAATATGGTAGTATGGCAGAGAGGATGCTGGGAGTATTAACATGCAGTACTCAACACACAGGCACCCACCTTCTGCAGGGGCGGGCCCGGAATCTGCAATAATCTCCATTATAGTATTAAGCCCAAATACTGGGACAAAAAATGCAAGGTTAGTGGCAACCAATCAAAGAGCTTTAACTCTAAATTGCTAATCTGCTACGGTTATCCGTGCACATAACAGCCCCACAAATAAAACTACAGACTAAACACTGACAAATGTACATGATTTTACAGTATGATCCATTATCAACCACCCATCCTAGCCTATCAGTTATGGGTACTAACACCCCACATTGTCATCTACCCTCTCCTACCTAATTAGCTTCAGGTCAAGTTATGTGTTATATGTCCCTTATCTTCTCTCCTGGATAAGTTGATACTTTCAGCATGTGTGGACACTTACTGTTCGTAATTCTACACCCGATCCCACAAGGCCAAAGGGCAAGGGGGGCAGGAAAGGTCTGCCCAAGAACCCAAATAAATGGAATGATTAATGAGATGGCTGATTCTAACCTAGTAAACTTAAACACTCCACGGGTCTATGGGAGCAGGAGCTGAAGGAATATACAAACCAAGTAGTTATAAGAACTGAAACTGGAATATACAGAGCTACTGCACTACCAAATACTGGGCCTGATTCAGACCCGGTCGCTAGATGCGTACGCTCGCACTGAGCGAATGGAAATTTTCCAAGTTGACGTCATGGGATGCGATCGCTCGCCAAGGCATAAGCACACCCATTTTGGCTGTGCGAGCGATAGCTCTGTGTATGCAGACAACCCTTAGCGTATGTAGAGACGCCCACTGGCACACGTCAACTCCAGGAAGTGTATGAAAACATTGGTACAGCGAGGACCATCGGATGTGAACGCAGTGCTGGTGGTAGCCTTACCCTACCGCAAGCTCTGCGAGCATTTCAGTGTAAAAAAAAAAGCCAAGTGACGTGTACTATGACGCTGCCTGTTAAGTATGCACGCCTCTGAAACGGCGTTGAAACACTCAGGCACGCCTGCGTTTGCATCGCCAACCCCCCATTTTTACTGGACTGCTCCTGTTACCACCCACAAACGGCCTCTCCTGTCACTCATTACACTGGGCTGTCTTTGCAGGGCGAGTGAGCAGTATGCGATCGCAGTGAGTAGCTTGCGCACGCGCAGAACGATGCATACGCAGAACATCGGGCCGCTCGCATATAGCGAACGGGTCTGAATCAGGCCCACTTGCTCTATATACTCTAGACTGGTTCTAACATACTCTACCAATATGGTTCCTTCAGCACACTATTTATCAGTGTAATTGTCGGCTCATGAATACATCTGTACAATTGAAGTGGCAAAAATTTAATACTTCAACTGAAAAAGGGGAAAACGAAACAGTCTAGGTGGGCTTATGTCAAGGACAAAACGGATAAAACGGAAGATGTCCAATGGGCTGCAAAAGGGCATAGCCTAGGGGAAATTAATTCAACTCTAAATGGGAGATGTATCAAGCCTTGGAAAGAGATAAAGTGGAGAAGTTGCCCAAAGTTGCTTTGGGCAAGTTCTCCACTGTATCTCCCTCCGAGAATTGACACATTCTCCCCCCCCCCCAAACAAATCTCCTCCTCCTTATCTATACCCATGCTTCTGTGTTCCCAATGTCACATAGATAAATAAGGGGCAGCTGTTGTGTGGAAGGTTGGGTTTAGTGACAAATATTATAAAAGTATAAATCCTTTCATTTAAACTGCAGGGGAGAACTGTTATTTTGCCTTGCCTATTCTGATCACATAGTGCAAAAGAATAGAAGCACATGGCCACTCTGCAAGACTGATGGTCATTGTGGGTAACACAGCAAACCCCAAAAAACGGAAATAAGCTATTGGCGCTGGAAAACCTACGCACTATAGTACATTTTGCAAGCACACAGCGTAAAACACCCACAATGCTTTGCACACCACTGCACACTATCTTGGATCACTCACTGCAGCCAGAGGTCACCTGCAGTTTATACGAACCTTTTCCCAACTCCCCTGCCACTTCCTGCTGACCTTTCATCCCAAGTGGGAGGAGCATGCAGCAATAAGTTAAAAAAAAACAAAAAAAAAAAACAAGGCAAACAAAATGAATTGATCACATTTGACCCTATAAAGCAGGCATAACACAGGTCTTAAAAGCTGGGGAAGCAAGATGGATAGGATGGAGTGGATTATGGTATGTGTACATACAGAACAATCAGCCCCATTCCGACATCCAAATGTACAGATGTAACCCTTACCTTCCCATGCGGAAGGGCTGTTGCGCCCTCGTCTACTCTGCTCCTGTTCTTGGGGCACTTACCCGTCAAGCTGGAACACGCAATACTTCACTATACCTCTCCTGCGGCTAAGGGGGCACTTACCTTTCAAGCTGGGAAACGGGGTCGCCTTATCTCGTCCGCCCTTGTTTGGAAGTGTCAAGCTTGACAAACTGAAGCTGCTACTATGGCTCTTGTACAGATTGCCTGTAGAGGGAGACAGGTACCATGGTAAAGTGGGCACTGTGAATAGGGTACACGTCAGTGCTACAACTTTTCACACATTGCCAGGAATGTTCTAGCCGGGGATGGGAGGCATAGTTCGCTAATAACGTCGCACATTCAGTCGGCAATACTGTACAAGTCCTCCTTTACTAAAAGCATTGCTTTATTTACGGCTTTCATCTGTTTTATTTTTCTTAAATCAAAGCCATTAGAACGTTGTTTTCGGGTCTTATTCAAGGGCAAAAGGAATCAATAATCGACCCTACTTAAATGATAGGGATTTTTCAAAGTAAAAAAAAAAAAAAAAGAAAAGATTCAGAAGAAAGCAATGTGTTTTGTGTATTATGTTCAAACCCATAAATCAAAGTTGATTAAAGGGTATAAATCCTTTTTAAGAGAACACTGCCCATAAGAAAGTTTAGAGCAGAGTGGAGTTCCGCGAGCCAATACAAAAAACACAAACAGAAGCATTGTATGTATCCTGGATGAGCCATTTGCCAGAGTCTACCATGATGACTGAAAAGCTTTCAGATAGCACCTCTCAGGCCTAGAGGGGGTCTGTGCTTCTCCTGTCACGTTCCCTTTCATATGAACGGAAATCGTAAAGGGAAAGGAGGTTGAAACGCACTTTGTTGGGTTTCAAACTGGTCAAAACAACAAGAAGAGCGCAGTGCTTTACCCCTACAACTCTCGGAGAACTGGCGAATGGCGCATTAGTAGTGCGTACACCGCCGTTTCTAACACCAAATACATTTTCTGTCTTCCATAACAATATTTATTTGGAAATTTAAAAGGAACATCCATATACCGAGCAATCACCAACCAGTCTACAATACTATTCTACAAAACGGAATGGGATTGAAATGCCGCCGGTTCAAATCCCGACAGTGGATGCCCGACAGAGGCAGGTAAGTACCCTAACCCTCCCTTAATGGTGCCTAACTCTAACCTCCCCCCTAGTGCCTAATCCTAACCCCCCCTTACCACTCCCTAAACCTAACCCTCCCGGGAGGGTGCCTAACCCCAACCTCTCCCTGGGGGTACCTAACCCTAACCCACCCTCCTAAGGGTGCCTAACCCTAATCTCCCAATTGTCTAAAATGAAACTGAAACATCTACAAAAATCTGACTGACCTGGTATGCCCAATTTGGCTTCGGACATTGACCCAAAATGTATAATAATCTCTGTGCAGAGTGGCTTGGCCTGACAAGCTTAACTGGTGGACGAAAGATGAAGATCTACAGAAGCAATTGTGCAGAACGCAGAATACCAAAGTCTATTAAAGTTAGGAGTTTAATCGTCTGCTGTTCAAGGTGACAGAAGCACAACGAGCAAAACAGGCTTGTGCACATCTCACACACACATTAACATCCATACAAAAAACGCAACACAGATTCGGTAGAATCCGGTTTTGATGCAGAACAAGCTATAGTTCTTTAAGAAAACAAAAGCTAAGAGGAAGATCTCTAGATAGGACATAACAAATATCACAGATACATAAACTGGCAGACTCCTGTTACGACAGCTTTCCCCAACTGCACACAACAAAACACACTCACTGGCAAAGGACATGATGCCCCCGAAACCCTCGTTATTGCTGCTATTGTTGGACACGGTTGAGGTAGGGGAGCTCCCTCGAGAATCCGTCTCTGCATCAGAGTCACTTGCCAGTTTCAGGCTATTAGGCCGAAGCAGAGGCTTCTGGGAACTGAGGAAGAAAAGTCATTGAATAAGGTAAAAATGGAGAGGTGAGGGGCTATATATACACGGGGCCAATATTGGTGAAAGAGTTATGATTATTTCCTAAATTGTATGCCATCTCCTGACACTAGCAGCTGGTTACAGAGGGCAATAAACTAGAAGCTTACGATTGGCAATATCAAAAATACAATCTCCTACATCAATGTAATTGTGCTCACTGCACCCATTAGGTAGACCAAATGCAATGTATTTCGCAGCATGATATGGACAATCCACATGGGATGTAGTTAAAATTCCGGCTGTCGGGAAGCCAGAGCCGGAACCCTGACACCAGTCAGAGCCCCAGCATCCCGATGGTAAGTAGTGGTGGGGGGTGGGTGGGTATCCTAACCCTCCCGGGATGCAGTTACCGGGATTCTAAACGCCGGGATCCCGAGCACTGGCATCCCGGACCCAACTCTTCCATGTAACCACAACATATATAATAATTTAAATACATTCCATTATATGGTGAATTCTGCATCCAGGGCAATCAGTAAAATTATAGTGCAGGATTATTGTTTAAATAAAACACACTAAGAGGTAAAACTGTTTGTTGATTAAATTAAAATCCTTTGCATAATTACAGAGGTGTCCTCACACTGTATTGCTGCAGTTGCGCCAAACAGCCCTTCTCGGCGCGCCAGGCCCAGTGCGACTGTTTGTGCCGGGCATCCTTTACCAACTGAAAATGCGTCTTAAGGTGCCCACACACATACCGACTTGCTCCCAATCAGCCAATGTACACGATTTCCCCTGAACTCTCCCCAGGCAGTCGTGGTCACGATTTGGAGTTAAAAATGTCCAATCTGACTTCAGATCTATCTTGCAGCCAGTGCATTGTATCCCAGATTGGCTAATCTGCCCTACAGCACGGCAGATCTGAAGATGCGATGTACGACGAGCGGGGACGCGCATCGGCATCGTGATCAAGTGTAGAAACTCACGATTTGGCAATTTTTTACATGATCTGTCGTCACGATTCGTCTAAATCGGCCAAATTGGATGAAAAGTCGTTATGTGTGTGGGCACCTTTAGGGCCGTATTCAGTTGGAAGCTAAGAGTCAGTTTCCGCAATACTTTTTCGCCGATGACGTCATTTTCGCCGATTCCATTTATCCCCGTATTCAATTTGTCAGACTTTTTGCCGGTGCGAAAAGTTTGCGCCTTGTAACCAGCGGAAAAGTTTCGCCAATGGATACCCGGCGGAAAAAAAATTGCAGAATTGGGGTTTTGGGGTGCAAAATTGCGGCAACCCCCCCTCCCCCCATAACCTTTTTTACACCCCTCTTGATGCCAATTGTGTAAAAAAAAAAAAAAACACACACACACACACACACACACACAAAAGACATCCCAAAAAAGCACTTTAAAAAAATGGGCAAAAAAAAAAAAAAAATCAAAGTGGGGGTACAAAATAAAAAAATAGCAAAATAGCCTTTGGGGGAGTCTGGAAGTATGGGGGGAGGTTTTTTTGGATCGCAGGTTCTTGCTGAAGGTGCATTTTTGGCGCTTTTTAATGCTTGACTTAGCAACTTTAAAATATGCTTGCACCTATTTTCATGTACCCCAAATTTGCTGGGACTACTTTCTTCCCCCCCAAAAAAATTGGAATATGCTATTCTTCACCACTTGCTCAAAGACGCTAAATAACGCGTATTGAGACCATTCAAAGACCCCAAATACCTTCAGCAGGGCTAATCAGGGGTACCCATAGTGAACCCCCATGTCAGAGCATCTTTTGGGGGGTGTCAGGCTGATTTCCCCAAAAATGACAGCACTTTTTGCCTGTTTGCGTTTCGCCAGGTCCCGTTTTCACAAATTTCGAATTGAATACGGGGATAAGTGGAGATGTGCGCGATACTTTATCCTTTTTCACGCTATGTTCCATTCGTATAAAGACTCAGACGTACACAGATATGCAAGTGTCGCATATCAAATGAATCAGAGCAGTCTCGTGAAGTGGTTTATCGCATCCGATTGTGACTGAGATGCATTTTCAGATCGAAAGAGACTCCAAAAAGGACACTTGGCGCAAGCGGAGTAGCACAGGACCTGGCGTCGCTATCGCCATCTGGACTATTGCTTTCTCACTGATCTTGCTGAAGAAATAAGAAAACTCCAAAAGGACAGTACAATTTTTACACAGCAAATAAATCTGCCTGGGCTACAATGAAATGACACCCTTTCCCTTAGTGTAGTGTGAATAGGGAAGACTCCCACCGTGTGCCGTTAACAGTTTGGTTAAAAATTGGGGTATAACTCTCCCCCCTATCTTCGTTCTCCTCATCTGGTGGAAATCCGTACTGTGGCTCGAAATAGGGATTGTCATACTCCCGTCTACGTGTCTCTCCACCGACAATAGACGCCTCACTCTCGCGCCGTTCCATCCCCAGGCGGGTGAACGTGGGCGCCATGACAGGTAGGTGATTCTGCAGCACTCCCAACACTTTCTCGTCTGGTTCGGTGGAGTCAGCAGACTCTTGCTGAAATAATTGTAGCAAAGAGTTTAAAGTCTACGGCAGAGTATCGCTGCTTATGGGTTAATGATACAGTAACCTGGAGAGGCTTATTAGTAACCAAGAGCGTTCTCCACTCACCGTGTTGGCTCCGTGGATGACCGTGCTAGGACTACTGCTGGCTGTTGTACTAGAACCAGAACGTGGCTGATTGTTATCAGGAGAAATCTCGCTGTCGGGACCAGTTTCCTCCACCTCTCCTGAGTACTCCTGGAAGTCGTCAAACTCCACTTCGCTGGCATCTCCCAGCGCTGCATGGGTCAGAGGGTCCACGTCTGCGAAGGACATGTATTGTCACACCATTATACCTACCATACCCGCCATGATTCACTGAGGTCCAGCTTCTGACATACTCACTTGGCGTGTCACCGTTTATATCACACTTTATCATTTCACTGACAAAGTCTCCAAGAGAGGAGTACGAAGAGCTGGAGTCATCATACTCTACACTATCACTGCCACTGCAAAACAAATTGCATTAAATTAATGTCTGTAAAAGTCAAAGTATGACAGAAATTTCACTGGTGTTCCAAAAGTTACATTTAGCACATCAGTTTCTGAGCAGCTGAAATACAAAATAATCTACAAAAGCTAACCGCAAGTGATGTAGTGATCTTCAGCATGCACAGACATTACTGCTAGAGAGGACATATTAGAGGGATGTTATAACGTTCTACATAGGTCGCTGAGAATGAGTTAAGAAAGCTTCTGGCCCTGGAGTGTAGCAGTTCTAGTAGGAGGACCCAGCAAGGTCAGTGCCCGGGCCCAGCAGCAGGATGGACCCAACAAGGTCAGTGCCCGGGCCCAGCAGCAGGATGTACCCAGCAAGGTCAGTGCTCGGGCCCAGCAACAGGATGTACCCAGCAAGGTCAGTGCTCGGGCCCAGCAGCAGGATGGACCCAGCAAGGTCAGTGCTCGGGCCCAGCAGCAGGATGGACCCAGCAAGGTCAGTGCCCGGGCCCAGCAGCAGGATAGACCCAACAAGGTCAGTGCCGGGCCCAGCAGCAGGATGGACCCAGCAAGGTCAGTGCTCGGGCTCCACCACAGGGTGGACGCAGCAAGCTCAGCAGCAGGATGTATCTAGCAAGGTCATTGTTTAGGCCTAGCAGCAGGACGTAGCTAGCAAGGTCAGTGCTCAGGCGCAGCGGCAGGATGATCCCAGCAAGGGTAGAGTTCAGGCCCAGCAGCAGAATGGACCAAGCAAGGTCAGTGCTCAGGCTCAGCAAGGTGGCCTAGAAAAAGCAGACCAACTGTGGGAACTCAGGTCAACTTAGCAGCCACAGGATTAATGAACAGTGCCAGACAAGGTAACAGTGAAACCAAAGTGCTTAGTCAGACAAATTGAGACAAAAGGCTACAGCAGATAAAAATGTAAAGCATCAAACATTTAGGCTGTTAAAAACACAAAAAAATATTAGAAACAAAGACTATCTTATGATCAAGACAAGTTAGACCGACATAGTGAAGAGAAACAGACCTGTCGTCAGTAGGCTCCGAATCGCTCTCCTGTTCCACAGGGACACTGAGAGCTTCAGCAAGCTGTGAATTTGCATCGTACACCCTGTAATGAATGGGCTGTAGCTGGTGGGCGTACCATTTAGGTTTATCTCCAATAGAAGCCGGGTCGAACATGTCTGCAGAAAGGAAAACGCGTCAGTATGAAAACATGTCGGCTGGAAGAAGAGATGTAACAAAAAGGGACCTACTGTTGTGGATCCTCTGGAATGCGAAGTTGGTGGGGTTCAGAGACCACTCTCCAAAGTACTCCACGGCCTGCGTTTTGGAAAGCTTCTCAGAGAAGGAAGTAGCCTTGGGGCGTGAAGCCAGGAAGGAAGAGGCCTGGAAAGCCACCACGGGGCGTGGGAAGAGACGCAAAGTGCGAGTATGGTACTGGAAACCTTGTAACATGTTGGGAGAGTTAAAGAACCGGACCATGGCAACCCTGCCAACGAAGGATCAAGATGGAAGAGAGTGAGGAAGACCGTTACAGCTGCCACAATTACATATTATGCTATTATCTCCTCCCAAACACTTATTAGTACATGTCAACTCTCACCTACCACCCTTTCCACCTGCTAGGTAAATTTAGAGTGTTGTCAACACAAAACAAAAAAATGAAAAAAAGTTTCTTGGAGATATTATCTGAGGAAGCCTTATTAAACAGACAGTCTTCTGTAATCACTCACACTCATCAAAGTAAATACATGCAAATCAGCTACCTCTGATTGCACAGCACTTCATTTTCCCATTTTAATGACTTGTTTAAACGGCATTAAGACTTTTGAAAATTCATGCAAATGGATTCAGAATATGAGCTAATAAATGTGTCCATATAGGAGTTCTCTAAAAACAGTTATAGAGAACTGTTAAAGGGCCTATATAATCACACCATTATCATGTGGCATGGTGAAGACGTCACTAAGCGCAACACATGCCTAGTCCTCTGGTTAATGATGTCACACCAGAGCTGGTAATATTTACTTAGGGATTCCTAGCTTTAAACAAAAACCCTGAATGTTTCTCAACATTTGTCAGTTAAAAGCAATACTCATGAACCCTCAGGGATTTTGGGATCACCTGCATTCTATCAGTTCTTTCCCCTCCTCCCACCAATGCTCATCCCGCGGGAAGGTCAAGGGGAGATGCATCAGAGCTGGTAATATATACTGTAGAATACACAGATAGTATAAAGAAGAGGTTCCCAAACTCGGTCCCCAAGACACCCCAACGGTCCAGGTTTGAAGGATAACCATGCTTAGGCACAGGTAACTTAATTAGTACCTCAGTCAATTTGATTTAACCACCTGTGCTCAGCCATGGATAGCCGTATTCAGGATAAGCCGTATATTTACTAAAGTGCGAGTTTTTAGAAGTGGAGTTGTTGCCCATAGCAACCAGATTCTAGTTATTATCTTCTAGGCGCTAGATAACGGTCAAGTATAATCTGATTGGTTGCTATGGGCAAAATCTCCACTTGTAAAAACCCTCACTTTAGTAAATACACCCGCTGGACTGTTAGGGTGTCTTGAGGACAGAGTTTGGGAAGCACTGGTATAGAGTATAAAACAATTATTAAAAATAATAATAATTCTAAATAAAATTGGGTTCAGGAGATGGTTCCAAGTGATGTATTTATTTCCTTAACAAATTCTGTTAAACAAACCACTGTGTAATAAGTGGTGCCCTACTGCATATGGCTATTTATCATATCGCATAAGAGCACAATACCTAAATCAAGATTTTAAATTAGGTCAATTTGCTTTATTTTATTTCAGCCTTAGCTATAAAGAACACAGGGCCTGATTCATTACGGAACGCTATTGCAATTATGCATACAGAAGGACGATTGTTGCGTACTACGCATGCATCGCAGTGCACGAAGGCAACACTGCGATCGAACTGTGATCGCAGAGACCACGCAGAGTGATTGACAGGCAGTGAGCGTTTGGGGGGTGGTGACGGGAAGTGGTGGAAGAAACGCAGGCGTGCCTGTCCATTTGAACACCGTTTCATGGGCGCGCATAAATAAGCCACTGCGACAGCAGTGCTCAGCACGTGCTACGAGGTTAGCGATTTCTGAGTAAGGTATTACGGATGTGAGATAGCGGTAGTGGGCAGCAGTGGGCGTCTCTATGCTAACTGTGCGAAGGCAATGCGATAGCATTCATTAGTATATTTTCGCAGAGGGTCTGCATGCGTAATCGCAGTTGCGAACGCAATAGTGATCCATAGTGAATCAGGCCCACAGTACACAATAATGCAACCACTGTAATTAGCTATGTTACCGTGTCGCCACATCCACAGAATCAACGTCATTTCCATAAATAAGGGGGTTGAATTCTGTTGAGGGTGTGCCCTGTGCATCGTTGGAGGGTCGGAGCATAGCAGCCTCTGACCCTTCATGAAATCTGTCCAGGTTCAGGATAGGTTGGGTGTTCAGACTCATACTCGCCAGGGCCTGCACCAGGGAAACAGAGATATGCATATTCTTATCTACTATACAATGACCTCCATTCAGGGCTCCTGCCCCAGATAAACAGTTTCTCATGTCGTGTTCCTAATATAACACGATATGAGAGCGCTGTGGGAGGAGAAGGGCAGACCAGAAGATACACTGAAAAAATGATGCAGACTCGATTTTCTTTAGGTCACCTCCAAGCGTATAGAGCATGGAATACAGATCAAATGGATCTCTATTTTACTCTATTCCCCAGATTTCTTCTATCTGCTATCAGGGAACTTTCTTGTTCACCCATATACGTGTGTAGAATGTCAGTACAGTTATGTAGTATCTCTTGCCAGGTGGACCAAAGCACTAACTGCAATCAACTATATGAAGGTGGCCACACACTGCTTGATCCTGCAGCACAGCCTGCCCAAATCTGATTATGGCCAGTTCAATGATTGGGCTAAGTGATGGACGCCATCAATGGGGCTTGTTGGTGCGGCCAGATGACCACATCCACACACACACACAGACTTACATAGCAGTAACGGTAAGACCACATTGACCTATATCCCACATTAGGATCCCATAAATGTTGATAAAATGATTAAACATCGTGGTCATGTTGGCCAATATCAGTCAAATTGCCCAAAATCACAGCAATATGCCTGCATTGATACAATATGAAAATATATAGAACAGGCAATAGAATTTGTAAGACAATAGAGGGGGGCCAAATGTAATAGCCGCAAATTGAGGCAAGTGCAGATATTTTTGGGATTTATCCGCAAGATAAAGATTTATTTATTTATTTTTTTAGGGTAAAACCAACGTGCTTTTGCCCTTTAAAATATTGCCGCTTCATATCTCGCAACTATATCACCAGAACTCCCAGCTATTACATTTGGCCCAGACAGTCCGATTTTGGACAACAATATATATATACTTTTTCCTTACTAGATTTACAAAACACAGAACAACCCAATCTAGGTCCACTGCCTCCACACAAGTTGCCGCCTGATTGGCCATATGAGACATAGAGATGAAACACGGCAGTGACTATCACGTATATTTGTGAATAGGAAACCATAAATAAATAAAATAAAATTAAAGTCAGAGAAAAGAAGGAACGGAAACAACCTTGTTATCGGAGGCGAGAAGGCGCTGTTGCGTGATCACGGACATGCTGTGCAGACACTGAGAGGACGTCACATGACATTACCAGCGGCCAATCAGAGACAAGACGGACACATGAGCACAAAGAGATAGATGGAGGAAGAAAAAAAATTACCAATCACCGAGCACAAATGAGAAAATGAAAGCAAACAAAAAAAAAAAAAGAGAAAAAAAAGTTTTCGTTTTTGTTTTCTTATACACCATGAGGACAGAAAGAAAGTGAGGGGGAGATGTATCAAAGCTTGGAGAGAGATAAAGTACCAACCAATCAGATCCACTGAAATTTTTCAAACAGCCTGTAAAGTGGCAGTTAGGAGCAGATTGGTTGGTACTTTATCTCCGTCCACTTTCTCTCTCTCTCTCCAAGGCTTAGCACATCTTCCCCGAATGAGAAAAAAAAAAAAAGTATATTCTAGTACAATACAAATGGAAATTAATAACCCTAGAGGAATACATATACAGGATAATACACAGAGAGTGAAACAGGATCCATGCGTAATGTGCGCCAAGCAGCTTCCAGATACTGGGGACCCGCCGTAGTCACATTAAACGCATGGTCATTACAAACAGAAGAGGGATTGGAGAAGAACAGAAAGAAAAGGAAAAGAAAGAAAAGAGAAGAAAAAGAAAGGAAAAAAAAAAGAAGAGAAAAAAGAAAGTAAAAAAAAGAAAAGAAAAAGAAAAAAAGGAAAAAGAAAGAACTGTAGAGCAAATACTGAAAAAATAAAAACCATGTATGAAGGAAAGCAATGTGTTGGGGAATCCATAAAATAAACATGGCAACAGCACGCCATTTATTTTCTATCTAGCGTGCAGCACGGCTATTTCCTCCTTCACCTGTTTCAGGTGTTTCTTCAGTTCAGACGCCTCTGGTTCTGGCAGGACAGGTAATAGCTCTGCGTTTGTAGGTACCACAACCTGTTCAAAGAGAAGCCAAAATGTGACCTTACAGGCAAGGAGGGTGACTGCACTAGTACTTGTGAGGAAAGGAGCAGTGGTCACCTTGTTAGTGTCCAGGTCCACCAGCCACACATCATCTGGCATCCTAAAGTCCGACTTGTAAAGGAAGAAGCTTGCTGGGACTCCTATGATGTAGGGTGTGGGGGCCAAGAGCAGCTAATCAAGAAAACAAAATTGTAATATTTCCTTCACTGCCATAAACATGAGAAAACAATGATGTCTTTACTTTAGGGATACAGTTTTGACCCCAACATGCAATAACCTTTGAAAACAGCCATAGAACGAACAGCGGCTGATCCAATCTCTAAGAAATACTCTAAGATGGAAGGTCATAGTATAACCGGATAGCAAACTATTAAGACCAAAGCAATGTATGGGCTGCAGCAGAGGACCACACCTTACCTGTTCAGCAGAGGCCATACATGTGGGCAGCAGAGGGATTACAGGAAACATATATTCAAGTGGATAGATCATGGACACAAATGCCATGACGGACATAGACAAAGCGTTGTAGTCCCGGGATTGCAGCACCACCTGGAAGGAGTTTTCAAACTGGTTTATATATCCAAGCTCCAGATCACCACAGAGACATATCCAACCTATACGTAACCCTGCTATACCTTGTGTTCCAGCAAAATACAGGACAAGACCTGCAAGCAGGCCTCCACTCCCAGGAGCTCCAGCGGCAGATGGAGAGGGAAATCCACCAATGAGAAACGTGAGGGGTCAGGAAGGGCAAAGGTCAAAGGTGGCTGCAGCTCTAAGGGCAAGACTTCCACATCAACCCTCTTCTGGCCGGGAGCTGGAGTCGGGGAGCGTAGCAAGCGGTAAATCCAAGCTTCAATTTCACGCAGGTCATGCAGGAGAACATTGGACTTTTCCTCTAGCTGCAAGGAGCCGGTAAAGATCCTCCATATGGTGTCTCTAAAACAAAAACAAACATTGAACCGATTAGCCCATTTCCCCACAAGTAACCAGTACATAATAGAACAACCAAGATGGTAACCTGTACAAATATACCACTGTACAGTCCTGATGAAAAGGTCTTAGGACCTTGAAACGTCTAATTTTTTTTATCTGTACTGAGGTATTGATTTACGTTTATCACCTTTAAAACACTTTTTTTGAAGGTGGGAGGGCCGCCTGATTTTTCCTTATATATGTGGTGCTGCTATGCACTCCTATAGGAAATCCAACTGTATATTATTTTTAGGAAGGCACCCTACAATATTTTCTTCGTCTGGAGTGCCAAACCTACTGGAATTTGTGTGTGTGAAAAATGTTCAAAATTAAATCTGAAAAAAATGATTAATATTAAGATATACCTATTATTTCATCTCATCTAAAATAATAGGGCAACCAGACACATAAAATCGACGGGTCTACCCTTCATGTAATATTACAAGTCAAAATACTAGATTAAATCAAAATACTATTTTCTAAATAGAAAACAAACTGGGGTCAATCCTATTAGGTGCGAGTTGCTATTTTCGCACAGTGAATTCATTTTGCAATCCAATTAGCAACTCACACTGAACCAGTCAGACTGAATTCGCATTTTTCCATTCGCAACTCCCTGAGGGTGAGAGATGGAAAGGAAAATCTTTATTGTAAAAGGTTAAAATGTCAGGAGACTGTGCTGAAGGGATGCAGTCAGGATGCAGACGGTCGAAATGCCGACCGCCGGCTTCCCGACTGTTTAATCCTGGCAGGGGTCTAATGACAGGCGCAGAAATCCCGACGCCTGTCATTTTACCTACGCCGGGAGCCCGGCATACCGAACGAAGGTAAGCCGTGCGGCTGGCACGAACAGCCGCGGGTTTTAGGTTAGGGGTGCCTAGGGTTAGGCACCCCCTCGGGAGAGTTAGGCTAGGGAAAGAGGGGGTTAGGCATTCCTGGGAGACTTAGGTTTAGGTTGCGGGAACGGGGGTGGTTAGGTTTAGACAGTTAGAGGGGGGTTAGGGTTAGGCACCCCTAAAGGAGGGGTAGGGGGGAGAAGATTAGGAGTAGCTAGTCTACTTATCGATCGGGATTTGGATGCCTGCCGGTCTTCTGCTGTCGGGATTTGAACCGCCAGGCGTAAATCCGGGGGTCATTCATACCGATCCTGTGCTGAAACCCTTGGACACCCCCCCTAATGACTAATTAGGCAAATGGAAGTTTCCAATTAGCTTAATTAGTCCAATAATTACGTGTCATTTTTGGGGGTAAAAAAAAATATGTCCTTAAATTACTCAAAAATCAACTTTTTCGTTAGTTTAAGCACCCCAAATTGAATTACAATGAAAAAAAATTTCAATTTTTTTTTTTTTTTTACAATTTTTCAAGGTGCCCTCAAAGTACCCCAAAAACCACTTCCTTACTTTTTTTTGCATTTTTTATTTTTTTTTTCCGATTTAAACTAAAACTTATTAGTTTCATTTCTTTTTTTGCATTTTTAAAAAAACAAAACACAAATCAGCCATTGAGGGCCTATACGCACACAACTACGTTGCTAATATCAGCTGTGATATTTAAATGTTTGCATTCGCATTGCGAACGCAGCCTGGCATAAGGACGCCTACTTGACTTTATTCACATCCGTATACTTGGCCAACATAGCTAAACAATCGGTAACATTGGAGCCATACGCACAGTTAAGACAGGTCAGACCTCACTCGGGAATTGCTAACTTCTGCGCACGCTATGAGACTTCAGGAGGCATCTGGTATCGCAGCGGATAATTTATGCAAGCCCATGCAATGGCGTTGAAACGCACTGGCACGCCTGCGTTCGCACGGCCACTCCCCCATCACCACCCACAAACTGCAGTTCCTGTCAATCACTCTGTCATGAGTCTGCGTACGCAGCTCTGACTGCAGCGTCTGGCTCGCTGAGTCGCAGTGCGAATTAATCGACCGATTGCGTGCATATTAGCAACTGCGTTCCTTGCTGAATCAGGCCCTAACACTATTTAAAAACTTACAGTACCTTCCTAATTCCCACAAACAGCTTTCTATATAGTCCTGCTCATGAAATTAATTTTTTTTTCTTTTGTTTGGGGGAGGCGGGGGGGCCAGGATGGTCTCCCCACTTTCTCATGCACTGCTCTCACATCTCATTTGGCAGTCAATTTGCAAACCTCCGCTGCGAGTACCACGAATAGGCATTTTTAATTGTATTGGAGAATTCTCGGGAGCACGCATTTATGCGATGCCTGCGAGTTTCAAGGACCAAACTCGCTACTCGCACCTAATTGGATTGACCCCTAAATATACATCATTGCAGAGGTCTCCTTGTGTCCATAAACAAATTTTTGTAATCAAATATTTACCATGAACAATTCCTAGTACAAAATAAAGAGTCTGGTATGAATGACAGTAATTGTGTAAGAACGCACATAGCGCACACATAATAAGTACAGCACAAAGATGTCCATATGCACCTTCTGCTTTCTGGCGGCCAATGCCAGTTCTCACATGACGGCGGTATTGGCTGAACATTATGTCAATCAATTCAGGAGACCGCCAGTCCTTACATGATGGCGGCACCTGGAGCCGAAGTTAGGATCACAAGTGAACAAGCCCACGAGGCGAAACGCCTCTTCGGCTCCATTGTTGTAGACTAAGAGTGCCTTAACGATATATAGAAATATATTTTTTGCCGGAGGCTGACTAAATGCAATTTGTTCTCCCAGTCTTCTATTTAGAAAATAGTCTTTTAATTTAAATCTATTATTCTGACTGATTGTCTGATTGCCCTATTATTTTAGATGAGATGAAATAGAAGGTATATCTTAATATTAATCATATTTCACATTTAATTTTGTACATTTTACTAAAAAAAAAAAAAAAAAGGGAGTGCTCCCAAAAAAGGAATTTCATTTTTTTTTTTAGCCCTTGTTGAAACAATCTTTAAATAAAAAAATAGTGTGCTCTGTCTGCACTCCAGATAAGACATCTTTTTCTGTTTTTTTCTTTAAAAAGTCTGAAGTCTTTTATACTCCAATTTAGTATTTTCAAGGGAAGATTGTGTGTCTTTGAGAGGCAGCATATATTCATGTACTGTTGTGTCCCAATTCTTTGAAGTATTTTAGGTATATATATGATTTTGTACCCTTATACTAGATACATGTGTGGATTATAACAGACTTTAGGTGAACCCTACTATCTTTTTTCGCACTCTCATCGGTACTGGCTTGCAGGAGCCGGGCACAGTATGACAGACAGCAGAAGCACTTATCAAAGTGGATCAATTATTGTCACATATATGTACTCTCATCATTATCTCCTCTGCACGATACCTTTGAAGCAATGAGATTTGAAAGCAGATGCATTGCATTTTTGATTCTCTCTTTTCGTTATGACTACTACTCATCCTAAACTTTCTGACTTATAATTGCCACTGAGGAGGTTAACACTCATTAATATCATTCGATGCCTTGGCAGATGAATTAACCGCAGTATCTCACTCCTAAATCTGTACAGTTCTTTTAAACTCACTAATTTTTTTCTGTCAAACCTTTGATGTATATTATCTCTGTTTATTTTCCCATCTAATACTTCATTTTACATGTTCTATTATTTTTTGCCTTGACATTGGAGCACGGTGAATCACACTGAGAGGACATGTTCTGGACTTGAATAAAAACATTTTTTATGGCCATATTTGACCAGAATATGTAAGGATTAACCCATCTATTGTCCTTTATCGAGTGTGACGACTATTTTTGTATGTTTTGTTATTTGTTTGTTTATGTATGGTGTTATGTCTTCAATGTATGTTTGTATGTTCAAGATATTATAATAAACTTTGTTTAAATAGATCATATTAAGTTTGTGCCCCCAACAAAAAGCGTTTTCTTCACTTTTCCTTTACGGTTGTGTCCCAGTCAGCTGCACCCCAAAATAGCAAAAGTTGAAAACAATATTTTATTTTATTTTGTTTAAAAAGAATTGTCAAAGTCTCTTATAAACACTGCATGGTAGAGGTACCAGTCCCTCATTTCCCTACCTCATTGTATGTTCACTTGGTGTGGTGACAGTGACAAGTTCAATTACAGCAGCGTTACTCTTATCCTGGTGTAAATGAATCATGCATAAGTTTATGGAATAAACAAGAGCAACCCAGAACTAGTGCTGGCAGTCATAGTACTTCTTCAACAT
The DNA here is from genome assembly GCA_031769625.1 of Taudactylus pleione. Taxonomy (NCBI): domain Eukaryota; kingdom Metazoa; phylum Chordata; class Amphibia; order Anura; family Myobatrachidae; genus Taudactylus; species Taudactylus pleione. The sequence goes on along the minus strand of JAUIMM010000461.1, from coordinate 638,896 downwards.
CGACTTTTAATGAAGGTCATAAGGGTAAGAAGGTGTAAGAAAGGGCTCTCCAAATCTAAATAAATGTTTGACAAGCTTTAAGAAAAAAAAAATCACCTCTAACTACGGTAAAAAAATGTAAAATGGTCAATATGCCATAAGCCACATGCAGTGGCAAGGAAAGGCTCAGACCATGACCTTAATTTGCGAGTTGTGGCCCTGCTACTGCTCGATCATGCACTAGAATGCCTATTGCAAAACACAGTCAGGCATCTTTTGTAACCCCCCATGCACCACACCTTCTTGCTTTGAGTCTACACCTCTAAAACAGGCAAATCAGTGCACAAAGAGAACACTAAGAACAATGTGTGTTCACAAACTTCACAGTTCCCTGAAGAGAGTCTAATGGTGTCCACAAGTGGTATGTGTGAGCCTGACATTGTAATCCTAGAGAAGACTCCTTCCACCATTTGTGAACCCTCTGAAAATGAGGGTGAGTAGTAGTAAAAGTTATGATGGTTTAAACATAGAAATTGAGGATGCTACTGTGGAAGTTGTAAATGTGTACAGGGTGAGGGGGATAATTGTGTATCTGACACTAATGAGGATGTTGAGAATGAATGTGTTGGACAAGAACAAGTTGATAAAATTCAGGAGGATTAGGTTTGTGTTATGGAAGCCAGTCCCAGGAATGTGATCGGCGGAATCCCGGGGTTTAGGAAAAACAAAACAAAACAAAAAAAAAACAGCATGATTTCAATCCCAGGATTGGTGCCTCCAATCTCTGGAATTTCAGGATTAAAATGTGTGGTTTGGCGCGGCTTGACTTCAGCTCAGGGGCAGCACTGAGCACTAGTTCAGTCGGCTCAGACGCTGCCCCCAGGACTCCTACGGCTATGTGGCATCGTGTGACATCAGAGGTCCCGCTACACAGCCGCACACCAGCCCACCTCCTTGTAAGGCCGCCCACCCTAGACTCTGTATTGAGGGTGGCCGGCATCGATTAACTCAATCCCTGGATTGAGATTTTTTCAATCCTGAATCCGGGGATTGAAAAAATGAGCCGGGATTGGCCTCTCTAGTTTGTGTCAAAGTAAATCAGCTACCGGTGGCAGCATTTTCTGCCAGTGATAAGAAGCGCATTGTCATGCCTGGACAAAAGTACAAAAAATCCACCTCTTCCGTGTGGAATTATTTTTACCCAAATCCTAACAGTCAAGGCATCTGTGGCATTTGTAGTGCCAATGTATGTAGAGGTAGAGACGTTAACCATCTAGGCATCGCCTTCCTGCTACATCATATGCATCTAGTTCATTCAAGTGGTTTATCAAAATCTGGAAAATCACGTACAGATTGAGTCTCCCATATCCAAAATGCTTGGGACCAGGGTTATTTTGGATATCGGAATAGTCCGTATTTTGGAATATTTGCATACCATAATGAGATATCTTGGGAATGGGACCCAAATCTAAACACAATGTATTTATGTTTATATACACCTTATACACACAGTCTGCAGATAATGTTATACAATATTTTCATGTATGTACACAAAGTTTGTGTACATACATGAAATTAATTTATATTGCATATACACAGCCTAAAGGTTATTTTCTACAATATTTTTAATAATTTTGAGCCTTAAAAAAAGTTTGTGTACATTAAACCATCAAAAATAAAAAGGTTTCTTTAGCGGAATATTTGAATATGGGAGACTCAACCTGTATAACAAAGTAGTCCAGCATCAGCTAGCAGCAGCATGGATAGATAGATAGCAGCACATGCACTCTCCACAGCCAACACCTTCATCATCAACCTCCTCATTAGTGATCGGAGATAGTCCTGCATCCAATTTTCAAAAGGAAAACTGACTTCTCCCCTACCGAGGATTCCCAAGAAGAATCTTTGCTTACTAGGGCTGCTGCTGGGGGTGAATCTTCATCACAAAAGGGTACCAAGAAGACTAGTTGTTTCAAACAATTGTCTGTGAAACAATCATTTGAAAGAGGAACCAAGTATGATAGCCACCATCCTGTTGCACAGCGTATCACTAAAGCCATGACGGCTATGTTAGCATTAGATCTACGTCCAATATTCACCATCAATGCACCTGGTTTTAGCAGATTAGTTAAGGTCCTGTGTCCAGACTACCAAATTTCATCTTGATTCTATTTTACAAGAACAGCAATTCCTCGCCTGTACCGGCACATTAAACAAGGAGTTTTTCTTTGCCTAGAACATGTCATTGTATTTACTATCCACTACAGATATGTGGACAAGCAATACTGGTCAAACTAAAGATTACATAATTGTAACAGCCCACTATAGATGTGTCAACATACATCTAGCCTCATTGGGTCGAATTCAATTCAGCGCAGTGATTAATAGCCACGGGAGGTAGCTCCCGAAGCTATTCAATACATCGCGCTGTTTGGGCGGCTAAAGGAATTCTTCTCGCACCACCCTGGGGATGCGAGGAGAAATCTGACAAAAGTGCCAAGTGCGGAGCTGTTTGTCGGCTTAGCCCGGTGCTAACAGCCGCGCGCCCGGCACTTAAGTCAGAGGATGCAGGTTACCGCGCCTTAACACCCAGGTTAAGTTGCGAGAACCGGCATTCTCTGACTTAACCAATTCCCGCCCAGGCACACAGTGCGTTGTATTGAATAGCTGTGGGAGTTCCTTGCCGTGGCTATTCATCATTGCACTGAATTGAATTCGGCCCATTGCGCTTTAAACAGTCCTTCCAGTTGCGCCATACTGTGGTGCGACTCGATAGTGCCAAGTGTCTGTCTGTGCGAAATTTTCCCTTAAAATCCGTCTTTTTATGATGATTAAAATGACATGCGGCATGCCTATATTCTGTGTGCGGCTGTATCTGTATGCAAAATGCTACGTTACAGTGCCACAGCCGCTGATACTGTAATGTAGCATTTCAGATGCAGGTATAGCCGCAGTCGCACACAGAATATAATACAATATAAGACAATATTAGGAGAAAACACTGGCGCGTACTAATATCAAGCAGCCAAATTATGAGACCCACTGTCTCCACCAAAAACAGCAAATAGAAAGTCAAACAGTACAAAAAAATTGGTCACATAAATGTGGCGCTGATTAGATGTTCCATACAAGTTAATCAATACAGAATCAAATGAAAAAAGCCAAAGTCTTAGCGATGTGTCTCTATAAGTCCATATTCTTACTTTTCATTCAGACGAAGATTCAATTATTTCTCTTAACCTCAGCGCTTCTACCGGAAGTCCTCTCTCGGCGTCCATATCCCCGTGTTGCCACGTGTCTCCACAAGTCTGTCCCATGCACCTCTCTTTGTTGGTTGAAAAAGTGATCCTTGTAGCTGAGAGAAACTCAAGCAGCGGGACTGCAGCACAAAGTTTTGAGACACGTGGCAACACGGGGATACGGACGCAGAGAGAGGACTTCCGGTAGAAGCGCTGAGGTTAAGAGAAATAATTGAATCTTCGTCTGAATGAAAAATAAGAATATGGACTTATAGAGACACATCGCTAAGACTTTGGCTTTTTTCATTTGATTCTGTATTGATTAACTTGTATGGAACATCTAATCAGCGCCGCATTTATGTGACCAATTTTTTTGCACACAGAATATAGGCATGCCGCAGATTTTATTCAGCATAAACTGCTTGTGCATTCCAATTGCAAATAAGACACAGTTTAAGGGAAAAAAGTCAAACGAGAAGACACTCAGCACTAGAGTCACACGGCGCTCACGTGTTATGTGCAACACAACTTGTAGCACACGGAGGATAGATGTATGCGGACACATCTATGGGCACCTCCGGTCTTCTGTTTCCCATCTAGAATTTCTACCACTGAAAAATACAGGCAAAGACGTCACCTTTCATATTCTTCTATTTGGTACACAAGACTGATGACCTGGGTTTAGGTCATCAGTCCTTACATTTACTTTGATTACTTTAATGCTGATAACCCCAAAAGCGCGCACGCCTTCTGACAAGAATTCACTTTGCTCCACAACAATTTCATTAATGCCCTGCAGTGTTCAGAAGTGCTAACACTTTGTACAATATAGCAGAGTTCTACAAGAGTACTCATTAGGTACACTATGCTGCGGGGAGCTATTGAGAACAATGAAAGAACACTGGTAAGAGAGGACAAGCTCTAACAGCCGTACGTACAAGCCCATAACTACCATTTCTCTCCAGCTGTGAGAGGCAGACAGCAGCATGTGACACTATATATACATGGATGCACCCCGTGCCACAATTATTCCTTAAGGCCAATCCACAACAAGGTATTTTTTTTTTCTTTTTTCTTTTACGTGCAACAACAAATTGCTTGCCAAACACTAAATAGGTGGTTATTGACCATGCTTATGCAGCTAGGCGCTATAAATATATCAACAATGTGTATGTGTTAGTAAGGCGCCTACACACGCATATGACAAGATGGTATCTCAGCTGTTTGCACTTCTGGAGAAATCGCTGCAAGGGGCATATTGCTGTTACAGTATAAAACATACAGACAAAAAAAAAACCAAACAAACATTTTACATTGGTTACGCCATTAATTTGTGCTATGCCAGAACCTTGGAGTGTTATACAGCAATTTAAGTTACGTACACAAACACCTGTGTGTCTTGGCAATCAGTGCTGCAAGGGTGGCTTGTAAATGTTTATCACCCATAAGGTAAGATCATTTGTTTATAAAATATGGGATGTAGTCACTATGGGGAGAATTTAATTCAGTGCGATGATTAATAGCCGCGGGAGGGAGCTCCCGAAGCTATTCAATACACCGCGCTGTTTGGGTGGGAAAAGGATTCCTTCTCGCGCCCCCCTGGGGATGCGGGGAGAAATCCGACAAATATGCTGGGCGCGCAGCTGTTTTAGTGCTTAGCGCGGCGCTAACATCCGCGTGCCCGGCACTTTAGTCAGAGAATGCCGGTTCTCGCACCTTAACACCCTTGTTAAGTCGCGAGAACCGGCATTCTCCGACATAACAGCACAGTGAATTGAATAGCTCCGGGAACTCCCTCCCGGCACTATTCAATTTGCATTGAATTTAATTCCTCCCCTATGTCTACATTCAAAATGGTCGACACCACAATTTGGACATTCTGCACAGAGAAGCGGGTTAGGCACTAGCAGTCAGCTGCACCCCAAAATAGTAATAGTTGAAAATAATATTTTATTTTTTTTTGTTTAAAAATAATTGTCAAGTCTCTTATAAACACTGCATGGTAGAGGTACCAGTCCCTCATTCCCCTACCTCATTGTATGTTCACTTGGTGTGGTAACAGTTACAAGTTCAATTACAGCAGCGTTACTCTTATCCTGGTGTAAATGAATCATGCATAAGTCTATGGAATAAACAAGAGCAACCCAGAACTAGTGCAGGCAGTCATAGTACTTCTTCAATATCTACTTTTAATGAAGGTCAAAGGGTAAGAAGGTGTAAGAAAGGGCTCTCCAAATCTAAATAATGTTTGACAAGCTTTAAGAGAAAAAAAAAAATCACCTCTAACTACTGTTAAAAAATTCAAAATTGTCAATATGCCATATGAAGTAGCAAGGAAAGGCTCAGACCATGACCTTTATTTGCGAGTTGTGGCCCTGCTACTGCTCGTTCATGCACTAGAATGCCTATTGCAAAACACAGTCAGGCATCTTTTGTGACCTCTCATGCACCACACCTTCTTGCCATGAGTCTACACCTCTAAAACAGGCAAATCAGTGCACAAAGAGAACACTAAGAACAATGTAGCGTTCCCGCTAGGCTGTTTTAGCAGGGTGCGGCACCCTGCCCTCACAGGCTGCGGGTGGAGAAATGTGCGGTGGCCCGGTCACCGGCGGAGAATAGACGCCGGGCGCATGCGCCCGGCATCTGTTCTCCCTGTCTGCAGCGCTTGGGGGCTGCCCGGCATGTCCGTAAGTGCCGGGCATGCCCCCAAGTATGATGAAAAAGGGGACGCGTCTTATAGACACGCCCCCTTTTGTAGCCACGCCCCCTTTTCACCCGCGCGCACAAAGTTGCTCTCTCTAGCTCCGGCACCCTGCCTGCCGCCGGAGCTAGAGTGAACACTACAATGTGTGTTCACACATTGTTAGAGAGTCTAAGGGTGTCCCCAAGTGGTATGTGTGAGCCTGACACTGTAATACTAGAGAAGACTCCTTCCACCATTTCTGAACCCTCTGAAAATGTGAGGATGAGTAGTAGTAAAAGTAATAATGATGATGGTTTAGACATAGAAATTGAGGATGCTACTGTGGAAGTTGTAAATGTGTACAGGGTGAGGGGGATAATTGTGTATCTGACACTAATGAGGATGTTGATAATGAATGTGTTGGACAAGAACGAGTTGATAAAATTCAGGAGGATTAGGTTTGTGTTAGGGAAGCCAGTCACAGGAATGATTGGCGGGATCCCGAGATTTAGGGGGGGGGAAAAAAAAAAACTGCATGATTTCAATCCCAGGATTGGTGCCTCCAATCTCTGTATTTTCAGGATTAAAATGTGTTGCTTGGCCTGGTTTGACTTCAGCCCAGGGGCAGCACTGAGCACTAGTTCAGTCGGCTCAGACACTGCCCCCAGGCCTCCTACGGCTGTGTGGCATCGTGTGACATAGAGGTCACGCTACACAGCCGCACACCAGTCCACCTCCTTGTACGGCCGCCCACCATAGACACTGCGTATTGCGGGTGGCCGGCATTGATTAACTCAATCCCTGGATTGAGATTTTATCAATCCTGAATCCCGGAATTGAAAAAATGAGCCGGGATTGGCCTCTCTAGTTTGTGTCAAAGTAAATCAGGTACCAGTGCCAGAACTTTCTGCCAGTGATAAGAAGCGCATTGTCATGCCTGGGCAAAAGTACAAAAAATCCACCTCTTCCGTGTGGAATTATTTTTAACCAAATCCTGACAGCATTTGTCAAGGAATCTGTGGCATTTGTAGTACCAAAGTATGTAGAGGTAGAGACGTTAACCATCTAGGCATCGCCTTCCTGCTACATCATATGCATCTAGTTTATTCAAGTGGTTTATCAAAATCTGGAAAATCACGTACAGGTTGAGTTTCCCATATCCAAAATGCTTGGGACCAGGGTTATTTTGGATATCGTTATATTCCGTATTTTGGAATATTTGCATACCATAATGAAATATCTTGGGAATGGGACCCAAATCTAAACACAATGTATTTATGTTTATATACACCCTATACACAATCTGCAGATAATGTTATACATTATTTTCCTGTATATACACCTTACACACAGCCTGAAGGTTATTTTAGACAATATTTTTTATAATTTTGTGCCTTAAACAAAGTTTGTGTACATTAAACCACCAAAAATCAAAAGGTTTCATTATCTCAGTCATGCTAAAAAAAAAATATGTATTTCGGAATATTTGAATATGGGAGACTCAACCTGTATAACAAAGTAGTCCAGCATCAGCTAGCAGCAGCATGGATAGATAGATAGCAGCACATGCACTCTCCACAGCCAACACCTTCATCATCAACCTCCTCATTAGTGATCGGAGATAGTCCTGCATCCAATTTTCAAAAGGAAAACTGACTTCTCCCCTACCGAGGATTCCCAAGAAGAATCTTTGCTTACTAGGGCTGCTGCTGGGGGTGAATCTTCATCACAAAAGGGTACCAAGAAGACTAGTTGTTTCAAGCAATTGTCTGTGAAACAATCATTTGAAAGAGGAACCAAGTATGATAGCCACCATCCTGTTGCACAGCGTATCACTAAAGCCATGACGGCTATGTTAGCATTAGATCTACGTCCAATATTCACCATCAATGCACCTGGTTTTAGCAGATTAGTTAAGCTCCTGTGTCCAGTCTATCAAATTCCATCTTGACTCTATTTTACCAGAACAGAAATTCCTCGCCTGTACCGGCAAATTAAACAAGGAGTTTTTCTTTGCCTAGAACATGTCATTGTGTTTACTATCCACTACAGATATGTGGACAAGCAATACTGGTCAAACTAAAGATTACATAATTGTAACAGCCCACTACAGAAGTGTCAACATACATCTAGCCTCATTGGGTCGAATTCAATTCAGCGCAGTGATTAATAGCCACGGGAGGGAGCTCCCGAAGCTATTCAATACATCGCGCTGTTTGGGCGGCTAAAGGAATTCTTCTCGCACCACCCTGGGGATGCGAGGAGAAATCTGACAAAAGTGCCAAGTGTGGAGCTGTTTGTCGGCTTAGCCCGGTGCTAACAGCCGCGCGCCCGGCACTTAAGTCAGAGGATGCAGGTTACCACGCCTTAACACCCAGATTAAGTTGCGAGAACCGGCATTCTCTGACTTAACCAATTCCCGCCCAGGCACACAGCGCGTTGTATTGAATAGCTGTGGGAGTTCCTTGCCGTGGCTATTCATCATTACACTGAATTGAATTCGGCCCATTGCGCTTTAAGCAGTCCTTCCAGTTGCGCCATACTGTGGTGCGACTCGATAGTGCCAAGTGTCTGTCTGTGCGAATTTTTCCCTTAAAATACATCTTTTTATGCTGATTAAAATGACATGCGGCATGCCTATATTCTGTGTGCGACTGCAGCTGTACTGTATCTGTACTGTATCTGTATGAAAAATCTTACGTTACAGTGCCACAGCCGCTGATACTGTAATGTAGCATTTCAGATGCAGGTATAGCAGCAGTCGCACACAGAATATAGGCATGCCGCAGATTTTATTCAGCATAAACTGCTTGTGCATTCCAATTGCAAATAAGACACATTTTAAGGGAAAAAGTCAAACGAGAAGACACTCAGCACTAGAGTCACACGGCACTCACGTGTTATGTGCAACACAACTTGTAGCGCACGGAGGATAGATGTATGCGGACACATCTATGGGCACCTCCGGTCTTCTGTTTCTTATCTAGAATTTCTACCACTGAAAAATACAGGCAAAGACGTCACCTTTCATATTCTTCTATTTGGTACACAAGACTGATGACCTGGGTTTAGGTCATCAGTCCTTACATTTACTTTGATTACTTTAATGCTGATAACCCCAAAAGCGCGCATGCCTTCTGACAAGAATTCACTTTGCTTCACAACAATTTCATTAATGCCCTGCAGTGTTCAGAAGTGCTAACACTTTGTACAATATAGCCAAGTTCTACAAGAGTACTCATTAGGTACACTATGCTGCGGGGAGCTATTGAGAACAATGAAAGAACACTGGTAAGAGAGGACAAGCTCTAACAGCCGTACGTACAAGCCCATAACTAATGCTGATGCCGGTATCTGGGCCCAGAGCGCGTGCGTATATAACAACTGTACCTTGGGTCTGTATGATTTATTTGCGCAAATTGTCTTTAGATCACAGCGTGTAACCATCTGTTTTTATATTGAACAACAACTTTTTGTGCTTTGGAACCACATTCAAAGTCTGAAAGCATTTATTTACTGTGCAACTCATTACGCTAAATAGCGACAATTTTAGAAGGTATAGATAGGATTTTAGAAGGTATAGACAGGATTGCATAGGAGGTTTTAATTAGGTATCCATACTCCGGAAACACCCTCCCGGCGCTATTCAATTCGCATTAAATTAAATTCCTCCCCTCCCCCCTATGTCTACATTCAAAATGGTCGACACCACAATTTGGACATTCTGCACAGAGAAGCAGGTTATGATTAGGCACTAGGGGCAAGGTTAGGTGTTACCATTACAAACCTCTACAACAACTCAGTGACAGCCAGAAGTCATGATCAGCTGACCGCCGGACCCAGAAGACACCGGCAGAGCCCCGCTACCAGTTAAGTGAGCGCTGCACCGGGTCATACTGTACTTCCAACATTCTAATCATGACATGATGATGTAACAAACCCATAAAATATTGGCACAGAGTCTCATCACATGGCTATACCGGGTGTTAATATCAGTGGGGACTATGGTCGGTGTCACTGATGTGGTTGGTTCTGGCTGGAATGATGTCTGAGCAGTCTTGGGAGAAGCTGGGAGGTCTTATGTAACTTTTCTTCATGCAGTCGAGTGGCAACGACTGATTCTGAATTATGGAATACCGAGTGCCGGGATTGAACAGGAATACTGGACACCAGGATCGAACCGGAATAGCTGGAGAGCGTTGGAGATGGGAACTGCGCTGGAAGTCACTGTGCTGAAGAAATTTTCTATCAGCTTGCAGCAGAATAAAGACAAAGCACTGGCACCAGAAGACTGTCCAGCAGTATATAAGTATATAAGGAACTTCCTGGCAGTTGGGGATTGGCTGCTGTGGCCAGCTGGTCTGGGAGCAGCGCTCTGAGTGGTGGAGTGTCAGGTGACTGAGTCCAACATGGCTGCGCCCATACTGAGTTTTGGTGGGAACTCTGGTGTGCAGTCTCAGTACTAGCAAGCTGTGGAGAGAGTGTAGAGAGAATAGCAGGCATTGAGAGCAAATGCATCTTCATGATCTCTGCAGTGCAAGTCCAGCATACTATTTGGACTACAAACACTGGGCCTGATTCAGACCGCAGTGTCAGCCTTACTGCTGGCTGTCTCTCCTCAGCATACTTACTGCACTACATGCCGCTATTAATGTTAACCTGGCTACCCCGCTAGACGGGGAGCTAGGCAATACTCACAATGCTGCTGCAGCTGCCGGTGCGCGGCTGACTAATGGAGGTCCGCTATGCGCGCTACAAGCAGCGGCGGCATGCAGGACCTCCTATGGAGACCTTGATTTATGGCTGTCTTCCAAAGTAGTCGGGGACCCCAGGTGAACTGCATGCAGTTGCGAGTGGGCCCCCCCCGGCAGCATCCAACGGTGCAGACAGGCAGTGCAGCTGCTGCCTGTCTGTTCCTTTAAGTAAAGAACTGCATGCCCCTTGAGGAGAGTGTGAAAAACACATCAGCTCCCTTCGAGGCACAAACTAAGACTGGAGCTTGTAGGGGAGTATAGAGGGGGAGGAGTTAGTCACTTTTTAATTCTTAAAGTGCCAGCTCCCATTCAGCACCATCTATACCCCACTGTCTATGTACTCCAGTGTCCCCTAGTGGATGAAGGAGAAACACACAGTCTCATGCTCACACTGGAAGTGCTGCAGGGTATGCAGTCGGGATGCAGACGGTCTAAATGCCGACTGTCGGCATCCCTACTGTCAATTCCCGGCAAGGGTCTAATGACAGGCTTCGAAATCCCGACGCTTGTCATTTTACCTACGCTGGGAGCCCGACATCCCGATCGAAGGTAAGCCAGGCGCGGACGGGAGGGTTAGGGGCTCCCGGGGGGGGGACTTAGGGTTAGGCACCCAACCAGGAGGGTTAGGGTTAAGCTACGGGAAGGAGGGGGGTTAGAGTTAGGCACCCCCAGGGAGGGTTAAGCTGAGGCAGCGGGGAAAATGGGGGTTATGGTTAGGCACCACTAAGGGAGGGTTAGGGGAGGGTTAGGTTAGTTTATTCTTACCTTAAGCGCAGTCGGGATCTTCACTGGTGACGGTCTCCTGGCGGCGGGTAAATCATACCGATCCAGTGTTGCAGCCTGCATGCTGAGCGGACTTCCTAGGCTAATCAGAATATCCTGACCCACAGGACAGGTGGCAGAGGTATGTCATAAAACAAACCAACAGCATATGAGAGAAATTAGTCAGGATCGTGACAGTCTGACCCTTACGTACCAAACTATGAAAAGCTTAGCTTTTCGTAGCTTGGCCCTGATGGTTTGCGCCATCCCCAGATGGCGTAAACCGAATTATGGGGTCAATCCTATTAGGTGCGATGTGCCGTTGCAACGGCGTTTAAACGCCAGCAACGCATCTCGCACCCTTCGCTACCCGACCCGAGCCTGGATTCGCAGAATTTTGCTCGGAGCCCTAATGGGCTGCGAACAATATCAGGCGAATCCGGGCTGCCATATGCAATGACTCGCACCGGCGAGATCATCGTGGCTAAAAGTATTGATCCCTTTGTCATTGAAGGCATTTTCGCAGGTGAGCAATCTTGTGATCCCTCTCCTGCAGCCTCTGTCCGACTCTGGAATCGGACACCTGGGGCAGATGTATTAAGCTCTGGAAAGTTGGAGAGTGATTAACAACCAGCCAATCCGCTCCTAACTCCAAGTCATGTAAACAGGTATAATCATAAATACCAATGTTTCTAAAGTCGCCATTCCCACTCACGTTTCACGCATCTCGCCACTCCAAATGATTTCCAAATATTAGTAAAAATAACCAGTAAAAAAAAACATGCGTCAAACGTTTGACATGCATTTTACCACTCAATGTTCTAATTGTGTTTAAAAGGGGGGAGATGATACCAGGGGCTACTTATCATAGTTATAATAAAGTGGATTCCTGTATCACAGGAAGAGCAGGACGCTGATCATAATCTGGAATATTTAATTTTATGCAATTGCTTGAATTGCATTAAAGTGGCTCCATGACACTCATTCACAAACGTTAACTTAATCACATGTTTATCTGCAGGATAAAATATAAAAGGCCTGTCTTACTGATAGTGGCACGCCCTATGCCTCTTAAAAGAGCCACTACTTTTTGTCGGGATGCTATGTAACCCCTTTTGGCACCATATAAAATGAAACAATGATTTCAGGCACAGGTTCTCAAACTCGGTCCTCAGGACCCCAAACAGTGCATGTTTTCCAGGTCTCTTCACAGAATCACAAGAGAAATAATTAGCTCTACCTGTCTAGCTTTTAAAATGTGTTAGTGCGTAATGAATACATCTTTGTACCTGCTGGGTGACCTGGAAAATGAACTGTGTGGGATCCTGATGAGTTTGAGAACCACTGATTTAATGTCACCCCTCCCCCTCCAATGATATCATAAATATGTTGTGCCATTAGGCCACAATGCTATTGTATTATGAGGGGATAATCACACCTCAGTAAGACTACCAGGGAAGCCCTGAGGAAAGAAGTGAATTATGGTAAACAGTGTAACTATTGGAGATAGCAGGAAACTATGGCACTAATGCAGGGTGGCTTCCCACAATGGGCACGATTCTATTCTATGCGATGTGAATAGCGCCGGGAATCAGCTCCCGGAGCTATTCAATACACCGCGCCGCTAACCCCGACTAAGAATTTCTTCTCGCATCCCTCTGCGAGCAGAAATCCAACAAAAGTCCCGGCGCGAGGCTGTTTTCTGCCCTTCGCGCCTGGAAAACAGCATCGCGCCGGGAAGTTAGGTCAGGGAATGCCCTCTCTTGCGCCTAAAAACCCTGTTTAAGGCGTGAGAACAAGCCTTCCCTGACCTAACATCGCGATGGATTGAATAGCTCCGGGAGCTATCTCCTGGCGCTATTTACATCGCGCTCAATTGAATCGAGCCCAAATGACAGCGATATGGTACACTACAGCAATGAGACTGATGAGGGGAGATCAAGCGATGGGGTCTGGACTACCACAGTTACTGGTCAGCGCTGGCTGGAGTATGATTGTATACTGGCCACCAAATGGGGAGCGGTGTCTGCTTTGTATTCTAGTGACCAGAACTGGGACCTGTATTTTAGAACAGAGTATAATGGGGATCTACTTTATAGTGTATTCACCAGAACTGGGACCTGTATTTTATAAACAGAGTAAAATGGGGATCTACTTTATACTGTATTCACCAGAACTGGGACCTGTATTTTAGAACAGAGTATAATGGGGATCTACTTTGTACTAAAATACAGGTCCCAGTTCTGGTGAATACAGTATAAAGTAGATCCCCATTATACTCTGTACTAAAATACAGGTCCCAGTTCTGGTGAATACAGTAGAGAGTATAATGGGGATCTACTTTATACTGTATTCACCAGAACTGGGACCTGTATTTTAGTACAGAGTATAATGGGGATCTACTTTATACTGTATTCACCAGAACTGGGACCTGTATTTTAGAACAGAGTATAATGGGGATCTACTTTATACTGTATTCACCAGAACTGGGACTTGCGTTTTATAATAGCAATAAGTATGGGAACTGCAAGCCATCAGATTGGACTCAAGTGTCATACAGAGAACATACATGCTAGCAGTGAATTTTGGCATAGCATAAGCATAGTAAGTTGACAGATCATAGGAACAACACGGAGCACTAAACCAAGAGACAAGGAGGGGTATTCAATATGAAAGGTTAACTTCCCTGGCGAAGTTAACATTTCATATCGGAGTTTTTTTCTGCGTAAAGGTATGGGTGCGCGCTCCCGCTTATCGGCGTATTCAAAATAAAATTAACGAAAACAGGAAACTCCGAAGTTGGATTTGCGTAAAGTTACGAATTTTTCCTTAAAATAATTGTAAGACCCCCCTAAAGTTGTAAAAACATGGGGGAACACTATGGGTACCCCCGTTTTAGCCTTTAAATGAAAGTCGGGGATTTAAATAGCCGCATCAGGTGTTTTTTTCCCGACATTGAAGAAGTGTTGCAGAAGAGCACAGGTTATTTTTTTCGTTTTTTTAAGTGGTCCCATCAAATTTGGGGTACATGAAAATGGGTACTAGCATATTTTTAAGTCCCTAAAGTAAATTTTTTAAAATTCTGCATTTGTGCACCTGCCGCTATAAATCTATTCTACAAAACATCTGCCGCATACTTGCAGAATAGCCCTGAACCTATTTCCCTATTGTTTAACAATTTTTCCCCATTTTTTTTTTTTTTTCACCCCAATTTTTAAATTAATTTTTTGGGGTGTCCCTATTTTTTTTAAAACTTTTTTTGACACAGTTCTTTTTTAAATGTCATTCCCAAATAGCCTGCACCCCTAAACCCCAATTCTGCACTTTTTTTCGACACATTCAATGGTGAAAAGTTATCATCCTTTTTTATCAAAGACTTTTCAAAACTGCGATAAGTCTTTGAAATTGAATACGGTGTAAAACTAAAACCAGTGATATTAACGCAAAAAAGTTAAAAAGTGCGATATTAACGCAAAAAAACGATGTTATCGCACCCATATTGAATACCCCTAAAGGTAGGTTAACAAAACTCACTGCGCCTTGATGGGCAAGCGGATGTGAGTTACAGGGAGGAGAAGCTCGTTCAGCACTCATCCAACCTGTACCCAAACGTTAGTGGAGACTACAGTGTTACAGTCACTGAGTGCGACTAGAAGTTGAGAGACAATGAGCACTGGTGGAATGGGTAGTGCTGGGGTGGAACATGAGGAAGGAGACCCCTGTCTAGAAGAGCTTACATACCAAGAAGTGGTGTGAACTGGCGAGAAGAGCAGGTTAAAGGGGGGTGGGGGGGGGAGAAAATGGGATTTTGGTGCCTACCGGTAAATCCTTTGCTCTGATTCCACAGGGGACACTGGAGGTGCTTACGCTGGGGTATAGAGGTGTGGATAGCAGGAGCCAGCACTTTAAATAATTTAGAAGTGTGAAGCTCCTCCCCCTCTATCCCCATCAGCCCTCAGTTTAGAAAATGTGCCCTTGGAGCTGGTCACAACCTGCTGTGCTCCAGCAAGCCACATAATTTATTTCTTTTATTTCATATATATTTTATTTTTAGTTTTTCTTTCTTATTTTAAGACATCTTTTACATATTTTTTTTTAAGTACCGACCGAGAGGAGATGGAGAACAAGCGGAGTAAAAAGGAGAGAAGAACACACAATAACTGAATCATACAACATACGGAACAAGCCGAACAGGCAGGCTAAGAGCGCTGAGGTGGGCGTCCAGTGTCCCCTGTGGAATCAGAGAAAAGGATTTACCGGTAGGTACCAAAATCCCATTTTCTCTTTCATCCACTAGGGGACACTGGAGGTGCTTACGCTGGGGACGTCCCAAAGTTTTCCCCACGGGCGGGAGCGCTCTGCGGCGCCTGCAGAACAAGGCGGCCAAAATGGGATGCCGAAGTAGCAAACATATCAAATGTGTAAAATCTGACAAACGTGTGAACTGAGGACCAAGTGGCCACACGGCACATTGTGACATGGAGGCTCCTCTACCGGCCGCCCATGACGCACCCACAGAACGTGTGGAATGAGCCGAAATGGACGAAAGAGGCCGACGGTCGGCACTAACATAAGCCTGATGAATAGTCAGCCGGATCCAACCTGCCAAAGTCTGCTTAGACGCTGGCCGTCCCCTCCGAACAACATCATTGAGGACAAAAGGCAACCCAGACTTACGGATGGACGCTGTCCTGGCAATATAGATGCGGAGAGCCCTAACCACATGCAAGGTAGAAGAACCTAGAAGATTGTGTCAGAGTCCTGCACCAATGATGGTACCACAATAGGCTGATTGATATGGAAAGCCGACAAAACTTTGTGAAGGAAAGCGGCTACCGTACGGAGTTCCGCCCTATCAGCATGAAACACAAGGTAAGGTGGCTTATAGGACAGAGCACCCAATTCCGAAACTCTACGAGCCAAAGCGAGAGCCAGGAGGAGGACTTTCTTCTCAGACAGGTACTTAAGATCAACCTCCTCCAAAAGGTTCAAACATGGGCGAATGAAGAAACAGAAGCACTAAGTTTAGGTCCCAGGGAGCTATTGGAGGTACAAAAGGAGGCTGCACGCGCAAGACCCCTTGAAGAAATGTCTGCACCTCAGGAATGAGGGCCAATTCCTTTGAAAGAAAATGGAAAGGGCAGAAAACCTGCACCTGTAAAGGTTCCCAGACGAAGGCCAGAATCCAGACCCGTCTGAAGGAAAAAACGAAACCGGGACAAACGAAAAGTCCTAGACGGAAGACCCCGACTGGAACACCATGAGATATAAACACGCCAGATGCGATGATAATTCACAGCCGAAATTGGTGCGTAGCATGGTGGGAATAATAGTGTCTGGGATTCCATTGCATTTTAGGATATCTGTTTCAAGAGCCACCCTGTTAAACGCAGCTGCGCTAAGTTGGGGTGTATGAAAGGGCCCTGCTGTACAAGCTCAGGGCGCAGGGAAAGGGGCCACGGATCATCTGAAAATAGGAACCGAAGGTCCGAGAACCAACTTCTCCGAGGCCAGTTCAGAGCCACGAGAATTACAGAGGCTGACTCTTGTTTCATCCTTTTTAGAAGACAAGGAACAAGCGGAATCGGAGGAAAAAAGGTAATCGAAGTCGTAGACCCACGGACTTCTCAGAGCATCTACTGCTTCCGCCTGCGGATCTTGAGTTCTTGACACGTATACTGGGAGCTGACGATTCAATCGTGATGCCATGAGGTCCACCTGAGGACATCCCCATCAACGTATCAGCGTGTTGAACACGTCTGGATGAAGCTTCCATTCCCCGGGATGGATATCCTGTCGATTTTGGTAATCTGCTTCCCAGTTGTCCACACCAGGGATGAATAACGCCGACAGGATCTGAGTTACTTCTCGCATAGCCATGCGACTCAGAGACCCTCCTTGGCGATTGATGTAAGCGAAGGCCGTTGTGTTGTCGGACTGAACTCTTACTGGACGAGCCTTTAGAAACTCTGTTGCCTTTATCAGAGCATTGTAAATCGCTCTGAGGTCCAACACCTTTATGGGCCACTTCTGTTTTAGAAGGGACCATCGACCCTGAAAATGATAATCGAGGACTACTGCTCCCCATCCTCGAAGGCTGGCATCCGTTGTTACGATGATCCAGTCCCACACTCCGAATCTTCTGCCCACTAACAGATTGTGTCCACCAAAGAAGGGCCACTCTGGCAACCGGGCTCAGACGGATCTGTCAATGTAGAAGCAGATGGGACCCTGACCCCTGTGCTAGCAGGTCCAGCTGAAACACCCTGGAGTGGAACCGGTCAAACTGTAGTGCCTCGAAAGCAGCTACCATCATCCCCAAGAGACGCAGACAAAGAAGCATTGATACCTTCTTTGGTCTGAGCACCAGCTGAACTAACAACCGGATATCCCTGGCCTTGTCTGTTAGAAGAAAAATCCTCTGTGATTCTGTATCCAATATCATGCCCAGAAACAGAAGTTTCTGGAACGTATTGAGATTCAGCTTCTTGAAGTTGATTATCCAACCGTTTTGGATTAGAGTGTGATATGTCAGTAAGGCATGATGTAAGAGAAGAGATACCGATGGAGCCTTGAGTAACAGGTCATCCAAATAAGCGGTTATGTTCACTCCTGATGACCGAAGGAGGGCGATCATGACTGACATGAGTCTGGTGAAGATGCAGGGAGCCGAGGATAACCCGAACGGCAATGCCCGAAACTTATAATGATCTTTCAATATGGCGAAGCGCAGAAAGGCCTGGTGTGGTTCCCAAATGAGAACATGGAGATATGCATCCTTGATATTCAGGATAGTAGGAACTCCCCTGGTTCCAAGCTCGCTATGACTAACTGCAGAGTCTCCATTTTTGAAACAATACATCTTCAGATACAGAATCAAGAACTTGAGGTTTAAGATGTACCTGACCGAACCATCCGGTTGGGCACTACAAACAGGTTTGAGTAAAATCCCATACCTCGTTGATGCTCCAGACCTAACACATATGATACTATTAGAGACTGGATTGCCTCCTGTAGAACCCTCTTGTCTGCAGGTACTGGCAGACTCATAGTGAAGAACTGAGGTGGAGGGGGGACCTCGAAGTCTATTTGGTACTCCAGGGAAATTAGTCTCTACGGTTCTAAAGAGGTCTGGTTCCGAACTTGTTGAAATTTCTGCAAGCGGGCTCCCACCGCAGGGGACCCCAGGTGGGACGGAAGACAGTCATGCCACCTGTTTCTCAGCTGGTTTAGGCTCCTTTCGACAAGCAACAGTGTGTGGTCGACCTCTACCTCTGCCGCTTCTTGCTTGCGTGGGAGCACCTCTGGCTCTACCACAAGAGGAATGTGGCGCACGAATGAAATGAAGGTCCAATGTAAGATCTTCTGGGAGTTGGAGCAGTAGACGGGAGGAAAGAAAATCTACCTCCCCCCCCCTGTTCAATTTCCGGGCCAAAAAGCAAGTCACCAATGAATGGTGAACACTCCACCGCACGCTTGGATTCTGCATCTGCTTGCCAAGCGCGCAACCAGAGGGCTCTGCGGGCTGTCCCTAGAGGCTTCTCCCAGGTAAACTGCAGACTCACGTATGTGTGCTAGTAGACGTAATTCTGCTCTGGAAGGACTTGGGTCCAAACCTGTATCAACTTGTCAGCCAGGCAAACCACAGTCCTGTTAACCCAGGCGGTAACAAGGGTAAGTCTATGTTGAGCTTCCACTGCAGTATAGTCTTTTAGTACAGTAGCTCCTGTACTAGAAGTGCTGTTTTCTTAGAGAGGGGAGATTGACGCATCTACATGAAGAGACGTTTCCCACTTTTCCAACATGGACGATGGAAAATGATAGCTAGCCGGAAACAGACGTGGAATTTTGAACCGCTTATTTGGCTGTTTCTAGGTCACAGGAAGCTGCTGTGACAACAGAAAAACAGCTGGGTACATGAACTAATTCACACTCTGGGACGCAGGAATCATATCCTTAGGTAAATTGAGGATATAACTGACTGCCAAAATTAGAGATTCCACCCCGGGAGAGGCGGACTCTAACTTCCGTTAATGGTGTGAATTGGAGGGTACAGACACCGCTGTACCCATAACCTGTACCACGGTGTCTAGAGATCTGTTTAACCCAGCCACCCAGGGAGGAAATAGTAGACGCAGATATGCGTGTACTGATACAAATATTGAGACCTGCGTGCCTCAGCTAACTGTGACGTTAAGTCCGTCATAACTCCTACCATGTCAGCGGCCCATGGAGGCGAGTTAGTAACAGCCATAGATGGCTCCATTGTTATACAAGCGTCACATAACGTGGACCCAGCGGCATACGTGTTACACTTAGAACAGACAAACCACTTTTGAGAAGCCTTTGTTCTGCTTGACATTGATACACAGTCACCCAGAAGGATACACTGAAAACATAAGGCTGGTCTGGGACACAGAGGAGGAGATACACCCCACTCCCCTCCCACAGATTAGACTCCCTGCACTTTCTCACAGCCTTCTGTACCAGGGATGTAGGGCTAATGGTTGTGCAGGAGTCCAGCCTTCTGTAGCCATGCAGCTGCACTCTGCCTTCAGGAGGGAGAGAATGCAGGCATTAAGTTTTGCAAAATATGGCAGGCACGCTGTTTGTAACAGCTCTGTGCCTGAGCAGTGTGATAGAGACCGCGCTGGGTAGCTCCGCCCCCCGTCCTTATCAAGTCTGTCTGCAGTCTAAAATGGCTGCCCCCGTCTAACGGAGGAGCTCATTGTGCAGGACAGACTCAGCGGAGTCTGGAGTGTTCAGCCCCGCAATGCACGCCCCCTCTGTCCCTCTGCAGCCCTTAGCGGCGAGCAGGGACTGATTTCAGCTTATCCGACTGTCTCTTGTATGCCCCCGCCTGAAGCAGCGCTATACTGGGTGGCGAGCAGGCGGGCGGCAGGCGACGTGCGCAGGGGGGGGGGGGGGGGGAGGTGCAGGTCGGAGTTCAGCTCCGCAATGCAGGCCCCCTCCGTCCCTCTGCAGCCCTTAGCGGCGAGCAGGGACTGATTACAGCCTGGCTGTCTGAATGCCCCCGCCTGAAGCAGCGCAGCAGCGCTATGCACACACTGGGCGGGCGGCAGGCGATGTGCGCCGGGGGGGTGCAGGTCGGAGCGGGGAATGCGCAGCAATACTCACTGCGCTCCCCGGAGGCTCTCACAGCATGCAGCACACTCTTCTTCCTATTAGAGCTGTGCTGTGGCGATAAGGAGCTGTCAGTGCTTTTGTAATAAACGCTGTGCACTCCTTCCTGTTCTACTAAGAACAGGGCACCAGGTACCCGGACCCCACCTTTAGAGAGGTGGCGAAGGGTACCTAATATAGTGTAAAAGATGTACAAAATAAATAAACCTAAATAAAAGAAAATAATAAACATATATGTGCTGCTGGATCACAGCAGATTGTGACCAGCTCCATGAGGCACATTTTCTAAACTGAGGGCTGATGGGGATAGAGGGGGAGGAGTTTCACACTTCTAAATTATTTAAAGTGCCGGCTCCAGCTATCCACGCCTCTATACCCCAGCGTAAGCACCTCCAGTGTCCCCTAGTGGATGAAAGAGAAATTGAAGATTTAGGTGGCAGGATGGTAGGCTTTGATGAAAAGATGTGCAATGAGTGTACTCTCGATGATTGAGAGAATGGCAGAAATTCTGACTTGTTACGGGAGTGGAGCCTCACGTCAGGGAGTGGTGGAGTGGTAGACAATGGGAAGAGGTAACCAAGACGGAGGTGAGGTGGCAATCAGTGGAGAAGCAGAGAGGGAGAGAGTGTGGACAGAAAGGAGGAAAGAGGGGTGAGAGGGTGGGGAGTGATTGAGGAGTTAGAACTGAATTCTGAGGGGCATCGTGGGCCAGTAAAGCAGGTTAGTGAGAGGGAAATTGATGCTGAGGGGTTAGAGAAGAGATGAGCAGCAGTGTTGGATTGAATTAGGGAACGGCAAATACAGTGCATCCGGAAAGAATTCACAACACTTCACTTTTTTCTACATTTTGTTATGTTACAGCCTTATTCCAAAATGGAATAAATTAATTTTTGTCCTCAAAATTCTACACACAATACCCCATAATGACAACGTGTAAACAGTTTTTTTGAGATTTTTACAAATTTAATAAAAAAAAAAAAAAAAAAAGAAATCACATGTACATAAGTATTCACAGCCTTTGCCGTGAAGCTCAAAATTGAGCTCAGGTACATCCTGTTTCCACTGATCATCCTTGAGGTGTTCCTACAGCTTAATTGGAGTCCACCTGTGGTAAAGTCAGTTGTTTGGACATGGTTTTGAAAGGCATACACCTGTCTATATAAGGTCCCACACTTGACAGTGCATGTCAGAGCACAACCCAAGCATGAAGTCCAAGGAATTGTCTGTAGACCTCCGAGACAGGATTGTCTCGAGGCACAAATCTGGGGAAGGGTAAAGAAAAATATCTGCTGCTTTGAAGGTCCCAATGAGCACAGTGGCCTCCATCATGCGTAAATGGAAGAAGTTCGGAAACACCAGGACTCTTCCTAGAGTTGGTCAGCCGTCTAAACTGAGCTATTGGGGGAGATGGGCCCTAGTCCTGAAAGTGGGGAAGACTAGCCCAGTTTTGGTCATGTTTAATTTGATAAAGCATTGGGACATCAAGGATGAAATGGCAGCGAGGCAAGTAGAGACCCAACTAGGACTGAGGGAGAGCATACAGTGGAGATGTAAATGTGAGTGCCATCAGCATAGAGGTGACACTGGACACCTGTACCTGTGTCCAAGCTATCAGTACACATTAAATCTTAAAACTCAGAGTTATAATCTTGGCCTTCAAAACTCAGTTATAGTTATTATTCTACCAAAATACATATAAATACATATATATATACATATATATATACATATATATATATACATATATATATACATATATACATACATACATATATATATATATATATATATATATATATATATATAGGCAGTATCACCAGAGATGACTCTAGTGAGCAGCTGATTCTGTGTGGGGCAGGACAGATCCGCCCAGAGTAGAAAAGCATTGTGGGAAGATGCCTAATTGCTGCCTAAGAGCTCAGGTGTGGGTTGATGAGAAGACAGACCAGTCAGGCTCCTGCTGGAAGCAGTCTATGTGGGACTGTGGCAGCCAGAGAGCCCAGTGAAGCTAGGCGAGCAATTGGGGGCCAGGAGGCCTGTGTCTGGACCTTGCAGGAGGCAAGGGTGGACCATAAACCTCTCAGACTGTGTGACATTGTAGCAGCAGGGCTGCAGGCTGAGGAAGCCAGGACCTACTGTATATACCTGGAGGATACAGGGAAGGCACAGAGACTGTGAGAGACTTTATTGGCAGATTAGCTGCACCCTTATAGAGAGGATTCAAGAAGTTAGACGCCCTAAATAGG
Source organism: Taudactylus pleione (assembly GCA_031769625.1). Lineage (NCBI taxonomy): Eukaryota > Metazoa > Chordata > Amphibia > Anura > Myobatrachidae > Taudactylus > Taudactylus pleione. The sequence goes on along the minus strand of JAUIMM010000461.1, from coordinate 616,086 downwards.
GGCTAGGCTGTTTATTATTTTCTGTTTGTTTCCTGACTTTCCATGCTGGAATGTAAAGCATCATTTATTTACTTGAAAGCCGTATGTGGCCCCTCATTAAGCACCTAAACACTGGACCAATCCACCCTCTGCCGAGCTAATTACCCCCAAGATATCACAATATATAAACATACATATACTAAATTAGGTTCCCAAACTCGGCCCTAACATTCCAAGTTTTAAGGAAATCCACGCTTGGGTAAGGGTGACTTAATTAGTACCTCAGTCAATTTGATCTAATCAAATTATATCCTTAAAACCTGGACTGTTAGGGTGCCTTGAGGATAGAGTTTGGGAACCACTGCTTTATGCATTCACTTATGATACACAGAGAAACTTACTTAAATTTCTAGAGAGGTCCAATCCTTGCACAGTACACAGGTTTTTAAACCAACCCCTAACACAGAGTTTCTTTAATTTTACTCAGCCATTAATCATATTCAAATTAAAACTTGAATATTCATTACTATAATAGCCTACGTATTGGGATTAACAACGCTCTTCCCTGTGGCCTTGCTGCAAACACATCTTTAATCAGACAGGAGACGTTACAGGCTATTTATAAGTGTCTCAATGTTCCGTGTTAACAAAGTCTTATCCAGGCAGAGTCAGATCTTCATTTTCAGAAAAGCAGCTTTCATTCTGAAAAGATTTAATCCACTTTCTAAAGGTTATCAACACAACGTTTTCTCGCTGTCGCTGGTTTGACATAATCTGATCTTTAGTTTGCTTAATCTGCAATTACTTATGAGGGCCTAGGAGTGCAGATGCTTATTACAATATAAATGTGTTCAGAAGCGCTGCTTACAAAGAACTTCTGGCTGTCATACACCATGACAAAAGGTTTATGTTCATTTGCTCTTTGTATAAAGCCCAATTCAAACATACGCTGAAATGTTTCAGTACAGAATCTTATGTTTCTACATTTATTAAATACACCGATTGCACACATCAGTGGTGGCAGCCGCTTAGCGGCCTGGCCCAATATGGACGGTAATCTAGCCTATGAAATAATTAACCAGCGATATTTTGGCCATCTATGGGTGTGATCAAACTAGTCACTGACACTGTCACATGGGTTGCAAAGAGCAGCAGGATCAGCCTCTGGGCCTGATTCAGACCCGCTCGCAAACGGGTCGATGGTGGCCCAGTGCGCGTGCGCAAGCCCCAGAGCGAGCGCAAAAAGCACTTGCTCCGGCACTCGCATCCAAAAGGGGCACCTGTTGATGTTGATTGACAGCTGCCCCGTTTGGAAGGTGGGGCGGGGGGGGGAGTGGATGAGCAAACGGAGGCGTTCCTACAGGAACGCCTCCATTTGTGGGCGGCCCTACTGACATCACTAGTGATATCAGTAGGTGGACTTCCTGCTCTAATAGTGCAGGAAGTCCACTGGGGCTTGCGGCAACGAGACCATACCGCTAGGGTCCCGTCGCAAGCCCAAAGGTCTTGACTATCGCGACCATCATCATGGCCGCTCGCATAAGCTGTGGGTGGTAACCCACAGCTATGCGAGCGGCCAAGAGGCCGTAAAAAAAAAAAACACACACGCCCTGATTCAGAGTGAGCGCTCGCTTTTTGCGAGCGGCTCTGAATCAGGCCCTGTGTGCGGCCAGCTTCTGACCACTGGCAGATCCAGGGGGGGGCCATGTGTGGCCGCGCGCGCGCAAAGTTTTCAATTGCAGCTCCGTTGTTTAATTTCTAACCCATCGTCGTGCCGTACAGAGCCAAAATTATGAAATATTTGTCTCTGTCCAAATATATATGGACATTACTGTGGATTACAGGCTTTTGATTTGGGATGGGAATCACCCATATTTATGAATGAAATATTATATATATATTTATATACACACACACACCAGTGATCGCAAATATGCGCTATAGCGCGTATTTTACTCGAGATTGCAGACAGGGGACTCACTTTTAAAAAGTGGCTGGGTCCCCAGGGACGCGCTGTGCTGTGGACAATCCCTGACAGACTGTCAGGGATTGGCCGCAGCACATCGCGTCCCCAGGGAACCACCCTGCAGATAAAAAAAACAGCACTTTAATTCAAATATGCACCGTCGCGAGCCAATTGGAGCTCGCAGACCAGCAGCCAATCAGTGACAGCTGCCAGTCCGCAAGCTCCGATCGACTCGCAACCGGCGCCAGGTGGCGCTATCTTGAAGGGGTGCTCTCTCGATCTGCTGCCTGGACTCCCGGAAGCTTCCGACGTAGGAAGCTGAGAGATTGTTAGTGACAGTGGGGTCCAATGGGTTCGCATCAGCCCATGGGAGAGCCTGCAGGATGGGAAGGAGAAACAGACTGTCTTCAGTGTGCACAGTGCAGACCTGTAATAGACATAGGCAGGGCCATTCTGGGACTTTCAGTTCCATAATAATGACAGGGTAAACACATTTAACATATTTACATATAGCTACACATGTAATGATAAAATCCAGCCAGCTATACAAGGTCTGCTTTCTTTGAAATTGAGGTGTGGTCACTGCTGTCATTTCCCTAACCATGATGCCTGCACCTCTGTGGCATGATGCATTATTACAGGAAAGTAATGTTTGCAGGAGATACCGCCTATTGGCACATATAAGGGACAAGTATTTGACCAATCCAGGTCATTGGCCCTTTCTGTCCTGGCTGCAAACTTGTCCAGTCTGCCTGTCACAGCAGTGGGAGCCAATAGTGGGACGGTAGGGTCTAGAATTGGGTGCTGCAAAGGACCTCTGACATCACACCCACGTCCAGAGGGGGAGGGGCAAGATCAGAACGGGGGCCAGAAGTGTCCCGTCGCGGGCCTGCTTCGCTCGCCGAGCTTCAGGCACGGTGGCTCGCTACAAGAAATATATTCCCCCTCTATGCCCACGTGGATGGCAACACTGGAGCGGTCCAGCCCTTCTGCAGCGGTCACGTGGTTGCAACATCAAAGAGGTCCTTTCTCCAACTAGGATCTAGCAGCAATCATGATGGGACGCACACCCTGGCTACCACTGCGCGTGATGGAAACGGGACAGGCCATAGCGTATTTTCATATATAGACCATGGCTTGACAAATCCTGGGGGGCCAGGTCGCCATGGCGACCAGATTTTGCATGGAGGGCGGAAGCAGACCCTTGTACGCTGCAGTGCAGATTAGTGTCTGTAGTATTGCAGTGGTCATTTCATGCACAGGAGTGCATGTGCCGAGAGTTGCTTGAGGGGACTGCTGTGTCTGTCCGTCCTGGCCTGCGCTGGCTTCTCCTGTACGTCCCATCCTGCGCTGACTCATCCTCTCCATCCCGCGCCTACTGTGATTTCTGCTGTCTGTCCCAGTCTGTGCTTATCCTCCTGTACGTCCCGGCTGTCTGCTGTATCCTAACTACGGCTGCATAGAGCTCTCCGGTAAGAGGGTCTATGTGTGGCCATGGATAACGGAGCAGCTTCAGAGGGGGATAGTGGTGTGACTACGAGGGGGGGCGGCATGGCTGCGGAGGAGTGGTTTGCCGGTGGGTACCCCCCTAGTTGTGTGGCCATTGGGGGAGGGGGGGGCTAGCTGCTCAATAATATGTGACCGCAAGGGGGGGGGAGGTTGTTTGCCCAGGGGGAAGTTGCGCCACGATGTCACTGCAGAGCGGTGGCTTGCCTGGGGGTACCCCCTCAGTAGTGTGGCTGCGGGGATTGGTTGCTTGGGGGGTAGGTGCTCAGGAATGTAGCCCCGGGGGAGCTGTGCAGAGCATTGATGGGGCTTCCATTTTACTATATCCATTCAACTGCGTACATATTGTGGACTAGTATAGTGTGTAATTTTTTGGGGGGGGGACGGCGGTCTGGCTCCTACACTTTCATCATGGCTCCTAGATTTTAGAAACATTTGTCAAGCCCTGATATAGACTAGTATTATGCACTCTGCAAATGATGTGTCACCCAAGCCTTAACCCCAGATTTCTGTAATACTTAAATGGCTTAAATGTGCTTGTAGTGCAGGGCTCTCATCTGCGGGTCTGTCCAGTCTCCACTGCGGCAGTGAGAGCCGTCTGCGGTGCATGCATCTCTTTCCCGATGTGCATGTCGATATCAGGATATTTCATAGCGGATTATAATTCTCTCTGCCTTTACCCCGAGCTCTAGCTGCCCATAGAACTGCTCCAACTGCTGCCAGCCCTCACCCCCCATAATATGTGATGGGACCCAGATACAGGGTAGTAAATCACAATTTTTTAAAGTGAGGGGTTCCCGGGACACCATTTTTTTTGCTCAGCGTGATCATTGCACACACACTATATATACACATAATTCACACACAACTCACATATAGGGCCGAATTCAATTAGAAGCGAAAAGTCCATTGCCGGACTTTTCGCCATCATTGCTGGTTTCAGGCGTGAAAAAGTATCACACGCGTCCTCGCGTATCCTCGTATTCAATTTGAAATCATAAAAAAAAAATATCTGTTTTTTTGACGCAATTAGCATCAAGGGGGGGTGTAAAGAGGGTTTAGGGTTTAGGGTGGTTGCTGCAATTTTGCACTTTTTTTTCCGTCGGGTATCCATTGGCGAAACTCTGCCGCTGGTTACAAGGCGCAAACTTCTAGCACTGGTGAAAAATCGGACAAATTGAATACGGGGATAAATGGAATCGGCGAAAATGACGTCGTCGGCGAATACGTATCGCGGAAACAGACTTTTCACTTCTAATTGAATACGGCCCTAAGTGTGGATATTAAAAAGCTACAGGTACGTGATCTATTTCACTGCATACTGGCCTTTAACATACTGACGATCTATCTTGAACAGCACACACACTACCATCATCATCAGGATTATCAGGATGAAGCTGCTGCACAGTAATCCAATTGAAATGGACACCACCATTGTAGCATAACCCTACAGCAAATGTTTTCCCTTTGAAACTAAAAACTACACTTCTGTCATTACAGTTATAACTGGGATTATACTGAAAGTAAAATAAAAACTTGCAATGTATTAAACAGTAGAAGTGGAGCAATGCGGACACCCGTTACGCCTCTCTGGTATGTGATAACATTCCCCAGGGGTAAATCTAGGGATCTGAGCGTCCCTGGCAATGTAATGGACTGGTGCCCCCCTCCCCCCATAATTTCAGGCAGTGCCCCCAGTAGTATTCCCCCGTATGCATTGCCCCCAGTAGCGGCCACCCTCCCCATACAGTGCCCCCAGTAGTAGTCCCCCCCCTATGCAGTGCCCCCAGTAGCATCCCCCTATGCTGCATTGCTCCCAGTAGCAGCCACCCCTTTACAGTGCCCCCAGTAGCGGCCACCCCCTTTACAGTGCCCCCAGTAGCGGCCACACCCCTCCTCCCTCCCTCTGCAGTGCCAGAAACCAAAAAAAAAAAAAACATATAGAAACAAACAAACAAAAAAAAACAACACAATTTACCTGATCCCGGCTCCTGCCGACGACCGCCGCTGTCCGCGCCTCCCAGCCCGCTCTGTAGTATGGGAGAGACGTCATGACGTCTCTCCCATCACTCGCTGCGGGGGGAGCCGGAAGACGGAGCTCATGATTGAGCTCCAGCCGGCTCCCTTCGTGGCCGCAGCAGCCAATGAAAGTCTGTGTGACTCATTGGCTGACTGCTATAACAAACATACAGCCGCCGCTGGCCGCTGTGTGTCTGTTACTGTGTAGGGCAGACCCCTGCCACTGCGGTCTGTCCTACACTTGTGGGGCCCGGGGTGGACTAGCGGAGGCTGCACCGCTGTTAGATCCGGCCTGAAACACCCTTTGGCTGCTGGTGGCACTGCCGGCCGGCCCCCCTGGCGAGTGCCATCCTAGCCAATGAGCAGATACACCCCTGACATTCCCTTCTGTCCTGCAGGGAGGTCACACATGTACAGTGTGCAAAACACCCTCAGGCTGCTATATCCAATCACCAGGTGCTGACTGTCATGGGAATTACTGACTGGGGCAGTTTCCAAATTGGTAATATAACATCTATGCTTAATTGAAGACGACGTTTGTGACAGGGAGGGAAGATAGGTGACAACAAGGCAACAGTAATGCAGATTATGGCCGCTATCCAACCTAGTATGTTGCTCTATTGTCCTGTGAGCTACTTTTTTATCACTGATTAAGCAAAGCTTCTGGGAAGTAATAGATATTTCCTCCGAGTCTGAACAACCAAACAATTAAGTGGCATTTTGCCTTTTGACGATTCAGATATTTTATTAGGCTATATCCACACTACTACATCCATATTAAATTAATAATTGTATGACCTCATATAAAGTTGCAGCTTATGTATTTGATGACCTCTATGAAACATGCATTGTTATAGTTTGTTGTCTTCCTAGAACAATCATCCTGTCCGAAGATTACCACCCTGGATTGTTATCTAAATGTAATCAAAATGCACAAGAACCCTGACCTAGATCAAATACGGTTCTCTCACCAGAGTGTGGACCAGCGAATAAACGGCTTCTAAATGTCAAGTTGCTCTGGGTAAATGAGCAATTTGTCATTCTGAAACTAGATAAATTTCCCATTATCGGTCCAGAGAAACTTCAAACGCAATAACTCACAAGAGAACAGCATTTTTAGAAGGAAAATATTTTTACAAGGGGCACTACGCCCTAAAAGAGGAATTCAATTCAAAAATCTGCGTACAGTCAGTTTGGGCAGCGTGTCCATTAGTTTGCACAGGCTTGGCTGCTTTGAGAAGGGGGGGGGGGGATTCAATAGTTTCTGCCTGCGCGGATGATGGTGCTGGGTGAACGACAGAGCCATTCAATTGTTGCTCTGTTCGGGCGCGTACAACCGCAGGAGCAGACATTTCTGCTCGCAGCCGCCGGGCAGGAAGTGTGCGATAAGTCGGCACTTTGGGCACCCAAACAGGAGTTTAGGAGCGCAAAGCAGGACTTCAGACGTTTTACACGACTAAACCGTATTTGGGACCCTCTCTCCTGTCACTGTTGATGGTAGATAGGATGCAATTCAATTGCTTTATTGCACCCCAACCTTCTAAACCAGGTGCATTTGGGCGCAACCTACACGATAAGTGATGGGTGCCCGCAGCACTCGCGACCATCAACAAAACAACTGAATATCACCCGTTGGGCATGAGGAACATGTTTGCACGATACTCTTGATACTACTTATCTACATTGCAGATACTTTTCTCAAGCGCAACAATCTAAATAATAGATATGGACATCACTAACTAATAATGGTACAATCTTTAAAAAAAAAAAAAAAAACTCCCATATTGGGTACAAATGAAAATGATAATAAAATGAATTATGAGCTGGTGGTAATAATACTGAACGGAATGTGGCAGAAAACAAAAGGACTCAAGGTCTGTAATTCCCGCAAGCAGCGTAACAACTGCTTGTGACCGCAACACAAATACACTGCTGATCTACTGGGCAGCACAAGAACTAATATGGCCCCTCTTCAACAAAAGAACTTTGTGCTTATGCAATTGGCCAGTCCTTGTCCCTATGTGGAGTGACTGGGTATACTGTGGTTACCTTTGATGTCCTGTTTGCTAGTTCTTATTTGAGTACTATCCTATTGTGCAGAGAGTGCCTGACAATACAGGGATGATGGAAACACAAATATGAGCAGCTATAAGCTGCACGTTACAGATGGACCCGATCAGAATGGTTGTTGTGCTACAGAACACACAATGGTGCTGTTAGCATTTATCTGTTGATGCGGAGTTGAGGATGAAATAGGATTATACATTCATTACCAGCACCTCATATGCGCAACGAATGATAGATGTGTTTTCAGCACGGCCGATAATCCCCTTGTGTATAGAAGTCTTTTTTTTTTTTAAAGTATTTGTAGGAATATTCTACCAAGGTCATCTGCCAAGGACGCACACAATGGGCTGAACTGGCGCTGACGGTGCACACTGGGACTTCTTGTTCCACCAATGTGCGCTACATATAACCATTCTGAGTAGGCAGTGTGTACCTATAAATACATTTTCTTGTGGTCCCTCCCTACTAGAGTCTGACAATATGTACGTACCACAAAATCGCATACAGGGATAAAAAGAAAAGGGAGACAACGCAGCTCACTGCTCGGTAAGCGGCTGAGATTTATTTAAAATCATAAAGAAGATTAAGCTGGGTCCACTTTAAAGGGCAAGGCATGCACCAGTCTCCTATGCTATCATTTAAAGACGATAAAGCCCTCATATCAGAGCTGCTTCCTGTGCCAGTACTACAATAGTAAGGAGTGCCCGGTATGGCAGGGACAGGTTTCCAGAGAAGCTGGCAGCACCTGGCATCTGGATGCCAACTACACGTAATTTAATAAGAGCAGCAGCATAAATGTAATGAACACAATAACATGCCTACGCCGCTCATGTCACTGGCTACAGCAATAGCTTTCCATCTTCTCAAAACGTGACCTCTATGTTCTGTGTCCTTCAGGAGAACGTTGGGATGGACGGATCCCTGAACAATGTTATCTGAATGCAGTAAAGGAATCAGGCCGGTCGCCAGCGGGGAACATATCAACCACACATGTTGCATGTTCATTTTAGTCTCAAAACTACATCATCTTTCCAAAATCCACCTAATCAACAGCAGTTTCTTATCAGATCTGAGCGAGAGCATTTCAATGAAGCTATGGTCCTCCTGGATTTGCCAAAATTTTATTCCATAGGTAAATAACATAGTAAAAGAATATAAATACCAATAAATATACAAGATAAATCTCACAGGCAATTTTACATGCAACATGTTTTTCATAATGTCAATACACTTAGGTGAATATGAGGATTACAATACATTTCCCCATAAATAACAGCTCTTACAAATAGAACAGATCTATCTAAAGGGGATGTGCCTGCATACAAAGCACAATTTAACTGTAAAGGACCTATATTATGAATGTGATTGTCAAAGGAATACATAGTATAATCCATGTTCATATTATCAAGCATAGATAACAATTTAAGAAAATGTTTGAGCCTCCTACAGACTTGGTGCTTTTAAGTCCCCGGAAGTGCTGCCAAATGGTACAAGTGGCACTGCCTTTTGCCCGTAGAACTACCAGTCTACACAGCGAGAACCCATGCCAGCACAGAGAGCATTCACTTTAAAGCCTGACACACAAAATAATACTCATAGAAAGTAACAGAAACGTATATATAAAGCCTAATATTCTTTTGTGTTCACAACATGTACAAGACTTCATCCTGGGGATCGACGTGAGCATAGAAGTCAGAATAGGTTTCAAGCACCTTGAACCCTAGTAATGTAGTGCTTGTTTCTGTCTATATTCCTCAGATGCATGAATGAGGATTTGATCATGGCTGACACCAGATGTTTAACGGTCAACGCCACAATCCAGGGCAACGCCACGGTTCTGCACATATTCAGTGTATTGCAATTCTGCAAGTCCAGCTGGTGGGCTAAGCTGTAGTCTTGTCCTTTGACAATGAGATTCTAATCATAGAAACCTCGGTTTAATTAGTCGCAGCCTAATGCCACTCATCCGCTCCTGGTGCTCAGCTAGGCAGCCATTTAGGATCGGTGCTGCATTCTCAGGACCAGGAGCCAAGGACAGGTACAGTTGAGAATCATCTGATTATTTTTGCCCAGTGGCAGTATGTATAACGCAAATAGAATGGGATATAGGATGGAACAAAGCATGGTGATGACAAGTATATCCATGAAGATACTCTCTGTGACCTGCAAGTGTGAATGATTTGAAGCAGCCAAAGACTGTGCCGTCAAGTCCACAGATATTTTTCAGGAGCCCAATAAGAATCCCATGGTCCACGGTATTACATACTGCAGAGGAGATCCAAAATGACTACTGCTGCCCATCCACTAGGCGATTAAACCTAGCGATGGAGCGATAACGACTGTCGTTATCGCTCCATCACTTGGTAATCGCCCGCAAATCGGCCAGTGAAAGGTTAAAAAAAGACAAGCGATGCGCACGCCCGCTGGTCGTTTTTAACATCAATCATCGCCCGAACATGATGGTCAACCTGACGACCGCAGTGTTTGGGGATGATTGATCTGCATACAGTGAATGTCTGAACGTTCAGTGTATGCAGTTCACCCCGCGGGAGACAACGGCATCAGCACCTAGTGGATGGGCAGCTTTAGATTGTAAAGCTGGGTATCCACTATACAATTATGTGTCAGATATCTGTCCAATCTGGCTGGTTGGAATGAAAACCTGGTAATGTATGGGAGTTAATGACAATCGTCCATTTGCTCACAAACACTGGAAAATAGTCAAAATGGTCGTTCAGACACATTGATTAAAACACACAAATTTAATCAATTTAAACAATTGTTTTTGTCCTTTTTTCAGTGTTTAAAACCATATGATCAACTGTCATTTGCTCCCATACATTACCAGGTTTTCATTCCAACCAGCCAGATTGGACAGATATCTGACAGATAATTGTATAGTGGATGCCCAGCATTAGGTTGAACAGTCACCTCAAAGCTGTTTCTCTTCTCTGTCGTCTCCTGAATGCTGACTGGAACGGATCATAAAGATCAATGGGTTGACACCATGGTTTTACGTTTGATTTGAAACCACTTTGCGAATAACCTTTTCCAGAAAAGGAAGTTTTGCTATCGATCTGTAGTCAGTCATGAAGTCAGGATCTAAATGAGGTTTTTTGTTTCTAGAAGCGGTCTAACAGTTGCTTCCTCTAGTGCAGGGATGGGGACCCTCAGGCCCGGGGGCCATATAAGGCCCCCGGAATAATTTGCTCTGGTACTCTGAACTTTTTTCTGCTAGCCTCATTTGGCTAGCAGGGTACCTAGAATGGCACCCTGCAGCCAGAATCTATGCAGCAGTGCTGCCTGGAGAGTTCTTAAGACGCTTCAGACGGTCACACCGCTGCCCTTACAGCTCCCCGGAGCATCCTCTGGATACTTTGGGCATTGCTGTAATATCCAGCGATTGTGGCCCCGCCCCTGTGTGACATCACATGGGGGGGCGCCACGCATCAGGCCCGCTAATAATAATAATAATAATAAATAGATAGATATATCTATCTCATAATGGCCCTCGGCAGAAAAAAGGTTCTCCACCCCTGCTCTAGTGGATCAGGAAAAATGCCTAATCTGCAAAAGAGCATTGTCCTATTTCAGCTAATACAAGGTCAATTACCTCAATACACCCTACTAGATTGCTTGGCTGAGGTAGGGTCCAGGTCACAGGTGGTGGCACACCACCTTTGGGTAATATCAACAATGTTTTCTACATCCAGGGGGTAAAAGCTAGTTCTAGAAGCCAAATGGCCTACATGGGCAGGTCTGGTAACAGTACAAAACCTGTGTTTCAGAAATATCCTCTAATATATGGTACCCACTCACGTTTTAGTACAGTTGTACAGGGCATTTGCAATTAGATAGAAAACCAAATGTGAGCATCACTTTAACCACAGAGACGGACAATGGAAGCTGCATTATTACCCATCACAATACAATATGTGTAACAACTTTTTACACTAAACAAGATTTTGCTTTTCTCCTCTCCCCTGAACTAAACCTTTTCCTATACAACGTTGTGCAATCTCACTATAACACTATGGGTTATTAAATCTATCATCTCAAACCTTGGTCAGTAGAGAAAGATATTATACATATATTGGCTACACACATCAAAAGGTAGAATGTACGTGAATATGGCATATTAAGTCTGCTCGCGTGTCCTCAAAACTACCACAACATGCAAAAACGCACGGACTCCTGCGGATAGCTGGGCACAACTGTGCAAATAGAAGTACTAGGCTGTTTTGCAACTTTAGTAGTTATTGAAGAGCCTGGATCTCCTCACAGTAAAGAGCCATATTCATGAAAACGCAGTGTATAAAATACGGTAACTAGTAAATTAGTGACATCACTGAGAAATGAGGCCGTGTTCACCTTACGCCTCTGAAATCTCGCAAGTCCCTAGTGCAGGGCGCCTCACACTCAGGGCCGTAGCTAGGGTAGTGCTGCCGGTGCCATTGCACAGGGCACTACACATCAGGGGGCACTGTTTGGGCCTGTCAAATTCTGTTTATTATCATTCTTGCTTGTAGCTTCCTCTTATTTCATCCCCAGCATCTCCTGGCCTCCCCTACCTCTTCCCTGGCCCTTTTATGGGTGCATTATGTCCCTTTGAAAAATCTGGGGGGCACCAATGCGCTTTCTGGCACAGGGCACCAAAAAGTCTAGTCACGGCTCTGCTCACAATTTATCCATGTTTGAGTTCAGGTGACTTAATAGTACTCAAGTCATTTTGATTTAGCCATCTGTGCTCACACATGGATATCCTTAAAACCTGGACTGTAGGTGTGCCTTGAGAACCAAGACTGAGAATCTTTAGACTAGTGAACTGAAAGACTGAATATTAGTACATGTCACAAAATGGCTGCCTCCTTTGTATGTAGGTGGTGGGCTCACTGACAGGAATAAGCTGTGTACAGATGGAAGGTGGGGCCAGTAATGGATAAGCCCAGTGTGATATTAGCACCAGCCTGCTTAAAGTCTCAGAGCTGTGGGGTATGTCTATAGCAGACAATGATGAAAAGTGGAGACAATAATTCATTAATCAATAATAATGAATTTAAAACTGTACAGAGCACTGATCCTTCATACTCCTTACAGTAAAATGTAAATATTAAAGCTATCTTGTCCTTTCACCCAGAAGCTAACACTATGCTGCAAATGGACCTCCTCACCCATAATCATTATGGTTTATATATAGAAAGCCACCATTTTAAACAGTGCTGTCGTGAGAGAAAAATGTATAATTCATATCAGTCCCTGCCCCATTGGAGGTTACAGACTAAATTCCCTACCACATAAACTACTTTAAAATTTTGCCAGTATGTTTGTTTTGGACTGTGGGAGAAAAAAAAAAATGGAGTAAACATGGGGAGAACATACAAACTCCACACAAATAGGCCCTGAACTCAAGACCTCAGTGCTGCAAAGCTGTGAGGAGGCAGGAGTCACATCCATATATATGTACATGCACATTTAACTATATGTGCATATCATTAATCCCCGTACACACTGGACGATGTGTGTACGGAGCGACCTCGTCGGACCCGGCGGGGGTGTTGGCATTGACGAATGACGGCTGGTTTGGAGCGGGGCCATGCTGCATTCGGCAGTGTGGCATCGTTAATATCCCCAAATTGAGCTGCATGTACAGACAACTGGGGATATCGCTAACGGCCCACAAGAGCGAGCTTCATTCGCCGTTCAGGCACACCGGACGATTTGAACGATATATTGTTCAACGATATAGTTATCGTTCATAAAAATCGTCCAGTGTGTACGGGGTTTTACACTGATCAATACTCATTTTATTGCCAATCATATTAGAGTGATTTTGGGGTCACTGTGTGCTTGCCAATTCTGAATATGACATTGATTTTGTTACGACGGGGTCTTATTTTGGAGTTACAAGAAAAACACGATAGACAACAGTCAACTGTCTGCTGGTTGAGTGGCCGATCCCTTATACACAGAGGGAGAATATTCTAGAATAATCACAAAATAAACACCCAGGGGTATATTTACTAAATTGGAGATGTTGCCCATAGCAACCAATGGGGGCAATCCAGGTAGATCCAGCAGGCAGCGGAAGCGGCAGCAGCGACGGCGGGACTCGGGAGCCCTGATGGAGTGGAGCAGTGCCAGCATGAAGACAGGTAAGTTTCTTCATAGGGGTGTGGGCGGGGAGGGGGAGCTAGTACTGGGTACACTACCTTAGGGGGAACACCTACAGGGTGCATTAGAGAAGTGGCACAACTACTGGGGGACACTGCATAATGGGCACAGCTATAGGGGTATTGCATAAGGGCCACAACTACTGGGGGCATTGCTTAATGGGCACAACCACTGGGGGCATTGCTTAATGGGCACAACTACTGAGTGCACTTCATTAACGGCACAGCTACAGGGGGCCAGTGCATATGGGGCACAACTACAGGGGGCACAGCATAATGGGCACTGGCTTTCTCAATGTATTTTATGTGGTTCTGGATTTCAATATGTATTTTATGTGGATATGGCTTGTTTCTGTGTATGTTATGTGAACGTGGCTATGTCAATGTTTTCTATATTGCTCTGGCGTTTTCGTTCACTTCAACGGTGAAAAAATTATATTGGGAACTTTATGTAAATTGTGTATTTTCAATGTGCTGGGCTCGCCGCCAGCGTGGTTAAAAACGGGCGTGTGACACAAGATCATGCTCCTGCGAATGTCATACCAAAGGCGTGCGCACAAAAATGGGGCGTGGCCTCGGCTCTTCAACTTGACCACAGATATTTTTGGGCTCTTTGCCTCTGACTGGTTGGCCACCCCTGATCTAGAATGTTCTGATGGATTCCCATATGCACGGGCTATGACTAACGGTCTCATTTATCAACGAGTGATAAAACTTGTTGCATATGATAACGGTGCTTCAGCCAATCAGCTCCCAACTGTCATCTGTTTGAAATAGGACAGTTGGGAGCTGATTGGCTGGAGCACCATCTATCATACGCAGCTTAGCCTAGTCAAGTGAACGCTGGCCCGAAGCCCCTCTCCACCCACCCCTTACCAGCCGCGCGCATGGTGCCGCACCCATCTCTTGCATTGATGAGCTCAATAAATTTGCTATTGTTATTGCTCAGCTTTAACTTGACGGATCGAGATGAAACACAGTGCAGGTTATTTCTAGGAGTTTCCACTACACCATAGATCTTCAACTTTGGCCCTCCAGCTGCTGTGGAACTACACATCCCAGCATGCCATGCCACAGTTTTGATATAACAGCATGCTAAAACTGTGGCAGGGCATCCTGTGATCTGTAGTTCTATAGCAGCTGGTGGGCCAAAGTTGAAGACCCCTGGACTACACAATGACGCGGTGTTGAAGAAAACCGGTTCAATAGTTTTTGCGCCAACTTGGAACAAACAGACAGACACAACGTTCTTATTTTAGTATATAGATGGGTACATGCATAAACTAGACAAATAGAGTAGTAGGGTTCTAATGATAAAGTTGTTTCTCTGCCTATGAATAAAAGGGAAACATGAGAGAATAATGCATGCTTTAGGCTAATGGACAAGAGGTCAGAATAAACAGCATTATGTGTTTTATCTGGTCCATGGTAATGCGGATATAAAGCTATGCATGTTTTACACATTTATCTAAACAGAGACGTTATCCCACAGAGACGTTAAGAACCATCTTTTACGTGTTAAGAACAAACGCCGGTTTTACAATCCCTCTCACTGAACGTTACTCTCAGGACTTCCGCCGTTACAAAATAGGCAGCTGAGCCCATCTTCTCCTGCAGGGATCACAGCTAATCCCCACTCTGCTCCAGAAGGGTAGTAAAACATGTCATGTTGGAGCTCTAGTGGTCTGTCCTAGATTTACCATCTGTTGGATGAGAATGTGATTTGGTCCTTTCAGAGTCCACATTTGACAGTCACAATGGTGATATCCCCTAATACTCACACCCGAGTCCCTCACACCATTGTGATCTAGTGAATGGATACCCTGCATTGCTATAATGACCGTCAGGCGTTTGTTACCATGCAGTGCGATCTCCCCAAACACTAAAGCCGTACACAGCCTGCGCATTAACAAGAAGGGGCTGACGCAGAGGTAAATCTGCTTATATTTGTCACACTCTGCTCTGGTGCTTCTAGCACACTCTGGTCTGTACTCAGCAGTTTGTTGCATCAGCTGAGTGTGCTAGAAGCACCAGAGCAGAGAGCGACACCCCCAGGCAAGAAAGAGGAAATGCACGAGTTGTGACAGGTGCAAGGTGCTAGAATGAACACTAGATCCGGCCATGTGCTGAGTTGTACTCATCTCTGCGGGCAGACGTCACTAACGGCACGCTTCATTTCATACAAGTCATTATCAATACGCGCTTGCACCAGCCCTGTCTGGAGTGCAGAAGATCAGACTGAAGACAGGTGTATTTTCGTGTATGCAAAACTCTGCATATCCTGTAGTTCCGTCTACACGCCCTATCTAATTGCGAATGTCTCACCACCACCCAGTTGTGCCCACTCATCCGCAAGTGGAAATGCGACCAAGTTGTGAATAACTCTGAATGGATGCGTGCGCTTGGCTACGTTGTATGCACAGTGGGAAAAACACGCGAGATCCGCAACACAATACGGACTAACGTTCAACTCTGCATGAGCCCTATAATGACATCTAGTCCTTTCTCCACTTCACCTTTCTCCAGCACTCTCTCACAGCTGCTGGGCTCTCTTGGACATTAGTAGACAAAACCAAGCCGCATATTGAGGACAATAACACCCATCTCCTAAACAGCTGCAGATTTGCCGTGTGCCGGAGATAATTTATTTTGTACTTAAAAAAATAGGATTGAACTCAGGAACCACAGTTAGTCAGGACAGGACAGGATAGGACCCAGATGATATGTACATCAATTTATGTGAATAAAATCAACATTATTACCAGTTATTTATATAGCGCACACGTATTCTGCAGCGCTTTACAGAGAATATTTGACCATTCACATCAGTCCCTGCCCCAGTGGAGCTTACAATCTATATTCCCTATCACATGCTCACACACACACTAGGGTTAATTTTTGTTTGGAGCCAATTAACCTACCAGTATATTTTTGGAGTGTGGGAGGAAACCAGAGCACCCGGAGGAAACCCACGCAAGCACAGGGAGAATATACAAACTCCACACAGTTAGGGCCGTGGTGGGAATCGAACCCAAATACATATTTTAAAAGCTGCACTCCCCCCACCCTCCATCCTCTTCAAGTAGCAAGCAAGACTAGTGATGTGGAAGTGCAGCGGCTCCCTGGCTCCTGAGATTGCCCAGCCCTGCTCAGGGAGTTATGTTCACCTAAAGAATTAGCTGTTCACAGGAACATGACATTTTCAATAGAAAATGCAATTTTGTTATTTTAAAACACACGCGCTAATAATAAATATATATATTTACACACTGAAAGGTGCGGCACTCCCTTGTAAAAAAAAAATCGCACAAATCACAGCAGTGATAATAGAATGTTTCAGTACTTTAAGTACTACCTTCAGCTATACGCTGAAGAGAGTATAGCTGGAGATAGTACTGAAACGTTCTACCAGAACTGCTGTGGTTTGTGCGATTTTTTACAAGGGAGTGCCGCACCTTTGATTGTTTATTTAACCCTTCCATGAGGGCACCCCTGCTATTTCTTCATTTATCTGGAAAATTATATATATATATATATATATATATATACACATACATACACACATACACACACAGATCAATTTCTGACTAGAAAATGGCGCCAATAGAAGCACCTGACAGTATATTGCCCTGTCTGAACATATGTTATATAAAAGCAGAGATGGGATGGTGGGCCCTCATGCTTCTGGACCATTCACTGACTATTTTGATAGCCAGTTTTTTTTTAATTCTTTATTTAGAAAGCTCACCAAAAATAAAAAAACATGGAAAAAAAACTCAAGTATAATAAACATTACAAATGAGCCCTTTTTTTTTTATTAAATAATTAGCAATAAGCATATGAGGGGGGGTGGGGGGTCAGTAAAGGGGGTGTGGGGGCAGGACTGCCAAGGGAAGGAAAATACCATAAAGAATACCAGATGTTAGACAAGAAGCATTATAAGGAAGAAAAACGTGCCAATTGGAGAGCAGAGAAAAGTAACCGGTTAATTGGGGGGGGAGGTTTGTCAAAGAGGAGACGCATTGGGGGGAGCAGACTCAGCCAAGGTGCATGGATCACATATGGGTAGTGAGCGTGGGGAGCAGAGGTGGCAAAGTGCTATCGTATGAGAGCCACGGAGCCCAAGCCTGGGAAAACATATGGCCTCTATCATGAAGATGGTAGGTAATATTTTCCGCTATATGCCGGATTTGTGACTTTAGGGCAGAGAGGGTTGGTGGAAGAGGGTTTTTCCAGTTGCGGCAAATCCAACTTCTAGCAGCAACTAAAATGTGGGACAACAATTTAACTTGATTGGCAGTTTTGACAACTACATGGACCTCAGTGGCACAGCGCATTTAGGGGGAGATTTATAAAGTGGAGAGAGATAAAGTCCCAACCAAAGAGCTTCCACCATTTAGAAGTTGATTGGTTGCTATGAGCAACTACTCCACTTTATCGCTCTCCAACATTTGACAAGTCTCCCCTCTAAAGCGATATCTCTAATGGGAACCATGGTGACCAAGCTGCTGCAATAGTTATCAGACGCACAACTGAACACGAAAACAAAATATTGCCTTCATTCTTACTGCTTCCAGCCACACGATCATTCCAAGGCCCAATGCCTTGTCTGCAGAACCCCTTACTCCAAAGGTTTGTGACACGTGTTCAGCAGACAACTTCTGTTGTGCAAAAACAGATTCATAGTCTCTGAAACAAGGCCATTCATGTGACAGTCACTGCAATGCAGATCTGTATTTTTAGTAATGTGAAGCCTGCAGCAGGAGAGCTTTTATTAAACAAATAAGCCACTTGAGCCTAGGGCAAGGATTGGTCAGCCTGTAAGTACTCTGCAAACCATTAAATTATCTATGACTGATATTTGGATCTCTTACCGTTGGACACCCTTGGACACACCGGCCTTCTTGCTGACCAGCCTGTCACTGCAGCAGTCCACGAGCCTTTTGAGCGTATACAGACATTCCCGGAAGGTGGAGAAGAAGGGATAGTGACTGATGACACACAGAGAGGTTAGAGTGCTGTTACGAGACCGTTGCGTTCCTTTAGACAGACGCTTTCCGCGAGGGGAATGATTAATATCCGGAGTGGAGTCTGCGCTTGGGACCTGTAAAGCGTGGCCTCCATCGGAGCCCTCGGAACCATTCTCGGAGGCTGGTTTGTGCGGTTTGCGGCTTTTGTCCTTCAAAATCCGTTTTTGAAAGGAGCGGTAGAAATTGACGCAGATCCCGTAGCGGATGATGCCGCTGTCCTTATCGGTAAGCGTGAAGACAAACGAGGTGTCATCTCGCAAGCTCATCCGTTTCTGCCGTACGCTCAGGCATCCCTCCGGCTGACAGAAAAACACCACGTCAGGAGGCAGGGGAAATTCCGGATGGTCCTCGAGGGGGTAACGCCGAAGCAACTCGGGCGTCTGGGCGACACTGTCACTGCTTGGCTGCCTGCAAGAGAAAAACAAAGTGTGCACAAAAGGCTCATGGAATACAAGTTGCTTGAGGGTGTGAGAGAAAAAGTCACATGAGAGTCAGATTCAATCATCAGACATCTAGAACACAGATATGTGAAATCAGCATTTTGGATATATTTGTGCTTTGTCTTAAAACCGTCAACATGGATAGTCAACACCCCATGTTATATTCTTGACTACATGAACGCTATATTTGCAAACGCCTTCATTTAAAGGGAATTAATCGCCATAATGCACTTTTTAAAAAATGAATGTTGACGTTACACCTACAACCATGGTCAAAAAGTTGAGAATGACACAAGTATTGGTTTTCACAAAGTCTGCTGCTTCAGTGTTTTTAGACCTGTTTGTCAGATGTTAATATGGTATACTGAAGTAACATTACAAGCATTTCATAAGTGTCAAAGGTTTTTATTGACAATTACAGTAAGTTTATGCAAAGAGGCAATATTTGCAGTGTTGACCCTTCTTTTTCAAGACCTCTGCACTTCACCCTGGCATGCTGTCAATCAACTTCTGGGCCACATACTGACTGATGGCCGCCCATTCTTGCCTAATCAATGCTTGGAGTTTGTCAGAATTTGTGGGTTTTTGTTTGTCCACCCGCCTCTTGAGGATTGACCACGGGTTCTCAATGGGATTAAGGTCTGGGATGTTTCCTGGCCATGGACCCAAAATTTTGATCGTTTTGTTCCCCGAGCCACTTAGTTATCACTTTTGCCTTATGGCAAAATACTCCATCATGCTGGGAAAGGCATTGTTCGTCACCAAACTGTTCTTGGATGGTTGGGAGAAGTTGCTCTTGGAGGATGTTTTGGTACCATTCTTTATTCATGGCTGTATTCTTAGGCAAAAGTTATACCACTCCCTTGGCTGAGAAGCAACCCCACACATGAATGGTCTCAGGATGCTTTACTATTGGCATGACACAGGACAATGACTTTTGGAGGATGGCCTGGTGTCAAGAAGGGCAGCAAATAAGCCACTTCTCGACAGGAAAAACATCAAGGACAGACTGATATTCTGCAAAAGGTACAGGGATTGGTCTGCTGAGAACTGGGGTAAAGTTATTTTCTCTGATGAATCCCCTTTCAGTTTGTTTGGGGCATCTGGAAAAACACTTGTCCGGAGAAGGAAAGGTGAGCGCTACCATCAGTCCTGTGTCATGCCAACAGTAAAGCATCCATGTGGGGGATGGCTTCTCAGCCAAGGGAGTGGACTCACTCACAATTTTGCCTAAGAACACAGCCATGATTAAAGAATGGTACCAAAACATCCTCCAAGAGCAACTTTTCCCAACCATCCAAGAACAGTTTGGTGATGAACAATGCCTTTTCCAGCATGATGGAGCACCTTGCCATAAGGCAAAAGTGATAACTAAGTGGCTCGGGGTACAAAACATCAAAATTTTGAGTCCATGGCCATGAAACTCCCCAGACCTTAATCCCATTGAGACTTTTGGTCAATCCTCAAGAGGCGGATGGACAAACAAAAACCCACAAATTCTGACAAACTCCAAGCATTGATTAGGCAAGAATGGGCGGGCATCAGTCAGTATATGGCCCAGAAGTTGAATGACAGCATGCCAGGGCGAATTGCAGAGGTCTTGAAAAAGAAGGGTCAACACTGCAAATATTGCCTCTTTGTATAAACTTAATGTAAGTGTCAATAAAAGCCTTTGACACTTATGAAATGCTTGTAATGTTATCAGTATACCATAGTAACATATAAAAGGTCCAAAAACACTGAAGCAGCAACCTTTGTTAAAACCAATACTTGTGTCAATCTCAAAACTTTTGGCCACGGCTGTAGTGTAGGACACCCGTCACCAACACACACAGAGGTGGCGGATGGCAATCTTGTATGCCAAACCAATACTTATGAGAGTGCAACTTGTCCCATTGCCCCATGGATGAGACTGGTTTCTAGAGAATATGCAGTATTATCACACAATGGCCACCTGCACTACCTGCTCATGACAGGTGCACTTTCTAAATGAATGGGAGCATATTTAAAACATCAAACAAGATTTGCAAGTTTACAGGAAGTCCTCGGGCATGACAGAAGAGTCGCCAGACAATGAGGCTGAGCAGACAGATGAAATATTTAACAAACGGAAGCAGGTCTGTGACAGTGGCTACTACAAACCATGACAAAAGTCATCTGATGCGCTGGTGAATGAATTAAATTTTAATTCCAAGTGATGGGACATTTGGAAAGGAAAGATAATTGTGTATAATCTATAATTCCTTGGCTGTATGACCATGTAACGAGATTATCACTGCTCTTCATTTCCTCCCAGTATATCAGTTTCCCGGGGTTTTTTTTTTTTTTCAATCTTATATCTTTATTGAGGGTCTGTCCAGGAGCTACACATATTGTGAGGCCTTACCTTGCACCTATGATCACCAAGTAATCCAACAGCCTGGGACATGGCTTCTTCCTCTGTCCCATGGTCCCACCGTATTAAATCATCTCACAGATCCCTCCTTAGCTCACTGGACCATCTCTGACCAACTAGATAATAGCAGCATTAACCTGTGGAAGGAAACAGACATTAGCATAGTGTGCCGGCCCTCACACTCATTTCGCAAACTGCTTCTCGCAGGGACCATTCTTTACAATGTACTTCCGTAGACTGACTCGTAGACCGGACACAATGTTGTAATCTAGCCTGGCGCAAAATCTCTACCACAGCCATTGCTTTGTGCATAGATCACCGGCTCCCTGATCTTCTGGCCCGACATTTATAATGATACATGGCGTAGATCACACAACCCATAATCATTTTGGACACCGCTGTTTTCCTTCCTCCCCACTTCCACATTTCCTGGTTACACTGCAGCCTACTCCACCTGCCTCTGGGGACAACTGGACTAACCCAGAGCGAACACATCCTGCCTCAAAACAATTAACAACCCCCCCAAGTACAACTATCATTCCCCACCTCCGTGCACCATTCTCCATATCCCTGGTAAAGCATACCCCCATCACTCTGTTTTCCTGCTAAAATGAGGCAATTTCCTTGCTTCTCACACTCAGGAGGACACCATACTCGAAGCCCCAGCTATACCACCGCCATGTTTCAGTGTCTAGATCAATCTCTCTCCTATAACCTATTAATCATCTGTCCCTGCCATGCTTCTGACACATCTCCAACCTCCACTAATTATATCCTTTGTTACTGCCCTCACTTCCTGCATCTCCTGCTGAGTAACCAGGCACCTCTCCCGAAGCACATCAATCTAGCCTTGCCTCTTCACCTCTGCCCACAGCCATCAATTCTCTCCTCTGGCAAAATGACACAGTATCCGTTTTTTCTGCTGCAACAGAGCCATCTCCTCTGGTGGACTGATTGCTTGCTGCCAAGTACACTGGGTCTTATTGAACAGTCATCTCCAAAACGCTGACATCTCCTTCATTTCACACGGTCTGTCTCTCCACTCCACGCTGTAATTTTATATCCTTGCTTTTTCCGGGCACATTTCTCTATGTCCCTGCTTACTTGAGCAACGCTATCTCTGCAATCAGAGCACTCTCATGCCAAACCCAGCAAAAATATAAAAATAGAACATAAACAAAGCCACTCATACCTTATGTACACAGACCTGTCTTCCCGATGGCATGCACAGCTATCTCTTTTGCTCGTACGCACAGCCAACTATTCATTTTTGTCAAGTCTCGTTCATCTTACTCCTGGGATGACAATACTACTGGTTTAAGAGCGGCAAGCTGTCCACCTCCTCCTCCTTTCTACATCATACACCCCTCCATTTACAAACAGAAAGCAATCCTCTGTTTGTTCATGGGCTTTGCAGTAGTACTGTGTACAAGTCATCGCTGTGTTTGCTGTCAGAAACTCTGCTTGTGGGTGGTAACACGTACACACTACCTTCGCACATTGCTGTCAGCCATGTTAAGGGCTAAACTAACAACCATGATTACGCAGCGTATCAATGCGTTAAGAAAGCTCGGCATCGCCGAGGCTCGAGGCACTAGTGCCTCAGTGACGTGTAGTAGATAGTGAAATATAGCCAGGTACACACTATAAGATATGTTCTACGATATATCGTTCCGACGGGAATCGGGACATATCACGCGGGCCGTAAAGTGTGTACACTCTAAGGCATGAGCACGCCCCCCCCCTGCTGTACTGGACATCACATGGGACGTTGCAATGAGCAATGCTATGTCGCTAAATGCATCATGTAACGAAATATCGTACGGTCATACACCGTGCGTATACGTCGTGGGCGATATATATCGTGACGCAGCGATGCTAAGCAACGTATTCAAAATATTTCAAGTCAAACATAAAAAATACAATGTTTCTAACAAGTCAAAAGGTTATCTGGGAGGACAAGGCTAGGAGAGCTCTCATCTGTTATCTGATGCCAAATACTAGGTCTGTTGGGAATTACTGACACAGGTACAGTATTACAACTTTTAATGGCGACTCAGCTAAAGCCAATAAGAGTCACCACAGACCTGGGGGAAGGGTGAGCAATGCTAACAGGAGACAGGACAGAAAAGCCATAAGTATAAGTGACAGTCTACACAGGCAGTATGGAATTGGGGTCAGATACATAAGAAGGGGTCAGACACACCAAACAGGGACAGAAGAGCCCTGAATGATCCAGTAGTGTCACTGATGGAAATGTGGTAAGAGGGCTCCTGACATCCAACAGAGAGAGGTAGATTTAACATAGGCTATAAAGAAGGGGGATGGGAATAGTGACTGTAGATTTTCATGGGGGATGGAAATCGTGATGGGGGTTTTCTGCAGGGATGATAATTGTTATAGGAACCAGCCTTTGGAGGTTTGAGAAAATGTTAAGCAAATCCACGAATTGCCTTTCCCCTATAATTGAATCAAAATTTGTAACTAGTTAATAGTGGGGAGGTGCACTCAGTAATATAAACAAACTAGAGTCAAAATAAAAGAAGAAAGAGAAAAGTATACCTATTATGGGGCACTCAGGAACTGGACACTATTATCACCTAGCATCTAAATGATGGATGTATAATTTCTAGTGACCTATAGTAATTTTTAAAAATTATTTAAAATGTAACCTTTATTTCATCCTTAAAATTAGGTCAACGAAATATGAATTAGGAAAGTCTATTGTATTTTTTATTTATTATTATACAACTATTAACTGCTTACAATAAAAACGAAGTGTGAAAGTGAATTAAAACGTTGCCTCCAGCGGTGTGTCTTGTGTCAATTAATAATTTGTGTGGATATTTGAGACGTTAGACTTTTTGTGCGGCCCCCTAACATAGGTCTATGCATCGCATTTTCAGTCATATTCTGGATGTAAAATAAGCACCCCAATCATTTTAAAAATTTGGCCCTCATGCTAATAGTGATGGGTGATTTTAAGGGGGATGGTAATAGTGACAGGGGATTTTTCGGGGGGATGGTAATAGTGACAATGGGATTTTCAGGGGGGGGTGGTAATAGTGACAATGGGATTTTCAGGGGGGGTGTAATAGTGACAGGGGATTTTCAAGGGGGGTGGTAATAGTGACAGGAGATTTAAGGGGGGTTGGCAATAGGGACAGGGAATTTTAAGGGGGGATGGTAACAGACAGGGCATTATAAAGGGGGGGTGGTAACATTGATGGGATTTTTAGGGTGATGGTAATAATGACAGAGGCTTTTGCGGGGGGGGGGGGTGTTAATAATGACTGCATGAACTTTCAGAGGGGGGTGGTAATAGTGACAGAAGATTTTCAGGGAGATGGAAATAGTGATGGAGGATTATTAGGGGGAATGGTAATAATGACAGGAGATTTTTAGGAGGGGAATGGTGAATTGAAGGTAATTAAGAGAAAATGACCAATGAAGAAGAAAATAGGTGTGAATGGAGCCTTTGAATGAGACTGTTGACACAAGTTGTTGGTGTAGTGATAAGAATGTATGCTTTAGAGAGGATGTCAAGGAAATGAATAATGAACTAATAAAAAGAATGGGACAGCCACTTGGAAAACAGGTAAGGGAACCCAGGCACATTGTCAGGTATTTGATGGGTGCAGTGGTAGAGAAACTAATGGTGACTGTGAAATAGAGCACAGAGAGAGGAAAGGGTGGCAGTAGATGTTAAACACGGAGTGTATTTTTGGGGAATTAGTGACAATGGCAATAGTGACTGCAAGATGGCTGACTAAGATGCAATAAGACCAAATGACAAAAAGAAGAATAGGGTGATAAATGTATACAATAGACCACAGGTTCTCAAACTCGGTCCCCAGGACCACAAACAGTACATGTTTTCCAGGTCTCCTTACAGAATCACAAGTGAAATAATTATCTCCACGTGTGGATCTTTTAAAATGCGTCAGTGAGTAATGACTACACCTGTGCACCTGCTGGGTGACCTGAGAACAGAGTTTGAGGACCACTGCAATAAACTGAGGGATGTAAGGAGCACTATTGATAGGTCAGACAAGAGGAGAAAGGAGAGTGAAGATGATAATGAGAGGAAGCAACAGGCGAAAATAGGAATAGAAACAGGGGCTGCAAGTAGAGCGTCACGCCACAAGGGGGGCTGCAAAGACAGCGTCACACCATAGCTGCAAAGAGAGCGGCACGCCACGACGGGGGCTGCAAAGAGAGCGGCACGCCACGACGGGGGCTGCAAAGAGAGCGGCACGCCACGACGGGGGCTGCAAAGAGAGCGGCACGCCACGACGGGGGCTGCAAAGAGAGCGGCACGCCACGACGGGGGCTGCAAAGAGAGCGGCACGCCACGACGGGTTTGAGGACCACTAATATAGACTGAGGGATGTAAAGAGCACTAATGATAGGTCAGACAAGAGGAGAAAGGAGAGTGAAAATGATAATGAGAAGAAGCAACAGGTGAAAATAGGGACAGAAACAGGGGCTGCAAGTAGAGCGGCACGCCACAAGGGGGGCTGCAAAGAGAGCGGCACGCCACAAGGGGGGCTGCAAAGAGAGCGGCACGCCACAAGGGGGGCTGCAAAGAGAGCGGCACGCCACAAGGGGGGCTGCAAAGAGAGCGGCACGCCACAACGGGGGCTGCAAAGAGAGCGGCACGCCACAACGGGGGCTGCAAAGAGAGCGGCACGCCACAACGGGGGCTGCAAAGAGAGCGGCACGCCACAACGGGGGCTGCAAAGAGAGCGGCACGCCACAACGGGGGCTGCAAAGAGAGCGGCACGCCACAACGGGGGCTGCAAAGAGAGCGGCACGCCACAACGGGGGCTGCAAAGAGAGCGGCACGCCACAACGGGGGCTGCAAAGAGAGCGGCACGCCACAACGGGGGCCGCAAAGAGCGCAGGTAATAGAGGAACAGGTGCAGGGAGGAGTAACAGGTGATAACGGTGCAGCATGTGGACTGACAGGTGATATTGGGGGGGGAAATATGGGGAGTGATAGGTGATATTAGGGGGAAGGGGGATATGGGGAGTGAAGGGGATAATAGAGTGCAGTGACAAGTATGATGGGGCCAGGAAGGCAGTGAGAGGTAAGGGAGGAACAGGTGCAGAGGGGGGAGTGGCAGATGATAACAGGTGCTGTATGGAGAGTGACAGGTGATAATAGGGTACATGGGGGACTTACAGGTATAGGGGACAGAGAGGCAGTGACATGTAAGAGAGGAATGGGATGCAGTGACAAATATAATAGGGACATGGGAGAGAGGAATGGGATGCAGTGAGGGAAAGGACAGGTTAGAGAAATGGGGTGCTGTGACCGGGATGAGACACACATACAGAGGCAGCAGTGGTGATAGTAGGGATACAGTACATGGCAGCTGTGGGAGAGGAGCAGTGAATGATGCGGGGATGTACAGTGAAGGCAGCATGTACCGAGGCTGAGGACTCCGGGCGGTCACACAGGATGCACGCATAGCACAGCAGTGACCGGGGAGTGCATGCAAGGAACACTCACCTGCTGGCCGGGGCGAGCTCCTGCGCTCCTCCGTGGGCGCCGGTCAGCCTCCTGTGCTGCAGTCCGTGCAGGGCCTGACAGGAGTCTCACACACACAGCTGACAGCAGCAGCAGCCTCACCTCGCGTGCCCGCGCACCTGCTCACGGGGATGCGCACATCCCTGGCCCCGCCCGCCTACGCCGTGACGCACCCAATCCTCCTACGTCATGACGCACTCAGGTTCTGCTGTAATAAACCTCTATACCAGGCTAATGCCATTCAGCTTCTGTGTGGTTGCTAATCCTGATGCCTGAGCCACAGGAAGTCTGCTGTACAGGCCACAAGCAGGAGCCATCTGTCACTGTTATATATATATATATATACACACACATATATATATATATATAGTACCAGTCAAAAGTTTGGACACACCTTCTCATTCAATGTTTTTTCTTTATTTACATTATTATCAACTTGTTGGCTGCTTTTCCTTCACTCTGCGGTCCAACTCATCCCAAACCAACTCAATTGGGTTTATGTCGGAGGATTGTGGAGGCCAGGACATCTGAAGCAGCCCTCCATCACTTTCCTTCTTGGAAGAGTAGCCCTTACATAGCCTGGAGGTGTGTTTGGGGTCATTGTCATTGTCTTGATGGTCCCAGTAAGCACAAACCAGATGGGATGGCATGGCACTGCAGAATGCTGTGGTAGCCATTCTGGTTAACTGTGCCTTGAATTTTGAATAAATCACTAACAGTGTCACCAGCAATGCACCCCCACACCATCACACCTCCTCCTCCATGCTTCACAGTGGGAACCACACATGCAGAAACCGTCCGCTCACCTTCTCTGCGTCTCACAAAGACACGGCGGCTGGAACCAAAAATCTAAAATTTGGACTCATCAGACCAAAGTACAGATTTTCTATGGTCTAATGTCCATTCCTTGTGTTTTTTGGCCCAAACAATTATCTTCTTGTTGTTCATCCTCAATAGTGGCTTCTTTGCAGCAAAACGATCATTAAGGCCTGATTCACGCAGTCTCCTCTGAACAGTTAATGTTGAGATTTGTCTGCTACTTTAAATCTGTGAAGACTTTATGTGGTCTCTAATCTGAGGTGCTGTTAAGTAGCGGTTTCTGAGGCTGGTAACTCTAATGAACTTATCCTCTGCAGCAGAAGTAACTCTTGGTCTTCCTTTCCTCGGGCGGTCCTCATGAGAGCCAGTTTCATCATAGCGTTTGATGGTTTTTGCAACTGCACTTGAGGATACATTCAAAGTTCTTGAAATTTTCTGTATCGACTGACCATCATGTCTTAAAGGAATGATGGACTGTCGTTTCTCTTTACTGAGTTGAGTGGTTGGTGCCATAATATGGATTACAACAGTAGTCAAATAGTGGTGTCCACTGTGTACTAATCCTACCTCTGAGCAACACAACTGATAGTCTCAAACACATTAAGAAGGCAAGTAATTCCACAGATTGACTCTTGACAAGGCACACCTGTTAATTCAAAACCATTCCAGGAAACTACCTCATAAAGCTGATTGAGAGAATGCCAAGAGTTTGCAAAGCTGTCATCAAAGCAAAAGGGGGCTACTTTGAGGAATTTAAAATATAAAACATATTTTGATTTGTTTAACACTTTTGTTTACAACATAATTCCATATGTGTTCTTTGATGTCTTCAGTATTATTCTACTATGTTGAAAATAATTTGAATAAACAAAAACCATTGAATGAGAAGGTGTGTCCAAACTTTTGACTGGTATATATATATATTAGGTGGCAGTATCACGAGAGATGGCGCTGGTGAGCAGCAGATTCTGTGTGGGGCAGGACAGAGTCAGCAGGACAGATCCGCCCACACAGAGTAGAAAAGCATTGTGGGAAGATGCTTAATGGCTGCCTTGTGGAGAGAGCTCAGGTGTGGGCTGATGAGGAGGCAAACCAGTCAGGCTGTTGTTGGAGATAGTCTATGTGGGACTGTGGCAACCAGAGAGCCCAGTGAAGCTAAGCAAGCCATTGGTGGCCAGGTGGCCTGGGTCTGTACCTGCAGGAGGCAGGGGGGACCACAAAAACTCTCAGACTGTGTGACATTGAAGCAGCTGTGCTGCAGGCTGAGGAAGCCAGGGCCTACTGTATACCTGCACATCTAATGAGGCACACTGAGGGTTCTAGACACGTGGCAACACGGAGATACGGACGCTGGGAGAGGACTTCCGGTAGACGTGCTGACATTAAGGGAAGAGAAATTACTGAACTTCCCTCTGAATGAAAAATAAGAATTTGGACATATAGAGACACATCGCAAAGACTTTGGTTTTTTCCATTTGATTCTGTATTGAGTAATTTGTATGGAGCATCTAATTAGCGCCGCATTTATGTGACCAATTTTTATGTACTGTTTGACTCTCTATTTTCTGTTTCTGGTGGAGACAGTGGGTCCCATAAGTTGGCTGCTTAATATTAGTACGCGCCAGTGTTTTCTCCGAATATTTTCCTATATTCTACTGTATACCTGGAGGATACAGGGAAGGCACAGAGACTGACTGTGTTTGTACAGCTGTGGCAGCCAATAAAAAGAAAAATTCTAAAGGCAGAATTATTGCTACAAAGGTTCATTCTCAGTCTAGAGAGATGGAAAACCCGGGCTGGAGTTTACAGTCTGAATGTGAAGAAAGTCGGTTACATGGAAGGGATTTAAAGCAGTTTGAAATCCTCTGTAGTGAATCCTTTCAAATTGATGGGGTAAACAGTGTTATTCCATTGAAAGAGACATTTAAAAAGCAGAATAAAGATGTTAGTGTGTGCTGTAAGTGTATGGTGCAAGGTCCACTAGCAGAGGGCTATGTCAGCATGGAAAAAGTTGACTGTGTGAAGTTTGGCGTGAAACACTAATGTGCTATTACGACCAGATAAGTGACTTGGAGGACAAGTCTACAAAAGAGAAGCTTTTGCATATGCAAATTGAAAAGACCTTACAGAGTGAGTTGTCGTCTTTGAAAATAGCATTGGTGCAAGAAGAAGAAAAAATACTTCAAGTTCTTAAAGAGACAGACCTCAAATTAGTGGTTATGTCTCAACGCCTTGGGGAAGCTAAAATTTTCCAATGTGTTATAAAGTATGAGAATGATGTGCTCCTAGCAAAGAATGGTGTATTAGAGCAGGATATTGTTGAAGAGCAGCAGGTGTGTGGTACTTCAGCAGGAAGTAGAAGAGTTGAATGTGTCCAGAGACATCAGAGTGAGGTAGAGCGCACGCAAGTGAAAGTGGTGGATCTGACTCTGGTGTTAAAAGAAAAAGACTCTTTAATTGTGTCCACTCAAGTAAAGTTTAAAGATTGTGAATTGGAGAAAAATTCTCTGGCTGAAAAGTTTTGTGAAGTAAAAGGGAAGTATTTCCAGATGCTGCAGACTCGCGCTCAGTGGGAAACTGACCGTGAAGGAAAAGAGATGGAAATGCTCCATCTTAAAGTCAGCTGTAAGGAGCAAATACAAACTCTCCACTCCAATTTAGCTGCAGCTAGAGCAGTTTCAGAATGTCTGACGGAAAGGAATGTATTCCTGGATGAAAGTCTGCATAAAGCCGCCAAGCAAAGTGAATCTTTGGAGAGAGAGCTTAACCTTGCCCATGGCAGGGCTTGGAAGTTGCAAGAACAGAGTGAGAACCTTGAGAAGTGTCTGCTAAGTACACAGAACCAGTTACAAAGATTCCAAGTGGAGAGGAGTACCAAAGAACTAGAGTTGCAAAGTGAATTAAACGTGGCAGAGTCTGAAATAATTGTATAAAAGTTGAGACTTGCTGAACATGAAGTTGTGGAGCACAATCTACTGCAATCTTAGAGCAAGTTGGAAAGCGCCATGGGAAAAATTGCCCAGCTGGATGAGCAGCTGTCTGCAGCTCAGAAAAAGTTCCACATGGAAGTGGGAAAATCAGAAGAGGAAAAGAAGTTGGATAACGTTTTGAAGTTGGATTCTGGACCCAAAATGGCGTCCGATGTCTTCGCTGAACCCAGTGTGGCAGTAGTACATACACATAAGCAGCAATTGTTACAGGTTGATCCTGAAAAGGCTGGCACGCAAAGTGTCTTGAGTGATGAGCAGTGGCACCATAGAGATGTCCTTATTAACGATACCAGTGTACAAGAAGGGACAGAAGTGTTGGAGTTGGGAAATTTCCTAAAGGTCCGTCTTGTAAGAGTAGATGAGATTCCTTGCAGTGACTTTCAGCTTACAGTAATAGCTGAGGGTGTGAAGTCCTCCCAAAGGGGCACAGGTCCCGATTGCAAAACCGTGTCTGAAGTTGGCGATAAAGAACTAACGTTATGGTGATCGCATAACTCGTGAGGCAAAGGTACAAGATGTACAGAAGTCTACAGATATGTTGATGGCTTCCAAAGATGAGACTCTGATGTCACTATATGACCACAGTGATGTGAGTGTGCCGAAGTCATGCATTTTTACAGTGGAAAACCGAACCTTACAGGCAGTTAATGGTAACAGTCTTGTGAAGAGTAATTCTCATGTATATGAAGTAATGCCATCATGCAACCAGGATAAAACTTGCAATACAGCTGAATTTATCTGTGAGGAAGTGAAGTCTCAAATTACAAAGCTTGAAGCAAAATGTCCAGCTAAACTGAATTGGAAAATAAAGACCTCTGTAGAAAGTAAACTTCAACCTGTGCTGGGGGAGCATGTGGAAGTTCAATATATTTTCAAGGCTCAAAAATTGGGAGCACAAGAAAAGCCAAGAGATCTATGCCTTAATGAGTGGCAGGTAACCATCAAAGCCATGAGATTAAGTCTGTGGGTCAATGGAGTAAACATTCAAGTATCTTATATGGACATGAGAGTCCGGAGTATGAGGGTGAGCCTCAAGTACTGTGTAAAGAAAGCAAGTACCACCATTGGTACCATAAAGTGAGGAAAAAAGTAAGGAGAAAAATTGCCTCCAGAACTTGGAGGATGCGACCCCCAGAAATTACCAGAGTCTGGCTGATCTTGGATCCGGTGGATGGTTCTGAGAATAATGAAGAGGGACTTCGCAATGTGAATGCCTCGTCCCATGTAGCTGAACCCAGGGGTTTCAAGCTGGGGAGGGGGATATGTGGCAGCATCAGGAGAGATGGCGCTAGTGAGCAGCAGATTCTGTGTTTGCAGGACATATCCACCCACACAGAGTAGAAAAGCATTGTGGGAAGATGCCTAATGGCTGCCTTGTGGAGAGAGCTTAGGTGTGGGCTAATGAGGAGGCAAACCAGTCAGGCTGCTGTTGGAGACAGTCTATGTGGGACTGTGGCAGCCAGAGAGCCCAGTGAAGCTAAGCAAGCCATTGGTGGCCAGGAGGCCTGGGTCTGTACCTGCAGGAGGCAGGGGGGACCACAAAAACTCTCAGACTGTGTAACATTGAAGCAGCTGTGCTGCAGGCTGAGGAAGCCAGTGCCTACTGTATACCTGGAGGATACAGGAAAGGCACAGAGATTGACTGTGTTTGTATAGCTGTGGTAGCCAGGCTGGAGCTGGCAATAGACCTGCAGAGAAGCAGGCTGAGACTTTATTGGCAGATTAGTTGCACCCTTATAGAGAGGGTTCAAGAAGTGAGTTAGACGCCCTAAATAGGGGCTAGGTTGTTTATTATTTTCTGTTTGTTTCCTGACTTTCCATGGAAAGTAAAGCATCATTTATTTACTTGAAAGCTGCCCTCATTAAGCACCTAAACACTGCACCAATCCACCCTCTGCCAAGCTAATTACCCCCAATATATCACTATATATATATATATATATATATATATATAGATAGTGGAGACAATACCATCAGTGATAGCAACTCATTTTCAATATATGACATAGAGGAGGAAGAGTCCAGAGAGAATTTAGCGAGGCAATCATTGGAACAAGGCTGGTTCGACATAGCACCAGAGCTAGCCAACATTAGCACATACAGTCTTAAAGAGAATCCCACACAAATATCAAACGAACAACATAGACCCACATTGGATTCTATAATAAACAGAGAATCAATACAATTGAACACATCATGTGTAGACCCTCTTTTTTTAGAGCAGGCGACAAATTCCCAATACCAACCAAACAGACCCATAAAAAGAAAACTAGAAGGGGATACAGAGGAGGAAAGAAATACCAAAAGACATCACTCAAAACAAGAACACATAAGGGACAGGGCATATTCAACTTGAGCAGCATGGAGCTCACCAAAGAACACATATCAGTTCTGGACAAAGGCCTAAAATTCGCTCCAACTACCAAACCAAATAAGTTTAACACTTATTTGGATATACATAGGTTTACTAGAAAACTGACCCTAAAAAATTTTTTTCAGAAGGCTCCATCAATTCAACATGTACCAATATCTGATATGTATCGACACACCGACTTTAAACCTCAATCACGTTTTTACCCCACATACATAGCAGGACACCATATAAATACTTTTACCAGTTTATTGGAAAGAGATCTTTGTTCACTTAGTGACAACAAGCTGAAACAAAAACAATTGAATATAACAAAGAAAGAAAATGAGGCACTACAAGATCTTAAGAACAATCGGGAGATAATCATTAAACCAGCAGATAAGGGAGGGGGTATAGTGACTTTGGACAAAAACACTTACCATACAGAGGCTATGAGAATAATACAGGATACTACAACTTACAAACACCTCAAACAAGATCCCACACAAGAGTTTCAGGAACAGTTAAGAAAACATCTTAAAGAAGGCTTGAACAAAGGGATCCTTACTATTAAGGAATTTGAATTCTTAGATACACCCCACCCTGTAATCCCGGTATTTTATTATTTGCCTAAATTGCACAAGGATCCACTTAATCCTCCGGGTAGACCCATCATTTCGGGTATAAGATCTATGTCATCCAACTTGTCACAGTATGTGGATAGTTTCTTACAACCGTACGTAAAAACACAGAAATCATATATAAGAGACACTATCGACATCCTATGCAAATTGAAAAACATTAAGTGGCAAGGGGACTACTGGTTAGGCACCAGTGATGTGACCTCCTTATATTCAGTCATTGAACACTCATTGGGGATACAGAGCGCTAAAAACTTCCTTGACCATGATCCGTCAATGACACCAGAACAGGGTGACTTTATTACCAGTAGCATTATGTACATACTTACACACAACTATTTGTGGTACGATGGCGAGTTTTATTTACAGGTGACTGGGACCGCTATGGGGACGAGGTTTGCGCCGAGCTACGCGAATCTGTTTATGAGTCATTGGGAGGACCAGTACATATGGGCTAATCGCGAGCTCGATGCAAACCTCGTCCTCTGGACCAGATACATAGATGATGTCTTCTTCATCTGGCAAGGAGATGAGGCATCATTGCAGCTATTCACCAATTACATTAACAAAAATAATCATAACCTCCAATTCACCACCAATTTCAGTAAAACACAAGTAACGTTTCTTGACCTTAACATCATTATTGCAGATAATCAGATCCACACCAATACCCACCATAAACCCGTAGATGTAAATAGTTTTATATTGGCTACTAGTGGACACCACCCAGACTGGCTAAACAGTATTCCGGTCAGCCAGTTCCAAAGAATAAAAAGGAATTGTTCGAGAGTAGGTGATTACATAGAACAAGGACAGAAATTAAAAGCACAATTAGAGGAAAAAAGGTACAACATAACCACAATAGACCTAGCATTCAATAAATTCAAAAATGTGGAGAGAAACCAACTATTACAATACAAGGACAAACAAAATACAGTAGAAGAAAAGAAAGATATATATTTTGTTACGGATTATAGTAGC
The DNA here is from genome assembly GCA_031769625.1 of Taudactylus pleione. Lineage (NCBI taxonomy): Eukaryota > Metazoa > Chordata > Amphibia > Anura > Myobatrachidae > Taudactylus > Taudactylus pleione. The sequence continues at coordinate 581,197 of JAUIMM010000461.1, read as the reverse complement.
CAAGCCAATTGTGTTAGAAAGATCATTAATAAACACTGGCCAATATTATTTCAGGACCATACTCTAGCTGAAGTACTACCAAAGGCCCCCAAAGTGGTATTCCGAAAAGCAGCAGACCTCAAAACAAGATTGGTCAGTAATCACATAGCCACAGCCAAACTCACACAAGCCACTCTTACAAACTTATGGGGCAACCAGAAGGAAGCTACGAAAGGAGGTTTCTATTTTTGTGGACAATGCTCAGCGTGTACCACTACAGGAAAAAGGGCCACGAAACCTATACGCACTATCATTTCGACATCTAATGGTTTTAAATGGACCATTAGGAACAACATGACCTGCTTTAGTAAGGGAATTATTTATCTATTAGAATGCCCCTGCAAAAAACAATATATAGGACGCACCATTCGCCCTCTAAAAATAAGATTGAGTGAACATATACGGAACATTAAGGCTGGATGCGAAGAGCACCCAATCTCCCTACATTTCAAACAATACCATAACTCAGACCCCACGGGAATAGATTTTGCAGCATTAAAACTAGTAACACCGAATTGGAGGGGGGGTGACCGCATCAAACAGATTAACAGAGAAGAATTGAGGGCTATGATCACCATGGATACTTTGACCCCCAAAGGTCTAAATATAGATAACGAGGTGAGGTCTATCATATGTGACTGATTACATGTCACAATACATCTTGTAATAATCTTGAACAATCCTCTGCACACCTAGTTACTTATAGGTACCTGTTGTCCATACATCAATTCCATTCACCTTTTACGAAGACAAACAACATTCTTCCAAAACATCTATTTACCAGGATTGACACCAACAGAAGGGGAACACTAGACCCAGCATGTGACTAGAAGCAGAGGTGAAGCGCATTTAAGAGCCACTGACAGCTAATGTATGAGGCCACCATTAGGGAAAATATTTGCATTTTAACAGTGAGATGTCTAGCAAACGAGATTTGCAGATTTACTATTAAGTACAATGATTGACATATATGATACCAATCCGAGAGACTAACGAGAACCAATCATGATGAGAGGCGGGGGTTCACTACACATGATATACCCTGCCTACCCTACACTTATCACTTATACTCCCAGAGGAAGACCACAAAGTGGTCGAAACGCGTTGGAGGACATTATACCCGCATATTCCATGGTTAGACCTATCCAGCAATAGATTTTACACTGAGACCTGAGACCGAACTTGAGCCGATCACGTGACCGGTGAGCTACACGTGACACAGCAAACACACCACCCGGAAGTATCAGGGAACTGAGGACGCCGCACGCAAAGCAGGAAGAGGAGACTGAGCACGGGAGGAGAAGGGATCCAGCCACACACAGCATCAGGACAAGTGAGTCTCCGTACGGAGGGGGACGCGGGCAGTGATCGGGCACGGTTGACTCCAGCTTTTTCCCCTCCAGTGACAGGGGACCACCAGGGTTAGCATCCTGAGTGTGGGATAGGTCTTTGGTTAGATACATCACCCGCTCGGGAACTAGCCGATGGGAGTCCCTGCACTGACCTACTGTGTGGTTTTTTCTCCTACCCGGGCAGAAGACCAAGTACACCTGCAATAAGTTATTTCCACTTTATTATTGACTTATTACATAGATCATCTATTTACAACAGTTCACAGCAGCAGATTAATTCACCAGCGGGACGCCGCTATTGGACATAATTTACTTTCATCCTCGGTCAATAGGGTCTCATTATCATCTACATTGTGCTGACGGACGATCTGAGCACAGAACATTTGTGGTTGCTACTAGCAACATCATATACCATCATTTGAGTCTGTCCTACGGATTCAGCAGGCGACTTTTTCTTATTGTTTCATGTGATTATATTGCATAATTTATAGTAAAGTTTTTTATATCCATAATACCATCTACTTTGATTCACATTTATATGGGCACATCATTTTTGATCTATTTTCATTGATTCCTACGCTATACAATATTGTTCCATACCCTCATTGGTTGAGCGCCGATTGTATCCTCCCCTTTTGTGATATACTTTAAGAGGGAAGACACTCCCCCTTTCTTACTATCAGCAGCTCACCACAAACAACTAGTTAAGAGCCCGGTGCGCAGTGTTGTATTTTTTGTTTGCTATATATATATATATATATTGAAAAAGAAAATGGAGAGCTCACCTTGTGAGTTTAATAAAGACAACTTTTCCGCACATATGCTCACATACATCAAGGTAACAGATGATCAGCCTCAAAATCCCTCTCCAGTGCATCTGGATAGCGGTCTCAGATCAGGCTGGCTCCAAAGCAGTTCAATGTGGCGGAGACACTTCCTAGTCTCCAGCTAGCTGGAACCCGGGTGCATCCTCTGAAACACACCCAAAACATTTCGGCACCCACCTGGCGAAATTCGTGGTGACAAAATATGTTGGGCGTGGTTTGGAGGACGCAGAGGTGGTGACATCACTTGCAGGGTTCCAGCTAGCCAGAGACCAGCCAGTCAAGCTGTCAATCACCGCCAGCCCGGGCAGCAAGTGTACAAGCCGTCGGCTGACCGTCCGTACACCAGGGTTGCCTACTCTCCTGATTCGGCCGGGAGTCTCCCGAAAATCATCCCCCCCCCCCCCCTCCCCGCAAGAGCAGGCAACTCTCCTGGGTTGGCTGCTGCCCCCCGCTCAAAAGTCGCACCCACTTATCAAGAGAGAGTGGGTGGACCGGGGAGGCTGATGAAGCGATTTGCGGTAATATCGGCATTCTAAAGCAGGGGATGAGGCCACGCCCCCTATGGGAGGGGGCAGCCAGAAAGTCGGTAGGTTTGCCGTAGACACAGCACGATGCACAAATATATCTGCAGATATATTGGGCTCGGCTATGCAGCACATCTGGAGCAATATGTCTGTGAACGACGTCGTTCAAGACATATCGCTGGTACACACTGGCTGACACACACACGATGTGTCGGCCAGTGTGTACCCAGCATTACTCAGATGGCCGATGTTCATGCAAGTGATTCGATGTCTGAGTCCTCGGATGCAGCAGCAGGAGATGACCATTTACACAACGCCTACTGTGGCACTAGCATATTTTAATATCGCTGCTGCAGTGAAGCTAAAAGAGTACAACTGTAAAACTGTAAACCAGGCCCATAGTTTCATTTCACTGACAGCGGTAAGCACTAAGGCTTAGCGGCTAAGCACTGCTAATGCATAAAAACCGTGGCGATTAGTCACACATAAACACAAATTTCAACAGATTTTCAGGTAGTAATAACTGTGCAGAGTGAAGCGGGCCATACATGGTGCGATATGCACAGTGCGCCTCGACGGGGGATCCAATGTCTGACATATCGGGCGGTCCCCCCACACGGAGCGATCGGGTGGACGACCGCCCGATATGCCGGCTCCCCCCTCCCCCACCCGCATAGCGCTGCATGGTATCGCACATCGCATCCCCAGATCGACTGAACCTGCAGTAAGATCTGGGGGTGCGATGTACGACCCAACGGGTGTGCGCACTACCCGATATCATACCCATACACGGTACGATATAGCAGCCAAATCATACCAATCCGTCGAATTGGATGCTATATCACACCGTGTATGGGCACCTTTACAATGTACTAAAACTCACAGGAGAGATCATGATTTCAGAATTGCTGGCCTGCCCTGTCATTTGCCCTGTAGTTTATCACCTATGTTAACATATTAAATTATTATTACAAAATTGAATCTTGACCTATTTGCAGCAAAACTATATGGAGGAGTAGTGTAAACGAGGCGTTGTCCTTTGTGTCATTGCTGTGACAGATTCCTGCTTTCCTTTTATAGGAATTCTTTCACATGTGCAAATATAACAGCTTGTATAAAGCAAATAGCAAACATTTGTTTCTGCAGTATAGTTAATTAACATTTAGATGACTGAGCTCTACAGCAATTTCAAAGGGGAATTTGACAAATCAGTTAATAGAATATTAAAAGGCATTTTGAATTATTCACAAATGTATATTAAATATGAGTAAAACTTGAAGCACCCTATACAGAAACCTATTTTAGATTTAGATATATGTTCCCCCATTTCAGCTGACGGAAGTTCCACATGCTGGAAGTTAGTGCTCGCTATAGATTCAGAATGTAACCTCTACACCCAAGCATTTCACTAATGTCCTTTGTTTAAGCGTTATTTTGTATTTTGTAATGTAAAGGCAAAGGTAAAGCACTTTGAGTCCTTTAGGAGAAAAGCGCTATATAAATAAAATTATTATTAATTATTATATTGGGCCTGATTCAGCAAGGATCTATATTCTGCTTATACGCACGCAGTGCAGTTGCTAATATCAGCGGTGATATGTAAATGTTTGCATTCGCATTGTGATCGCAGCCTAAGATAAGGACGCCCACTTCAACTACTCATATCTGTACACTTGGGCAACACAGCGAAACAGTCGGTAACATTGAGTAACATCGGACACATACGCAGTTAAGGCAGGTCAGACCTCACTCAGGAATTGTTTACTTCAGCGCACGCTATGAGCCCTCAGACTGAGTATGGTATTGCAGTGACTGATTTAAACACGCCCCTGCAAAGCCGTCCCAACATACTGGCACATTTGCGTTCGCCACAACCACCCCCATCACCACCCACAAATGGCACTTCTTGTCAATCACTCTGCCGTGGGTCTGCGTATCCTCTGCGATTGCAGTCCCGATCGCAATAGCTAGTTTACGCGCTGTGATACATATGTATGCGCAGACCGCAAAAAATGCTGATTACATGCATATAAGCAACTATAATCCTTACTGAATCAGGTCCTTTCATCAGTGATGAGCAGAAGGGTCATTCCATGAAATATAGGATACAATACATGAAAATGTAATTTCTCATAACCGCTAACATTTTAGTATATAATGCTAAAAGATCGTAGTACAGGGGTGGCCAAACTCGGTCCTCGAGATCTACCAACAGTTCACGTTTTCCAGGTCTCCTCACAGAATCACAAGTGAAATAATTAGCTCCACCTGTGGATCTTTCAAAATGTGTCAGTGAGTAATGACTACACCAATGCACCTGCTGGGTGACCTGGAAAACGTGAACTGTTGGTAGATCTCGAGGACCGAGTTTGGCTACCCCTGTCGTAGTATATTAATGTAACTGTCACAGTGACTTCAGATGACGTAGTGAACATTGGTGACTGGTTCTATGTTGAATATGATGGAAAGAGTTACCCAGGTGAGATCAAGGACATCAGAGATGGTGACTACTTTGTAAGCACAATGGAGCAAGCTGGCAGCTACTGGGATTGGCCATCATCACCAGATGAAATATTTTATACATACAGTTAATCAGGAAGGTAAATGGCCTACATTGATTCATTTGTATGGATTCTGCAGGTTTGTATCAGAACCCTTTGACTGGGGATAAAAAATGTAACACGAGTCACATTTGTATGTAACATGAGTCACATGTCAAAATTGATTTTAAGTATAGTTTGGTTAACATTCAGTTATTTTGTTTGTGTGTCAATAATAAGGGTCTTATAAGTGTATAGCAAAACAATCATATTGTAAAAATAACTAGGAGAGCAGGTTGAAATTCCTATGTCTATTCTAATATGAGTCACGCATATAAACAATAAAATTTAACTACTAAGAGTGTACATTTTCTACTGCTTCTAAGCATTAATTATGGCTACCTACCCCATATTTTATTGTCATATTTTTAACATGATGAATTTCAGCTTCATTTTTGTGTTTGGTGCATTTAAACTTCTAAAAATGAACATGAACTGTAACATAAGTCACATGGAATGACCCATAAGGTCCACAATGATGTTGCCGACATCATTAATGTTAAGGCCTACAAAATATCAACATTGACAGAATGTTGACAATGTCAAGGGAGGGTGATCCACTCTTCCCCGAAATGTGAAAGTCTCCCAGATGTCCCAGGAGAGTGGGTAAGTATGCAAAAAAAAATACTTGGACATTATTACATTGTGTGTGTTCCGTGTCCTATTCACACCACACAACAGAATGAATTAGATATCGCTGTCCAAGGTTTATTCTAAGGATACTGCCTTTGAACCTCTATATACCCCTGCCTATACCTTCTAATATCCTTCCTATAAACCTCTAAGGATGATGCTAATTTGCGTACGCAGTCATCCAGTAAATAAAGACGCCAGACTTAGAACATGTGGTTCCAAAGCACAAAGTATTATTCAAGTAAAAGTACAGCAGTTACACGCTATGATCCTCATATAATCTTAGCACAAAGAGATTATACAGACCCAAGTACAATTATACATACGCAGCGCTCTCTCGTCCAGATGTTAGGCATCAGCAAGAAACCCCTCGTCAATCAGCATTCAGCATGAAGACTAGGAACCCAGGGTCAGAGCACACATATTTATACCCCCCAGAAATAAACAACACAATAGAGAAGTTTGTTGCTAATACCATTGGTCGTAACGGAGAGGGCATATGTTGCAAGGCATTTAACAGGTTGGTTCAAATATACAGAACCCAGCCTCTAACAACTGGGGGTCTCTGGTTTCCTGCCTCATGCAATCATCCTAACAGTTGTTCAGATTATGTACATTTTGTTGCTTGAAGTCTCTGCGGTCCATAAGTTGAGAATGCATGATGCGATCTCCACACCGATGGTACCGGAATACTGTTGAGAGAGTACGCATCAGTACAATTCCAAACATGGCTTACTTATCACGTATAAAACCTTAGTTACAAAATAACCTTTATTTCATAGCAATTATAGTAAATGTGCATACTTGAATCTTATACCTTAAAGCTTATTAAACCTTTTATGTGAATATGTAATGTGTAAGTATGCGGGGTGTGATGTAAAGATGCTAGTTAACTTGGGGCAGATGCATGTGCATGAAGCTAATAAACAGCGTTTTAATAGAGGATCTTATGCATTCGCTACTATGCGATTAGTTACCAGCGCAATTGTGCATATTAATGTGTGTATGAGAAATGGTGCACTTAAAGATAATACATTAAATGATGGTATTTCCTAGTTCAGGGTTGTAATGCAGTTCTGTATTTATCTCGGTATTCATACTGACCACCATCATAATTTCGTTCTTTCGTTTTACTATATTTTTACATTTTCTACACTTCAACACAATAGGAACACACCGGACACATATGCCAATTATTATGATGACAATCAGTATAAGGATTAAGAATTTGCCTATACTGGCGATCATTTCCTGGACCCATTCCCCTAGACCTGAGAACCATTTCACTGGGTTCAGCCATGAAACTCATCCTTCTAGCTTCTCCCTTACTTCAGCCACTGAAGCGTTATGGTTCTTACGAAACTCCCATTTTAGCTGCAGAATTTCATCCATCTTCCGGTCTATCACCTCCTTGGGGTCGCTGGTATCATTGGTGACATAGTTGCAACATTTTACTCTAAATTGGGTGGCCAACGTTACGCAATACCCTCCTGTAACAGCAGTTAAATAATTTAACACTAGCCTGTGTTGCACCAGTTCTTTCTTGTACGCTTGCAATTCTCTCCCTGTATACCTGAATGTGTCATCGTACATCTCGATGATATTATCTATCAATTTAGCAAGTTCCTGAATATATCTAAAGTTTAATGTACCCCGAGTGATCCTGGTGGGATCCAATGTGACTAGAACTTGAAAGCCAGTTGTCTCACTAATTAACTGAGTGGCTTTGTGCACGTCACCAGGTATCATATTTCGTTTGCCTCTGTATTCATATTGCGTGTGAAGATATGGTGACGGTGTGTTTTTATGTATACCAAGCATTTCAACATGTGTGAGGGTCATAACTTCTGGGACTACTCTTCCCAGGTAACACAAACCTTCGGAACTCGGAGAGAGCCACTTATACGCTTTTCTTCCACATATAAAATATACATTATCAGGGAGAACATAAGGAATGGTATGCATCATTATCATTAAGCACATTTCCCTTGCAAACAATCCTATTTCTGGGTCTTCCATCTGGTACATGCAAGTTTCTGGCTGTATTATTTTAGCACGATAACCACGATAACCTTACCAATAATTTATTTGGTGGAACTCAATGTATACCGATACCTAAAATGTTTCCCACTAGATTTAATTGAGCGTAACAGGTCATGATTTATGGACTCATTATCAGCTCTTTGTGAGAAGGTCATCGTCTGATTATTCCCCGTGACTTCCCAACTCCCGGGTTTATTGGAGTTGGTTATGTTTAAACACAAAAGTGATCTATCTACTTGGAATTGATATAATTTGAAATTAGGTGGTTTGGATGAGAGAAATTTTCCATCCAATGTTTTCCCTTTTTGTAATTCTAAAGTTTCTGTGATATTCAGCGGAAATGGCACCAACCATACATTATGCTGTCCCTGTGGTACATGTGAACACACCCAGCAATCAGTTTGATTTAACACTTTGCCTACCATGCTATGATAATACTCTAAAGGATACCTACCCCAGTACAGGTTATATTTAGGTTGGCACTGTTGGATACAGTTCTCATCAACTAGGGACCCACAAGTCTCACAAATACAGGAATCTTCAGATGATAAACCTCCACACCGTCCCCGAGTATCCGGAATGACAGCTCTCTTAACAATAACAGTACTAAGATTGGTCAGACACTCCCCTGATTGGCATTGCACTCCTCCTGACTCTACTCCATCAGCACTGCCATCAGCTCCCATTTCCTCAATCGGTCTCCCATCACAGAAACTGGATATTCCCGAACCAACCAGGATGGTGAACACTTTAAAAGAGAATATGAAAATGAACACAGTAGGCCCGTCCATTGTCACAACAAGACCTGCAAATTTCTCTTAGTTCAGGTATCTCACTACGAAATTTTCAATCCTCCCGGAACAAGTTTGCGAGCGACAGGTCCACGCTATCAGCCTTGTCTCCGACTTGTTTCTCCACCGGTTGATTGACCTTTTTGCAGTGAGTGGAATGGACCCAGGTATCTCTCTCAGCCACCTTCAAAGATGTAGTACTTGTCAGCAGCACCTGGTACAGACCTTCCCACCGATGTCAAACAACCTGAACGCATTAAATTTCTGATCATAACATATTCTCCTGGTTCAACATCATGACAGTTAGTTTCAGGCATATCATGGGACAGCAATTTCAGTTTCTGCTGCTGTTGCTTTAACTGCTTACTCATTGATATAAGATACTTTACAGTTACCTCGTTGTTACCCTTCAAGTCTTCCTGTGGACTTATCAAATGAGGTTGTCTACCGAACAGTATTTCAAATGGGGACAGATTTAGAGGGGGTCTAGGAGTGGTCCTTATGCTATGTAGGACCAAAGGTAACGCTTCTGGCCATCCTAGTCCAGTCTCTGCCATGATTTTACTTAACTTATTTTTAATAGTCCCGTTCATCCTCTCTACCTTGGCACTGGCTTGCGGTCGATAGGGGGTGTGAAGTCGGCTATTAATACCCATCAGCTTACACATATTTTGAAAAACATCACCTGTGAAATGAGTACCCCTGTCACTCTCAATGATTTTAGGGATACCGTACCTGCATACAAATTCCTGAACTATTTTCTTGGCAGTAAACGCAGCAGTATTAGTGGCCGCTGGGTAGGCCTCAACCCAATTAGAAAATACATCAATGCACAATAATACATACTTAAGATTCCTGCAGGGTGGTAATTGGATTAAATCAATGTGTATCACCTGGAAAGGTCCATCAGTCGGTGGAATGTGAGACGGTTCGGTAGAGATCGCTTTCCCTATGTTCTTCCTCAAGCAGGTCAGACAGGACATTGCTATCTTTTCTGCTTGTGAAGAAAAACCTGGTGTGCACCACTATGCTCTCACCAACTTGCACATACCTTGTTTTCCCAGATGAGTCAGACCGTGTGCTGCCTCAGCCAGGCTGGGGTAATATGCCTTGGGGGCTACTGGTTTACCTTGTCCGTCCCTCCAGAGCCCGGAGGACTCTTGCCCACATTTCTTGGACTTCCAAATGGACATTTCCTGACTTGAACACAAATTTTGCATCTCAATTAATTTCAGCATATCAATTGTTTGGAAAGACATAATTTTTTCAGTGGGAGAAAACATTTTTAACCCTGCTGCCCATTTTGCAGCTTCATCGGCTCTGTTGTTGCCCAGTGACACCGGATCATCCTCACATGTATGGGCTTTACATTTAATTACTGCCACCGCTTTGGGCAGTTGGATTGCTTCTAAAAGATGTTTTATTTGTCGGGAATGTGCACCTGGTGTGCCTGCTACTGTCATAAAATTTCTGAGACGCCATAGAGCCCCAAAATCGTGCACCACCCCGAACGCATACCTCGAGTCAGTGTAAATGTTAGCAGATTTGCCTGCTGCCAGTTCACACGCTCTAGTTAGTGCTACTAACTCTGCCACCTGGGCTGAGTGAGGAGGACCAAGAGGTTTAGCTTCTATGATGTCTGTGTCATTTACAACAGCATAACCTGTACATAATTCACCTGTGTCTGTTTGTCTATGACAACTCCCATCCGTATAAAAAGTCACATCCACATTCTCTAAAGGTGTGTCGTGTATGTCAGGTCTAGCAGTAAAGGTCTGATTCAGATATTCCATAGAATGGTAGGTATCATTATGTCCACTGAACTCACCTCCCACCAGCAACTCACCTCCTTCCACCCTTTGTACATCATGTTGTACATATGGTAAATACGTTGCTGGATTCAGCGTGCTGCAACGTTTAACAGTGATGTTTGCGGGTGCGATTAGAGCTAGTTCCCATTTGGTAAACCTAGCCGAAGAGACGTGTCTGGTTTGAGCTGAGTTCAACAGAGCAGATACAGCATGGGGAGTGTAGACAATCATATCATGACCTAATACTATGTCCTCACTTTTACACCAATAGAGCGGTAGTGGCTACACTTCTCAAACAAGTGGGGAGTGATCTTGCCACAGAGTCCAATTGGGCACTGTAGTATGCTACGGGCCTACTGGCAGCACCATGTTTTTGTGTAAGGACACCTGCAGCACAACCATCGGCTTCCGTACAATACAAATCAAAAGGTTTTTCATAATCAGGTATTCCCAATGCAGGAGCTTTTGTCAGACTATCCTTAAAATTAAGAAAAGCCTGCTCTGTTTCCTTTGTGTGTATGACATGATCGGGCTTTGAAGAAGAGACTAATTCCTGTAAAGGCAAGGCCAAAATAGAAAAACCTGGAATCCACATTCTACAGTATCCACATATTCCCAAGATGGTACGAATTTGCTGTTGATTCTGCAGCAGTGTCATGTTCTGTATGGCCTGGATTCTATCATTTGTAAGATGTCGTAACCCCTGGGTTAGGCAGTGTCCCAAATATTTTACTGGATTGGTACGGCTGTAGTTTGTCCTTAGCCACCTTCTGTCCTGTATGCGAGAGATGAAGCAACAAAAGTTTAGTATCATTCAGACATGACATAAACGAGTCAGAACATAGCAATAAATCGTCCACATATTGAATTAGAACAGATCCATTGGCAGGTTGAAAAGATTGTAAACAGTCGTGCAATGCCTGGGAGAAGATACTGGGGCTGTCTATGAAACCTTGGGGTAACCGTGTCCATGTGTATTGTACACCTCTGTATGTAAATGCGAATAGATACTGACAGTCAGGGTGGAGAGGCACAGAGAAGAAAGCAGAACAGAGGTCAATGACAGTGAAATGGGTTGCATTTGGTGGGATCTGTATCGGGATGACAGCTGGATTTGGCACTACAGGGAATTGGCTCTCTATTACCTTATTAACACCTCTAAGGTCTTGGACCAGCCTATAACCCCTCCCACCACTCTTCTTCACCGGGAAGATGGGACTGTTGGCTACACTAGCTGTATGAACTAAAATTCCCTGTTGCAATAATCGCTCAATTATTGGAAAAACCCCTAATTCTACCTCCTGTTTTACTGGGTACTGGGGAATTTTTTTTGGAGCTTGCCTACCGCTTTTTAAATTTACCATTACAGGGCTTACGTTTGCCATTAATCCAGTGTCCTGTCCATCCTTAGTCCAAAGAGAATCTGGAATTTGGGACAACATTTCATCTACCTGAGATGGATTTTCATTTAAACTTGTAGAGTGATACATTATCCTTTGGGGAGTGTCCAACATATCCCGCACCTCGTGTGCAACTCTCTCTGGGATATCTAAAAATACACCATCAGGGGTGCAATATATAACACATCCCATCTTACATAACAAGTCACTACCCAGCAGGTTAGTAGGAGTCGCAGCAGCCAGAAGGAAAAAATGCCTGGTATGCAACGGCCCAATAGTAACCTCTGTGGACTTTGTTAAAGAATAATGTTCCACTTTACCTGTTACACCCATTTTTGGTACTGTCTCTTTGGTCACCTGTAAATTAATGGGAGATTTTATCACTGACCTGGTCGCCCCTGTGTCTACAAGAAAAGGATATTCAGTACCAGCTACATCAACCATCATGACCGGTTCTTCCCTAGTACTTCCCGTTAACCTGACTATCTAGGTATGACCTGACCCCTAGCATTGGCTACCATTCTCCAATAAAGCATTTATGGCCACAATTGGAGCTGGTGCCTGCTGGACATTTGCTGGTCTCTGTGCATATCCCTTATGGGGATGTCCAGGTCTTCCCTGATTAGGGGTTCCTACTCTTTTTACTGTACAGTTTCTACTTAAGTGTCCTGTTCGTTTACAATTAAAACATGTTCGTGGATCGGGTGAAGACACGTGTTTTTGTGAGGTTTGAGCAGAGGGTAAAGGTGGTGGATATGGGTAAGAATAGGGAGGGTAAGGGTATTGTGGGGGATATGAGGTTTGTGAGTAGTATGGGACCTGTGGTTGTATAGGGTTTGTGGAATAGAGCTGTTTGTTGTTGCGTGGGGTTAGTGAGGGCACATAACTGTTCAGGTGTAAGTGTGTGTGCAGATGCGAGTGTGTCTGTTGGCTGTGATGTTACCGTCATTCCCTCCAGAGCTTGTATACTGACAGCCATTAGTTTTTCGCTCTGGGTCTCTCTCTTCTTTGAGATGTTTTTATCATGTTCTATGGCAGATTCTATGAGGGTATCTATTGTGACTCCCCTCCAGCCAGGTTGTGAGGTCTGAACCCGAGTCTTTAAATTCTCTTTCAGACCGTCCATGAGTACCGTGACTATCATTCCCCTGTGGTGAGTGCTATCTTTAATATCTTCTAACCCAGTGTACTGGGTGATAGCCTGCAGAGCCCGGTCGCAATAATCTTCTGCAGATTCACTCTCCTTTTGCTTAATGGTGAAAATTTTGTTCCAGTTAACTACTACCGGAAAATATATACCCAATTGAGTTACAATGCGGGAAATGTCACCTTGGTTTACTTGGTCTGTTAAGGGAACGTCACCATCCAATACACAATCCGTGATAAATTTTGTCACGTCGGTATTGCGTGGTAGACAGGTCCTTAACACCACACGCCAATCTTTATTAGTTGGCTCATGAGAACTACCCAAATTTCTCCAAAATCTTTGACATTTGGCTAGTTCCTTTTTGGGATCGGAGAAATCATTTATGATGGAATTTAGTCCTGCTCTTGTCCAGGTTATCGTCCGAATGGGATGCAGACCGGCAGCGCTGCTACCTTTGACCTTGTTACCTGGCTGGGGGTTTAATCTGTTGCTGCTACGTATGGTATTAACAACTTCCTCTACGGGTGCAGAGGGTGTTAGCACTTCCCTTGCTGTTACTGATGGAGATGGTGGCACCACTCGTGATTGTGGTGATGCAGCATCTATCATTTGCACAGCATGGGAAATGGCAGACATTACAATAGGCTCATCATCCACATCATAAACATTTTCTTTATGGTTGCTTAAGAGAGGGTACAAATGCTTGTTACATTTTTATGGGTATTTTTGGTAACTGTACTTGCACCTCCATCCACATAAGGTGGGGGTGGTGAGCGTGAACTGCTGGCAATACTCTCCACAACGCTACCTAGCTGCACGTGCGCGCCATTTTGCGGCTCGCCCGTATTGCAATTCAGCGTCGTGGATGTTTTCTCTGGCAATGCGCTCGCAATGCTATTTTGCGTCGCTTGCACATTTTTAAGCCACGCATCCCCTTCATGCTGCCACAACTTTAAACATTCATAATATTTGACCTTTTTCTCTCGGGATCGCATCAGACTGATGTGATCCCGATCATTATCTAGTACATTTTTATCAAAACTACCAATTCTGGGAAACGGTCTAACACTCTTCATCGCCATTTTAAACCATATGTCGAAACTGGATTATTGGCTGAGACAAGATCAGTTTAAAATTGAATCGCAGCGACGCCATTTTGCGAAATGGCCGCCTAAGCGCCATTTTAGATAAACTCACACTTTAGTACATGTGGCGATAATACTATTAGCATCATGCGAATGCATCTGTGACCATCACCATAAGTTACGGCGATTCACCAAAAGCCTATTTCATGACTTTACATATTATAAAGGATATATTTCAGAAATGGCTTTACAGTATGTCAAAATTGGATTGCATAAGATGAATAGAGTAAATGGCCACGTGACAACTAGCTTGTGTAGATAAGCTTCCTGGACAGTGTCTGCTCTCACTACAGGTGGCCTGGCTCGAATACACACATTACATTAGCAAGCTTCCTGCAATGAAATGACTTCAAAGACTAGAGTGTTATCTTAAGTCTGTCTCTTGTAGCTGAGCTATTTGCATTTACACAAGAGACTGGGAGAATAAAGAGTTTTTCTTTTGAAGCCTGGGACAGGTGGGGGCTGCTGACAGAGGGGGCATGTGGAACTATCAGGCTCAGCATGTCACACTGCTAGATGTTCACTTAGCGAGATTTAAGTGCATCATTCCTCATACACACATTAATATGCACAATTGCGCTGTTAACTAGTCGCATATTAGCGAATGCATAGGACTTTATATGAAACCGCTGTTTTATTAGCTTTATGCGCACGCATCTGCCCCAAGTTAACTAGCATCCTTATATCAAACCCCGCATACTCACACATTACATATTCACACATAAGGTTTAATAAGCTTTAAAGTATAAGATTTAAGTTGGTTCAGTTAGTATAAATGCTGTGAAATAAAGGTATTTGATAACTAAGGTTTTATACATGCTAAGAAAGCCGTGTTTGGTTTCGTACTGATGCGTACTCTTTTAACAGAATTCCGGTACTATTGTTGTGGAGATCGCATCATGCATTCTCAACTTATGGACCGCAGAGACTACAAGCAACAAAATGTATATTTTATGAACAACTGTTAGGATGACTGTTAGGGGGCGGGAGGGCAGAGACCCCCAGTTGTTGGAGGCTGGGTTGAGTCTATTTGAACCAGGCTGTTAAACGCTCTGTAACAGATGGTTCCCCCATGGGAACCAATGGCATAAGCAAGAAACTTCTCTATTGTCCTGACTATTCTGGGGGGGTATAAACATGTGTGCTCAAACACTGGGTCTTTAGTCTTCTTGCTGAATGCTGATTGACGGTGGTTTTCTTTCTGAATGCCGGGATCTGGTAGAGAGTGCATGCGTATGTATACTGTACTTGGGGTCTGTATAATTCCTTTGCGTCTAATTGTGTATGGATCGTGTAACTCACTGTACTTTTTACTTGAATAATACTTTGTGCTTCGGAACCACACGTTCCAAGTCTGGAGTCTTTTATTTACTGTATGACTGCGTACGCAAATTGGCGTCATCCTTAGAGGTTTATAGGTAGGATTTTAGAAGGTACAGGCAGGGGTATATAGAGGTTCAATTTTAATATCATCACATACATCACAATACCTTATCGCATAAGTACCGTACTTAGTATGCATAATACGATGGGCCGATCCAAACGGCGCTTCCATTAGCAGCACATCATTGTCTAACATCTCTATTGTTTGCGGCAGCGCCCACACACCTGGATAAGATTTGAAAAAGGCAACTTACACACCCGGATAAGATTTAGTAAGGCAACTTCCACACCTATGGAAGTTTAAGTAGGCTACTTCCACGCACCTCTCTACAACAAAGACAACATGTACACCTGCTACTGTGTATAGAACGGTAAGCTGCTTACCGAGCGACTAGCACTTAGCCCTTAAATGTCATATGGTACCTCTAACTGTAGGGAACAAGTTACCCCTACCAACAAATACTCACTGTTACACACTTTTTCCTGTGCAGAAAAATACACGTTAACCCAGATATTGATAACAATTGAAAATGTAAACCTCAACGGCTTTATTTAAACAGGTGGCAGCACAACCGGAAGTATGTACACGCTATTGTGCGACCAGTCACATACACGATAATGCGACTACCACACAACCGTATGACTTTTTAGCTGCGTACGCAAAAGTGCGTCTTTACTGTGCGCAAAACTGCGACACAGCCGCGTGCTCAATACTGCGGCACCCCTTTAAACGTTAGGTTCTATCAACAAAGGAAAACAAACTTTTTCCTCTCTTGTCCATAGATTCTAGTCAGCTTCCTTAGCTCACACGAAAACGGATGGCGATCTTTCAGCACAAAGCGGTTGCAGGTAAACCCTGCATGTGGCCACTCCACCCTTTGCTGAGATATCGAAAACCGTATGTGCCGTGTGAGTAGGTAAGTGACTTCACTACGAGCCCCCACCTAAGGATGCTGCCTTTGAACCTCTATATACCCCTGCCTATACCTTCTAATATCCTTCCTATAAACCTCTAAGGATGACGCTAATTTGCGTACGCAGTCATCCAGTAAATAAAGACTCCAGACTTAGAACATGTGGTTCCAAAGCACAAAGTATTATTCAAGTAAAAGTACAGCAGTTACACGCTATGATCCTCATATTGGACTTCATTCAGAGCCGGTCGCACAGAGCGTGCGGTCGGTCTGAATGAGGGGAGGACATCTTGAATTTTCAAGACGCCCTCCTTTGCGGTGGTAAGGCTGTGGGTTAACACCCACAGCCTTACGACCACCTAAGGTGATGGTCGCGATGGTCAAGACCATCGCGACCATCGGGGCTTACGACGAGGCCCTAGGGTAGGGTCTCCCTTGTCGTAAGCCCCTTGTCGTAAGCCTCTGTCTGAGCCGGAAGCTCTCCACTGACATCACTAGTGATGTCAGTGGGGCCGCACCCAAACGGTAGGCGTTCCCATGGGAACGCCCCCGTTTGGGCTGTCACCCCCCAGTCCGCCTTCCAAACGGGGCGAGCTGTCAATCAACATCGACAGCTCGCCCCCTTTGGATCGAGACCCGCTACGACCGGCGCTGTCGGTCGTAGCGGGTCTCACGCATGCACACGACGGCGCCGTTGTGCGCATGCTCTGTGGGGGGCCATCGACCCGGTCCGAGCGCATCGGCGCTAACGACCGGGTCTGAATGACCCCCATAATCTTAGCGCAAAGAGATTATACAGACCCAAGTACAACTATACATACGCAGCGCTCTCTGGTCCAGATGTTAGGCATCAGCAAGAAACCCCTCGTCAATCAGCATTCAGCACAAAAGACTAGGAACCCAGGGTCAAAGCATATTTATACCCCCCAGAAATAAACAACACAATAGAGAAGTTTGTTGCTAATACCATTGGTCGTAACGAAGAGGGCATATGTTACAAGGCATTTAACAGGTTGATTCAAATAGACACAACCCAGCCTCTAACAACTGGGGGTCTCTGGTTTCCTGCCTCATGCAATCATCCTTACATTTGTTCATATTATGCACATTTTGTTGCTTGAAGTCTCTGCGGTCCACAAATTGAGAATGCATGATGCGATCTCCACACCGATGGTACCGGAATACTGTTGAGAGAGTACGCATCAGTACAATTCCAAACATGGCTTACTTATCACGTATAAAACCTTAGTTACGAAATAACCTTTATTTCATAGCAATTATAGTAAATGTGCATACTTGAATCTTATACCTTAAAGCTTATTAAACCTTTTATGTGAATATGTAATGTGTAAGTATGCGGGGTGTGATGTAAAGATGCTAGTTAACTTGGGGCAGATGCATGTGCATGAAGCTAATAAACAGCGTTTTAATAGAGGATCTTATGCATTCGCTACTATGCGATTAGTTACCAGCGCAATTGTGAATATTAATGTGTGTATGAGAAATGGTGCACTTATATCTCACTTAAACTAAGTGAACACCTAGCAGTGTGGAATGCTGAGCCTTATAGTTCCACACCCCCCCCTCTCTCAGCAGCCCCCACCTGTCCCAGGCTAAAAAGTACAGTCCTTTGTTCTCCCAGGTTCTTGTGTAAATGCAAATTAGCACAGCTACAAGACCCAAAAATCAGATAACACTCTTGGCTTTGAAGGTATTTAATTGCAGGAAGCCTGCTAATGTAAGGTGCTACAAACGACCCTCTTGCTGTATTCGAGCAGGGCCACCTGGAGTGAGAGCAGACGTTATGTCCAGGAAGCTTGTCTACACAAGCTAGTTGTCACGTGGCCATTTGCTCTGTTCAGCTAATGCAATCCAATTTTGACATACTGTAAAGCCATTTCTGAAATATATCCTTTAGGGGAATTATAATAATATACACTTTATCCAGAGCACCCAAACTACGTAAAGTCATGAAATGGGTTTTTGGTGAATCGCCGTAACTTATGGCGATGGTCACAGATGCAATCGCATGATGCTAATAGTAATATTCGCCACATGTACTAAAGTGTGAGTTTATCTAAAATGGCGCTTAGGCGGCCATTCTCAAAATGGCATCTTGCGATCTCATTTCCAAGATGGCGTTTTAAACTGATCTTGTCTCAGCCAATAATCCAGCTTCGACAATTCATAGAATATAAACTCACAAATGGGATGGAGTAATTATGTCAATATTTACAAGGTCGAAAATCATAATGTTGACATCGCAATGTCGACAGTTATGTTGACATTGTATCGATACCCCTAAATCTATGTACACAAAATGTCGCTGTTTAGCGCTACAAATTGCATAAGAAATAATTGTTTTCCAGACTTATATTGTGGTTCCAAAGCACAAAAGTTCTTATTGCAATAAAAAGAAAGTTACACACTTTGATCTAACACAATTAGTGCAAAAGACAATTAAATACAAAGGTACAGCCGATACATATGCTGGCGCTCTGGATCCAGATTTCCCTTCATCAAACGTGAAGCCTCTATCAAGAAAAAATAATATGACTGACTATGGGGCCGAGGGCCTGATTCAGACCCGCTCGCGAGCGCCGAGCGCTCGCAAGCGGGTCGATGGTGCCCTAGTGCGCATGCGCACAACGGAGGGAGCTCCGTCGTGCGCATGCGCGAGACCCGCATAGCGACAGCCAAGCTGTCGCTATGGGTCTCGCACCAAAGGGGGCGTGCTGTCGATGTGAGTCACAGCACACCCCCTTTGGTTGGCGTGCCGGGGGCGTTGCTGCCCAGACGGAGGCGTTCCCATGGGAACGCCTACCGTCTGGGGCCGACCCCACTGACATCTTAACAATATCGCTCATGGAGCAAATCGCTAAGTGTGTATGCGCCTTTAGGGATAGGTACTAGGGGCAGGGTTAGGCTGTATCAGCAGAGTGTTAGGGATAGCACTAGGGGGAGGGTTAGGCTGCATCAGCAGAGTGTTAGGGATAGGCACTAGGGGGAGGGTTAGGCTGCATCAGCAGAGTGTTAGTGATAGGCAGTAGGAGGAGAGTTAGGCTGCATCAGCAGAGTGTTAGGGACAGGCAAGGCACTAGGGGAAGGGTTAGGCTGCATCGGCAGAGTGTTAGGGATAGCACTAGGGGGAGGGTTAGGCTGCATCAGCAGAGTGTTAGGGAAAGGCACTAGGGGGAGGATTAGGCTGTGGGGGGAGAGGTTTGGGTTAGGCACTAAGGGGAGGGTTAGGGCCAAGAATGTCGACATGCTATCATCAGTGCATATTGACATTCCACTGAATTGTGAAGCAATAGCAGAAGTATTGTACCACTGGACCTCAATGGCCAAATGTCCTATTATTATAAGAATCACACCTAGAAGATAATATTGAATGTAGTAAGTGTGTTCATCTGTTCACAGACCCCACTGGAACCGAACCACCAGGGACATCCTCTATGATTATTTTTATATGCATCTTCCTGCGCTGCAACATAAGACCTAAGATGCTGAGAAAAAAATGTATTCGACCCCTGATTATGTGACACTGTGGTTTGGTTGGATGAACTTCAAATCTTCTTCTTCCTATAAGGATTTGATTCCCCAAGATCAAGTATAAGTAACTGTTTTCCTGGGCTATAATATGTAGCTTTGGTTATATATTTTGCCAACTAAGGGCCTGAGTCAGACCCACTCGCGAGCGGCTGTCCGCTCACAAGTGGGTCGATGGTGTGCACTGAGCATGCGCACGACGGAGGGAGCTCCGTCGTGTGCATGCGCTAGACGCGACGAGCGAAGGACTTTCCTTCGCTCATTGTGTCTGATCAAAGATGGGCGTGCTGTCGATGTTGATTGACAGCACGCCCCCTTTGGTGGGCGTGCCTCCCAGACGGGGGCGTTCCCAAGGGAACGCCTACCGTCAGAAGCCAGCCCACTGACATCACTAGTGATGTCAGTGGCAGTGATTTTGGCTCTGATAGAGCCAAAATCACTCCAGGGCTTGTGGTCGAAAACCCCGACCACAGGCTTCTGGTCGCACTGGCGATGGTCGCGATGGTCAAGACCATCGCGGCCATCATCCTGCACGCTCGTATGTGCTGTGGGTGGTGACCCACAGCTATACGAGCGTCCAGGAGGACGCTCCATTTTTATGGAGGACGGCCCTCATTCAGAGCGAGCGCTCTGCTCAGAGCGTCCGGCTCTGAATGAGGGCCTAAATCTTGAATGGCCACTTACTTTCACTTTATTGTATATTAGATATTTGTGTTCTGCTGTAGATCATTCTCTATGCCCCCCTCCCTCCTTTTTTCCCTTGTGTATCCCTGTTGTTTGTCTTGTATTATGTTTATATGTTTTTGATTGTATTATTATTATTTTTTGCAGTTTTATGGATATATACAAATTGGATGTCGCACTGGTGTCTGTTTGTGTATCTTGTTTATTATATTGAATGACATTGTTTGTTCAGTATTTATTTTTCTCTGTTCTGCTATCGTATATGTTTATTTAAAAACATACAGAAATAACTTTGAAAACAAAGAATTTATTAAAAAAAAACAAAAAAACTAAGATGCTAATGCTCTCTGGCCCTGATTCAGATCCGGACACTCTGAAAGAGCGCTCGCTCTGAATCAGGGCCGTCCCTGCTCCTTTTTGGAGCGGCCTCCTGGCCGCTCGCATAGCTGTGGGTTACCACCCACAGCTATAGCGAGCGGCCAAATTGATGGTCGCGATGGTCGAAGACCATTGCGACCATCAGGCTGGCGACGAGACCCTGCGGTAGGGTCTCGCTGCCGCAAGCCCAGGAGTGCTTTTGGCTCTATCAGAGCCAAAAGCACTCCCACTGACATCACTAGTGATGTCAGTGGGGCTGGACCCAGACGGTAGGCGTTCCCATGGGAACGTCTTCGTCTGGGCAGCCAAGCCCCCGGCGCGCCCACCAAAGGGGGCGTGCTGTCAATCACCATCGACAGCACGCCCCCTTTGGTGCGAGACCCTTAACGACGTCTGAATCAGGCCCTCTGTCTCCCCAAGAATTTTGTGTCAATTATTGAGCCCTTGGATGCGCAAGATATCATGGGTGTCTTAATCGGGGTGGAGGAATATAAGATATGCCTTTTTCGCCATTATGTACTCTTAACACTGACTTACCCCCCCACACATCACTACCCAACCTCTTTCATGACCCTTGCCACATATGGTGCTCTTTTGGGCTACAAAATAAATATGTCTGAAACTGACTCTCTTGCATTGCACTTTAATCCCTCGGTCCTGAATCTCTTGCACTGCAATTATACCTTCTCTTGGCGCAACTCTAAGATTGAATACCTGGGGGTTTAGATTACTTCTCATTATGACGTCTTTTTTTTTACAGCAAACATTTTCCTTCCTTATTTAAATCCATAAAACTGGATCTTCTTATGCTGGCCATACACGCTACAATTATCGGGGCGATCCGCCTGATATCGGCGGATCGCCCCGATAATTGTAGCGTGTGTGCGGGCGACCGAGGGTTAAATATTGCTTGGTCCGGCATGCAGGATTGTCCAGCATGCCCGTCCGATGTGATATTTACCAAGTAACTGTCGGCCGCATTGGGCAGTGTATGCCCAGCGCGGCCGACAGACAGACATTTCCTGTGTTCCTTCCTACGGAAGGAACAGGGAAATGTCTCCTCCCCCGGGGGCGGAGCTGTGAGATTTCTCTCACAGTGTATGCCGGCGACATCTGCGGCTGGCAGCCGGCCAGATAAAATGTCTGTCGGTCTGACAGACATTTTATCTGGCTGTGTATGCCCAGCATTAGACGGCTAAAATGAATTACCTCCTGGCTAGGCAGAATGGGGATCTCAAGATGGATATACTGCCCTGATTGCTCTTCCTCTTCCAGACCCTCCCTGTCAGGGTTCCAAGGTCACCTTACACAGATGGTTTTTACAATCGTTGCCTCCCCCTCCAGATCTGCCCCCCACTTCCTGTCGATGTTCCCTGATCACCTCTTCTCATGCCAGATTTCGGGATTTCTACTGCTGCAATACTCAGCTCTGCTCCCCACTCCTCACAGTCATGGATGGAGGGCTGCACAGGCGCAGTACATATCCTGCGTAGGCGTAGTCCTCTAACAATCGGAGATGTGCGCTAACCATCGGGTTAGCGCACATTTCTGAAACAGGTCCTAAGTGCAGAGTGACAGAAATTTGTACAGCCCGACGGTGAAAGTTGTGGTGTGGTGACCAATGGTGTTTCTTGCTGGGCATGGAGTAGGTGCAGCAGTGCACATAGGGCCTGATTCAAATTGGATCGCAAATCCGATCGCCGTTGCGATTACGCACGCAGTCTCACTGCGAAGATATGCTAATCCACTGCGATCGCTATGCCATCGCAGCACAACATAAGGACACCCACCTTACCTTACACAGATCCGTAATACATAGCAAGACTGCGAAACCATCGGTAACATCGAGTACCATCACAGCCTCACGCACACTTGCACAAGGTCTGTCCTTACTCAGGAATTTGCTAACTTTCCGGTACGCAGTGAGAGCTCAAGCTGCGTATGGCATCGCAATGCACGCCCCTGTAACAGCTTTGAAACGCCCTGGCACGCCTGCGTTTCGCCATCCTCCCCCAAATGGTACTTCCTGTCTATCACTCTGCGATGGGTCTGTGTAGCCACTATGATCGCAGCCCCGATCGCAGTGAGGCATTCGCACTCTGCGATGCATATGCATGCGCAGAAAGCAACAATTGGGCAGCTGCGTACGCTGTTGCGATCCTTCCTGATACAGGCCCATAGGGGATCATTCAGACCCGCTCGCGAGCGCGGGACGCTCGCAAGCGGGTCGATGTTGCCCCACTGCGCATGCGCACGACGGAGGGAGCTCCGTCGTGCGCATGCGTGAGACCCGGATAGCGACGGGCTCTCCGTCGCTCCGGGTCTCGCACCAAAGGGGGCGTGCTGTCGATGTTGATTGACAGCACGCCCCCTTTGGTGGGCGTGCCGGGGGCGTGCCTGCCAGACGGAGGCGTTCCCATGGGAACGCCTACCGTCTGAAGCCAGCCCCACTGACATCACTAGTGATGTCAGTGGGAGTGATTTTGGCTCTGATAGAGCCAAAATCACTCCAGGGCTTGCGGCAGCGAGACCCTACCGCAGGGTCTCCGTCCCAAGCCCGATGGTCGTGATGGTCTTGACCATCGCGACCATCATCATGGACGCTCGCTATAGCTGTGGGTGGTAACCCATAGCTATGCGAGCATCCATGAGGCCGCTCCATTTTCAGGGAGGAGGGCACTGATTCAGAGCGAGCGCTCTGGTCAGAGCGTTCGGCTCTGAATCAGGCCCATAGTCTGCAAATAAGATTCCATTTTGCAGAGTGAGATGACTTAAATGATATTAAAAAGTGTGCGGGGCAGGGGCGTCTTTAGAGAGGAGGGGCCCCGTGTGCAGCCCCCCGTCACGGGCCCCCTCTTCTCACCCTGACGGCCGGCGGCCGACTGTTGCGGCAGCCTGGCCACCGCAGAATCAGTAGACTCTGGGCACTAGAGTGTGCCCAGAGTCTACTGCGCATGCGCAGATCACTGTGGAAGTGGCGCGGCCACCATTTTCCCTGCGCTTTCCTCACAGCGCATGAGGAAAACACCGGAAAAATGGCCGCGGCTGCCATTTTCCAGTGTTTTGAGCAGCACTGAGAGACCCGATGCGGGACCACGGAGAGGTTAGTTTTAGATAATATTGGTGCACCGCACACCCTGCACCCATTATAGATACGCCCCTGGTGCGGGGGGTATACAATAGTCATGGCATATTGGGCCTGATATAGAGATGTATGCAGAACACATGGCCGCTGCCTCTTTGTACGCAGCGGCTGTGTGAAAATACGCTAATGCCGCCAGGGGCGTCTTGTGTAAATAGACACTTGCTGCCAGCTTCTGTGATCTGCTGCTGCATCCAAGGACATAGCAGTGGATCATTCTGCTTGAACATCGGTTATCTGCATAACCTTCTGGTTTCTCAAGATGGGCGGTGTTTTTACTCTGCCGGGGTCGGTGAAGCAGTATCGGAAGACGCAGCCACTGGCTTTGGCACACCCAGAAAACAGGATTGACATGCCCCCGTTTTCTGTCATGCTGGTCGTTGTGGCTGCCCCTTACCTGCCCCCAAATGGCTGCAGCATGTCAGTTGCGGCTTAGGGGGCACTACCATGATTGTCGCAGACACAGATCGGCACGTGCACAGTACAAATCCCGCCCAGGCGCAGATTGGCAAACACTGGACAATTCTGAATCAGACCCATAGTACCTTGTTTTCCAGAATGGTGCACAGACATTTTCATGGATAAATATACTTGCATTTTGCTCCAGCTGTGACCTGGGCAGAGATCAGGTTCCTTGTGTACAAATTCGCAACAGCAGCGGCATCAGCGTATATCTCTGAAACAGTCCCATAGTTGAGCTTTGCACAGTGCGCCTCTTCAGATTTGTCCTGCCCTCCTCACACCTTGATGTACTTATTTCTGAGGTATCTGCCACAAGGAGGGAGAACAGAGCACCTTCAAGTGCGCTGAATGGACCGTCTAGGAGAACAAGTGCAAAACCAAAGTAATCTGCAGTGTGGGGCTGACTGGGACGTGGAGTGTCTGTATTTGTGGGCAGCCGCAGAAGCCTGATTTACTACCATGTGTTAATGCAAAATCCCATTCAGGTAATGCAAGGGTCTATGCCCTGTTAGGCCGTGCTGTGCCCACTGATTTACACCATTCATATCGGCACTGGCACCAGCACCATGCAAGGTGCAGGGGCATTTCTAGAGAGGAGGGGGCCCCTGTGCAGTCTCCGACACGGGCCCCTTCCTCTCTGTCCGGCGGCCGGCAGCGCACTGAGCTGTGCACGGCCAGCGCCGGAGTTATAGACTCTGGGCACTAGAGTGCGGCCAAAGTCTATAGAGTATGCGCAGGCCACTGGGAAAATGGCAGCGGCAGTCATTTTCCGCGGTGGCCATTTTTTTCCAGTGGTTTTTACAGCGCCGGACCCCCTGCGCCGACATGGGACTCCGGAGAGGTAAGTAATACTATGGGTGCAGGGAGTGCAGTGCGGGGCCCCCCTGGACCCAGGTGCCCCGCACACCCTGCACCCATTATAGATACGCCCCTGACTAGGTGCAAGAAAACCACACAGAAAGAATCTTCCCCTCACTGTGCGTGTGACTCAGACCTTTAAACACACACATGACACGCCAACAAGTCAGGGCAATTCTGCGCAATCACATCATTGCAGCCAGAGCTGGCTCTAGGGGTAGCCACTCCCTATGCAAGATGGGTATTATTCACCCCCTAGTTATGAACGGCTTTGAGGCATGGCCTAATTACCATAGGCGCACGGCACGCCTCCCGTGTAACGTCAGGCTGGGGGCAAGCCCAGCACTCCGGCACTAGCTGGGCTACCCCCAGCCTCACTGAGGCAGCTAATCGCCAGAATTGCCTGACGAATTGTACCCATCACAATGAGCGTTAAGTCACTGACACTGCTTGTTGTTAAATACAAAGCCCATACTGTTTCTATAAGCAGCATTAAGGAGACGGAGTGCAGCACACTGCAATGACTATTTGCGGTATCTGACTTGCTAGTTACCAAAAAGGTGCCCAAACACCTGTTAGCATTCTTTTAAATATTCTTTTATTTAAAGATGTACATAGAAAAAATAATCACAAATATATCACATATAGATAATATACAGTGAACCAAGTACATCCAATTTTTTAATAATATTATTATAAACCAATCAAAAAATATACCTAAAACAAAATAAAATAAAAGAGGGGAAGAAGACAGAAAGAAAGAAGGGGTGGGTTTTTTTCCAGGTCTCCAACAGAGAAAGCAATCAATGAGCAGGGCGGCACACTATAGTAACCAAATTAAACCATTAAAACCAGGGGCGTTTCTAGAGAGGAGGGGGCCTGTGTGCAGTCTCCGACACGGGCCCCCTCCTCTCTGCCCGGCAGCGCACTGAGCTGTTGGCGGCCAGTGCCGGAGTTATAGACTCTGGGCACTAGAGTGTGCCCAGAGTCTATAATGAATGCACAGGTCACCAGGAATGCGCATGCGCAAACGACGGGAAAATGGCCGGCGCGGCCATTTTCCCGTTGTTTTACAGCGCCGGACCCCCGCGCCGCCATGGGACTCCGGAGAGGTAAGTAATATTATCGGTGCAGTGTGTGCGGTGCGGGGCCCCCCTGGACCCAGGGTCCCGTGTTCCCCGCACACCCTGTACCCATTATAGATATGCCCCTGATTAAAACTTTATAGGTGTGGAATCTTTAAATTCTAGCCAATAAAACCATGTGGCCATAAAATTAGAAAAACGATCTGTTGCAGACAGAGACCTTTTAGCATTCTAAAGGGGCCTATCCATTAGCAGATAAAATGAACGATTGAACAATATATATCGTTCAATCGTTCATTATACCTGATAATGGATAGGCCCTGAATGATGACAGATGCGCACTTGTAGAAGGTGGAGCAATAGTGTGTCAGTATAATAAGAACAGGTAACAGTAACATGCCTCTTGGCAAGAATTTGTCTGTATTATCGCACTGAGCAAGCTCCGGGCCTGAGTATACACTTTCTGTTACTCTTACTAAAGTGAGAGTTTTTAGAAGTGGAGCTGCTGCCCATAGCAACCAATCAGATTCTACTTAACAATTATCTAGCACCTTCTAGAAGATAATAGCTAGAATCTGATTGGTTGCTATGGGCAACATCTCCACTTCTAAAAACTCCCACTTTAGTAAATATACCCCTTAAGGGGCCTATCCATTAACAGATGTTTTTCTGAGCGATTTAAGACAAAAGATATCTATTGAAAATTCCGGTGGCTGTGCTGAACGATATCTGTCATGTACATGACAGATTTTGGCACACAATGAACGATATCGCATGATATCATTCAGAGAGTGGATTTTTTTCTCTGCAGCGCTCTGTAGCTGCTGCTAATATCTATCGTCGTTTACCGCATATAAACTGCACGGTATTGCTAATATCGTACAGCTGTATGCGATAATTGACCAACATGTTGGAGAGATGATAGATGCGATTAATCGGCCGCGGGAGTGCGCATCTGTCATCGTTCAGGGACTATCCATTAGCAGATATAATGAACGATATATCGTTCAGTCGTTCATTTTATCTGCTAATGGATAGGCTCCTTACTTCTGCAAGGCAATGGATGTGGATGTAACCAGTCCTGATGTTACAGTATGCAGGAATTACATCATAAATAGTATAAATTCATGAAACTTGCCGGTCTGAGCTTAAAGTATCCATCCTTTTGTCACGTGTGCTGTCTCCCAGCAGATGTATGCAAAAGGGAATGTGCAAACTCACCCCCTGCTGTGGATACATTTTCACTGGTGTATTTGCAGGTATATTAATAATTTAGTACACGTGGCAGAATGATACATTTCCAGCATGCACAAACAATGTAATGCTGGTCATATAAACAACGCACTTTCTCTAAGGCAGGATAGAAAATATCGCCCATCTTAATAAATTCTGTTTAAAATGACCCCCTAATTAATGCATATTACTCAGGTTTGTAAATACAGAACTGTGCTGTACACTCTAGTCTCCCAATACAATAGAAAATGCTTAAGGCACGCATCCAGTAGACGATAAATTGGACGATTTGAATGATAACGATATAGTTATCGTTCGCAATATCGTTCAGTGTGTATGCCGTCAACCACCAGCTCCTGCTGGTCGTTGACGACATCTTTCATATCGCCCGTATTGCAAGGCAACCTGACGATGTCGTTAGGTTCTGCACATACGGGGATGAGGGAGGGTGACGTTACTGAACAATATTGTTAATGATATCATTCAGTGTGGATGCTCAATGTTGTTAATGACATTGAGCCCGGCACTGTAGGGCAAACACAAGACGATATTGCTCATGGAGCATAACATTTACTTGTTTGCATCTGATTATATGTTTGTACGCATCAAGTATCTGAGGTTAGCCATAAAATAGTGCTCTGCCTCTAATGTTGTTTTTCTCCTTATCAAGCAACCTGTGGTGTCAATTAAGCTTTTATTACCCTATATCCCAACCTCAGATTATTGCTGGTATTCATTTGTGGTGTATTACAGCATAGTACACCTTACGCTTGCGGTGGTCACACTTGCATTGTCCCACAAAGTACCGAGTGCTCACTAATCGCATAATACTGATGGGTCCAATATATGTTTCCACATTCTTCTGAAGGGAATCAGTAATACAATCACTAATACTCGTAAAGTTATATCTGCCATCAACTGATCTAAACATACTAAATTGGGATGGGGACGGGAATGCCAGCGCTCGGGATCCCGGGGGTCAGAATCCTGACACCGGCATCAGGACAGGGTTAGGATACCGACACCTGTCGGTAGGTATCCTAAAGCTCCCCCTCCCTCCCTGGTGCCTGAACCTAACCTCGCCCCCTAGTGCCTAAACCTAACCTCCTTCTCCCCCCACCCTAAACCTTACCCTCCCACTTTAGTGCCTAACCCTAACCCTCCCCCTAGTGCCTAACCCTAACCCTCCCCCTAACCCCTCTACTTTCCTTCAGGATTCCGGCGCCGGGATTGTGACAGGGGTCGGGATTCCGGCGCCGGCATTCTCAGCGCAGGAATCCCCATGGTCGGGATATTGACCGCATCCCTACTAAATTCTAGTGGTAGAAAAGTCATTAAAGGTCTCTGATCTGGTGTATGAATGTTACTATGGTTATTGTGGTATGTGGATTGTTAGTGTAGTCAGTTAATGGACTATTTTTTTTTTTTTTTTTAAAACATTTATTTTATTAATTAGAGCAATAATACAGTACACATCATATATCATAAAACAAAATAAATAACAAATAGAGCAAGAACCCAATAAAGGGATATATATATATATATATATATATATATATATATATATATATATATATATATATATATATGTGAAGTATTAACAAAAAAAATTTTTTCCAGCAAAAAAACAAAAAATGACACAGAGTATCCAGAACAGTCTAAACATGGCAGGCACACCCCCCTAAACAAAAAAAGTCACCAATAAAAAAAAGAGAAAAAGAGACCCAAAATGAAACATAGCCCGCCTTAGCCTGAAATAGACAACAAAAAAATTGGCGGATCATCCAGTAAAATCCGGGTTTCATACCAGGAAGTTCTACGGAAACGCAAATGTATTTGGCGTTTTAGGGCCAAAGTAAAGGAGTTGGAAAAAATCTGGAAAAAAGAAGTCGTTTTAGTCTCTTTATGCAGACTGGTTTCTAGCCAATCCATTTGGAAGGCAAAAAATAGTTTAGCCCGGAACAAAGAAACTGATGGGGGATGTGCATGGGTCCACATCTGTAATATACATTTACGGGCCACCACTGATATAACTAATAATAATTTTTTACTATATCCCCCTCCAGAATCAGACGGTGGCAGAATACCCAAAATCGCCCATTCCTGCGATAGCGGAAGATAATTAACTAGATATCTAGATGCAAATCTATTGACCGATGACCAACATCTACGAATAAGGGGGCAATCCCACATACAATGTGTAAAGGTTGCATCAGAAGCCCCACACTTAAGACAAACACTAGTATCGGACAATCCCATCATGAACCAGCGGTGGGGGGAAAGATACCCATTGTGATAAATGTTATAGAACATTTCTCTATACATGCTAAATGAGAGCACTGAATGAGAATAGAGGAATGTGTGTAACAGGCTTTCCATGGTAATATGGGCCCACTGTGTGCAGCTATTCACCCTACCAGGACTATGGGCCTGATTCAGAGCCGGACGCAATTAGCGCTCGCTCGTACAGAATATAGGGGTGGCTATTCAAATGAACCGTTCGCTCTTTGCGGTCTGTTCACGCCTCTATGTCTGAACGAGCGAACAAAACTTGCGGTCGTTTTTTGGTTAAATACGCCCCCTGGCCGCTCGCATCCTACGTCATGTCCGCTATTTATTAGATTAATCGAGTACATCGACCAGCGTATGAACTGCTCGCTATTCTTGTGGTTGGTTTTTGCTACCACAATCTTGCGAGCAGTTCTGGCTATAAAATAACCCAGTGACGTGGTCAATGACGCTGCTGTATTAATTATGCACACCCATAAAACGCCCGTTTTGACCTTTAAGCACGCCTGCGTTCGGATCTCCACTCCCCATTTTCAAGCACCTTCCCGTTACCACCCACATACGCCTCATTCTGTCACTCAAATTATCAGGCATTCGCTATTTTGCAAGCACATGAATTTCGACCGCAGTGACTGGTTCGCGCATGCGTATAACGATCCGTACGCATGCGCAGTTGGGCAAACGTCGCTCGGAGCGAACGAGCGGCCGCTTACGAGCGTCTCTGAATCAGGCCCTATATCCCAGGCCCACTGTGTGCAGCTATTCACCCTACCAGGACTATGGACCTTATTCAGAGGCGGCCGTACGGTCTACGACCGCACGGCCGCCTCGATGTTTGGCCAGTGCGCATGCGCACGAGGGAGCCGGCTCCTTCGTGCGCATGCGTGAGACCCGCTACGACCGACAGCGCCGGTCGTAGCGGGTCTCTTTCCAAAGGGGGCGAGCTGTCGATGTTGATTGACAGCTTGCCCCGTTTGGAAGGCGGGCCGGGGGGGTGGCAGCCCAAACGGAGGCGTTCCCATGAGAACACCTACCGATTGGGGGAGGTCCCACTGTGATGTCAGTGGAGAGCTTCCGGCTCTGGCAGAGCCGAGCGGTCGTTAGAGCTGTGGGTGTTAACCCACAGCCTAACGACCGCAACAGAGGCGGGTGGTCAGGATGCAAGTGGCCGCCCAGTTTCTGAGCGACCGCTTGCATCCTCCGACCGCCTCTGAATGAGGCCCTATATCCCAGGCCCACTGTGTGCAGCTATTCACCCTACCAGGACTATGGCCCTCATTCAGAGGCGGTTTACACCCACAGCTCTAACGACCGCTAGGGTGATGGTCTATGACAATCGCGACTTACGACGAGACCCTAGGGTAGGGTCTCACTTGTCGTAAGCCCCGGAGAGCTTCTGGCTCTGTCAGAGCCGGAAGCTCTCCACTGACATCACTAGTGATGTCAGTGGGGCCTCCCCCAAACGGCAGGCGTTCCCATGGGAACGCCTCTGTTTGGGCTGCCACCCCCCGGCCCGCCTTCCAAACGGGGTGAGCTGTCAATCAACATCGACAGCTCGCCCCCTTTGGAAAGAGACCCGCTACGACCGGCGCTGTCGGTCGTAGCGGGTCTCACGCATGCGCACGAAGGAGCCGGCTCCCTCGTGTGCATGCGCACTGGACAAACATCGAGGCGGCCGTGCGGTCGTAGACCGTACGGCCGCCTCTGAATGAAGCCCTATATTCCTGGCCCACCATGTGCAGCTATTCACCTTACCAGGACTATATCCCAGGTCCACCGTGTGCAGCTATTCACCTTACCAGGACTATATCCCAGGCCCACCGTGTGCAGCTATTCACCTTACCAGAACTATATCCCAGGCCCACCGTGTGCAGCTATTCACCTTACTAGGACTATATCCCAGGCCCACCGTGTGCAGCTATTCACCTAACCAGGACTATGGACCTCATTCAGAGGCGGTCGTTAGTTGCAAGCGGTCGCGCTGAATCAGGGCGGCCGCTTGCATCCTGAACGACCGCCTCCTTGTCGAACGCTAAGCTGTGGGTTAACACCCACAGCTCTAGCAACCAACATGGGCGATGGTCGCGATGGTCAAGGTTGGGTCTGGGCACTCGTAAGCCCCAGGGAGCTTCCTGCTCTGATCGAGCAGGAAGCTCCCCACTGACATCAGCAATGAACGTCAGCTATTCACCTTACCAGGACTATATCCCAGGCCCACTGTGTGTAGCTATTCACCTTACCAGGACTATATCCCAGGCCCACTGTGTGCAGCTATTCACCTTACCAGGACTATATCTCAGGCCCACTGTATGCAGCTATTCACCTTACCAGGACTATATCCCAGGCCCACTGTGTGCAGCTATTCACCTTACCAGGACTACTGTATATCCCAGGCCCACCATGTGCAGCTATTCACCCTACCAGGACTATATCCCGGCCCACTGTGGGCAGCTATTCACCTTACCAGGACTAAGGGCCTCATTCAGAGGAGGTCGGAGGATGCAAGCGGTCACTCAGAAACTGGGCGGCCGCTTGCATCCTGACCGCCCGCCTCTGTTGCGGTCGTTAGAGCTGTGGGTGTTAACTCACAGCCTAACGACCACTCCGGTGATGGTCGCGATGGTCAGAGACCATCGCGACCATCGGGGCTTACGACGAGATCCTAGGGTAGGGTCTCCCTTGTCGTAAGCCCCGGAGAGCTTCTGGCTCTGTCTGAGCCGGAAGCTCTCCACTGACATCACTAGTGATGTCAGTGGGGCCTCCCCCAAATGGTCGGCGTTCCCATGGGAACGCCTCCATTTGGGCTGTCACCCCCCCAGCCCGCTTTCCAAACGGGGCGAGCTGTTAATCAACATCGACAGCTCGCCCCCTTTGGATCGAGACCCGCTACGACCGGCTCTGTGGGGGGCCATCGACCCGGTCCGAGCGCATCGGCGCTAACGACCGGGTCTGAATGACCCCCTATATCCCAGGCCCACTGTGTGCAGCTATTCACCTTATCAGGAGTACTGTATATCCCGGCCCACTGTGTGCAGCTATTCACCTTACCAGGACTATATCCCAGGCCCACTGTGTGCAGCTATTCACCTTACCAGGACTATATCCCAGGCCCACTGTGTGCAGCTATTCACCTAACCAGGACTATATCCCAGGCCCACTGTGTGCAGCTATTCACCTTACCAGAACTATATCCCAGGCCCAGTGTGTGCAGCTATTCACCTTACCAGGACTATATCCCAGGCCCACTGTGTGCAGCTATTCATCTAACCAGGACTATATCCCAGGCCCACTGTATGCAGCTATTCACCTTACCAGGACTATATCTCAGGCCCACTGTGTGCAGCTATTCACCTAACCAGGACTATATCCCAGGCCCACTGTGTGCAGCTATTCACCTTACCAGGACTATATCCCAGGCCCACTGTATGCAGCTATTCACCTTACCAGGAATATATCCCATATATGCCGGCATCCCGACAGGGTCACAATCCCGACAGGAGGTAAGTATACTCTCCTGCCCCTACCGCTCCACAGCCTACCCCTCCCTCCTAGTCCCTAAGCCTAACCCTCTCTCTAGTCTCTAACCCGAACCCCAATACTTATGGGCTGAGGATGGTGATGAGATGCTGAGGACTGAGGATTGCTGGCTGCAGACACCCTCCCTCTTACCCCTGAGGCATCCACAGCACTGTCATCAAGAAGACTTTGAAAGAGACAGCAGACAAGAACTACAGCCTGTATCATCAGTGACAGAGAGACAGTGTCGTGTGGTAAGTCATAGGGCGGAATTCAATTGCTTTCGTGGCCCAGATCTCCCGTCTAAAGTGACGGGAGATCGCGGGCCATTATTCAATTGTTCCAGCTTTTCGCACTGATCGCGCCCAAAGTGGTAGAATCTAGCCGCGTAAATCGGCTAACCCCGACCAAAGTGCTGGGAGCGATCGCGAAAAGTGCCGTTTGGGCGTCCAAACAGGTCACTTTTCACCCATTTCAGCTCGCACCCCTCTGGGGCTACGAGCTAAAATGGAGCGCTGGCAGCTGATCGCGCCCGACAGGAGCAACAATTGAATAGCTCCCTCGGGCGCGATGGGGGCTGGAAACAATTGAATTCCGACCATAGTGTATTTTCAATGTATTTAAAGGTTGGCATATCTTTCAGTTAACATTATTATGCTTCACACATCACACATGCAGGGGAAGGATGTGCGGGTTCGGAGGTGGGGCCCCCAGAGACATCAATGTGCCGGGCCCCGAGATTTCTGTTGCCGGCCCTGGTCCCAAATACAGCCGACTGGCAGCGTATACCGGAAATACCTGGGCGAGCCAGTCCGACTCTGTCGGTAATAGTAAATGTGGTTAAGAAGCACATCATTTTGTACCAGGCAGAAAATATAATGTTAAAGGGTAAAGCAATTATAGGTTACAAAACTATTCTTCCCAACAATGCCACTACACGGACCTTACAATGGCAGGCTTACATTGCATACTCAATATTACTACTATAAAGTAAAAAAAACTCAAAATGTATACACAGCATAGGTTATTATATATAGGATTGTAATTACTGAAAGCATACACCACTATCTCCACTATGGAGAGATGCCCATTGCCATCAATGTGGTGACTGTGGTCGGCATCAGACTCATCATGTCATGTCCTTTGGATCGTAATGCAAATGCAACTTAATTGAGTAGTCACGTGGTCCGCTTGGCGGACATCTTTGTACTCCAGGAACTGAAGCCGCCCTTGACGGACTGTACATGAATGAAGTCGTCTATGTGACCGTCCTAGTGTTCCCTCCGGGAAGTGCAGCTCAGCTGGCGGAGTTCCGAGGCCGGACATACATTCCTGGGAGACTATGGCGGTCATGAGTGGCGGCCTGGGCTTCTTCTCGCCGTTGTTGCTGTGCTGGCAGATCTTGGCAGCGGTACATCTGGCACAGGCTCACCAGCTTCGCTTCGTTACGGTGGTGAGTGGGGCGGGGAGGGGGGCACCGGCCCGGCGTGACGTCACCTGCTCCCATTATTAGTGGGACCCGGAAGTGGGTCAGATGATACGGGGGTCTCTCTCTCCTGTCATGGCTGCTGGAGGCAGCATTCATAGTGTTTGGCAGTATCCTAACAGGAGCGTTGAGTCCGTTCATACTGGCATTCATGCCCCCATAGAGTGACACTTGTACTGCTCCTGCTTTCCCTAAGTGGTTTCCACTTGCAATATCCTCGAAAACCTAAAATAACCTGTGTAGAGTAGCTTTTAACAATAGCTAAATAAGCAAAGGGTAATTGAAAAAATAAAGTACAAATAAGGGATCAAGCAGGAGCATCCTGGGGAAAAAAAACTAGGGCAAAGTGCAAACAAACATTGATAACCGCTCCTCCACCCACTTATAAAAGGGTTTTTAAAAAAATGCTGTAACTCATAGCAACCAATAAGATCTTAGGGGTCAATCCTATTATGTGCGAAGGGTGCGAGATGCCGTTGCAACAGCGTTAAAACGCCAGCAATGGATCGGCACCTCACCCTTTCGCGGCCCGCTCCGAGCTGAAATTTGCACGGAGCCCTATGGGGCTGCGAGCTAACTTCAGCGACTAGTGGCTGCCGTAAAGTGCGTATCGGCAAGATCATCGCGGCTAATAGGATTGACCCCATAGTGTTATTTTTATTATTTTGAAAAATGGAATTTACTTTGTTTATATGGGCACTTGCCTCGGTTTTCATAAATGTCACATTTCTGGTGCGGGTTGTGCTTAGATCCTCTTCAGCTGTTGGACCCGGACGTGACGTTGAGTGAGGGTGGAAGTGCAGTTCAATGCCCTGAAAGCGCTATTATTTTGTCTCCAATTTAGTATCTGGCCACCAATAGTAGAAACTTGTACCCTTGCGGGTTTGCTTCGTTCGCCACTCTTCGGGCATAGCAGCTTGATTAGCTAGCAACAGGTTACTAATTCCCAATTGATGGCCATGCAATAGATGTCCTTGTGGATTGTAAATGATGACGTCAGGGTATTTTAACTGAAGGGGATCTAGCCGCAACCAATACCTCAAGGGTGTTTTTGAGCTAACGCTGCTTCTAAAGCAACCAAACTCTTTAACAGTATGATATCAAAGTGGATGAGGATTGTTGTCCCACTGTCTCACAATGAATGCAGACGAGCTGTGTTCCGCGACCTACTTTGATGTTATATTGTAGGAGTGTTTGATTAATAAGGGCGTGTTTTGTTTTTTTGGGGTGTGAAAAAAGATGGCATTCAAAAATAATCTCCACTAAGTCTGAGCAATACATGCAAAATTATTAGCACACATTCAAATAGAAGAATAATATTTACATAGTTGTACGGCTGCAAACTAGGTTGTACTTATAATAAGTAAATAAATTGAAAAAAAAAACAATTAGCAATTTTACCAACACAGCTGATAATGAGCCAGAATGTATTTTTCAGACATCACCTTTTGAGGATATGTAACCAGTAATAGGGAGGGTTTCCGTTTCAGATCAATTACCTGTTTTAGATTGGTTTAAGCTTGTGATTAAAGCCAAAGGGGCATATTCAATTAGCCACGAAAAGTCCCGTACTTTTTGCATGCCAGACTTTTTGCTGACATCGCTGGTTTTCAGTGCGAAAAAGTATTGCGCTCGTCCCCGCTTAGCCCTGTATTCAATTAGAAATCAGCTAAAACGGGACCCGGCGAAACTGTAACATGCGAAAAGTGTTGTCAGATTTGGGGAAATCAGCTTGACACCACAAAAAGATGCACTGACATTGGGGATCACTATAGATACCCCCGAATAGCCCTGCTGAAGGTATTTGGGGTCCTTAAATGATCTCAATAGCTGCTATTTAGCGTCCTTGCGTAAGTGGTGAAGAATAGCATTTAGCAGTTTCTTTATGGTGAAAATAAGTTATCCTAGCAAATTTGGGGTACATGAAAATGGATGCTAGCATATTTTAAAGTTGCTAAAGTTAACTTTTAAAACACATAAAAAATCCACCTGCCGCAACCACCTGCAAACTTAAAAACACCTAGGGCATACTTGGGGACCCCCCTGGAGTCTTATTTTGCTAGTTTTTAAGTTTGGCCCCCAAAATGAAAGTACTTTTTTGGGGTCTTAAGTATTTTTTAAACTTTTTTTGACACAGTTTACCTTTGGGGGCCTGTCCCAAGGGTGCTGGGTGGTTCCCGCAAGTTTGTACCCCAAAACCCCAATTCTGCACTTTTTTCGACAGCTGTCATAGGCAAATCTTTTTCGCCCATTTCAATGCATTGACTTTCCACTCCGGCGAAAAGTCTTTGGAATTGAATATGGGGATAAGTTTTCGCCTGGCGAAATGACGTCACCGGTGATACTTTTCCGCACAAACTGACTCTTTGCACCTAATTGAAGATGCCGTAAGGTGTGAAATATGTCT
This sequence comes from Taudactylus pleione, assembly GCA_031769625.1. Classification (NCBI taxonomy): domain Eukaryota; kingdom Metazoa; phylum Chordata; class Amphibia; order Anura; family Myobatrachidae; genus Taudactylus; species Taudactylus pleione. The sequence goes on along the minus strand of JAUIMM010000461.1, from coordinate 543,499 downwards.
GTGAGTCTCCCCGACTGGCCGCAGCGGCTCATACATATGTACAATTGGAAACTTTTTTGCTTTGGTTATTATGTCATCACAGTGGTTTTGAGCAAACATTGCACAATAAACTATGATTCCACCCATTGTTGTCTAGCGTGAGAGACCAGGAAGTTCTTCCTTAGTGTTATTATAGATACTTGCACTGGTGTCATTAGAAATTTCTGGGCCCACAATTAATATGTTACATGATTTGTATAACTTTTCTTATGTGGGGATATATTCTCACTGATTGATTTATTATATGATGTTTAGTCTTTATTCTAGCACCCTGCACCTGTTGAAACCCGTGCAGTTCCGCTTTCCTGCCTGGAGTGTCACGCTCCGCTCTGGTGCTTCTAGCACACTCAGCTTAGCAACAAACTGCTGAGATTCAGCAGTTTGTGTTCTAGAAGCACCAGCACGCTCCAGGCAGGAAAAAGGAACTGCACGGGTTTTAACAGGTGCAGGGTGCTAGAATGAAGACTGTCTGCAACGTGGCTATTGCTACCCCTCGTCTTGTTATCACTATTTTGTATGTTTATACAATCTATTGCAGAGGTTCTCAAACTCGGTCCTCAGGGCACAGGTCACGTTTTCCGGGTCTCCTGGCAGGTGCACAGGTGTATTCATTACTCACTGACACATTTTAGAAGATCCACAGGTGGAATTATTTCACTTGTGATTCTGTGAGGAGATTTGGAAAACATGCAGTGTTGGAATCTGTATGATATCCCGGCTGCCGCATGGCTGGGAGTTCGAATACAAGCAGCGGCAACCCGACAAACCAGCAAAGTCCGGCAGAGGAAGCCCGACAGCGCTGGAAATCCCAATCGTCCTAAGGTAAGTATCTACTAACCTAACCTAAACCCTCCTTAGGGGTGCCTAACCCTAACCCTCCCCCCTGTACCTAACCCTAATCCCCCCTCTAAGTGCCTAACCCTAACCCCCCCTTCCCTGCTGCCTAAACCTAAGTCGCCTGGGGGGTGCCTAACCCTAAGTTCCCCCCTGGGGGTGCCTAACCCTAACCATCCCTCCCCCTAGCCTAACCCTAACCCTCCCGGGGGGGGGGGGGGTGCCTAATCCTAAGTCCCCCCCTGGGAACCCTAAACCTAATCCTCCCCCCCCCCCCACCCCGTGGCTGTCCGCTCGCGGCGCACGGCGTCCCTTCGATCTGGATGCCGGGCGTCTGTCTCCCGGCGTTGGGGAAATGGCAGGCGTCTAGATATAGACGCCCGGCATTTCATCCCCGCCACAATATGACAGTCGGGAAGCCGGCTGCCGGTATTAAGGCAGCAGGCTTCCCGATTTTATACCGCACTGTTTGGGGTCCTGAGGACCGAGTTTGAGAACCTGTGATCTATTGTATCCATTACAATGAAAATTCAAATAAAAATATTTTGAGAAAAAAATGAACAAGAAATATCTAGGCCCCCCCATAGCAAAGTTATGCTGGAGCCGTATTCCTGCAATTATAGGGCCTGGTTCTGTCGCACAGACTGCCGATGTTGGATGCAGTGGAGCGTTCTTTTACTTCTGCGCATGCCTCCAAGTTGCACTGCGCACACCACCAGACAGCGTGTCGGAGTTATGATTGAGGCGCATGGGGGACGCAGGGTCTCAGAAATGTCTTGAAAATGTATTTGGCGGTGACTGGGAGGTGGCTAAGTGGATGCACAGGGATGGTCCCTCTTATGGGATTGTTGCAGGCGTGGTGCTGATATCAGTTGCAGAGATGCTGAACCACTCGCATAGGAGGCCATACTCTGACAGAGAAACTGCACCTGCCACAGGGCTGGTGCAAGTTTCCATGATGGGACCGATGGTGGCGTCTAAAGACTCGTCAAACGGTATCTCAGAGTATTTGTCTCAGATTCAGCTCCACAATGTCAGACACTCCTTTAAGCCTGCTCCATACCCAGGCAGCATCCAGGAGGGTACTAAGGGCCTGATTCAGAGCTGCTCGCAAGCGGCCGCTCGTTCGTCCCCCCCGATGTTCGCACAACTGCGCATGCGTACGGATTTTAATACGCATGCGTGGTTCACTCAGTGCGGCCGAAAATCGTTTGTTCGCTATATAGCGAATGCCTGCTATTTTGAGTGACAGAATGAGGCGTATGTGGGTGGTAACAGGGGAAGGTGCTTGAAAACGGGGAGTGGAAATCAGAACGCAGGCGTGCTTAAAGGTCAAAACGGGCGTTTTATGGGTGTGCATAATTAATACAGGAGCTTCATTAACCACGTCACTTGGTTGATTTATAGTCAGAACTGCTCGCAAGATTGTGGTAGGAAAAACCAACCACAAGAATAGCGAGCAGTTCATACGCTGTTCGATGTACTCGATTAATCTCTTAAATAGCGGACATGACGTATGGTGCGAGCGGCCAGGGGGCGTCTTTTTCAAAATTACGACCACAAGTTTTGTTCGCTCGTTCAGACATAGAGGCGTGAACAGACCGCAAAGAGCGAACGGTTCATTTGAATAGCCACCCCTTTTTAATGAATGAGCGAGCGCAAATAGCGTCCGGCTCTGAATCAGGCCCTAATTCCATTACTAGCAATGAGTCGGATATACTGGATACACTTGTTATGAAGCAGTTTCTAAGGTGCATATTTTCCCTCTGGGACAGGGGCTTCCTGTGCTGACGGCCACTTAGCACTTACATGGACTGGTACTTCCATAGTTATGCCTCTGGGAGACCATGTTTCTGTATGTTATTGTATTAAAGGGTTGTGAAATTAATAGTTATACAGGGGTAGACCTATTTACAGTATGCAACGTACAGGCAGATATTGTCTTAATCATTTAATATTATTGATATAATTATCTTATGTGGTATAGTGTGGCTTGGTTTTTTTCCTTGACATCACTAGTGTTGTTAATGACAATAATGCATTCATTCATTCATTCATTCATTCATTCATTCATTCATTCATTCATTCATTCATTCATTCATTCATTCATTCGTATTAGGGAAGTTGTCTTTTGAGCAAAAAGAATAAAATAAAACCATAGAGTAGTGATTTATAATGCCAAGATGCATTGAGATGAATGGGTTGGGTATGAAATCCTGTCTGTCGGGATGCCACTGGTCAGAATACCGACAGCCAGAATACCGACACACATAGGAACGCATGGTGAGTATTTTCCCAACCCCTACCCTAACCCTCCCTCTCCAGTGCCTAAACCTAACCTCCCGCCTCTAGTGCCTAATCCTAAAACATACCTCCCCGGTACCTAACCCTAACGTCGCTACTTAACCTCCCCCCTAACACCCCAATACTTATCTTCAGAAAGCCGACGTTCTGGATACTGGTGCCGGGATCTCAACCTGTCGGGATTTCTTCGCCGTATTTAGACCGTCTGCATCCCGCACGCCGGGATGCCGACTACATCCCAGATGAATAATACCCCTTTCATATCAGAATGCCGGGTTGCACCCGGGATTTTGTTCACTGGTCCATCCCGTAGTGTTCACAATAGGTCTGACGCCGGGCACTGTAGATCGCGCCTGAAAAAAAGACGTGGTCACAAGAAAAGGGAGCGTGTCTTTAAGAAGCATCACCTTTTTTCATCACTCTTGGGGGCATGCCCGGTACTTATGGACATGCCGGTTTCCCCCCAAGATCTCCCCTCTCTGTGTGTAGATGGCGTGCGCATGCGAGCATTATCTATTCCCCAGCGATGATCACTGCACCGCTATTTTTCCTGGCACCCTCTATGTGTTAGTGGGAACGCTACATGCTGGGTGTGACCCTGCTGAGAAGTCTTTCAGACCGGCGGACCGACCCAGCAATAATGCCGGGTCAATGACGTCACTGCCATCACGTGCTGTGTCGCCGCTTGGAGATGAGATCACCAAGCATCGGCTTTTCCTATGCAGTGGATGGAACCTGGGTCATATTGACCCAGGTTATCCATTCACACTGCATCATGTTCTTGTAACCAGGGATGAAATGCCTGGTCGCTCAACCGGGCTTATTATAACCTGGCCCTTTCACACTGCACAGTTACCTGGGTTATTGCCGCAAGTGTGAAAGGGGTATTAGTAAGGCCCTTTCGATTATTTTTGTGTAAATAGTGCACTTAGGGCCTGATTCTTCACGGATCCCTACTGCAACAGCGTACACAGATCGGTCGATGGTGCGTACTGCGCATGCACTGTAGTAAGTGTGCGTGAGTTAACATTGCGATCGCACTCACGCAGATACAAAGCCATTGCAGAGTGAACGACGAGAGGTCAGCGTTTGGTGGTGGTGACAGGGGAGTGGTTGGAGAAACGCAGGGGTGCTTGTCCGTTTCCACGCCTTCGCATGGGCGTGCATAAATTAGACACTGCGACGGCATACGCACTCACTGTGTGCGATGAGGTCAGCAATTTCTGAGTAAGGTCAGACCTGTTGTAGTTGTGCCGGAGGGTCCGATGTTCCCGATGTATACGCAGGACTGCAAGGTATTGCGGATGTGAGATAGCGGTAGTGGGCGTCCCTATGCTGACGGTGCGTCGGCATTGGGATTGCATTCATTAGCATATTTTCGCAACAGAACTGTGTGTAATCGCAGCCGCACAAGCGATCCGTAATGAATTAGGCCCTTAGTTCTGTGCCTATTACTTTTTGATTATAATTTATCTATATAGTGCCACCTGTTAGGCAGAGCTGTACAGACAATGTTTGTCAGTCCCAACCCCATTGGAGCTTACAGTCTACATTTCCTAACACACACACACACACCAATGCGAGTACAGCCAATTAACCCACCAGTATGTTTGTTTTTTTGGGAGTGTAGGATGAAACAGGAGCACCCGAGGGAAACTCATGCAAACACAGAAGAACATAAAAACTCTGCACATATAAGCTCCTGGTCGGGAATCAAACTTACAACTCCAGTTCAGTTAGGCAGCAATGCTACCCACTGTGCCATGGATATATACTGTATGTCCCAAAACTGCTGGCACTCCGTACAGCTTATACATCTGGCCCCGGCAGGTGCAATTCCCAAACAGAGACAGGGCACCTACAGGGTATTTGTCAACGTTTCAGGGCATCAGCCCTTTCGTCAGGACTGTTATATATATATATATATATATATATATATATATAATTTGTGTAGAATATTAGAATATATATTAGAGTGCTGCTCCTCTCTCCCTCTCCCTGTCCGACTCTCCACCTTTCGACAAAACTTCAAAATGGGCTCTCAAGACCCACTTCTTTATAAAAGCCTCCCAGCTCTCATCCTAACCCACTGCTCCATGCTCACTGTCTCCTGTCTGTGTGACCTGTGGGCCTGATTCAGACCCGGTCGCAAGCGCTGAGCGCTCGCAACCAGGTTGATGGTGGCCCACAGCGCATGCGCACGACGGAGCCGGCTCCGTCGTGCGCATGCGCGTGACCCTGCTAGCGACGGGCAATCCGTCGCTCCGGGTCTCGCACCAAAGGGGGCGAGCTGTCTATGTTGAGTGACAGCTCGCCGCCTTTGGTGGGCGAGCCGCGGGGGGTGGCTGCCCAAACTGAGGCGTTCCCGAGGGAACGCTTACCGTTAGGGGCGGCCCCACTGACATCACGAGTGATGTCAGTGGAGAGTTTCCGGCTCTGTTAGAGCCGAAAGCTCTCTGGGACTTGCGATGAACGAGACCCTACCACAAGGGTCTCGTCGCAAGCCCGACCATCGCGACCATCATCATGGCCGCTCGCTATAGCTGTAGGTGGTTACCCACAGCTATGCGAGCGGCCAGGAGGCCGCTCCAAAAAACAGAAGGCCAGCCCTGATTCAGAGCGAGCGCTCTGAATCAGGCCCTGTGTCTGTCTGTCCCCCCCCTTTAGACTGTAAGCTCTCACAACCAGGGCTCTCTTCCTACACTTATGCCATCATCTCCTCCCCACTGTCTATAATGGCACCTATCCCTTGGGTATTATGACTGCTGATGCAGCAATATTAAATCATGTTCATCTCATGCCATGTTCTGTACTGTCATTGACTTTGTTCTTGTTGTATTCATACTATTTCTTTACTGTGTGAGGCGCTGAGGACCCCTTAGAGTCTTCAGTGTACTTTCTCCCTCAGCGCTGAATAAGCAATCCTCTGTTCCAGGTTTATCGGCATGGTGACCGCTCTCCGGTGAGGGCTTACCCAAAGGATGTGCATCAAGAGAGTGCCTGGCCCCAGGGCTTTGGGCAGCTTACGCAGGTGAGACTGATGCTCGGTGTTAACGTTCAACTGTTCCATACACACGGATGTTATCATAATATAGACCATCTGTTTATTAGGAACCAGAGCATTGCCCTGAATATTGGTTCCGCCTGCAGAATGGCTGTCTCCAGTGTGTGTTTGTAGGCAACATGTGCGCATTAATGACATTGTGTTTACAATTACTAGTATTCTTCCAACACTTTCTCCAATCTGCTTAAGCGTGAGATGTCAGATATCGGCCTACAGCTGAGTCACCAGAAACCGTGCTAGGAGAAGAATGTTGCCACAGTGTTAGATATATGCATAGAGATATTAATAGATAACCTTAAACATAAAAAGAGAAAAAAGGAATAAAAATGAAGTCTCATTTCAGACACGGTCTCGCAGCTGGAGAAATAGAATACATCATGTCTCTCAGCTGAAGATAACGTTCCACAACCAAAACATAACACATGTACTAGATTTAAGGTTATCATTCATCGAAACCACAAAAAACATAATACACAATGAGGGAGATGTATGAAGGGGTGATGGGGGAAAAAAACAGTAAATGTGCACGTTAAGTGCTGCCGTTATCGCTTCCCTGCATATTGTAATGCAGGGAAGCGAGCAGGATGTACCCCTGTCATTATTGGTGCTCCTATCTTCAAGAGAGGGCGCCGAAGTGCAGGCAGATGTATGAACGGACAGTGGCACTGACTGTTCCGACAGCTACAGCTATCGATTTCGACATTTGCAGCTGTCGTTACTGAATGCATTGGTTCCGACAGCCAGGGATTGTGCATTCAAGAAACAATAGCGTTTTTGTTTTTTTTATATATACAATAGTGGCGCGGGTGCTGCTGGGAGAATTTGACCTACGCATGCAATTGCCGGTCAATGACAGCGGCCCCGCCAAAAGAGAGTGAGAACAGGTGAATAGTGGCCTCGTCGAACAGGTGAATTAACACTGTCATTCTTCGGCAACTAAAATAATAATACATGCCGAAGATGAAGGGACCTGCTTCACCACGCTAAATGGGCGAAGCATGGCCTGACAAATAACGCTTGTTGCCTGCCGCTTCTTACATCTCCCCCAATATCCGTTCACCACGCGCGCGTGTGTTTGTTTCCAATCCGTAATTGTTGGGAGTAAATATCTCCAATTTGACGCAATATCAAACAATAAACCAACTAAACCTATAAATAGACTGTGCTCTGTGATGTGTATGTGAAGTAAAAAAAAAAACTTGGGGAAGATTTAATGTCCCGTCTAAAATGAAAAAAAAATGCAGCGTTTCCCATAGCAACCAATCAGATGTTCCCTATTTGTTTTAGAATGTACTAGATAAATGATAGCTTTCCTATAGTATACTCATCCATGCCAAACTCCTTTTACTGGTTAGATTCATCCTGTCATCTGGTGTATCCAACAGAACTTGTAGGAGAACAATCTTCTCTGCAGCAATCTGGCCACTGATAGCAGTATAGAAAGCTATAGCACCTGCTTGCTGGGGACCAGATGAATTACAAGATTGCTTATCCCTCCCTCTGAGGAGGGTCAATTCTTCAATTGCTAATAAACAAAACAAGAGTTAACCTAACCAACAAAACATGTTAAGCTTGGATCTGTTATCTGCAAAACGGACCCTGTGGGTTTAATAATTCTAAACGAAGATAGAGTTCCTTTTTTCAGGACAATAACAGGTCAAAATCAACAAAAGGTGGCTATGATATTCTGTGCAAGATACTGAAAGGCTCTTACCCTCTTTGTGCTCTGCCGTATCTTTTGCACAGACTGTTCTTAAAGGATACACACTTAAAAGGTGAAACAGTCGCACCGACTGAGCAGCCGGCCAGCCATCGGCGCTGACTGAGCGGCCATCTAGGTAAGCTATACACACCAATCTCCCGCTCGATATGTATGGCCAGACATGACCACTGGACAGGCATTTAAATCTGCCCACTCGGATGTGATGGCATTGTCTGCAGTCCCTGCAGCGAGTGTACGGACGGGCAGCGGCAGGGGCGTAAGTTCATTCCAGTCGCCCGAGGCAATTTAGAGTTTGGCGCCCCCCCACAAAACAAATATATCCACGCAATTACACCTGGAAAGACTATATGAAGATGATTCAATGGGGCCTAGAGGTGTATGATAATTTACATAGCAGGTATAATTGTATAAGAGAGTCTGTGCCTGATTTAGTGCTACCAAGCACCAGATTCTTGAAGTGTCAAGACCCAGGTATAGTTCTCCTAACATTAGTTCATAGGTGCAAATATATATACAGTCAGGTGCATAAATATTGGGACATTGACATAATTTTCATATTTTAACTTCTATTCACCACCACAATGGCTTTGAAATGAAACAAACAAGATGTACTTTAACTGCAGACTTTCAGATTTAATTTGAGGGTAATTACATCCAAATCAGGTGAACGGTGTAGGAATTACAACGGTTTCTATATGTCCCTCCCACTTTTTAAGGGGCCAAAAGTAATGGGACAAACTAAACAATCCTAAATCTAACTTTCACTTTTTAATACTTTGTTGCAAATCCTTTGCCGGCAATTACAGCCTGAAGTCTGGAACGCATAGACATCACCAGACGCTGGGTTTCTTCCCTGGTGATGCTCTGCCAGGCCTCTACTGCAAATGTCTTCAGTTCTTGCTTGTTCCCTTCAGTTTTGTCTTCATCAACTGAAATGCATGCTCAATCGGATTCAGGTCAGGGGATTGACTTGGCCATTGCATAACATTCCACTTTTTAGCCTTAAAAAACTCTTTGGTTGCTTTAGCAGTATGCTTCGGGTCATTGTCCATCTGCACTGTGAAGCGTCGTGCAATGAGTTCTGAAGCATTTGACTGAATATGAGCATATAATATTGCCCGAAACGCTTCAGAATTCATTCTGCTGCTTGTCAGCAGTCACATCATCAATAAATACAAGGGAACCAGTTCCATTGGCAGCCATACATGCCACACGCCATGACACTACCACCACCATGCTTCACTGATGAGGTGGTATGTGTTGGATCATGAGCAGTTCTTTCCTTCGCCATACTCTTCTCTTCCCATCACTCTGGTACAAGTTGATCTTTGTCTCATCTGTCCATAGGATGTTGTTCCAGAACTGCAATGGGTTTTTTAGATGTTGTTTGGCAAACTCTAATCTGGTCTTCCTGTTTTTGAGGCTCACCAATGGTTTACATCTTGTGGTGAACCCTCTATATTCACTCTTGTGAAGTCTTCTCTTGATTGTTGACTTTGACACATATACACCTAGCTCCTGGAGAGTGTTCTTGATTTGGCCAACTGTTGTGAAGGGGTTTTTCTTCACCAGGGAAATAATTCTTCTGTCATCCACCACAGTTGTTTTCCGTGGTCTTCCGGGTCTTTTGGTGTTGCTGAGCTCTCCGGTGCGTTCTTTCTTTTTAAGAATGTTCCAAAGAGTTGATTTGGCCACATCTAATGTTTTTGCTATCTCTCTGATGGGTTTGTTTTGATTTTTCAGCCTAATGATGGCTTGCTTCACTGATAGTGACAGGTTTTTGGATCTCATATTGAGAGTCGACAGCAACTGATTCCAAATGGAAATGTCACACCTAGAATCAACTCCAGACCTTTTACCTGCTTAATTGATAATGAAATAACGAGGGAATAGCCCACACCTGTCCATGAAATAGCTTTTGAGTTGATAGTCCCATTACTTTTGGCTCCTTAAAAAGTGGGAGGCACATATAGAAACCGTTGTAATTCCTACACCGTTCACCTGATTTGGATGTAATTACCCTCAAATTAAATCTGAAAGTCTGCAGTTAAAGCACATCTTGTTTGTTTCATTTCAAAGCCATTGTGGTGGTGAATAGAGGCCAAAATATGAAAATTCTGTCAATGTCCCAATATTTATGCACCTGACTGTATGTAGTATTCACAATTTGTACATGAGGCATTGGTTACACAGCAGGACACCGACATGCATTTCACTATGGCTTTTAGCCTTGACCGCACCGAATCAGTCACAGATGCTCATATACCATTATACCTAATATATAAATTTTGTTCCACGGCTCCAGGTGGTGGGTCAGTGTCAGACAGAATCACAGAGTTTCAGCCACCTCTGCAGCAGCATACTGTATGCTGTTGAGTAGTCGTTTGTTGTGATGCATAATTGGCAGTTACCAGTGTGTGGCTCTCTGTACTGGTGGTCCCTGGGATAGGTGTCTCGGGTCCTAGCACACTGTCCAGCAGCAGTGACGGGTGCACTGTCGCTTGTTGCAGCGCAGGCTGAGGGGTATCAGATGGGAGCCTTCCTGTCCCCTTTTGCAGATGTTAGCAGGGTTCCCAGGACAGACAGTGGTGTAACTAGGGTATTTGGAGCCCAGGGCAAATTTGAAAAGGGAGCCCTAACCCACCCCCCCTCCGATGTGCGCGCACCGAAGGCGCGTGCGGCAAAAATTGGGCGTGGTCACTTAAAAATGGGGCGTGTTAACATGACACACCCCTTTATTTTCAAACTGAACATTCCTATCCATATGCACCTTAACCCCAGTAGTACCCCTTATACAGTACCCCCAGTATGCAGTTGTGGTCCCTCTTATGCAGGCCCATAGTAGTGCCCCTTATACAGTATCCCCAGTAGTGGTCCCCCTTATACAGCCCCCAATTAGTTCTCCTTACTCAGTACCCCCAGTAGTGGCCCCCCCAAATGCAGTGCCCCACGTAGTGTTCCCCCTTATGCAGTGCCCCCAGTAGCAGTCCCCACAATGCAGTGCGCCCAGTAGCGGTATCCCCTTATGCAGTGCCCTTTATATGGAGCCCCCAGTAGTAGTCCCCCACCCCCCATGCAGTTTTCCCAGTAGTGGTCCCCTTATGCAGGCACCCTGTAGTGATCCCCCCTATCCAGTGCCCCCTGTAGTGGCCCTTCCTATTATTGCCCCCAGTAGTGGTTCCCCGAGTGCAGTGCCTCTAGTAGTAGGCCCCTTTTATAATGCCCCCAGTGGTAGTTCCCCCCCCCCCCAAGTAGTAGTCCCCGGTAGAGGTTCCCCCTCCCGATTAAGTGCCCCAGTAGTAGCCCCCCCCCCAGTAGAGGTCCTCCCAATGGCGCCCCCAGTAGTAGCCACCCCTCCCCCTGTAAAGGTTCCCCCAGTAGTAGCCACCCCCCTCCCCCGTTGTGCAGATAGGTTAAAAAAAAATAATATATGTATAAAAATATACTTACCTGAATCCCTGCTCCTGTCCACGGCGCCGCTCCCGCCCGCCAGTCCGCCCGGGCTGGCGCACTCAGCATTATGGGACAGACGTCATGACGTCAGTCCCATTACCCACTGCAGGAGCCGGACGGAAGTCCGGCTCTTGCAGTGGATGTGCTGCAGCAGTCAATGAGAGTCTATCTGACTCTCATTGGCTGCTGTTTAACACACGCATCGCCGCCAGCGCTGGCGGCGATGCCTGTGTTATGCACAGCCTGAACCCGCCTCCTAGCGCTATTGGGCAAGCTTCAGGGGAGGGAACGGGCTCAGGTGTGAAGCACAGGACCGGCGCTAGAAGCCTAGCGCCGGTCCTGTGTAAATGTGTAGCGCTGACCGCACTCATTGCGGTCGGCGCTTTACTGGCTAACTAGGGCGGGCGGGCCGGTACCGTGGCCGGCGGCGCGCCACCGGTCCAACGGCGCCCAGGGTACGCACCCCGCTCGCCCTGCCCTAGTTACACCACTCAGGACAGAGCTAATTAATGCTGCAGCAGCAACGGGTGCATCGCTGCAGAGCTACAATGGAAGATCAGCGGTCACACTCGTTTTCCTCTGTGAATCACACTATTGCTGCTGTACATGCTATAGATGGAGGAGCCCCTTCAGGGCTTGGCGCCCGGAGGCAGGCGCCTCCATTGTCTCCGGGAGTTACGCCCCTGGGCAGCGGTCACTCGTACACACATGCAGATGTACCGATTTATATCTTTCAGGTATATTGGCTGTTCTGCAGGGCTGACCTGATATGTCTGTGAACGATGACGTTCAGAGCTATCGGGTGTACAAACAATGTCGATCCTCCACCGATATATGGTTTGACGTTCAAACGAGCAATATATCAACAAGTGTATACCCAGCTTTAGTTTGTGTTATTGATAAAGTTGACTCAAATGCATTCAGATTAGTTATCATCCCTGTAGTGTATCAACTAAATTGTGTGGATTTTGAAGAAGAATTGCAGTTCTCAAACATGTATATCTTAATAGATATTTCTTAAAATGAATGATTTGTACCCAAAAGTATTGAGTATACAATATATTTAGCAAATTATGTAAAGTACTATAATTTGCAGGTTGTACAATTTAGTCAAATATACTATATACATATAAATGAAAGGCACTATAATTAATAAAAGGAACAATACACCACAGTGCCAAGCGGGAAATAATTGAAATAAAATTATTTGTAAAATGTAATTAAAATGAAGACACCGGGAGCTGTATCCTTCTAAGGGATTACCAGCTGGCTGAGGTCTGGCCACTGGGAAGGGTAAGGAAGACCATGGATGAGAGATTTGTATTGCAGCTACCATAAGCATTATCAGCAGCATGATGTTCCAATGTTTGTTTGTTTTTTTTAATTCCTGATAGCTTTGCCTACTCTAACTCCTATCAAATGTTTATGCAAAGAAGCAGAAGAACAGATATAGGGCCTGATTCAGACCCACTCGCAAGCAGCTGTCCGCTCGCAAGTGGGTTGATGTTGCGCACGACGGCGGGAGCTCCGTCGTGCGCATGCGCCAGACGCGACGAGCAAAGGACTTTCCTTCGCTCGTTGTGTCTGATCAAAGGGGGCGTGCTGTCGATGTTGATTGACAGCACGCCCCCTTTGGTGGGCGTGCCGGGGGCATGCCTCCCTGACGGGGGCGTTCCCAAGGGAACGCCTACCGTCAGAAGCCGGCCCACTGACATCACTAGTGATGTCAGTGGGAGTGATTTTGGCTCTGATAGAGCCAAAATCACTTCGGGCCTTGCGGTTGAAAAACTCAACCGCAGGCTCCGGCTCGCAGTGGCGATGGTCGCGATGGTCAAGACCATCGCGGCCAACAAACTGCACGCTCGTATAGGCTGTGGGTGGTGAGCCACAGCTATACGAGCGTCCAGGAGGACGCTCCATAATTATGGAGGGCGGCCCTCATTCAGAGCGTGCGCTCTGCTCAGAGCGTACGGCTCTGAATGAGGGCCATAGTCTTGCTGGTGCACTCTTTAAAAATAGAAAAACAATTGAAAAGAAAATTGATAAGATAATAATACTTAATAAATGAATGACTTAATAATACTTACTCTTTTATTGTATAATTATTAAAGGTTATGTAATAGATACACTAATTATTACCCGGGGATCACAAAAAAAACAAATAATAAAAATACACATCAATAATTAATACAGTATTTACATAAATATGGCGAAAAATATTCTTCACACAGTTCCCTAGTGTAGTCAAAGAATGAAATGAATTAATTAGAATTAGTCAGGGAACCAGAGTAGATACACCACCTACACAAGATGCAGAGTATTTAGATGATCTCATTAAATATCTTAGAAACCAATCACTACAAAAATCAGCTGTACATTGTACCTGAGTCATTGTGCTCATCTTCCCTAATATCACTAATCCAATTGGAATTAATGTGAACTCATATTCATAACAGCCATATGCTCACAACTGAAACTGATATAGTGGATCATATAGCTTATGTAAAGCATATAAGTCTCTTGGCCTAATTCTGTCCCATAATTATAAAGTCTGTAACAAAGTTCCCCCTGGGAAATCACAGTATTCTCTCTCTGAGTACCAGATATAGCAAATGAAGATATACACAAAATAATGCAAAGGAAACCTGCTAGGTGTATAAGGATACCTAGAGTTTGATAGATGGTAAAAATCAGTACACATAGGATATAACAGTCCTAGGTTAACACATAGTGATACAAATGATATCTGCTTTGAATATTAATAAATACCACAGGGTTAAATCAGTGGGTTAGAGAAATTAAAGGAAAGCCTGGGGACCAGCTGTATAGCACACCTTCTACTTTCCCTTGTCTATATGGATATCGAACAAGGGATGAGAAAGGAGTGGGCAAGATCCTCAGGGAAACAACAGGTTGAGCGCGTCTGCTGTCCCCGCTCCTGACCGTATCTCCCCTCTGTTGCTATCAAAGCATTGCAGAGGGAGAGTGTCAGTCCGGCTTGAATGAGAGAGCGCTAGAGTGATAAGCAGAAAAAGATACCTGATGTAGAAGTGAATATGATAATGCGGCTGTCAGAGAAATCTCAGCTGGGCTGTAATAGGTAAGCAGCCCATCGCGTGTGGCTGCTGGAGAACAGCTGCTCGTGGTGTATCAAACTTGGGCTGGTTGCATATGGACAGCCCGTCTGATGGACGTGCGTTTCGCCTCTGCAGGCTTGGTGACCTGATCGCCGTGGGGTAAGCACCCCCTCTATCTAGTAGAACTGAGCCAATCAAAATCCCTTATTGTTGAATGATACATCTATAGGCCAATCAGCAAACAGGTCCAAGGGAGCCAATCAGGCACAGTGCATATGAAATAGGTGTGAGTTGTGTCTTAATTAGCATATGTAAACAACAGCCACATAATTTAGCCAAACTGATTCAGAACAATATAGGAATGAGATGGATTATAAAGATCACATGGAAAGTTATTAACTGAACTTAGAATCGGAGGAACACACAGTAAACAATTACATATATGAATGTTATTGCTCCAATATCATCATAGATAAAAAGATAGTAGTAATGATTATGATTACTCGCTCAACCTGTTGTTTCCCTGGGGATCTTCCATATAGACAAGGGAAAGTAGAAGGTGTGCTATACAGCTTGTCCCAAGGCTTTCCTTTAATTTCTCTAACCCACTGATTTAACCCTGTGGTATTTATTAATATTCAAAGCAGATATCATTTGTATCACTATAGCTGCATACACACACAACGATTTAGTTAATGAACGATTTTAGTCAACGATTTTCTCCCTTGAAAAAATGAACTAAAATCGTTTACTAAAGTTGTTGATTTACTATTGTTCATTTAAATGTAATGAACGATTTTCTAGAACTACAAACGATTTTTGCATATTCCCTTACTGAAAATCGTTGAGTTGACAAGTCTGACTGAACTACAAACTATAAACGTGAACGCGCATGAACGAAAATCGTTCATCGTTTAACTCAGAAAGTGAACGATTTTTACAAACTATTATCGTTAAACGATATCGTTTAACGATAATCGTTCAAAAAAATCGTTGTGTGTGTATGCACCTTGAGTGTTAACCTAGGACTGTTATATCCTATGTGTACTGATTTTTACCATCTATCAAACTCTAGGTATCCTTATACACCTAGCAGGTTTCCTTTGCATTATTTTGTGTATACCTTCATTTGCTATATCTGGTACTCAGAGAGAGAATACTGTGATTTCCCAGGGGGAACTTTGTTACAGACTTTATAATTATGGGACAGAATTAGGCCAAGAGACTTATATGCTTTACATAAGCTATATGATCCACTATATCAGTTTCAACTGTGAGCATATGGCTGTTATGAATTATATGTGTTCACATTAATTCCAATTGGATTAGTGATATTAGGGAAGATGAGCACAATGACTCAGGTACAATGTACAGCTGATTTTTGTAGTGATTGGTCTCTGAGATATTTAATGAGATCATCTAAATACTCTGCATCTTGTGTAGGTGGTGTATCTACTCTGGTTCCCTGACTAATTATAATTGATTCATTTCATTCTTTGACTACACTAGGGAACTGTGTGAAGAATATTTTCGCCATATTTATGTAAATACTGTATTAATTATTGATGTGTATTTGTTTTTTGTGATCCCCGGGTAATAATTAGTTTATTTATTACATACTCTTTTATTGTATAATTATTAAAGGTTAAGTATTATTAAGTCATTATCTAAATTTTCTTTTCAATTGCTTTTCTATTTTTAAAGAGTGCACCAGTAAGACTATATTTGTTCTTCTGCTTTTTTGCATAAACATTTGATATTGTATTTTTCACAAATAATTTCTGGTGCACCACCAACCAAGTATTAGTCTTACTTTATTTTTCAGTTAAGACCGGTCATTGGTTTTCAGATTATATCTTGATATTCAGTACTAATGGTTCTGATTGACTAGTGCAGACTCTAAACAAATCTTCTCTATACTACTCTAACTCCTCCCTGGCTACTGTGTCTGCATAGGGGCATATTTGTGGGTTCGTTAGAGGCTGTTCCTCACCCTATGTCTGCCTCAGACGTAACGCTGCTCAGTCCCTGACTCTGTCCCCTTTCTAGGCTGCTGCTAAGCAACAGGGCACCTTGCTAGCTCTGATTGGCTCTCACTGTCTCACTCGCCCCTGCAGCAGCAGCAGTCAGTCACTCACTCACACAGCTCAACAGTTTTTTTTTCTGTGACTTTCTTCATTCCAAGTCTCAGTTTCAGATGCTTTCTTGCTATTTCAGCACCATGGGCAGCTCCTCTACAGCAGCTTGGTGCAAGATTTTTTTTTTTTTTTTTTTTACTGTGACTGCGTCACTAAAATCGTCACTGCTTGGCTCCCTTTTGTGACAGATGAGTTGTTCACACACATAAAGCCTCCGCCCGCCTCAACCAATGCTGTATAGAATAATGAAAACCCTATCAAAATCCGTCCAGTGGTTAAAGAAATTAGCCCGAACTAACACACAGACCCCTAAACCCTAGAACTTTATTTTTTATATTTAAAGAGATATGGGGGGCGATTCAATTCAAAGCAATGTTGAATAGCGACAGGAGGGAGCTCCTGAAGCTATTCAATACACCGCGCTGTTTGGGCGGGCAAAGAATTTCTTCTCACATCCCCATGCGATCAAAGTACCGGGCGCACAGCTGTTTTTCTGCATAGCGCGGAGCTAACAGACGCGCGCCCTGCACTTTGGTCAGAGAATGGCGGTTACCGTGCCTTAACACCCTTGTTAAGGCGCGAGAACCGGCAATCTCCGACCACACAGCGCACTGAATTGAATAGCTCCCGGGGCTATTTAATTTGCGTTGAATTGAATCGCCCCATAGAGAGAACCAATTTGTAGCTATTTTTTCCTGTTTTGAAAAAAACTTTATTGATTTCAGAACAGAGAACAAATGCTGCTGTGATGGTCTTTGTTTTATTTCTTTGTCTTGGTTAACAACACTGCACTGGCTTTCTCCTCTAGCTGTTCTGTGTTTCTTCTCTGCAAGATAATGATCAGGCTCGTGTTCAGAGATGCATGAGGCTGATCTGGAAGAGTGTCTTGGGGAATGATGAATCATAGACGCCTGTAAATTAGTTAATGCGATCACTGCTATTTACACCCCCCTCTTTTCTCTCTCTCTTTTGCCTACACCCCTGTTTTCTCACTCTCTCCCCTATTACTGAAACCTGTGCATATCATAATAATAATGCTGAGATGCTATGTGGTAGCCTGGTACTCAGAAACACTTCTTACGTGCTTGGAACATTAAGCAGAACAGATAAGAGGTGCAAATGTTACCAGGGTTGACACCCTGGTATTTTTGTAAAATAGCCATACCAGTTCTGGCCGCCTGCTGGCACTTGTAGTTCTACAAGTGCCAAAGAGCAGGCACGCTGGTAACTGTAGTCCCACTGTAAAACACAATATTACACTATGATTATTATTACTATAATCCCTGCACTCACCACCCAGGGGTGCAGGGAAGAGCCCCGGGCTTCAGCACAGGCCTGGGATGCTCAGGAAAAGGGGGACACCTTTATTGGGGGGGGGTCCCCCACCTCTCTTTGTATTCCTGGCCTGGGCTGACTAGTTTGGCTGGAGAACCTGGTGAAAGGGTCCCCTTGCTGGACCCGGGCTATTTTTCAGGGACACTTTTCCACTGAGCGTAGACCCAGCAATATTATTACTGCAGTGGAAAAGGGGTGTCAGATTCTCCACAGCCCTGGTTATCACACTGTACAAAGGTTCAGAAGCCAAGTCGCTCCAGGTTTTTCTTGAATTTTGCAGGACAACTTCTATGTATATGTAACTTGTTATGGGGTAGGGATTGCATAACCGCCTTATCCTCATTGTACACCGGTTGGCAATGCTGGCGGCTTCCAATTAAGGGCTGAATTCAGTTAGCGGCGAAAACGGCAGTTTTTTTCGCCAAAGAAAACCCCGGCAAATTTTTTGACAAGAAAACAGGCGAAAATGGCGACAGGCAGAAAAAAAACGGAGAATAGTTTTCTCCATCCCAGAGCAGGCGAAAAAAAAAAAAAGCAAAATCCCTCTTTTTGGCTAAAAAAGTGGGGACTTCTTTCTGAACCCTTTGGACACCCCCCCTAATGATAAATTACCGTGAAAAAAATCGTAAGTTTCATACTTTGGCGAAAAACGACCGCGCAATGGATAAGGGTGTTATGCAGGGTCAGATTAAGGTTTGTGGAGACCCCAGGGCAACTAACTTGTGAGGGCCCCCACAGAAGAGCTATCAATAGGATTTGCAGGTGATGTTATTAAAAAGTATAATGTGTTAATCCCAGCACCACAAAAAAACACTGTAATGCCCCCAATTCACATTATGTCAAACAGAAACCCCAGTTCACATTATGCTACAGTGCCCCCCCACGCTGGTGATGTAGCCATGTGTGGGGTCCCCTGGGCATCCTCCCCAAAGTCCCTGTTGTTAATCCAGCTCTGGTGTTATGGTTGAGTGTGAGAGCCATACATCGCCACCTACTGGCCACCAATATTACTGCGGAATCTGCTTTTCTTCAACGTCAAGTGAAGCTGAGCAAAGTTCAAAGACCTGTAATTCCCCAGTCATTGAAAGAAAACATATGCCTGTTTATCATATTATCATTTAACTAGCTATATGTTTGCCTTTGTACTTGCTTTGTACGTGATTTTTGGTGTGCTTTGTTCTGTAATAAACATCCTTATTGTACAGTAGAGAGTCTGAATTTTCTCTATTTTTAGATTGGGATGAAGCAGCAATGGGATCTGGGACAAGCACTGCGTGAACGTTACAAAGGATTCCTTAATCAGTCATATGATAGGCATGAGGTACGTTTTCCCTTTAGGCTTAAACATAATTGTACTCCATATCTGTAAATCTTCCACCATTATATTATAATCTGGATCTGACGTCTTTACCAGTTGCTAGGAGCCAATGACATCACTGAGGCAAGTGCAAACGGCTGGAATGTTCCATCGTGCTGGACAGATGAATAGCAGCGTCGTAATAACAATGTTGTGCCATTTATACAGAGTTGTTGCTCTTGCATCTAAATATCTCTCTTGTACCTGCCCAATGCCTGGTCCCTGCTTTCATTATTTGGGAATCTAGCTTTAGAGTTGTTACATTTGTGACTCCCGCCCCCTACCCCCCTCCTTCCCTCCCTCACTTCCTCTATTTATTCCAAAATTATGTACTTTGCCCTCACCATCCAGTTGTTTTAGGCAATTTCTCTGTTCAGTGCCCCTGCTTCTAGTGAGGTGGGCAGTTCTAGGGGCGGTCCACTCTTATTTGGTATATTGCAGGGAGCAGTATAAAATATGGGGGTCATTCAGACACGGTCGCAAGCGCTGAGCACTCGCAACCGGGTCGATGTTTCCCCACTGGGCATGCGCACGTCGGAGCTGGCTAGCGACGGGCGCTACGTCGCTACGGGTCCCGCACCAAAGGGGGCGAGCTGTCGATGGTGAGTGACA
The DNA here is from genome assembly GCA_031769625.1 of Taudactylus pleione. Classification (NCBI taxonomy): domain Eukaryota; kingdom Metazoa; phylum Chordata; class Amphibia; order Anura; family Myobatrachidae; genus Taudactylus; species Taudactylus pleione. The sequence continues at coordinate 523,563 of JAUIMM010000461.1, read as the reverse complement.
GCTCGCCCGTTTTGGGAGGCGGGCATGGGGCGTGGCTGGCCAAACGGAGGTGTTCCCGACGGAATGCTTGCCGTTTGGGGGCGGCCTCACTGACATCAGCAATGATGTCAGTGGGGAGCTTCCTGCTCGATCACAGCAGGAAGCTTCCTGGGGCTTGCGGTTGACGAGACCCAACCTTAGGGTCTCGTTGCAAGCCCCGATGGTCGCGATGGCCGCAAGCCCCAGTGGACTTCCTGCTCAAATAGAGCAGGAAGTTCACCTACTGACATCACGAGTGATGTCAGTAGGTCCGCCCACAAACGGCAGGCGTTCCTGCAGGAACGCCTCCGTTTGCCCAGCCACCCCCCCTGCCCGCCTCCTAAACGGGGCAAGCTGTCAATCACCATCGACAGCTGCCCCGCTTTGGTGCAAGACCCGTAGCGACGGAGCGCCCGTCGCTGGCTGCGTCTCGCGCATGCCGGAGACGGCTCCGGCAGGCGCAATGGGGACCATTGACCCGCTTGCGAGCGCTGTGCGCTCGCGAGCGGGTCTGAATCAGACCCTGTGTTTGGGAACCCCTGTTCTAGACAATAGTATCTTCTCTCTTGCTCAATATCATGGCCTCTTATATGTTTGCTTTTGATTAGATTTACATAAGGAGCACAGATGTGGACCGCACACTTATGAGCGCAGAGGCGAATTTGGCAGGACTTTATCCGCCTGCTGGATCCCAGGTCTTCCAGCCAAACATCTCATGGCAGCCTATCCCAGTGCATACCGTACCAGATGCGGAGGAGCGGGTGAGGGGCGATGTGCATGTGACTGTCCGTTTGTAAGAAAGCTGGAAGCTACTGACACTAATTTCATGTGTGTTTCTATCTCAGCTCCTGAAGTTCCCAGTACTGCCTTGTCCAAAATACCTCAAGCTGCAGGAGGAGACTCGGCAATCTCCAGAGTATGTCAACATGACCAGAGACAATATGGTAAGAAAGCAGAGTAACACGACTGTCCGTCAGTAAAACAACTGTAAATCCCGCTCCCTGTTCTTCTTTTTAAATCAAGTTTATTTTGTTGATTTTTTTTAGATTACTAAACGGTAGTAAGCCTATCCCACCGCCCTCATCCCTTATCAATACAGATACAGATATGAAGCCTCTAACAAAGAAGATTCTAAGTCGCAGGCATCTGGCTTCTTTTATATACTCTGCATGCCCAGAAGCGACTTTACACTTTTTTGGCATATGCCCGTCCTGTTCTGAGTTGGCCGGATCCGATCAGCCCCTTACTGAGCAGTTAGATATAGAAAATATAACATACGATATATTGGCAAATTGTAGAATTAAATAATAAAATAGCAAAACAGGATAAAGTTTATAATGTCTGAACTAACATTAAGGGCAAATTCGGTGCATGCCCACTACAAAAAAGAAGTAAGTGATATATCCGTAGCTGTAAGTGTCTGTCTCATGCTCGCTGTTCTTCAATAGGAATTCCTGCAAATGGTAGCAAATGAAACCGGACTTTCTGACTGCTCTCTGGAATCTGTATGGACCATTTCCGACATCCTCTTCTGTGAGGTCAGTAATTGGAGACCCTATTCTGAGGGTCATTTATTATATGACTTCATGACTTCGCTCACTATCCATAACGTCTCTGACCTGATAGAACAAGTGTGATCCCAGGTGTTCTCAGCACCTGGATATATATTACAATCATTTAGGAAATTGAGGCACAAGGAAGTTCAAAAATGATTGTGAGGTCCAACAGCGATCATGGAGAAGTCGTTACGCTGCAATAGAGATATTACCTTTATTACATAACATATGTAGCATTAGAAACCATACAAGGCAAAGTGAGAGGCCAGTGACGCTGTCTCTAGCAGCTCAGATTGCTAGAGGTGCATAATTCCAAGAATGAAAATATATATAGTCAGTGGTGTGAGAGGATGAATCGGTGCTCAGCTTTATGTGCAAACACAGAAGATAAAGGGCAAAATAATTTTATGTGCAAAATCATCTATAGGGGGAGATGTACTAAGACTTGTAGATAGATAAAGTACCAACCAATCAGCTCCTGACATTTTTCAAACAGCCTGTAAAAAGGCATTTGGGAGCTGATCGGTTGGCACTTTATCTCTCTCCAAGGCTTGATACATCGACACCATATTTTCCGTAAATCTTTATTTTTGGGGGAAATCACCTCCAATTGCCCTTCTGGACAGCAACCAAACTTTGTTTGAAAAAAAACTGTACTGCTGGTAAAATCTAAAAAAGGAGTAGACGAAACCGCGCCCTCTACATGTAGTAGTATCAGAAAGCACACGGGTAACCGTGTAGGTGAATTTGTACCAAATGTAAGTGATATACAGGATTATCTGTGTACAGTACGTCATTCTTGTCATCAGGGTACTTTTGACCGATGGATTACAACAACGATATCACCATACACTATGAGTTAGAAGCAGCACACAGTGTATGCACTACATAAAAAATGTGCTATTCAGCATAAATGTAAAATTAATATAAACAGTTTATGGGAGAGCCCAATATAAATGAAGGTTAACAAAGTGTAACGGAGCAAAGCAAAAACCAGGAGCAGGAAAAAAAGAGCAATTTTGCTCCTAGACAGACCACGTTGCAGTATAAGGGTGCAAATATATATATTTTTTTCCATGCAGAACAAAAACTGAGTGCATTTGCGTGTAGCATACAAGTACTGCAGAGCTTTTTTATAATTGATCTAGGACACGCCCATCCCAACTGTAGGAGGTATATGTTGCCCATAGTGACCAATCAGATTCTAGTTATTATCTTCTAGCAGCTGCTAGATAAATATTGAGTAGAATCTGATTGGTTGCTATGGGCAACATCTTCTAAAAACCAACACTTTAGTAAATAAACCCAAAAGTCTTTGGGAAAAGCACAGTATAATTTTTTGGGTACTGCTTAAATAGTTACCGATATTGATATTACTGACATCGATGTTGGAATGTGACCAGCCCAAAAAGTGCTAAAATAGGCTCAGCGGCGAAGGGGTTAATAGTTCCATGTTTCTGCGCTCACAATGTTTTTGTGCTTACAAACATGAAAACCTTACATATATTCTTCCATGTTATTTTAATTGTCTGCCACTTAGAGCAAACCTCCATTCTGATATCCTACCTACAAATGCCTTGCCGGGCATGTTGGAAGCGGTACACTTGGGTATGTACATGCTCTCCTACACCTAAAATAACACTGCCAACTCGAAGTACCCGCTATTATCATTTATTGGACTTGCCACTTAATTATTCACTATTTTTTTTTGCTTCCTAATGCTACGACTAATTAAGTTACAGCTATAACAGGACATCAGTGCAGTCTTTCATGTGTCCAATTGAGAGTAATGACCTGCAGCCATTACATTGAGAATGCCTCCAAAAAAGGCGCAGACACCCTACCCACTAAAAAATTACAGCACATGATCTCGCTCCACAGTATTAAATTCCTGATGTTGCACTTAGGTACATCACTGTTACTGGCATAAATTCAGTGAGGTGCAGGGGCATTTCTAGAGAGGAGGGGGCCCGTGTGCAGTCTCTGACACGGGCCCCCTCCTCTCCACACTGAGTTGTGCGCGGCCAGCGCCGGAGTTATAGACTCTGGGCACTAGAGTGTGCCCATAGTCTATAGTGTCTGCACAGGTCACCGGGTAAATGGCCGTGGCGGCCATTTTCCCTGTTCTGCTCATGCGCAAACTACGGGAAAATGGCTGCCACGGCCATTTTCCAGTTGTTTTACAGCGCCGGACCCCCGCCCCGACGCGGGACTCCGGAGAAGCAAGTAATATTATGGGTGCCCGCACACCCTGCACCCACTATAGATACGCCCCTGGTAAGGTGCGAAATATTCCTCAGTGTACCTGTCACTTAAGGCCTGATTTCAGAGACGGGCGCAATGTCGATTTTGCACACAGTGGAGTGATTTTCTGCAGTGGCGCATGAGACTCGCAGTGAGGTTTGTAGTCGTAAAGCGAGTGATAGGCAGTCAGCGTTTCGGGGAGGCAATGGGGTGTGGTTAGAAAAACGCAGACGTGTTGGGACCGTTTTCTTGGTGTGCTCTAGTGAGCTGCAAATTATTATTTTTTTCAGCTGCAGAGGCTCCTGTGTCTTAGGAGATCCATTCTGTCGAAGACAGAATAGTCTTACTCATAAGTTCCATGTGTGACCGATGTTCACGCTGTTGTACGTAAGCGGCGTACGCTGGACACTCGGTGGCCGAGTTATTAGCATATTTTTGCAAATCCGCTGCATATGGAATCGCAGTTGCAATGGGATTTGCGTCCGTTTCTGAATAAGGCCCTTAGACAATATAAACTTAAGGCATCAATGAGTGGGCTGAACCAGTACTCACAGTAATAGTGAGGCACAAAGTCACTGGTGCCCCATGCCTCATTTGTTTTCTGCATAAATAATTTATACATAGTATAAAACATGTAAATATAGTTTCATAAGATTGCTCTCTGTTCTTCTGCCCTAGTCAAAGCATAACTTGAGCCTCCCCACCTGGTCAACACCTAAAGTTCTGGCACAACTGAGCAGTTTAAAGGATTTCGGCTTCAGGTTTCTCTTTGGGATCACTGAGCAGAAACAGAAGGCACGTCTGCAGGGAGGTGAGATGATCAACACGTCGGGAAAGGTCCACAAATGTCAAAGACAGTTTTCAGAAATGGGGGCCAAGAGTGCATGTTTAGGTGATAGCCCAGAGTGTTATGGATTATGGATAGGCCCCACCAACAACGGGGACAGTGCATAGGCCCTACATATGAGTATTGAAAGTCAATGTATAGTAGGAACTAAGGGCCTGATTCAGAGGCGCTCGCTATTTGTGAGCGCTCGCTCTGAAACAGGGTGGATTTAAAAAAAAAAAAATCCGCCTCCAGGCCACTTACATAGCTGTGGGTGACCCTTGTGGCAGGGTCTCGGTTCCCACAAGCCCGAGTGAACTTCCTGCTCTAATATAGCAGGAAGTTCACTACTGACATCATGAATGATGTCAGTAGGGCCGCCCACAAACGCCTCCGTTTGTCCAGCCACCCCCCCTCCCCGCCTACAAAACGGGGCGAGCTGTCGATCAACATCGACAGCCACCCCGTTTTGTAGTTCGCTCCGGGGCTCGCACGCCGCGCATCGACCTGCTTGCGAGCGGGTCTGAATCAGGCCCTAAATTTATAAGTGAACCAACAAAAAGTATGTGAATGGAAGAGTTGGGGAATAAGTAGTCCACAAATATTAAGTGAAGAGAAACAAGTATTTAGTGAAGCAAGTGAGAAAGTGATAGCTGCAAAGTTCAGGCGGAAAGGCTGGCAGCCTAAGTATACGGTCCCTGGAAGGGACAGAAGTTAAGGAAAAATACAAAGGGAGGTGAAATTCGTAAGAGTCGGGAGTCTCAAAAGACAGGTTAATGACACCAAACAAGGGTTCGTAAGGAGCGAAGGACCTTAAAATTGTTAAGTCTCCTCACATTATGATGTGAACAGAAGATGACGCACGTCAGTCATGAGAAAACATAGTTAGAAAAGGATGTGAACATTAGGGGTCGTAGATGTTCAATAGTCAGGGGTGTCAAGCTGTAGATAATGTGGAAGGGGGGCTGGACAGGGAATGGATGGAAATTGCAGTGGGGTAAGAATTGGGAAGGAGGAAAGACAGGGAGTTGAGTGCGAGGAATATAGAACAGACTGCTCCAGGAGACACTCGGAAACCCAGCTTGGGAATAAGGAACGTGTTTGCGGTATACTTGGGGATTCTTGACTCCATCAACCCTGAAGGTCACGAGAAGTTTAAATTAAATGAAGATGAACAGAAAAGTCAGGAAAGAGTCTAGAGAGGTGATAGCAGGGAGACATAACAATAGCGAGCTAAAGAAGAGTAGGCAGAGCTTCTGTGGGGTCAAAGCAAGAAGTGGTGGAAAACATGGGGACAGCAGGGAACATAGTGCTTATTACGGACCTGTTGGTCTTGTTAGAACAACTGAGGGTGATAATGGTGAGAAGGCTGGTAACAAGAAATGGATATATATGCCAGACACAGAGGGCTAGTAAGATGAAAAACGGTAGGCAACATTCAAATGATGCCCAGAGCCTGTGAATGTCCCGGGCCTGTGTCCATCTCTCTGGAGCGTGTATCCGTTGGCCGGCGGTCACTCCTGGGCATCGTGGCTGGGGAATCTTTAGGGTAGAGCAGAAGATAACCAGGTCCGAAGATGCCCACAGGGAGACCAATGCCCATGGTGCAAAACTTTGATCGTATGGGAGAATCCAAATTTGAATCTAAGGCCATTCTGGAGTAGTTCCCCTGTTTAGGGTTTCTGCTGTCTACGCTGTTGTGGCCATTAAAGTCCACGCTGTCTATATATAGAATTGAATGAAGGAGTTCATCCTTTTGTGAAAAGTAATGGAACCTACAACTCTCCTCAGTGGTGCGACTGCCATGACCATTTTTATAGCCATCTCCAGTGTATGTCCTACATAGACGATGGAAGTCCTACATAGACGATGGAAAGAGAGTCTGACCTGCACATAGGACATCAGAGGGTGGAGGAGGTAGAGCATGACCTATTGATGAGTAGTGCTCTTTCTATTGTGCAGGTGTTTTGGTGGCTCAGATCCTGACTAACATAACAGCAGTTGCACATAACAACTCAAATGGCGTCAAGTTCATCGCATACTCAGCAGTAAGTACCATATACCGGCCTGTTTTTATTATGCTTTTTGCCCTGCATGTGTGGCTAGTCTACTAGTTCAACGTCTACACATGTACATGTTTTAAGGTTACCAGATACTGAACATGAAATCGGGCAAAACAAACCTCTGTGGGCGCGCGCCCTTTTACATTATGGCATGAAAGTGTAAAATGTAATCTTAGCGTGGTGCACGGAGACCACCACTGAGCTTTGATGCAGAAGGTGATGTGAAGGTGCAGGGAGTACAGCAGTCAGAACATTCATTATTATGAGCACCTACACTTATAGTGCTGAATATTCCCTGCAACATGAACTCGTTAGCAGTGGGGAAGGCAAGTGTAGCCATAGTATCTGTTGTCACCAATGAATGTTCCACGTATAATCCGTGGCCTATACGTGGATCATTCGGGATCCGTGCACAAAGGCCAGAAGAATTGGCATAGTTGCTTCTGGGGAACATTCAGGCAGACCCCATCACCCCCCGTAATGGAATTGCCCTTCGGATACGTACCTCTGGCAATCTTATATCTCACAATCCAGTCTTTCTCTCTCTTAACTTGTTCAATCCACCCAGGTGTTGTCTGTAGTTTATAGGGTAATGATTTTGGGATCTGGGCTATGTTTTATTATAAATATGCTTTTCATACATTTTTTCTTTAGCACGACACCACACTGGGTGCACTACAGATGGCTCTTGATGTCTACAATGGAAAACAGGCCCCTTATGCTTCTTGCCATATGTTCGAGCTGTACGAGGAGAGTTCTGGGTATGACTACAGAATCTTTCTTTTCTTTGTGACATATCTGCGCCTGTTTCGCAGATATGAATGATAGATGGTTGAACGATATCGTTATCGTTCAAAGATATTGTCTCGTGTATAAGATACATCCTAAAAATATGTATTACCTGTCTAATATTGATTCCCCTCCTCCACCTAGCTTCCAAGGTCCACCACCTAACGCATGAATTCTCTAAATATAACTGCAGGTAGAATGGTAAAGTGGCTGGAGCCTATCGTGTTGAAATGAGGCAATATATCGTACAGTTCACCCTTAAGAACGTAAAGAAAAAAAAAAGAAACATCTTTACAATATGAATTAAATCAAATCACTGGACTTCTCTTAAATAATGCTTAAAGTGTTTTCATATCACGTATTTATCGATTTCTTAGATCCATTCTCCATTATTCACTAGTTGTTTTGTTTTGTTTAGTCCAATGTAATGAATACTCCTGTTAATCTTTAATTAACCTACTCTGTGTCCCTAACTTCCCACGCTCAGTCCCAGCTTGCTGACTGTGAAGGTCATTTAGGAAGCAGAAGTCACCCACAGTGCAGACGCAGCTGTGGACATGCAGTACGCCTAGGTTACAGTCACGGTGCATAGGCTTACGGAACAAGATGGCTGCATTCGTCAAGGTGCTGAAGTCTGCATAAGCAAAGGGGAAGAGTGAGGAGGGGAGTGAAGGCGTTTGTAGTGAAGTGCAGAGTGGTCACATAAAACTGGATATCCGTCGATTGTTTGACAATAAAAAGGTCGACTTTCAGAAGGTCGACACATTTTGAATGTCGACAGTATAAATAAAAAAGTCGATGTGTTAGTTAAGTTGACCATCATTGTATTTCGGTGGACAGGGTTAAATGGTCAACACAGTGAAAAGGTTCACATTTAGCATCTACAGTATACACAAAAATTTGTCATGGTTTTTTCATGATTTTTAGGGTTAGGCTAAAATAAATTGCATTGTAATCGCGCTAGATCAAAAGCAGCTCTATGAAAAATAAAATCTGATTAAAATGATGAGAGCGCTACTAATGGAAGATGTAACTTGAACTTATGTGAAATTATGAGAGTATTGTAATAAGCACCAAGATAGGTATGATAAAAGGGGAGAAAAATAGAAGAAAATTGACATACAAAAATTGTTTGTTTATAGCTCTTTTGAGATAGATTCAGTGGGGACCTGTTAAGATGTTAAAAAACATGATGCAGAGGACCACACACTAACGCTCCCTACCTCTCTCCCGAGAAAGAAGGGGCAGCTCAGTCCCGTTCGTGTTGTCCTGGCGGTGATATGACCCCTGCTGATGATGGAAGTTAGCGTTCCTTTTCCGCACCGCTACCTGCTGCTGGCCGCTGGTGATATCGCACCGCTACCTGCTGCTGGCCGCTGGTAATACCGCTTGCACGGCTTGCGGGTGGCAGCTGTTCCTGACTGCCGCTGACCTTACCCTACCACAAGGGTCTCGTCACAAACCCGATGGTAGCGACCATCACCTGGCCGCTCGCATAAGCTGTGGGTGGTCACCCACAGCTTAGCGAGCGGCCAGCTCAAAAAAAAAAAAAAAAATCCCGCCCTGATTCAATCAAAGTGAGCGCTCTGAAAGAGAGTCCGGCTCTAAATCAGGGCCATAGTGTCTTCGGGTCATGTCCTATACTAATTAATGCGATCTGTATTGCGATGTTGCATTGCGCTAAAGAAACACATTTCTAGGCAGACTCTGATCAATGTAATACAGAGTTCAATATACACACAACTACCACATGTAATAAAGACAGTGCTCTCTCTCTCCTGATTACTGTGAGCTAATGTATATTTTGTGCAAGGAGTGGTGAGTTGTTGACCTTTGATTTTTTTTAAAAGTATGTTTTCTTGTACAATGCACCTCTTCAGAATTGTCTCCACTTTTATGCTTGGTACACACTAGACGATATGCAGACGATATGTCATCCGATCCAGACATACAGCGCATCCGGAAAGTGTTTTAGTGGTTTTTTTTTTTTATTAAAGTTGCAAAAATCTCAAAAATACTTTTTACAAGTTGTCATTATGGGGTATTGTGTGTAGAATTTTGAGGACAAAAATGAATTTATTCCATTTTGGAATAAGCATGTAACATAACAAAATGTAGAAAAAGTAAAGCGTTGTGAATACTTTCCAGATGCACTGTATCGTCCAGTGTGTACAGACTATGTCATTGACGATGCGCGCTGCCACGCGTCGTCAGTGACATCGCGATTGAACCTGCATGCAAGTCCAACGGGCAACATCATCAGCATGGCCCCTGCTGCCACGCCGTCGCTCCCGACATCGGCAAGTGTGTATGCACTTGCCGATGCCGACACCCTTGCCGGGTCCCACCGCACGATAGGTCTCCTGTGTACACATCATTAAATGTGTACCCTGCTTTAGGTTGCTGAGGTGTCTCCTGGCAGCAGAGGGTACGTCTAAGGCATAAAAGGCGCTGGGTGGGCCATCCAGGTTCAGTGATGCAGATCCAAGGTATAAGAAGCCGCGATTCGGATGTGTCCTATAAATGGCCTCCTTTTTTTTATAACTTACCCTATTTTTCTTTGCCCATTGCTTCTGGAGTTAGGTACCTACATTCTTTTCCACTCAGTATTTCTCTGTCCATCATTAATTGTCTGTTGTTTTTCTTTCCCTGCCAGAAACTTTACAGTGGAGATGTATTTTAGAAATGAGAGTGCACACTCCCCTTACCCCCTGACAGTCCCGGGCTGTGTGCACAGCTGCCCCTTGGAGACGTTTCGGAGCTTGCTGCAACAAGTTGTGGCTGAAGACTGGGAGAAGGAATGTCAGATCTCCAGCCCGAGCAGGGACAGAGGTGAGAGACCTTGCACTAACCAAAGATGGAGCAAGAAGCCAATTCCAACATGACATCTCCCTTTCTGCATATATGCTCTTATTCAACATGGTGCTGCTCATATTGATTGAAGTCAAAGTAATGTATAAAAGTGATCATAAAAAAACAAAATATTTGGCAGTTTTCTCTATAATCTGACATCTTTTAAGGCCTTATAAAAGGGTAGGCTAATAAATAGAATTAAATAGTTGTAGTTGGGGGGGAAAAAGTGGAGTTAAAGGGCCCGATTCAGAGTTGGGACACAACGGATCTCGCAATTTGTAACAAACAGCGCATGCATCAGACAGTGGTGGATTTCGCACTAGACACGTGCCTATGGGCGCCACTAGGCCTCCCTGCATTAGAGTTCCAGCACAGTCTATCTGAGATTACCCTCTCTCGTTGTGTGCTAGGAGAACTTCATTGTTCAGCAGAGCATGGGTTGTCAATTGTAATATATATTTGTGCCTTCTTAAGAATAATTTTCAGTTTAAATCACATAATACACAGCATCTTATGCAGGGGACTCAAACACCAAACCTCATGTGCCCAAATCAAAGACTTCACATCAGCCATTTGGATAGGCCAGGGCAGATGCCCCCCCCCTCCCCCTTTTTCTGTACTGTGAGATAACAGCGTGACTAGCTATAAATGGCTGAAATGTTACATGAGAGCATGTGAGATGTTGAGGAGTTGGAATATTACATAAAGACCTTTTTATAATTGCAGAGTCCATCTTGATACAGAGCCTGTTTCAGAGATGGTTGGTAATGCAGCCGCGCTCGGAGACGCTATCTCTCTATAGCGGTCGCGGAAATATACCAATACTAATCTCAGCCTTCCTTTTATTCTCCACGGTGCCGTGGAGAGTACGAGCGGTGAGACATCCACTTCTAGGCTGCATGATCTGTGCATTCGCGATGGAGATTGTAATCCCTCAAACATCGACGCAACATCAGTCGCACCCTCGACATTTGCAGTAGCCTAGGGCCTAATCTTGCTACTCTCCTAACATCCACCTAAACATGACCTGTGAAGCATTGGATTTGCAGAAGCGTTCCCAGACACCCCCGTAAAACACTCCCAGAACACACCTATGAAACGGCCCCTTCTTGCCATCACTTTAGGTCACTTCCCAGTCTGCGCCCTGATACGCCCAGTGATTGCAAACCCCCTCTAACGTCTTACTGATGCCGTACGCAACTGCAAAAGGCATAGGATACTTGTGTTCCCACATGCGCAGTAAGAGATTCCTGGACTTTTTGCGCATGCGCAGGAGCAATAGGTACTCCCTGAATCAGGCCTTTTATACCAGTATTTTACCTGCCTTTCCATCCGCTCTGTTATTTAAGTCCGCTATTTTCCTTTTGGACGTGTACTGTGGTTTTAATGTTGAGGGATATATAAAATTGCCAAGTCACTGACTTTAAAACTGTTTTGGTCACACAGTGGTCATCATCGGCCTGGTCGTCTGTGGGTGTGTCCTCTTCCTCATCGTTGTCCTGTTACTCACAGTCCTTTTCCGGCAGAAGTCTCAACCGATCGGATACCAGCACGTCTCTGATGTAGGGGAAGAGCAGAGCTGATGGACTGCTCTTTTCTCCAACACCTACGGCCTTTCCGTCTGTCTACTAGGATCGCCTGTCACCCAGCAGGTGTCTACAAAGGGAATTTTTAAGCAAGATTTTATTTTTTTAAGTTCAGGATCAAAAAAGACATTCATTTTAAACTTCGGTCACAGAATGATCGTGGGAACAAGACAATGCAAATTATTCCATGGGCAAAACAAATCATAAGGCCGTAAATCTACATAAAATAGAAACTGTAATCTGAAGGATCAATCTGATCGTATCAAGGGTAAGTGTCCAGCTGTCTGCTGGTACCCATGTCAATTACCTGGTCACTGGGACTATACTAGGACTATTCAAGTGTAGTCATTGCATTGCTGGGCGAGTCAATGCTGGCTTCCAGTGAGAAGTGTACAGAGCGTTACTTATGACTGTTCCATTATACTTCTCTGTGCTGGATACAGAAGAGAAACGCACACACCACAATCCTGCAAGTCCCATATCGGCAAGCCATAGCTTGGCTGCTGTAGCTCAATCACTGAGCTTCAAAGGGTGTGATTCAGCGTAGTAAGGAAAAATAGTCACAGGCCAGGACATAACTATGTATGTGCTGGGCTAGCAATGTTGTAGAATATCTTTAACTGAAACAGTATGTCTAGATTTATATTACAACTTATGTCTAGCCCACTCTTCTAGCATGTTGCCGTCCTTTGCCTGTAGCCATTATTTAAAGTCCCTTTTACCATGTAACAGTGAGCAGTGTGATTTCCACTCGTCTCACATCTTGAGATCGCTAGGCAGAATAGCAGAGGAGACCGCCCTACACGAGCCCAGATATCTAAAGCTCCAATTCCCCGTTTTGACGGTCCAATCCGGTACATGTTCTGATCCACAGATCGGCAGCCATCAATGAACGCCGATATGTCAGTGGACTGGGGAAATTTAACACTTTTTCGGGTCGGGATCGGGGAATCGAGATTTTTCAGCATGTTAAATACTCCTGGATCCCTGACCGCGGTCGGCAGAACTGGAAATCACCGCGATAGCGACTAGACAAATTGTTCCCTGGCTCTGGAAGCTGGGAGTCATCTCATTATGGAGGAGTGTGAGGATACAGAGTTTATGTGTACGTTATCTTCACAGCCTTGAAAAAGGCAGCGGTTATAGGTCTCGCACGGTACCTTGCTTCCTTTATGGGTTCAGGGATCACACATTAAGCACGCAATAGCAAGGGTACAAAAGCACCTTTATTACACAAATACTAGTTATACATGTACACCGTCACCACACTATGTACAATATATCAATCACTGCTAAGACTAAGACTGTTTTCTACCCCCTCGATAGTCAGGGAGCACAGACCACCGCACTGCTGTGAGGCTCCGTTGGGCGATCTACTGTACTGCCGAGCGACTAACCAATCCCAGCTGCGTGGCCTTATGGGTGCTACCCGCAAGATTAAGGCACGCCGGAGAGTCAACAGCACACCAACCGCGCACCTAGGGACAGCTCCTGGGAGAGCACATGCTTGGGCTGCTTATCTTCACTGGGCTTTCTTCAGTGAAGTCCGCATCCAGGCTTGAAGGTAGCTCTGCCTTATGAGCCTGGCAGGGACCCGACGTCCCCTAAAACCAGCTCACAACCTTTATTTTCCCAGGGCAAAGACCCCAGAGGCTCTGGTGCAGCTCCTTTGTATCCATCACTACATTGCAGGGATTGGGTGGATTTTGAATCCCAGGATGTAAATGTTTCCTGGACAGCCTGGATTCCCTGCTGGACTTGTGCATAAATGTCTCTGCTCTTCATAGTTTATGGCCAGGCGGGCATTCCTAAGGTTGGGGGGGGCCAGGGCGAGGAGTAAATAAATGGCAGCAGAGGATCTCTGGTCACCGGGCACAATTTAAGAAGCAAAGTGTTGTCCGCACATTTTCTAGCAGAAGTGCCACGTTTTACAGAGGGCCTCCTGCGGTTGTACTTTTGACTATCCATGCGATCCCCGTGCGGGCAATGGGATCATCACAGGGAGTTGTACTCAAACCTTTGAGCGAGATAAAGTGGAGCAGTTGCTCATAGCAACAGATTCTAACCTGTGCTAGATAAATGAAGCTGATTGGTTGTAATGGGAAACTTCTCTCAAAGGTTTGAAACATCTGCCCCTATACATCTCCTCCTTTTAGTCATCACAAGCCCAAAGTTTTCAATGTAGGGCTGTAGGAACAAATATTATTATAAATATGGTAAAATGCATCAACATAGAGTACATGAAACTCTTTTCACTTTATTCCAGATATTTTATAGTCAGTGCTTTACTGGTAGCTGCCTCCCGCATGGTTTCTGCAGTGCCATACATGGGGAATAAAAGCTAAGTGCAGACTTATACTAACGAGTAAATAATTTCACATGGATACAGAATTGCAATGTGCTGTTAGCATAATTGTGTAGAGCAGACAACCAGGAGAGGGCCCGAATCGCACAAGCTGACAATCTATATAAGTGACGGCCAGGAAGTGCTGTGTTCTCACGGGTGATAAACACCATTGTATTCCTCTCCATGGCTGGTTACAGAACAAAGCATCTATTTGTCACTATATGAATCAACGACATTTATGCAACCATGAAAACCAGCCACATGTTTTTACCCTTATTGTGGATTGGTCATCCCTTACTGCAACTACTAAATGCATTGCTATATCTCTGGGTGTTTTCAGCCAAGCATTTATATCAGTCAGTTTAGTTTCCTCGCTCTGGAACACAACACCACTCTGTTGTTTCGGTATGTTTGGGAAATAAAACCTCTCTGCCTGCTGATCTAAGCACATGGCTGAAAAGCACAACATGAATTCAAAAATAGTATTTACAAAGTATTCAGTAAAGGCTTTTTTTGAAGGAACGTACAAAACATCTGGAGGTGGACAATAGCCTCTATATAATGTATCACATCAGTTCAACTGATACCTTTTTTTTTTATTCTGCAGTAATCTTAACAGCGCTACTGAGACCGTATAACAAATCTGTGTTACTGTATGTATATATTTGTTTTTAAAAATCTTGAAGAAATGATTAAACAAGGTTTCTGTCATTGGGGAGGTGCATAAATCCTAGCGATTAATTTATCTTTTATTTAAGGAGATTAGTGTCCTGCAAAAGTGTCACTGACGCCATTGTCCAATGAAACAAACTGTGCGGGCATCTTTGGTGACACGACCGTGAAAGTGAAGATTTTATTGTGCAGATTAATAGAATCACTTTTTTCATGACAGAATGATTAAGTTACAGAGGTTTTTTTTATTTCTGCCTTGAATGTTGCACTGCAGTTTTTTTCCAAATAATGTGAATATCCAGATTTCAGCTATACACATTAGAGATCTATGACAAAATAGCACGGACTCTCTGCTTAATCCCA
Source organism: Taudactylus pleione (assembly GCA_031769625.1). Classification (NCBI taxonomy): domain Eukaryota; kingdom Metazoa; phylum Chordata; class Amphibia; order Anura; family Myobatrachidae; genus Taudactylus; species Taudactylus pleione. The sequence continues at coordinate 508,246 of JAUIMM010000461.1, read as the reverse complement.
AGGCAACCACTCTGTCTGTACGACCCCCTCCATTTAAGCAACAAGGAGCTTCTAACTAGATATGTACATATTTCATCTAAGTTATGCTTCATTTTTAAGCACTAATTTAAAGGGTGTCCTTCACCTACATAGCAAGGGCATAGCATAGCATAGCAAGGGCAGCCACTGCTTCATTAATTTAATGAAGCAATGTTCCAAAGGACACTAGGGGGTACATTTACTAAGATGGGAGTTCTATTAAGAAGTCATGTTGCCCATAGCAACCAATAAGATTCTACTTCTCATTTATCTAGCACCTTCTAGAAGTTAATACCTGGAATCTGATTGGTTGCTATGGGCAACATCACTTCTTAATAACCCCTAGGAACCAGTGAGATTGCATTCTCCTAGATATTGGCATAGCTCAAAAAATGGCTTCCTCCACTGTACGCTGGTGACGGGATCACTGTTAGGAGATTCTCTTGTAACTGTGACTGTTTGTATAATGCAGATCTATTAACAAGCTACTGCTGTGTCTAAGAAATCACATTACGTAGTGGCCATATGAACAAAGGATGACCACTGTGTATGTAATACATTATGATCTGCCGCTGGGCATTCTCATACTGTTACCAAATGGTACATGGTCTACCATCAAATCCGGCAGTTATTCTGGCCTCTTGTCTGCAGGATTTTAAAGCCGTTATACTCTTTATTTTGCACAATAATTTTAACATTTTTTAACATGTTTTTTCTTTCTTTTTTTTTTTTTTATGTTTCTTAATCTGTGTGAAATGACATCTAATGAGCTGAATGGGACTTTTATTAAATAAAAATAGAACCATTTTAGAGAACCTTCATTGTGTGTCCTCATTACTATAGGCTTTGTTGTGTTTTTTTTTTACATTTTTATTACTGGTGACATGTACATATATAATTACGTGATGTTTCCCCTGTTTATAAGGCTGCCATAACAGGTTAATTTAATGTGGCTAGCATCTTCCAGTACAACACAAGTTTAAAGATGTGGCTTTCAGAATGCTGGATATCTGTGATAACTTCATATTCTCTATATGCTGCATGTCCTATCCAGCAGTACTATCTCAGCTGGAGGAAATCGCTAATCGTTAGGCCCTTTGTCCTGCATGGTACGGATTGCAACCGCTACAGGTATCACTGTGATCACGGAGACCACAGAAAAGCCATCGCAGGGTGATTGACAGGCAGTGAACGTTTGGGGGGGGGGGTGGACGGAGAAACGCAGGCGTGCCTGACCGCTTGAACACTGTCGCATGGGCGTGCATAAATTAGCCACTGCAACGGCATCTGCAGCTTGAGTGCTCACTGCGTGCAGTAAGGTTAGCAATTTCTGAGTAAGGTCTGACCTGCTGTAATTGTGTGTGAAGCGCCGATGTTACTTGATGGTACCGATGTTTTCGCTGGATTGCAAGGTATTACGCGTGTCAGATAGGGGAAGTGGGCGATTTTATGTTGGTCCGCAACAGCTTTGCGATTGCATATTTTCACAGTAGACCTGAGTGCGATTACGGAGATGCGATCGCAATAGCGATCTGTAATGAATCGGGCCCAAAATACACTGACCTTTCATATAGGCCCTGCTAGTAAATCACGGCCAAACCTTTGAATCGGTTGACTTGACAATTCGCTTAAGAATAGTTTACAGGCCTGGTTAGAACATAAGCTATGTGTTTTTCCATACCTCCCACTCACATTCACATTTTTTAGGTGTACAAAATCCAACGCGTATGTGCGACAAGGAACCCGTCACGCATAGCACAAAATAGGGAGATCTGTAGTTCTGCTAGTCACGCGGGCATTCACGCATGACCCAGAATAGTTCACAAAATATAATGACATATAATTTCATGCTACACATATAATTAAAGACATACTGTATGCATACCAAATATGTTACATTCCAATGACTAATGCCACCCAAAAAATACCATGTGGCACAATCAAATTGATACAGTTTTGTATCAGATAGATACTAAGGTCTAGTAAACGTATCGAGAGATACTAAGCTCAAGTAAAAATATATACAGAAATACACAGGTCGTTTGGTCACGAACTTGCATGGACAACGCCGGGCACTATGGCTAGTATATAATAATTCTACAAAGTGTGTCCTGTATGCCCTGCAGATGTCAACTACCAACCAATCAGCTCCTAACTGTCATTTTTCAAACACAGCCTGTAACATGACAGTTAGGAGCTGAGTGGCTGCTGGTTTATCACCCTGCACTTTATTACTTTCCAGAGCTTAGTACCTCTGCCCCAATCTGTGATAACATCGGCCATCTGGTCACGCAAGCCGGCAGCCACAAATGTAAGAAAGAGGCCAGGAAATCTCCGTTAGCTGACGGAGATCCTGGCCTCTTCCCTCCACCCCAACGGCGAGGCCGCGCTCCTGTATTAAGAAACTGAGTCCGTCGCCACCCCCTCCCACAAATGGCAGCAGACTGCCAATCACTGACAGTCTGCTGCCGCTTTGCATGCGATCACGCAGGACCCGTGCTGTTCATGCGCAGCATGGGTCTGGTGCCTGCTCAGATTCCCGACCACGTACGTGCACTGTTGAAAAAGGCCCTTAATACATAGATCCCAAGGTATCAATGGGATGTAGTTATAATCCCAGCGTGCGGCTTCCCGGCTGAAGATATCCAGGCGCCGGAATGCCACTACCCGGCTAGAAGACCGGCGCCGGAATACCGACAGGAAGTGACATCCCGATGCCGGAATCCCGACAGCCAGGATGCCGAATGTGAGTATAGCGGGGCTGGTTAGAACTTAGCCGTGGGGGTTAGGTTTAGGCATCATGCTAAAGCATAACAACTGAGCATTTACAAAAATATTGTACGATCTTTACTCCGTAACTCAACATCTCCAAACAACATGGGCCTACAGCCCATGCTCTGTAAATATTTGTTCAGTTAACCATCATGTTTTTGGACTGTAGCAAGAAACTGATGTAAGCACGGAGAGCACGTACAAACTCCACACAGATAAGTCCCTGGTTGGAATCTGATGCTAACCACTATGCCACTATGTGCTGTCATGACTATAGTATATAAATTACTGAGTGCCATGTAAGCTATATGTCTTTGCCCTTACAGCGTTTTAAACTAAAGCATATATTAAAATAAGGCAGCTTCATGTAGAGGTGGTTTGCTACCACAAGCTTTCCACACCAATATGGCAGAATATACTGTACATATCATACATGGGCAGCACAGACGGTGTAATGGTTAGTGTTACTGCCTCACAGCACTGAGGTCGTGGGTTCGATTCCCACCACGGCCCTAACTGTGTGGAGTTTGTATATTCTCCCTGTGCTTGCGTGGGTTTCCTCCGGGTACTCCGGTTTCCCCCCACACTCCCAAAACTATACTAGTAAGTTAATTGGCTCCAAAACATAAAATTAACCCTAGTCTGTATGTGTGTGTACATGTGGTAGGGAATATAGAGTGTAAGCTCCACTGGGGCAGGGACTGATGTGAATGGCCAAATATTCTCTGTAAAGCGCTGCGGAATATGTGTGCGCTATATAAATAACTGGTAATAAATAAATAAAATATCATCACAATACCCTATTATCAACACTAAGATGATTAGATTTGGCTACATGTTGGCCTAACCCCTTCTAGAACACACTTGCCTCTATAGGCAACCATTGGAGCTTGCTGAACTGAAATGCGCTGGGCTGCTGTTATCATTCTAAGGGGCTGATTCATTTAGGAGCAATGTGCGCCAAACATCCTGCAATGACTGGCTGCACACATATTTGCCCATGCTGTTCCCCAAACATCCAAGTTTTCTTGCGCACCTCTAATTTATGAGAGGAAAAACTAGACATTGCTGCCCCTTCCAGAATGGCACATCATTGTCAGGCTGCTAAATTAATTGCCCCATAAGTCTCAGCTTCACTACAGATTGTTATAACCAGTAGTGCAAGTAAGGCGGTACGGGCCGGTACAGCGTACCATTAAGAAATTATTAGCGGGTACGCCAGCCATACCAGCCAACCACCTTACCGCCATTAGTTGCGAGCCTCTGCTGCTAAGTCACAGTGCTCGGCGGCAAGACGGACCCTGGCCCGTGAGTGACAGGGTTAGCCCAGCAGCTCCCGGAGCACTGGGCATCCAGGAAATGTGACTCATGGCCACGCCCATTTTGTGCACGCCATTAATTTATTTTGCTTGCACCGTTGTTTATAACACACAACAGTTTTATCTCGTGAATTACTGTGTTTCTGGGTTTTTTGTTTTTTCTGGTGAAATGCATCTAAAAAAATGAATGATTTAATTGGCATTTCAATTATTTGTGACATCGCGCCACATATCACTCTGTGACAACTGGGGCATAGACGTTTGATTGGATGACTGCCATCAGTCTTTTTAAAAGGTCAGCAGCTCGTGTCACGGAGCAGTTATTAAAATGTAATTTGCGATTTCTTAGAAACATGAAGTTTATTTGCTTCTAACGGCCATATTCAATATGGGAGCGAAAAGTCTGTGCTGAACTTTTCGCTCCACATCGGAGCTTTTCTGGGGATGAAGTATCGGACGCGTGCCCGCTTTATCCCCGTATTCAATTTAAAAGGAGTGAAAACGGGACCCGGTGAATTTGGATCTACAAAAAAAACGTGGATTTTCAGGAAATGTGCCTGGGACCCCCCTAAAGATGTCCAGACATGGGGGATCACTATGGGTACCCCATTTTTGCCTGCTGAAGGAAGTCGGGTTTTGCAATAGCCGCGGCAGGTGCATATTTGCGGCTATGAAGAAGTGGTGAAGAATAGCTCTTAGATTTTTTTTGTGGAAAAATAACTATTCCTATCAAATTTGGGGTACATGAAAATGGGGGTAAGCATATTTTTAAGTCCCAAAAGTGCATTTTGAAAAGTCTTCAAAAATGCACCTGTCGCCACCACCCGCATTCTTTTAAACACCTGCCACATACTTGAATTACCCTGAATTAATTTCGTAATTTAAAAACGTGTTCCCCATATTTATTTTTTTTTTAACCCCAACATTAAAATAATTTTTTTGGGGTGTACCTATTTTTCTTTTTTAACTTTTTTTTGACACAGTTCATTTTTAGGGGCTATTCCCAGGGGTGCAGGCTATTTTTTTTAAGCCTGCACCCCTAAACCCCAATTCTGCACTTTTTTTCGCCATGTAGCCAATATAATCATGGTGAAAACTTATCCCCGTTTTTTTACGAAGACTTTTCGCACCGGCGAAAAGTCTTTGAAATTGAATACGGGGATAATTCAAATAGGTGAAAATTACGTCATCGGTGATAAATTATCGTCGATTCCGACTTTTCGCTGCCTAATTGAATACCTCCCTAAATTGTTTATTGCAGATCACTGCTGGAAACTCCCCATGTGTCTAGTAACATTTCAATAACATGTTTGCTTATTTGTTTTGTGTGTGTTATGATCCTATATCTGAGTTGTCTGTAGATCAGAGTGAAGCACTGGCAATTTGGACAAGATCTGTGTGCATATTACAAAGGATTCTTGGTGAGTCATACAAGAGGCATCAAGTGAGACGCCTCTTGATTATTCAGTCGCTATGGCACTGCAGACCAGGTTTGAAGTGTCCAGAAATCACAGGCTCCTCTGCTGATCAGCCTCCACCTGCCTCTCGGCCTGCTGCCTCCTCCTACTCCTCTCACCTTCCAGGAACCCATAGCCAACAATGCAGGAGCTAGATCCCCTCCACAGTGATGTTATTATGACTCGGCAGGGAATGCGACAGAGCTCATATTACAGTTACACCCCTTAGCCAGGTCATGCCACAGCTTCTGGCCAGTGGCGTATCTAGAATGGGTGCAGGGTGTGCGGTGCAGAAGGGGCCCACACCACAGACCATGTACCCATTTATTAAGTACTTTCCTCTCTGGATTCCTGCAGCTCCAGGGCTGCACACATCGCCAGGAAAATGGAGCAGTATTCTGAAGTTTTGAGCATGCAAAGTAGAACAATCGCCAGGAAAATGGGCACCGCGCCATTTCCCTGAAGACCTGGACATGCGCTGTAGACTCAGCACCAGGGTCTACTAGTGCTCATAATTGCGCTGCAAGAGGCTGCAGTGTAGTGTCGGATAGAGAGGTGGGACCGCACATGGGCCCCCTCCTCTCTTAATACGCCTATGCTTCTGGCATTGGCTGCAATGGGAGAGACTGAGGACCTGATTTAGAGGTAAACTCTAATGTCACCACAGCTGCAAATGTGAATGCAATGGCTGTCAGGACCGGCTCCAGCAGGAGCCGCGCCCCATGCAGACAGGGACTCCAACGCCCCATATGCCTGCTTATGGGGCGTCAGGTTGGGGGCGAGCCCAGCACTCCTTCAGTAGCTGTGCTGCCCCCAGCTCTCTCCCTGCACTGAATGGAGCGCGGCATCCATTCCTCTTCTCCGTGGCTGGCACAGCTGTGGTGGTGGAGGTGTCCAACCTCCCGACCAGCGGGGGGACACTTCGACCCGCGGGTAGAACAGCGGGGCAGTGATCTGAAAAACGTGACTGTACCGCTGAAATCGGGTTGGTTGGGAGGGGTGCGCCCTTCATGGGGTGGCACCCCTGTCACTGGTCGAACGTGACTCGAGCCGGCCTTGGTGGCTGTGCAAAATCACGCAAATGTCACAGCCACTGTTATGCAAATTCAACATTATTTACATTATAACTGCTGCTCTGATATTTTTTTTTTTGCCCTGGAGTGTTGGGTGTTGTCTCAATCCTTTTTAAAAATACTTACCTCACATCTAGATTCACATACTGTATGTCAGAGGTTCCCAAACGCCGTCCCCAAGGCTCCCCAACAGTTCAGGTTTTAGAGAAGTCCCTGGTTGAGCACAGGTGACTTAATTAGTACCTCAGTCAGTTTGATTTAACCACATGTGCTCAACCAGGGATCTCTCTAAAATGAAAACTGTTGGGGTTGAGGATCGCGTTTTGGGAACCTCTGACATATGGTAAATGGCACTAATACACGTTATATAGCTCTGCTTATTCGTGCATGTCTGCAACCAATAAGCCACAAAAATGCAGTCAATCTCCAGAATAGACACATATGCATACATAGGCTTCCCATAATATAAGGACACCTATGATTTACCCAGGTTCTGTGGCTGATTAAAACCAGGTGAAACTCAGGCTTGAACTTAGCCAGCCCAAGAACTTGTGTAAAGGGATATTATGGAAAGCCATAGGACACCCCAACAGTTCAGGTTTTAAGCCGCTTATCCACTTATAGACATACAAACGAGAGCACGATTACGACATTGCAATCGTGCTGTCGTTTATGTCTAGTGATGTGCCTAGACTGAATGTTCACTCGTTCAGTCCAGGCACATCCATCATCCCAGTACATGCTGAACCTGACAAGATCGTCAGGGTGACCAGCATGTACAGGCAATTACAGATGGCAAAAACGACCAGCGGGCACGTGCATCGCTGGTCGTTTTTTTTGTCATTAACATGCCTGACGACGTCGCTATCGTGCAATCGCCTGTCAAATTCGCCTAGTGGATACCCGCCTTTAGAGAGCTCCATGGTTGAACACAGGTGGTTAAATCAAATTGACTTAGCTACTAATTAAGTCACCTGTGGTTGAGCATGGATATCCTTTAAAACCTGGACTGTTAAGTCGCATACCCACTAGACGATGTGTGTATGCAGCGATATCACCTGCGGCGGGGGTACACACTTACCAATGGTGGCCACGTCGAACAGCAGGGGGGTGTAGCGGGGCAATGTCTTCAGTACATACACACTGGACGATATGAACGATAACTATATCGTTCATAAAAATCGTCTAGTGTGTATGCCCCATTAGTGCCTTGAGGACCGAGTTTGGGAACCTCCGGCATAGAATATATGGTACTGCCTCATCTTTGCGGCCCCCTTCTGGAGCCGTCAGTGAAGATACGGAAGTAGCGTAAAGATGAGGAAATACAATTCGGCCCCACGGTGACTCGCTTCGCTCACCACATGGATATATTCCCCCTCCATGCCCACTTGGATGATAGGGAATGACATTGGACTCTGGCTGTTCGTATCTGAAGATACATAAGTACCAGTGGTCGAAGTGGAAATTTTGAAGTGGGGGTATGGAAATTTTAATTGAACCCCACTCCCCAAGCTTTAGGGATTTTGATAAGATTCAGTCTCTGCTTTTATCTAAACCCCTGCATCTCACACTGCCTACTTCCCTCACTCACACCCTGCATCTAACATTGCCTACTTCCAGCTCCCACATCCTGCACCCCACACTATCTGCTTCCCACTCCCACACCACCTGCTTTCCTCTCCCATACCCTGCACCCCACACTACCTGCTTCCCACACACTGCACCTAACATTGCCTACTCCCCACTCCCACACCCTGCACTCCACACTACCTGCTTCCCACTGCTACACCTAACATTGCTTACTCCCACACCCTGCACTCCACACTACCTGCTTCCCACTGCTATACCCTGCACCTAACATTGCCTACTCCCCACTCACACACCCTGCACTCCACACTACCTCCTTGCCACTGCTACACCCTGCACCTAACATTGCCTACTCCCACACCCGGCACTCCACACTACCTGCTTCCAACTGCTATACCCTGCACCTAACATTGCCTACTCCCCACTCCCACACCCTGCACTCCACACTACCTGCTTCCCACTGCTACACCTAACATTGCCTACTCCCACACCCTGCACTCCACACTACCTGCTTCCCACTGCTACACCCTGCACCTAACATTGCCTACTCCCCACTCCCACACCCTGCACTCCACACTACCTGCTTCCCACTGCTACACCTAACATTGCCTACTCCCACACCCTGCACTCCACACTACCTGCTTCCCACTGCTATACCCTGCACCTAACATTGCCTACTCCCCACTCCCACACCCTGCACTCCACACTACTTGCTTCCACTGCTACACCTAACATTGCCTACTCCCACACCCTGCACTCCACACTACCTGCTTCCCACTACTACACCCTGCACCTAACATTGCCTACTCCCCACTCCCACACCCTGCACTCCACACTACCTGCTTCCCACTGCTACACCTAACATTGCCTACTCCCACACCCTGCACTCCACACTACCTGCTTCCCACTGCTATACCCTGCACCTAACATTGCCTACTCCCCACTCCCACACCCTGCACTCCACACTACCTGCTTCCCACTGCTACACCTAACGTTGCTTACTCCCACACCCTGCACTCCACACTACCTGCTTCCCACTGCTATACCCTGCACCTAACATTGCCTACTCCCCACTCACACACCCTGCACTCCACACTACCTCCTTGCCACTGCTACACCCTGCACCTAACATTGCCTACTCCCACACCCGGCACTCCACACTACCTGCTTCCAACTGCTATACCCTGCACCTAACATTGCCTACTCCCCACTCCCACACCCTGCACTCCACACTACCTGCTTCCCACTGCTACACCTAACATTGCCTACTCCCACACCCTGCACTCCACACTACCTGCTTCCCACTGCTACACCCTGCACCTAACATTGCCTACTCCCCACTCCCACACCCTGCACTCCACACTACCTGCTTCCCACTACTACACCTAACATTGCCTACTCCCACACCCTGCACTCCACACTACCTGCTTCCCACTGCTATACCCTGCACCTAACATTGCCTACTCCCCACTCCCACACCCTGCACTCCACACTACCTGCTTCCCTCTCCCTCACTACTTGCTTCCCTCTCCCACACGCTGCACCTAACACTGCCTTATTCTTTCTCCTCCCCCCCTGTACCTTTATTTCCATGTCCGGAGTTGGCAGAGTCCGGCTTCTTGTCCCAGTCCACCAGCTGGCAGTGGGCTCTGGCGGGCGTTGCATCATCAGGCAGGGACACTTTTGATTAGCGCTGGGATGGAGCGCCGGGGAAGTTGCGAGGGCGATTTGTACCTAGTGCCGGCTGTGAACCAATCACAGCACGGACCGGCAGCCAATCAGAAACAGCCACATGGCTGATTCTGATTGGCTGCTGGTCCGCAAGCCGTGATTGGCTAATGGCCACCGCCAATTAACCTTTTTATTTGGCCGCCGGTCTGTGATTGGTTCACGACCGGGGCCGGGGATTGTGTACTGTCGCCGGGCGCCGCGTCTTTTCTGCCGTCGGCCCGCCGGAACCTGTCACTCGATGCCTGCCCAGCGCTGCTTAATGATGTGTCCCCACACATCTCCACATAATACGGAGGAAGCTTCTCTTGTTTCCATTGCTGCAGCAGGGGTTGCTGGCTGAAGTGGCGGTATGGCATACCGCCGTATACCGGCTCACTTCGAGCCCTGATAAGTACCGTAAAGATCAGCCAGTGTCCAACGTCATTCCCTACCATTCAAGTGGGCATGGAGGGGGAATATATCCATGTGGTGAGCGAGGCGAGCCCGCAAGGGGCCGAATGGTATTTCCTCATGTTTACGCTACTTACGAATCTTCACTGAGTAGTGAAGATACGTAAGTAACGTAACCACCGGCTCCAGCATGGGGCCGCAAAGATGAGGAAGTACCGTATATATTGACATACTAAAACTGGATAAAGTGTAATTGTCGATTCCAGCTACGGCCCTAACTGTGTGGCGTTTGTATATTCTCCCTGTGCTTGCGTGGGTTTCCTCTGGGTACTCCGGTTTCCTCCCACACTCCAATATATAGTGGTAGGTTAATTGGCTCCCAACAAAATTAACCCTAGTGTGTATGTGTGTGTGTATGTGGTAGGGAATATAGATTGTAAATTCCACTGGGGCAGGGACTGATGTGAATGGCCAAATAATCTCTGTAAAGCGCTACGGAATATGTGTGGGCTATATAAATAAAAGGTAATAATAATAAATAAGTAAAGAAATACAAACAAACACAAAATCAGTTGCCAACTTTCTCCACCCAAACTATTTTTTATTATTTTTACCATGTGCTGCAGTACTGCTTTGTGAATGAATCAGCCAAAGGCAATGGTTATGTATTACCCAGAGAGGACAAAAGTGATTTTAAAACACTGACCTACACCCACACAAAACACTTCACAGATGATTTCACTTCACACTTCTCACATGATTTCAGGCATTATTGAGCACACACTGCACTAATGACCTGACAAGCTGATGCCATTTTACAGCAGCTGTACATTTAATTGGCTGTAAACAGTGTTTGTTTGTTTGCTGGAGAAACAATGATACTAGGGGCTCTAAGTTGCTCAGCCCATCACTTTTAATAAGTGGAAGTGCTGGAAGGACTCTGCTAATTTATTTGGTAATAAAACCATTTTGGAGAATTTCCATTTGATATCAGTGTGTGTAAAGCCAGTGTACTCCATATAAGGTGGCAGGGGGCGTGCCCTAAGCGGGAGCTTGTGATTGGTTAGGGATGTCAGCTGTCTTGCTGAGAGGACGGACGACAGGGAGAGAGACTCCATTTTCAGTGAGAATTTGAGGGGAATGGTTATGGAGGAGCTTAGCTCCTTCTCTGCATAAAATTAAACAAACGGGGGCACAAGCCGAGGGAGAATGCTAGGGAAATGTACAGTAATAGTTTATCTGGAAGCAGTTGACAGAAAAGAAAAAAACCGAAATTGAGACTTACACACTCAGGATTTGTCTGCCCTTTTCATGTTAGAACTGTATTTAATCAAATTGTGCTTTGGGTCTAATCTTGGATGGGCAGCTCAGTCATGCTGTAGTCTTTGGGAGCAAGCTTGTTTCTGTTCTTAGTGCCCCTGTTTGTAATCCTGGTCCAGAATATATATAATTAATTTGCCCCCTGTTTGTAATCCTGGTCCAGAATATATATAATTATTATTTTTTTTTTTTTTTAGCACATGCATTTTTTTGTTTTGTTTGGGGGACACATGCATGTCAATTGAAAAGCAAATAATTTTAGGACATGAATGAAGTTGAAAAAATCAAAATACAGGACTATGCTCAGAAAATGACACTTTAAACAACTAAAAATGAATATTTTTTTGTTTTGTTGAAAAAAATAATTTGGTAGGGCTTATGTACTAAAAATTGCACTGAACTGTGCCACCCTAACTTGTGCTAGACAGATAAAAGCTCATTGCTGATTGGTTATTGTAAATCAGTGCATATTTTTTAGTTCTATGAAATGTGCGTAAATGAGATCTGTGCAATTATATAAATGTCTTCTCTACTATTTTATACACAAACCCTTGTTTTCCTGTAACAGGCTGTGAACAGTGTTTTCATTAATGGTGGATTGAGAAATGAAGAGCAAACAAATCAGGGTTTTAGGGTCAGATTTATGAAATGACAAAAAAATGGATGCAGTCCGCAATATTTTTTGGGAAGCCTATTTAACAAGTATTGTGGATCCTGTACCCAATTGATAAGTCTTTAAAAAAATGCTTTATTCTATGAATTAGTGAAGTGTTTTTTTTTTTTTACATATTTTTTATTGTCATATCTGTGTGTTTTCTTTAATGATTCTTAAGATTTTTCACATTGTGAGCATGGGCATAGCCTGGGAGGAGCAGCTGTACATTGCACTCCGGGCGAAAGGTGCTCCATCCGCATGTTGCCCACTGTTAGAGCGTGACACACAGAAGGGTTAGGAGAGGAACAGCAGAGAAACTAGCAAGTGCCAGAGAAAGTCATAACAAAAATAACGATATGGGGAAAAGGAATGAATGAGAAATAATGTTTAAACTGCAGAGGGGGAACAGGAAAGTGAGTAATATAAACAGAAAGCTGCTTCAAACAAACAGCCTTGCATTACAGAATCGGGCTACATCAGCTATTCTTCTGCCAATCTAGTGATATTGGATGTGGTAGTCAGTATTTATGGTAAGGTTTATACTCTGTAAGACTCATTTAAGTATAGTAAAAAAAATGTTGGTGTGAGGGGACATATTGGTTTATAGCTGAATTTGTACTGTGAGTGCCAGAGCTGCATTGGGGAAGTATACACTGGTGTCCCATGTGAAGGGAAAGGGCTGCAAAGAGAAGCAGATGTGTGTGTGACCATCTGTATATTGCTGGCCCTTAGGGAGCAAAGAGAGGCAGATATGTGTGACCATCTATATATTGCGGGCCTGGTGAACCTGTGTTTGCTTTAGTGGAGAAGAGAGTGGTGTAATGTAACCATATCTGTAAAACTGTCTATGCATATGCCAAGTATATGTACAGAAGGGAGTGGAGAAGCTTGCTATATTCTTATTGTTCTAAAAGTCATGCGCAGGAGGAGAGAATTAAAGGAGAATATTTTCTTAAGAGGAGGTCTGGCACCCAAATTATCCAACAAGAACTGAAAGCTTCATATGTCTATGCCTCTGTCTATATGTGTGGCTATTATAATTCCTGCTTGGGCAGGCCCCCTCTTCTCAGATATTGCCCATACCCTAGAGAGCCTGGGGCAACATGAGGTGTATCACTCGTCCAAATACCTTACACCAAATGGAACATTAAAGGGAGGTTACACACACGCACAAAAAAAAAAGTTAAAAGGAAATTTTAAATAATAATCTGTGGCAACCTAACGAGTGGATAGTTTTTTTTAGGGGACAATAGTGAAGTGATAGGCAAAAAACAGTGAGGCCTATAGATTTAACAAAATTGAGGCAAGACTTTGGTGGACTGGCAAATGGCCTTGGAAAATTTGGTCATGGACAACTTGTCTTGATTTTTTATTTTTTTTTGCCCTGTTGTTTTCTCACAATACGAAAATTGATGGCTCCTTTGTAGAAATACTAAAAGAAAATGACCTAAAATTTAAACACTTTTAGGAACATATTTAAAGCATCTAAATGCTAAAAAAAATGTTGATCTGAACCCTTATAAGCACTATTAAATTTAATATTTATAAAATCTATTGTTGCTTTTAAATACAAAAAAGCAAAAGCATTTAAATTCGCATATGACCAATGGCACTACGTAATATACATTATTTGGTATGGTATCATTCTGCTTATTTGTGCACATCCTGCAACCAATGGGTCACAGAAATGCAGTCAATCTCCAGCATGGCAATTATGCATAGACTATATTGGTTTTCCAGGACTGGATTTAGGGGTCAATCCAATTGCAATGAGCTCGCGCGTGTGCGAGTCATCGCGGCAGTGTCCGCACTTTACGGCAGCCCCATAGGGCTCCGAGCAAATTTATGCAAATCTCGGGTTGGGTAGTGAAGGGTGTGAGATGCGGCGTTTAAACGCCCTGATATGCCCAGACTTAGTGCACCAGTAATTCTGGTCCATTCACAGCGATGCATTAAATATTCATTGCTTACATGTAATGCTCTTGCTCAATTTCCACATCTGGTGGTCTGGGCCTTAGTAGCCACAGCTTCCAATAACATTTGTGGTTTCTGGTTTTCTTAAAAACACTTTTTTGAACACACTAGCGGCATTCAGTGTTTCTGGCTCTGGTGTGCATAGTGCTTTGATGCGATGATCAGTATAGATCAAATCTGTGACTAAAACCTACACATTTCACTCAATTGGCAGGCTTCTTCAGGGATCCTTTTGTAACTTCATATATAGTATTTTCTGCTATTATTGTGACGGTCCAATAATTAGGGCAGTGATATCTGGCTATGGTATAATATGTAAATGGTATTTTTATTTCTTATGAAAGTTCCAAAGTTGTAGAACTAAGGCCCTCATTCAGAGCCACTCGCTAGCGGCAGTACGCTCGTTCCGAGCGATGTTCGCACATCTGCGCATGCGTACGGTTTTTAGTACGCATGCGCGAACCAGTCAGTGCGGCCGAAAATCGTTGGTACGCAATATAGCGAGGGCCTGCTATTTTGAGTGACAGAATGAGGCGTATGTGGGTGGTAACAGGGGAAGGTGCTTGAAAACGGGGAGTGGAGATCCGAACGCAGGCGTGCTTAAAGGTCAAAACGGGCGTTTTAAGGGAGTGCATAATTAATACAGCAGCGTCATTGACCACGTCACTTGTTTTTTTTTTACTCAGAACTGCTCGCAAAATAGCGGTTGAAAACACCAACCACAGAATAGCGAGCAGTTCATACACTGTACGATGTACTCGATTAATCTAATAAATAGCGGACATGACGTATGGTGCGTGCGGCCAGGGGGTGTTTTTATCAAATAAACGAGCGTATGTTTTGCTCGCTTGTTCAGACTTAGAGGTGGAAACAGACTGCAATTTGCGAACGGATCATTTGAATAGCCACCCCTTGTTTTTGAACGAACGACCACAAATAGCGAACGGCTCTGAATCAGGCCCTAAATCTCTTGTTTCTAGAAAGAAACTCAAGCAACTCCAGATCTGGTGGCACTGGCTTCCAAATTTAAAGCGGCTGTGTGGATTGATAAACTGTAGTGGCTGTGATGGTCTGACCAGTGGGATTACTTGACTGCCGTCTCCTGTGTGCAGCCGCCGACTGCTGTCCATGTGTTTAGAGTGGCCATACAATACAACTAACAGCTACAGCCGCAATTGACAGATGCAAGACAGGCGTTTAAGTTGCATTAGTCAAATTTAATACAAGCTTGGTTGTCGATATTTTGTGCAACTGAGACCCATGATACAACCAGAAGCAATCTCATAATTATTGTTAATATTATTTGTTTAAAATATATATACATAGAATATATCTGTTTATTCTATACATATCAGACTCCAGTATTACAGGTTGAGTCTCCCATATCCAAATATTCAGAAATACGGACTATTCCGAAATACGGAAACATTTTGGCATGGCTGAGATAATGAAAGTTTTGATTTTTGATGGTTCAATGTACAAAAACTTTGTCTAAGGCACAAATTATTACAAATATTGTATAAAATTACCTTCAGGCTGTGTATATAAGGTGTATATGAAATATAAATGATTTTCATTTCTGTACACAAACTTTGCTTGAGCCACAAAATTGTTAAAAATATTGTATAAAAGTACCTGCAGGCTGTGTGTATAAGGAGTATATAACACAAATGCATTCTGTGTGTATATTGGGGTCCCAATCCTCAGGATATTGCATTATGGCATGCAATTATTCCAAAATACGGAATATTCCGTTATCCAAAATACCCCTGGTCCCAAGCATTTTGGATATGGGAGACTCAACCTGTATATCATATTATAGCTTGTGATATATATCAACTCAGCTCTCTTTGTTTAAAAAAAGCTTACTTCTGCCAGATATTACTAAAAGTATGCAGGAGTATCCTCCACTATTTGCGGCTATATTGGATGTATTGAAAGTTTACAAAGTTCCTTATCTGTAAGTGATGGGAACTTGCCATGTCAGTCCCTCGTAGTCTTGCAAAAGTAGTTCACCTCATGCTGTGGTGTCTCTTAGCCTTTATGGCCAGTATGTATTCTGAGTCACTTTTAGCATTTTCTTGCACTTTAAGTTTTGTAGGGAGTGGAATCTGTAAAAATGAATAATTTTGAATTGAGTGCTGCTATTCCCGTAGAATGTCAATTCAACGCGTTTCACTCATTTATACAGGCTTCTCCAAGGATAAATAAAAAATGGTGTTGGTGTTTATCATCATTTCCTGCCTTTTAAAGTTATTGCTCTTTCAGCTGGAGTTTGACTGACATGTCCTAATATTTAAATGGCTCTTGATATTCACAGCTGTTCAGATGTATGTTACATGCTGTAATGGAAATCCTGTTCAGTACATCAAAAACTATGATTGAGAAATTTCTTAGATAAGTCTAATTGTAGTATTATTTTAAATGTTGCCAAGTCTGTGTTCTGTCATAAAATAGGATAATTTTTTCTTATCATATAGTGATATTCTAATAAAAAAAACCCAAATGAGCATACTGCTTTCTTGCGTCTAAGGTAATATATGTTGTTTGAATGATCTTGCTTTTTAACTACAAAACATATACAGCGTTACAAGGTACAAAGTCCTAAACTATTTTGTGACAGTGATCTACTGTTAATCCAGTATATAATATAGCCAGTGCATGACTAGAGGGGACTTTATGAGGCATCATTAACCACAATGAGTCTCTTGTCCATCTGCTATGCCAGGCTTAACCAAGTTCATTCCTCAAGGACCCCTAATGGTACATGTTTTGCAGATAAACTTCACATCTTTTAAAATGTGTCAGTTAATGAATGCACCACTTGTGGTTCATTTCCATTTGTCAGTTAGTAATGAATACACCTGTGCTCCAGCTTGGAGATCTGGAAAACAAACTGTTTGGTGTCCTTGAGGACCAAACTTGGCCATCCATGTACTACTACTCTTTTTGGTACTTAATCCTAGTGGAATCACAGTCTAGACCAGTGATTCCCAATGTCCGTCCTCAAGGCACACCCAATGTCCGTCCTCAAGGCACACTAAAGCTGGTCACACATGTAAAGATTATCTGTCCAACCAGCCAACTAGTTGATTGGTTGGAATGAAAATCTGGTAACGTATGGGAGTAAATGAAGATCAGCAATCTATATGGGAATAAATGATGATCAGGGGCATAATTAGGACACTTCAGACGGTCACACCGCTACCCTTAAAGCTCCCCGAAACATCCTCAGGATGCTTCAGGCATTGAGGCAACTGGTGATTTGTGCCTCCCCATGTGTCATCACACAGAGGCGTGTGGCCTGCACCGGGCCCGCAAGTAATGTTGTATATATCAAAATGGCCCCCGGGCATAAAAAAGGTTCCCCACCTCTGTGCTAGAGCCTGTGAAAACTCTCAGATGTTGCTGTCTCTCCACAGCCAGGTAGTAAAGGCTATGAATACCCTTAAATTGCTAGAGATAAATAATCACTGTCCAGACAATTATTGTAGTTCCAACGCACAAAAGTTCTTATTGCAATAAAAGAAAGTTACACGCTTTCATCTAGCACAATTAGCGCAAAGACAATTAGATACAGAATATACGATACAGCTCCATACATACGCATGCGCACTGGTCCCAGCATACAGTCATCAGTCCAGAAGCCTGTGGTCATCCAAAGAGAATGGCTGTATACTAGAACCAGTATGCAAGCTATAAACCCTCTCAGAACAAAAAAACTAGTTAACGGATTTCCATTGGGTCTTGCTGGTGGACATTCTGGTACGATGCAGGTCATTGGACAGTTCATATAGCATCACTAGGGGTATGTCCCAGTTCCTCAGATGCTGCTTTGTGTGTTTTTTCCGCCGAAGAACTGGTTTACACTAGAGATGTGCGCCGACCCCTGTGTTTTGGATCTGGATCTCCCCTGGTTTTGGATCTGGATTGGTTTTGCCAAAACCTCACCTCCCGTGTTTTGTTTTCATGTTTTGGTTTTGGATCTGGATTTTTTCTTAAAAAAAAAAAAAAAAACTGCTAAAATCACATAAAATGGGCCTTTTTTTGTTCCTACGGTATTAATAACCTCAATAACATTTATTTCCACTCGTTTCCAGTCAATTTTGACCACCTCACAGCTCACAAGGGGACCAGGAAGTGTGCCTTCCAAAAATAAACAAATGACAAATAATTTTTTGCAAATCTTCTATAAACTGGCATTTCTGAACCTGTAGACTGACAGAAAAAAAAAACATAGTTCAAACTGCCGTTGTTCCCACTGTCCACTTAACCATATGAGATATATTGTGAACAAGCGGAACTGAGCAACAAATGCAACATTACAGATCTAAGGTTTAAATATTACGTTGTGCGGCTGCGCCATGCTTGCTTGCTGGCATTTTTTTTTCATCCCAGAAGGGGACCAGGAAGCGTGCTTTCCAAAAATAAATCTTCTGTTCTGTAACGGAATTTTTCCAACCTGTAAAGGGACATTAAAAAAAACAGTTAGTGGCCTTCAAATTGCCATTGTTCCCCACTGTCTTGGACTGGAGCAACCATGGCGACTGAATTAGTGTCATAAGGAAGAGGAGGCTGCAAACTTGGTGTCATGTTATGAGTTGGCCATATGGGGTATGTTGCTGTTAAGGGATCAGGCTGGTTATCAGTGGACACATTATAGTTTTTGTTATTCTGGGTTTCCATCTCCTGAAGGGTGTTTACCAACAGAGACTACCTATCAGCTCAGGCATAGACAGTTCCTGAGGAACAGCTCTGTGGACGGAAGCCAAATAGGTGGGAGCCCCTGTTCCAAGTCCAACATTTGAAGCTCTTATCTCTCCACATCATCCATGATAGAAGAAAAAAAAATGTCATTGGGGACATCTAGCTCTTTCTCTACTCTGCTTACCCTTTTTGGACAGTAAGTCCAGCATGGATGGTTTGGATGAAGAAGGCCTAGCAACAGATGGGATAGTCATTAGCAAGACCTGGTCCCCCCAGTGGGTGTAGTCTGGGAGGTATTGGTTGGCCTGCAGGCAGCAGAATAACAAAGGCCTCCATTTTGTTTGTGCTTACTGTTCCGTATTTCAGTTTGCTATTCAGGTAGGAGTAAACTAGTGGGCTACAGAACACAGTGACAGAATCACTGGATGTCTTAGTGCATTCAGGCCAAATACGATCCATGAATTCCCAGACAGATTCTGGACAGATGAATCCTTTGCTTGTAATAATCTTTGGCTATAACACCCACCTTTGCCAGGAATTACCAGACACTTTGAAGGCTGTAACTTTGAACTGCTTTATAGAAAACATGTGAATGAAACGTTTCCACACTGCAGAACATGATGGAGAAATCCCTTGAAGTTCAGCACCTAGAGCATCTTGTTTTTTCATGTTCTCTGAGGCCTCTCCTGACTGAAGAGAATAGATTCTCCACACTGTAGTCTTCCATTGTGACCTTTTAATGGTGATTTCAATGTTGTCCTCTGGCTGAGATCCATCTCATCTGAGGGTTGTGTTTTCCCCATGCAATTGAGACAGTTCACATCCAGAAGGTGACTCTTATGTTTAGCCTTGGTGTCAGTCTCTCTTTTGGCTGAATTAGGCCTTAGGTTTTTTTTTTACAAATATAGGCTTTAGTTTTTTAGAGCATATAACTTTATAAGCTGTTAGGATAACATTTCTGCTATGTTTAAGATTTAAAAAAAAACTTTTTGTAACCCAATAACTTTAAAAAAAAGTTTTCATTGCAATATTGATGCAGCCCCTTGACAGACAGCAGCACTGCGCAGCTATGCTGATGACAGGTATGGCTGACACGCACAAAAAAAAAATGTTTTATTATTTTGTGCAACAGCCCCTCGACACACAGGAGCACAGCACCCCTGCACAGCTACGCCGATGACAGTGACAGCCAGGTGTAAAATTGATCTTCTATTAATTTAAAAACAAGTCATTGGCTGCAGCCCTTGGCATAAATTTAAAGACAATTCATTGGGTGCAGCCCTTGGCTGTTAAATTGATCATAAATTAATTTAAAAACAATTCATTGGGTGCAGCCCTTGGCTGTTAAATTGATCATAAATTAATTTAAAAACAATTCATTGGGTGCAGCCCTTGGCTGTTAAATTGATTAAAAATAAATCATTGGTTCCTAAACCAACCATAACATTAATTTAAAATGTCAGGCAGCAATGCTCCAACCAGCACATAATGGAAAGGAAAAAGGTGCAAGATGGAATAGTCCTTGGGCCCTCCCACCCACCCTTATGTTGTATACGAAACAGGACAGTTTAACAAACCAATAATTTTAGTGACAAGTACTGCTAATTGTGGCTGAAATTATTGGTTTGTTTAGACCCCCATAAAACAAGCTGCCAATGTGCTTTGGACATGGAAAAGAAAATAATCCCATACACAAACTGGCTTTACATTACAAATCGTCCTCGTCATCCCCATCAGTGTGTACATCCTCTTCTTCACACAATATTAATTCATTCCCGCTGGATTCCACCATAGGCGCCTCTGTCATTTTTTGATGTAATTGTTGGTCGAGGTCTTCCTTGTGGAATTTGTAATTCATTTTAATGAACATCATCTTTTCCACATTTTGAGGAAGTAACCTCCTACGCCGATCACTGACAAGGTTGCCAGCTGCACTGAAAACTCGTACACACTGGAGGGTGGGCAACTTAATGCAAAGCCAGTTTGTGTATGGGACTCCAAATTGCCTCTTTTTCCTGCCAGTACTGAAAGGGACTGTCTGACATGTCTATTAGGATGTTATCTCTGAAATAGTCCTCCACCATTCTGTGAATGGAGACCGTATCACACATAGTCACGGTAGAAGACATGTCACTAGTAGGCAGTTCTCTCAGGCCCGACCAGATGTAATTTTTTGGTGACTTATCTGCATGACCAGCAGGCATTCTGTAAGGAAAATTTAGTTTTTTCCTGGCAGCTGTTGAAACTGAAGGAGGAGATGAAGGTGTTTCACATGCGGCTGCAGCTGTCAATTTTTTGACCAAAAGTTCTTTGCATAGTTTCAGATTTTGGTCTTTTGGAAAAAAACTCAAAAGGTAGGACTTAAACCTAGGATCCAGAATAGTGGCCAAAATAAATTTTTCAGATTTCAATAGATTGACGACTCTCGGATCCTGGTGAAGTGAATCAAGGGCTTGATCCACCAGTCTGACATACTTTGCGAAATTGCTCCGTTTCAGCTCCTCCTTCAGTTTCTCCAGCTGTTTTTGCAAAAGTTTGATGTCAAGCTGGCAGTGTCTGAACTAACTTCACGTGTGGTAAGTTCAAAGGGTTTGAGAACCTTGCACAACACGGAAATTATTCTCCACTGCACTTGAGTAAGGTGCATTCCCCCTCCACGGCCTATGTCATAGTCCGCTGTATAGGCCTGGATGGCCTTTTGCTGTTCCTCCATCCGCTGAAGCATATAGAGAGTAGAATTCCACCGAGTTACTACCTCTTGCTTCAGCTGATGGAAGGGCAAATTTAACTGTACGTGCTGGTCGTGCAATCTTCGACAAGCGGTCGCCGAATGTCTAAAATGTCCGGATATTTTGCGTGCCACTGAGAGCATCTCCTGCACGCCCCTGTCACTTTTAAAAAATGCTGCACCACAAAATTAGTTGTGTGATCAAAACATGGGACGTGTTGGAATTCGTCCAGATGTAATGCTCTCACAATATTGGTGGCATTGTCCGAAATCACAAATCCCGAGGAGAGTCCAAGTGGGGTAAGCCATTTAGCAATGATTTCCCTGAGTTTTTCTAAGAGGTTCTCAGCGGTATGCCTCTTAGTGAAACCAGTTATACAAAGAGTAGCCTGCCTCTGTATTAACTGTCTTTTGGGAGAGTTGCTGCTGTTGTAGGCAATACACCTACCCAGTGGGCTGTCACAGTCCCACTTGTCCATATATCAGTGGTCAAGTGGACAGTGGTTACAACGGCATTTCTGAGGACATTAATAAGGTTTTTTTTTAATGTCCTTGTACAGATTTGGAATTGCTCTTCTAGCGAAGTGGATCTAGAAGGGATCTGGTAGTGAGGACACAGGACTTGAAGTAACTGTTGAAAACCCACTGCAGTAATGGCGGATACTGGACGCACATCTAATACCAGCATAGCTGTTATGGCGTCAGTAATCCACTGTGTGATTGCTGTCATACTTGTTTGCCCTTGCAAACAATTGTTTTACAGTTAATTGCTTTTTGAAGGATACGCTACAAGAAGTCTACCTCCTGGTCCCTTTCTGGGATGAAGATCCACTGACAGCAGCAGCAACAGGTGTAGTCATCAAGGATCCTTCGGAGATATCACGGATAGGAGAGCAGTCAATCGTGCTTGAAATAACAACATTGGATGCAGCAAGACTACTCCCGATGAAGAATGAGGATGTTGATGGTGTTGGAGATCGAAGGCGCTTGGATCTCACAGAGAGGGAGCAGGTAGGTGACACTGGACTTGTTACATTTTGAGTTTTGGAACTTGGCAACGTACACTTAGATATTTGATGAATGCGCTCCAAGGGACGTAACGAGGTTCCTAGGTGGTTTAGGTCCCTCCCTCTACTCACTCTTGCATGGCAATGGGCACATATTGCTTGACAACTGTTGTCCGGATCGGGATGGAAATAATTCCACAAGTGAGATGTAAATTTTTTTTGTCTTTTGTCCCGGCATGACAACAATGGGCTTTGGCTTTTTCAAACCATGGGCAACAGCTGTTGCCTTACTTACACAAAGGACATCCTCGGCATTAACATCCTCATCACCAACATCCTCATCATCCTTAGCGCCTTCATCCACCAAAATATCCTCCTCCAGTGGCAAATGCAGGATTTTTAGTGGGGGTCTCTAATATATATATATATTATATATATATATATATTCTACACACACATAAACACTATATATATATATATGTGTGTGTGTGTGTATATATATATACACACACCGTGTTTATGTGTGTGTAGATATATATATATATATATACACACAAACACTGTATATATGCGAGACACACACACATAGCATACACACACAGCATTCAGTACATACACATACTGTAGATTCCACACACCATACACACACAGCATACTTACAAAGTACAAACACATAGCATACTCACAGCAGCTTTTCCTTTGATGTGTGGGCTCTGCTGCTAGCTGTGGACGTCCTCCTAGGTGCCGTGCTGCTGGGCGGCAGCGATCCTCCCCCAGGCTCTCCAGACTCCCATGCTCACTCTGGGAGGTCTGTGTTGTGAAGGCGGCGTGCTGCCTGGACATTAACGGGTCAGCTGTCAGCGCTTCCGCGTCAGGTGATATGAAAGCCACCTGACGTGGAAGCGCTGAAAGCTAACCCTAACCGGTAGCTGAAGGGGACCTAGCCGCTACCAAACAGGCAGTGCAGTGGCCGGGCAGCTGAGCAGCTCCGACAGTGAGTGGCCCGCGGCTGGTAGACGGAGACAAGGCTGTCTCCGTCTCTGAAATAAGTTAAAGTGGCCCGTCATGAGGGGGGTTTCAGGGTGCTTAGAAACCCCCCCTGCGTGCGCTACTGTCCTCCATGTGCAATTCCACAGAAGCATCCTCAATGACTACGTGTGCAAGATGTTGACTGCCCTTCCCCACATTTACAGAGGGCACACAAATGTTGGAACTTGGAGAATCCTCCAGTACACTAGTATTTAGGTCGGGCTTACACATGGCAACCGCGGACACACTTGCACTCTCCTCGGGGATTTGTGATTTCGATTTCTCAGGGCACACTGTTGGTTTTTCCAAAGCTGTCTTAACAACTTTCACATTTTTAATTGGACCACCACCACTACTACTACAAGCAGAAGGGCTATCAGAAGAATCAGCAGTCTTCTTCATAAAGTAAGAAGGCCAAGGCCTTATCCTTTCCTTGCCACTTCGTGTAGTGAATGGCATATTGACAATTTTTTGTTTATCTAAAGTCAAATATCCTTTTAATTTTTAATTTCAGTAAAACCTGCTTTACTACTAGTGC
Organism: Taudactylus pleione; assembly: GCA_031769625.1. Lineage (NCBI taxonomy): Eukaryota > Metazoa > Chordata > Amphibia > Anura > Myobatrachidae > Taudactylus > Taudactylus pleione. The sequence continues at coordinate 483,941 of JAUIMM010000461.1, read as the reverse complement.
CATATCGATGGCGTGACTTAAGCCCCAGGGGCATGGGCCTTCCTGGAGGTCGAGGAAGTTGACGGCCTTGCACTGCTGGCGGCAACTACAACTTTTGTTTCTTGGCCTTGCTCTCCTGTCATGTGACAGCCCTCCATATTTTTTCTGCAGTCTAGAAGCAGTGTCACAGTCACCAGTAGTGTAGCCAAGGTGCGGTTACAAAATTAACCCGTGCAGTCGTGCGCACACAAAAATATTAGAAAAACCGACAAATGATTTATTTCTACTTCAGGGTCCATAGGGTATCCACAGGATACCTTGGGGTATAGGTGTGACGTCAGTCGCTGGGCACCATAGAGTTAAGCTTTTCAGCCTCCCAGGATGCACTAGGGTCCCCCTCCTATACCCCGCCCCCGAGCCAAGGCACCTCAGTTTAGTTTGGTGCCCGGCCGGCGTCGGGTGCACCTGTCGGAGTGGGGGGCTAGAAGAGCCCCTGAAGCTTTCTTCAGTGCAGCTGTGGCTGCACATCTGGATGTACAGCATGGACAGTCAGTTCTGACGTCCATGCTGTCTTCCCTACACCCCCGCCGGTACCAGAACGCCGGTACCGATCCGGGGATGCTGGTGAGCATCTGGGGTCACAGCTAGCGGTGACCCCAGATGTCCCGGACCATGGCCGGATCCAAGGGGGACAAAGGTAAGCAGCGGGGTCCCGCGGTGGGTCCCCGCTGGTCACATGGTCCTAAGTCCCCAGGCAGGGGGCTCCCTGGGGACTGGCTGCAGCGTGGAGCCAGGCGACCAACCTGCGCTTTCCACTACCCCCTGGGACAGCGGACCGCAGCAGAGCGTCCCAGGGGTTAAATGCATGCCAGGGGAGCGCGCCTTCCCTGTCTCACAGCCGGCACCTCCCCCGCTGCACACAGCCCTCTCTGCATGCTGCCGACTGGTCCTGTGGCAGCGCTCCTCCCCCAGGCCAGCCTCCTCTCTGCTCCTCGGCGGCCATCTTCTCCAGAACGCATGGTGAACGCTGCTGGAAGCGCTGGACGGAAGCATCGTGGTCTGGGTCCCCCCGCATACCTCTCCTCCGCTGTGGCTCAGGTCTGTGTATGCAGCGCTGTGTCCTACCAGGCCCTGTGTCTGTGTAGTTGAGTGATCAGCGCTGTTAGTGCAGGAATTGTTATTTCTCTGCATTGTATGTGACTGTGCTAGCGCTGCCTGTAACTTTTCTTCTCTAAACTGTCAGCTTTATTACTGTCCCTGTTCTTTCTGCTAAAGCCCTTGCGGTGCGGTGCTGCAGGGTGGTCTCTCGCCTATTTAATACTTAATTGGTGAGAGAGGTCACATACGTGGTGCCATCATGTCTGAAAGTGATTTTCCCCTCCGGCTACAGCGTACCACGTGCAAAGTACCGTTAGCGGAGGGGGAGGGTAGCGCGGAGGGCCTTTGCCGGCAGTGTTTGTCCATGGCGCGGCCTATTACGGTTACAGCACCGGTACAGGAGCCGCCCTGGGCTTGTTTCGCTCAGGCGTTAACAGTTTTAGTGGGCCAGTTAGCTCCGCAGCCCGCGTTTACTCCGATGGGTTTGTCCCAGCAGTCTGTGGTGTCGTCACCCATGCAGGGGTTCCCACGACAATTGGTGGTACCCCACAGTCTCCCTATTTCGCCGCTCCCGGGTTCTCAGGAGCCAGCGTGGGTTAACTCCCTGACGAGTTCTGTACAGCACTTGTCGGATGTGTTGCAAGGGGAGTCTGTGATGCGGCCTCATAAAAGGCCGGTGGCGTCTCTGTCCGCTCCTTATGAGGATGACGAAGGGACGTCTGATGATGGGGAGATTCTGGATCCTTACGATCAGGAACCTCTCCATACTAAGGACGCTGATGCTAAGTCCAAAGTATATATTCCTGGACTTATTCGGGCGGTCCGCACAGCCTTGGTGATTGAGGACGAAGTTCCCCCAGCGGCTAAATCTAAGTATGCCTTTTTCAAAGATGTGAAGGGCGATGCCACAGTCTTTCCTCTTTCGGGTCAGTTGGTGGACCATTTAGAGGAGGCGTGGAAACAACCTGGCAAAAGATACCAGCCGCAGAGACGCCTGGCGGTGGCTTATCCGTTCGCGGATAATTATTTTGCTAAGTGGGAATCCCCTCCACAGGTGGATTCTCACGTGACCCGTCTTGTCCGTAGTGCCACATTGCCGATGCCATCCATGTCCTCCCTTAAGGATGCTACGGACCGCAAGGTAGAAATCTGCCTGAAGTCCGCTTATTCCCTTGCAGGGGGGGCAGCACGGCCGGCTATGGCCATTTGCTGGGTTGCCAGAGCGGTGGAGCGCTGGGCGGATTCATTAGAGGCTTCTTTTGAATCCGACTGTCCGGCCGAACAGGCGGAGTTGATTGGCAATCTCCGTGATTCGGCCACCTACATCAACGAGGCGGCTCTAGACATTAGTACTCTGGTGTCTAGAATTTCTTTAGCAGCGGTAGCTGCTCGTCGCACCTTGTGGCTGCGATCCTGGAAGGCGGACGCAGATTCCAAGAAAGGTCTGGAAGCGTTGCCGTTTACCGGAGAAGTTCTCTTCGGTCCGGATCTGGATAAGATTGTGGCCACGCTGGCGGCAGCTAAATCTGCTTGTCTCCCGTCGGCCGCTGCTCCTTCTGGTTCGGGACCATCGTCCTTTCGGTCATCTAGGGCCCAGGGCAGGCCCAAACCACAGTCGTTTCCTCGACAGGCTGGCCCTAAGAAATCGGTCAAGCCCCGGAAGCAGGCATGGAGTACCAGACGTCCGGCCCCCAAGCCAGATGACAAGCCTGCGGCCTGACGGTCCGGGCCTCCCTTTGGGGGATCCCAGGGTGGGAGGCCGCCTGCTACAGTTCGCCCAGTGTTGGTCGACCACTACGACAGACACTTGGGTTCTGGAGGTGGTTTCCCACGGATACGCCCTCTCCTTCCGGCACAGACCCCGGCTCGCTTCTTCACCACGGGTCTACCATCAGACCGGAACAAGGCTACGGAGCTGCGGAAGATATTGCACACTATGCTCCAGGCTGGAGTTATAGTGCCTGTTCCATTCTCCCAGAGGGGGCCAGGGTTTCTATTCAAATCTATTTTTGGTACAGAAACCCAATGGGTCATATCGTCCGATTCTCAACCTCAAAGCACTCAACAAGTCTTTGCGGGTTTCGGATGGAGACCCTACGGTCCATCATTCTGGCGCTGGAACCTGGGGACTACATGGTGTCATTGGACATACAGGACGCTTACCTGCATGTCCCTATTCTTTTGCGCCATCAACAGTTCCTCAGGTTTGCAATCCGCAGCGACCACTTCCAGTTTCGGGCGTTACCTTTTGGCCTGGCAACAGCACCACGTGTTTTCACCAAGGTGATGGCGGTCATGGCGGCTTTTCTGCGGCTGCAGGGAGTCCGCATGTTGCCGTATTTGGACGACCTGTTATTGGTGGCAGGATCTCCAGAGCTCCTGTTACGCCACTTGGACCTGACCATTGCACTGCTGCAATGGCACGGCTGGCTAATCAACTGGCAGAAGTCCACTCTAATCCCGTCTCGGAGGATTCTGCATCTTGGAGCCTTATTGGACTCGGGACAGCAAAGGATCTTCGTGACGGAGGACAAGATCTCTGCTTTACAGTCAAGGGTGCGCAGTTGCCTGCACAGCCGCCAGGTGTCCTTACATTCGGCGATGAGGTTACTGGGCTCCATGGTGTCGGTGTTCGACATGGTGGAATACGCCCAGTTTCACTTCAGACCTCTGCAGCACCTGATCCTGTCCAAGTGGAACGGGCTGCCTCAGTCTCTGAAGTCCCAGATGATTGTGCTCACCCAGGAGGTTCGCCTGTCCCTTGCGTGGTGGTTACAGACGACCCACCTCAACAAGGGACGTCCGTTCTGGGTTCCAAATTGGGTCCTGTTGACAACGGACGCCAGTCTTCGGGGCTGAGGAGCAGTTTCGGGTCCACACTTGTTCCAGGGCAGGTGGACGCCGACAGAAGCGGAGCTTCCAATAAATATCTTGGAACTCCGTGCGGTCTTCAATGCTCTCCAGCAGGCACAGCGGTTTCTCCAGGATCGCCCGGTGCAGGTCCAGTCGGACAACGCTACCACCGTGGCCTACATAAACAGGCAAGGAGGAACTCGCAGTCGGGCGGCTCTCGTAGAGGTCTCTCGGATCCTGGTTTGGGCGGAGCGCAATCTTCCGGCCATATCAGCGGTCTTCATCCCGGGAGTGCTAAATTGGGAGGCGGACTTTCTAAGTCGCCAGGACGTTCATCCGGCACCCGGACGTTTTTCAACTACTGGTGGACAGGTGGGGTCTTCCAGAAATCGACCTCATGGCGTCCCGGCACAACAACAAGTTGCCGGTGTACGGGTCTCGCACAAGAGACGAAGGGGCGTCTCTGGTGGACGTTCCGTCCGTCCGGTGGACGTTCCGGTTCGCATACCTGTTCCCTCCGGTCTCCCTTCCACGGGTAATCCGGAAATTCAACCAGGAAGGAGGGACGCTCCTGTTGATAGCTCCCGCGTGGCCCAGACGGCACTGGTTCTCAGACCTTCAGGGTCTGTCCGTGGACAGTCCTCTGCGGTTGCCGCTACGACCGGACCTTCTGTCTCAGGGTCCTTGCCTTCACCCGGACCTGACTCGGCTGTCTTTGACGGCGTGGCTGTTGAGACGGCCATGCTGAGGTCCCGGGGGTTTTCCAGCTCTGTGGTGCGTACCATGTTACGAGCTCGGAAACCGTCTTCCGCGAGGATATACCATCGCGTGTGGCATACGTTCTTCCAGTGGTGTTGACCGAGAGGTTATGCACCGCGGGAGTTTCGTCTGTCTCGGATTCTCGCCTTCCTGCAAGCGGGACTAGATCATGGGCTTCGCCTTGCTTCTTTGAAGGTACAGGTTTCGGCCCTATCTGTCTGGTTTCACCGTAGGATTGCTACAATCCCGGATGTGCGCACCTTTATGCAGGGTGTTCTCCGCATTCAGCCGCCCTTTGTTCCACCTGTGGCGCCTTGGGATTTGGCTGTGGTCCTGAGGGCTCTCCAAGGACCGCCGTTTGAACCACTGGGCTCAGTGGATCTTAAATGGCTAACAGCTAAGACTGTTTTCCTTCTGGCCATTGCTTCGGCCAGACGTGTTTCTGAGTTAGGGGCTCTTTCTTGTAGACCCCCTTTCTTGGTTTTTCATGGGAACAGGGCAGTGCTCCGCACTCGGCCCGAGTTTCTTCCCAAAGTTGTTTCCCAGTTTCATGTTAACGAGGAAATAGTTGTTCCGGCCTTTAACTCACCGGGTCTTTCCGTGGGTGAGGCCTCTTTGGATGTTGTGCGGGCCTTAAGGACTTATGTTGACCGCACTTCTTCGTTTAGGAAGTCGGACGCTTTGTTTGTCCTCTATGGCTTCCGTAAAAAGGGTTGGCCTGCTTCAAAGCAAACTTTGGCAGCCTGGATCCGTATGGCTATTTTTGAAGCTGATCTTCATGAAGGCCTACCGGTCCCTCCTTCTCTGAAGGCTCATTCCACTAGGTCTGTGGGTCCTTCGTGGGCAGCTCGACGTGGTGCCTCGGCAGTTCAGATCTGCAAGGCTGCTACGTGGTCCTCTGTCCATACCTTCGTGAGGTATTACAGGTTTGACACCTTCGCCTCTCAGGATGCTTCCTTCGGGCGGCGGATTCTCCTTTCTGCACAGGAGCGTCCCCACCCTTAAAGGATACTGCTTTGGGACATCCCCAAGGTATCCTGTGGATACCCTATGGACCCTGAAGTAGAAAATATGAGATATGGTAAGAACTTACCCTTGTTATCTCTATTTCTACGAAGTCCATAGGGTTCCACAGGACTCCCGCCCTGTCGCACCTGTGCTGCAGATGGGCTTTGCTCTGGTCACCGGTTTTCCGTCTCCCTCTGGTGAGAATGTGATTCTTGTATGTGTCCAGATCTTTTTTCTCTCTTTTCCTTCTCCTCCTCCGGCCTATGGCTTGATAACTAACTGAGGTGCCTTGGCTCGGGGGCGGGGTATAGGAGGGGGACCCTAGTGCATCCTGGGAGGCTGAAAAGCTTAACTCTATGGTGCCCAGCGACTGACGTCACACCTATACCCCAAGGTATCCTGTGGAACCCTATGGACTTCGTAGAAATAGAGATAACAAGGGTAAGTTCTTACCATATCTCATATTATTTTTTGTCAGCTCCAGAAGAACTTGGCCCCAGAGTAACGATTGATCACGACTGGAGTCTGGCAGCACAAAGTTGCAACTTGTATTACTTTCTGGATCTTGTTCACTACTGCTGTTAAGCCGAAAACCCACTCACACAAACAAGAAAAAAATATGACACTTTCATTGTTTTTTTTAAGAACGACTGGAGTCTGGCAGCACAAGGTTGCAACTTGCGTTACTTTCTGGATCTTGTGCACTACTGTTAAGCTGAAAACCCACCCACACAAACAAGAAAAAAATATGACCATTTCATTGTTTGTTTGTTTTTTTGATATGAACACGACTGTAGTCGCTTGATCTTGTGCGCTAATGTGGTTAAGCCTAACACCCATGCACACACAAGGAAAAAATGTGTTGGTGGCTGGCTCTTGTGCGCTACTGTGGTTAAGCCTAACACGCATGCACATACAGAAAAATATAAAAAGACACTTTTCTTTTTTTGAGTCCAGAACTTGGGCCCAGAGATGGACACAGCACAAGCCCAGGACACAGCAGACAGCCCAGATGGAGAGACCAGAATGGATCAGCACAGTGATAGTGATTAGTGACAGCACCGTGACCAGAGACCAGAATGGATCAGCAGACGTGACAGCACCATGACCAGAGACCAGAATGGATCAGCAGTCACCAGCTCAGGACACAGCAGATAGTACCAGCACCTCTCCCAGCCCTACACTACCCACCCTCCCTGTTCACTTTACACAGCCGGAGTGGAAATGGCGTCCGTCGCATGGTCCCTTATATACTACATTGATCATAGAGACGAAAGCTCACGAACTGCGAGATTTCCGTCTCTATGGTTTTGCCTCGGATTGGAGAACCGAGTAAGGCGGGAACCTCCGAGCCTGCTTGGATTCGACTCGGATATGCTAAATTTGGGTGGGTTCGGTTCTCTGGGAACCGAACCCGCTCATCTCTAGTTTAAACTAGTAAAAAACACTTCATACAGTTTCACATTCTAACCACTAATTTCATATAGTTCATATCTTGTGAATGCATGATGCGATTTCCTTGCGGATCGAACCGGAAATCTGCAAATAAACAGTGGTTTAGAATGTTACCAAACACGATATGTCTACTAGCTTATATACCTTCAATATCTTATACCTTACATTTCACAACATAAGTATTTGCTAATAAAACCTTGTATAGTCGCTAATATGCGTGGTGCGTTTGTGTAGAGTGCCTTGATAAACAGCGCAACTGTGCGCTGTGCGTCTTGTATATTTTATGTTTTATTTAATCTGCGTATGGGTTATGGTAGGACTTTTAACAATATTCGGTAGCAATGCAGACGCACAATGCTAATAATCGCATATTAGCATCGCACATAATGGTTTCATACTGACAACGTAAGTTGGCGTCGTCGGGCAACACAAGATGGCGTCGCCCAACATTAATTTAAGATCTGGTCTCAGCCAATCATCTGGCTTCGACAGTCCAACCTTTGATAGCAAACAATACGCTATCACACTCTGGTCTTAAATTTATGGCACAATTTGGTCTTTAAACCATCAATAATGTATCCCTGGGAGGGACATAAAACTACCCTTATACGCACGCCACGGATCTTGCAAGATCATTGGAAAGATGTGGGGATGCACCTAACCTATAAAGGAAGTCTTGAAGGGGATAGGGACTTACATTATTTAGGATGTTTAAAATAACATTTAATAATACATTTCATGCATGGCTAAATCTATACATCATCTGATGGTACATTCTAGTTCAGGATTGTAATGCAGTTCTTCATTTACCTTAGTATGCATACTATTACTACTAACCACCATCATAATTTAATTCTTTCGGTTTACCTTAGCATTACATTTTCCACACTTCAACACAGCAGGATCACATCTGACACATAAGTAAATTACTAAGATGACAACCAATATGAGGATCAGGTGTTTACCTACACTAGCAACCATTTCCTGGACGCACTCTCCTAGACCAGAGAACCATTTTACAGGGTTCAACCAAGAGAACCACTCTTCTACCTTTTCCTCTACCTCGTCAATGAGCATTATGGTTCATATTTCTGATGTAAGTGCAACACCTGACACCAAATTGGGTGGACAGAGTCACACAGTATCCACCAGTAACCGCTGTTAAATCATTTAATACTAGTCTATGTTGCACAAGTACTTTCTTATAGGCCTGTAGCTTCTTACTAGTGTACCTGAACGTGTCATCATACATCTCGGTGATATTATCTATTAATTTAGCAAGGTCTTGGATGTATCTAAAATTTAAAGTACCCCGAGCGATCCTGGGATCTAATGCTACCAATATTTGGAAGCCAGTTGTTTCGCTAATCAACTGTGTGGCTGTATGTTCATCACCAGGTATCATATTTCTTTTGTCTCTGTGTGAAGATATGGTGATAATATGTTTTTATGAATACCAAGCATTTCACCATGTGTAAAGGTCATAACCTCTGGGAGTACCCTTCCCAGATAACATAAACCTTCAGAACTCGGAGTGAGCCACTTGTACGCTTTCCTTCCACATATAAAATACACATCGTCTGGGAGTACATATGGGATAGAATGCATCATTATCATCGGACACAATTCTCTAACAAATAATCCTACCCCAGATTTTCCCATCTGACTGATACACGTTTTAGGTTGTACAATAACTGCACAGTACCCTTCAGATACTCTGCCAACCATTACCTTGGTAGGACTAAGTGTATACTTCTACTGGAAGTGTCTTCCATTGGTAATGTTACGTATAAGTCCAACATCTACTGGTTCATTATCAGCTCTGTGTGAGAAGGTCATTGTCTGATTGTTCAGGACACCTCCCAATTTCCTGATTTATTGGAATTGGTGATGTTTATGCATAACAGGGATCTATCCACTTGGTACTGATGGAGCTTAAAATTTGGAGGCTTGGACTTGACGAATTTCCCGTCCAGTGTTTTCCCCTTAAGTAATCCAAGAACCTCAGACATTTAACGGGAGTGGTACTAAATCTACATTATGTTGTCCCTGAGGCACATGAGTGCAAACCCAGCACTCAGTCTGGTTTAAGACCTTACCCACTAAGGAATGGTAATCCTCTAATGGATGCTCGCCCAAATACAGGTTACTCTTGGACTGGATACGCTTTTCATCAATTAGAGATCCACAGTTTGTACACATACAGTATTCCTCAGACAATAGATCTTCACTCTGACTCCGAGTTCTAGAATGACAGATCTCTTAATTACTGTACTGGGTTTCGTCAGATACCGCCCTTGTGAATGTATTTCTCCTTCTCCCGACTCCACTCCATCGGTATCACCATCAACCTCTCCCTCCATCATCTGCCCACCGTTACAGAAACAAGACATTCCGAACCAAACAAGGATGATGAGAACTCTGGAAGAAAATAGGAACGCAACCCCAGCCTGCCACTCCATTGCTGGAATAATGGGCTGTAAATTTCCCTAGCTCAGGTATCTCACTGCAGTCTTTAACTCTCCCGGAACTAGCTCGCAATTGACAGGTCTGCGTTATCTGTCTCGACTCCGCCTTGTATCTCCACCGGATAGTTGACCTTCCTGCAGTGAGTGGAATGGACCCAGGTAGCTCTCTCTGCCACTTTCAAGGATGTCGTACTTGTCAGCAACACTTGATACGGACCTTCCCACTGATCTGTCAGACAACCTGAACGTAAGAAATTTCTGATCATAACAAATTCTCCAGGTTCAACATCATGACAGTTTGTTTCTGGCATATCAGGTGACAACAATTTCAGTTTCTGCTGCTGCTGTTTCAACTGTTTACTCATTGTTATAAGATACTTTACAGTAACCTCGTTGTTACTCTTCAAGTCTTCCTGTGGACTTACAATCAGATGAGGTTGTCTCCCGAACATTATCTCAAAGGGGGACAAATTAAGAGGGGGTCTAGGAGTTGTCCTGATGCTATGAAGGACTAGCGGTAAGGCTTCTGGCCAACCTAATCCAGTTTCTGCCATGATCTTACTCAGTCTATTCTTAATAGTACCGTTTACCCTCTCCATCTTGGCACTGGATTGCGGTCGATAGGGGTTGTGAAGTCTACTATTAATACCCATCTACTTACACATGATATGGAAGACATCACCAGTGAAATGAGTACCCCTATCATTTTCTATGATTCTAGGGATACCGTACCTGCAAACAAATTCCTGAACATTCTTTTTAGCAGAAAACGCAGCACTAGTGGCAGTTGGATATGCCTCTAGACAATTAGAAAATACATCGGTACAAACTACCTACTTGAGATTCCTACAGGGTGGTAATTGGATGAAATCAATTTGTATTACCTGAAAAGGTCCGTCTGTCGCAGGGATGTGAGATGGCTCGGTTGGTATTGTTTTTCCAACGTTTTTCCTCAAGCAGGTCAGACAGGACATTGCCCTCTTTTCCGCTTGAGAAGAAAAACCCGGTGCACACCAGTACGCCCTCAATAACTTGCACATACCTTGTTTACCTAGGTGAGTCAGACCATGCGCTGCCTCAGCCAAGCTTGGGTAGTATGCCTTGGGAGCCACCGGCTTACCTTGTCCATCTCTCCAGAGGACTCTTGCCCACATCCCTTGGATCTCCAGACTGCCTTTTCCTGAATGGAACACAAATTTTGCATCTCAATTTCTGCATATCAATAGTTTGAAACATCATCATTTGATCAATTTGTGTATTCATTCTTAACCCTGTTGCCCATTTGGCAGCTTCGTCTGCTCTATTATTGCCCAGTGACACTGGATTGTCCTCACATGTATGGGCTGCTGTCATTAGTCCTTTATATGTTTTGTGTGTGCTACTGGTGTGCCTGCTGCTGTCATAAAATTTCTAAGACGCCATAGAGCTCCGAAATCGTGTACGTCCCCAAAGGCTTACCTAGAGTCAGTGTATATGTTAGCAGATTTGCCTTCTGCCAACTCACACGCTCTTAGTGCCACTAGCTCCGCCACTTGGGCCGAGTGAGGTGGACCAAGGGGTTCGGCTTCTATAACGTCCTCGTCATTTACAACAGCATAACCTGTACATAACTCTCCAGTGTCAGTTTGTCTATGACAACTCCCATCCGTGTAAAGTGTCACATCTACATTTTCTAAAGGTGTATCACATACGTCAGGTCTTGCAGTAAAGGTCTGATTCAAATATTCCATACAATCATGTGCATCAGTATACTTGCAGAACTCACCTTTCACCAGTGACTCACCTCTCTCCACCCTTTGTGCATCCTGAGGCACATATGGTAAATACGTTGCTTGGTTTAACGTACTGCACTGTTTAATGGTGATATTTGCAGGTGCTATTAGAGCTAGTTCCCATTTTGTGAACCTAGCTGAGTAAACATTTCTGGTTTGGGCAGAATTCAGCAAAGCAGATACAGCATGGGGTGTATAAACAATCATATCATGGCCTAATACTACATCCTCACTCTTACTGACCAAAAGAGCAGTTGCTGCTACACTTCTTAAATACGTTGGGAGTGATCTTGCCACAGTGTCCAATTGTGCACTGTAGTATGCTACAGGTCTACTAGCATCACCATGTTTTTGTGTGAGGACACCTGCTGCGCAACCATTAGCCTCCAATATAAATCAAAAGGTTTTTCGTAATCAGGTATTCCCAATGCAGGTGCTCTTGTCAGACTGTCCTTAAGATTTTGGAAAGCCTGCTCTGTTTCCTCAGTGTGTGTGACATGGTCGGGTTTTGAGGAAGAACCTAAGTCCTGCAATGGTAAAGCCAAAACACAAAAACCTGGGATCCATGCTCTGCAGTATCCACACATGCCTAAAAAGGTACGGATTTGCTGTTGGTTCTGCGGCAGTGTCATGGTCTGTATGGCCTGTATTCTGATGGTTGTCAAGTGTCATAGTCCCTGGGTTAGGCAGTGTCCCAAGTATTTAACCCTGGTCTGGCATGGCTGTAATTTGTCCTTAGCAACCTTGTGTCCTGTCTGTGAGAGATGAAGCAACAGTAGTTAATCATTTAAACATGACATAAACGAATCAGAATACAAGAATAAATCGTCTACATATTGGATTAGAACAGATCCATTGGCAGGTTGAAAAGATTGTAAACAGTCGTGTAAGGCCTGGGAGAAGATACTGGGTCTGTCTATGAAGCCCTGGGGAAACCGTGTCCATGTGTAATGTACCCCCTTGTATGTGAAGGCGAATAAATACTGACAGTCAGGATGAAGAGGGACAGAGAAGAAGGCAGAACAGAGGTCAAGAACAGTAAAATTGGTTGCATTTGGTGGGATCTGCATGAGAATGACAGCTGGATTTGGCTCTACAGGGAATTGGCTCTCTACTACCTTATTAACCCCTCTAAGGTCCTGTACTAGCCTATAACACCTCCCACCACTCTTCTTCACAGGAAAGATGGGACTGTTGGAAATTTCATGCTGGAGCAATGTTTCAATTATGGGATACACCCCTAACTCCACCTCTGGTTTTAAAGAGTAGTGAGAGATTTTTGGAGCCTGTCTTCCCACTTTTAAGCTGATCATTACAGGAGCTACATTTGCCATTAATCCAGTGTCTTGTCCATCTTTGGTCCAAAGGGAACCCGGTATTTGAGATAACATCTCCTTTACCTGTGATGGACTTTGCTCTAGAATGGTAGAATGAAGCATTAACCTTTGTGGAGTGTCCAATATATCCCTTACATTGTGCGCAACTCTCGCTGGGATATCTAAAAATATACCATATGGGGTACAATAAATGACACATCCCATTTTACACAACAAATCCCTTCCCAGTAGGTTAGTAGGAGCCGCTGCTGCCAGGAGAAAGGAATGCCTGGTATGCAATGGCCCTATAGTAACCTCTGCAGATTTGGTTAAAGGATAATGCTGCACTTTACCCGTTACACCCATTGCTGGTACGCAATGGCCCGATAGTAACCTCTGCAGATTTGGTTAAAGGATAATGCTGCACTTTACCCGTTACACCCATTGCTGGTACTGTCTTGCAGGTCACCTGTAAAGTGGATGGAGATTTTAACACTGATGTGGTCGCCCATGTCTACAAGAAAAGTATGTTTAGTACCAGCTACATCAACCGTCATTACAGGTTCTTCCCTAGTACTCCCAGTTAACCTGACTGGCTGTAGACTACAGGTGTGACCTGACCCCTAGAGCTAACTGTCCTGCTTCAATAAAGCATTAACTGCCACTATGTGAGCAGGCGATTGCTGAAAGTTTCCTGCATTCTGGGGGTGTTTTGGAGTTCCCTGTTTAAGTGGTCCCTGTTTCCTTGCTTTACAGTCCCTAATTAAGTGTCCCCTCTGGTTGCAGTTATAACACCTTTGTGGTGGGTATGGTTTGAAAGGTTGTTGTGTGGGTTGGGGAGTGTGGAAAGATAATGGCTGGCGATGTGGATATGGGGGTTGTGGCTGTGTGTGGAATGTGTTCTGAGGCAAGGTATGTTGATATGTGTTTTGTTGCCGAGTGTGATATGTGTGGTATGGCTGTGTAATTTGTGACTGCGCAGGATGATGTGTATTCAGAACTTGTAGCTGCGCAGGTGAGTAGGTGTCTGGTGCCTGTAGATGCATTGTTTCAAGAGCTTGAATGCTAACAGCCATTAGCTTCTCACTCTGTGTTTCATGCTTCCTGAGGATGTTTTTGTCATGTTCAATAGCAGTTTCCCTGAGAGTGTCTACTGTAATTCCCCTCCATCCAGGATGTGAGGTCTGAACCCTGGTGTTTAGATTGTCTTTAAGACCATCCATAATAACTGTGATGACCATTTCCCTGTGGTGTGTGCTAGCTTTTATGTCCTCTATCCCAGTGTACTGGGTAACAGTCTGCAGCGCTCTGGTGAAATAATCTTCTGCAGACTCACTCTCCTTCTGTTTAATTGTAAAAATTTTACTCCAGTTAACTACCACTGTAAAATATACGGCCAATTGGGTGATTATGCGGGTTATGTTGTTCCGATTACTTTTGTCAGTTAAGGGACTATCTCCATCCAATACACACAGAAGACATGCCCGTAATACTACTCTCCAATCTTTGTTGGTTGGCTCATGAGCATTACCTAAATCTTTTATAAATCTCTGACACTTTGCTAACTCTTTTCTAGGGTCAGGGAAATCATTCATTATGGAATGCATGCCTGCCACACCGTTACCTTTGGCCTTGGTACTTGGGGGGGGTTCAGTCTATTACTGCAACGTATAATAGTATTTACACCAGCTTCCGCTACGGCTTCTGCGGGTGGTAGCACTTCTGCTACTACTATTGGTGAGGCCACTTCCTGTACCTGTTGTGGAGGAACATTTAACATCTGAACTGCATGAGAAATGGCTGACATTACAACAGGTTCATCATCTGCTTCATAAACATTTTCCTTATAATAACACAGGAGAGGGTACAATTTATATGTTACATTTTAATCATTTTTGGTATGGCCTGCACTACTAACTGTACTTTTGGCAATGCTACCTTGCTATCACGCACTCCCTTGCAGGGCGCACGCAACGCTATTTTGCATTGCGTGCGCGCTCCCTTGTGTTGTGAACGCGACGCTATTTTGCGCCGCGTGCACACCGCTACACCACATGTTTCTCTCATGCTGCCACAGTTTCAAACAATTGTTATATTCTACTCTTTTCTTCAGAGATTTCACCACACAGATGCTATCTCTAACATTGTTTAATATTTCCACATCAAAACTGCCTATCTTCGGAAAAGGTTTCACACACTTCCTCATCATTCTAACCATTACAGTGCATAGTTGCGTACACTCCATACTTCGTATGTATTATATGCCGTGCCGACCCTGTCAGCCTTCCAAAAGCAGCACATCGTTCACCATTCCCAGCGTTAGCCTGGCACCCATCTGGGAAAACGCTAAGCACTTTTCGCTAGTATGGTGACCGATGGACGAATTTAACAAGATGCTACCACTCACCTTCACGCGCTTTGTACAACCAAATGCTGCCTATACAATATCCTGCCTTCCGGATAGGGAACACACAGTACCCCAAACCAACGGGAACACACAGTACCCCGAACAAAAAAAGAAACAAATCCCTTTTCGAGTACTCTACACTGCTAGCAGTGATTTCCTTCACCACAACTCAGTTCATAATCACGGTCTGCCCCAACCATGTGGTTCAATTGCAATGCCCAAAGAACCTAACTGATCAATGCATTTAGTGATCACACTGAGAGCCCATTTCACCTCTAGGGAACACACAGTACTCCTTTCTGCAGTGCACCTGCTATGTGTACCTTAGGAAACACACAGTACCCCTATTAATAGGGAACACACAGTACCCCTATTAATAGGGAACACACAGTACCCCTATTCTCACCACAAATATACGTCTATCATGCACCTTTTCTGCGCAGCAAAGAAATTAAACTTTTTCTCAGATATGGCAGTATGATTAAGAGACTTAAAACAATGTAATCACGCTGTCAATACAACAATGCAATCTTAAACAATTTGAACATGTGGCAGCAATACCGGAAACACGTATACGCTATTGTAACACACAAAGCACGGACAGACAATATCTCTTGTCCCCAAATTCCTAATCAGCGCCCCTTAAGATCACACAATAAAGGACATGGATTCCACAACACTGAATGGTAGCTGGGTTTCGAACACAGTGCGTTCTTGCCTGCTTATGGCGCCTTCCACCCAGGGGTGTATCTTCCTATTGGGCGAGAATGCCGTTGCCGACTGCCATCATTAATGATCTCTGGTCTCCTGTCTCCTCTTACCAGTGTCCCGCAGTCAGCCGTCATTAGCAAAGGATCCCTGGTGTCCTTTTGTCTCGTCTCCTCTGCTCTGTCCTCCATTGATGGCTAAAGTGTATCAGGCTTCCTATATGTCCCTTCATATCAGAAACATTTAAAATTAGAGAGACTAAATTTTTTTTTTTCTTAATATATCTCTTCCCCCACAATACCCACCATATACCAATCACCACTCACTGATTCCCATATGTGAATCATGCAGGAGAAGAGTGCCATATCAATCACAAGGCTCTATTCGCACGGTAATTTGCATATTTGCAAATTATCTTGCCCACAATGCATCTACTTTGTTATTGATGCCCTCTTTTCCTGTGTTGTTGACATATAGAAATTAATAAACAGTGCATTGCATGTAGTAAGTGTTATAACTGAATAAAATATATAAAAAAATATTTTTATATATATATATATTTTTTTTTTTTTTGTCTCCCTTTTTCTGCAGGCATGTAAATTGAACTACCCCCAGTGTAAGGTTAGTAAAATTATTTTTTCTCAGTTTGAGAAACTTGCCATGATCCTTGTAAGTTGTGGTTACTTCCATGTTGGGGAATAGGACAAGATCCTTATGGACAGATTTTATTCTTATGTGGGTTTTAGTAAAGGACGATTGTGGGCTGTCATCCTAGTGAATTATAAGGTGGAGTTGTTAAAAAGCATAATTCAGCATAGACAGCTGTATTTGAATATATTTTAACTTGTTTACCCATAATGCATTTTGTTTGTTTTTGACGCAGTGTTTTCAATCTTTTCCTGTGATTTTTTGCATAAATGGGTTGCAATAGAGAACTTCTATAAAAGATATATATTTTAAAAGGAGAGAAAAAAAATATTCTCCCTATTTCTACAGGTGTATGAATTAAATTACCCCCAGTGTGTGTTAGTTTTTTTTGTACCAGTAGAAGCAGTCATTGGAGGGGGGCGCCAGTCCCTTGGTTTGCCAGGGGCGCTCGGACCCCTAGATACACCCCTGCTTCCACCCTTTGTTGCGGAATCGAGGTACGTTTGCTATCGCGCGAATCACGGTGGCGTGACATCAACTGCGAGCCCCCATCTATGAATACCGTTAAATTGCTAGAGAGAAACATTCGCTGTCCAGACAATTATTGTGGTTCCAACGCACAAAAGTTCTTATTGCAATAAAAGAAAGTTACACGCTTTCATCTAGCACAATTTGCGCAAAGACAATTAAATACAGAATATACGATACAGCCCAATACATACGCATGTGCACTGGTCCCAGCATACAGTCATCAGTCCAGAAGCCTGTGGTCATCCAAAGAGAATGGCTGTATACTAGAACCAGTATGCAAGCTATATACCCGGGTACCGGACTGTAGATAGACAGTAATTAGACAATGTCTAGATCGACCCCAGTTGTTAGACAGTCAATAGATCGACAGGTACAAAAGGTCGACACACTAAAGGTCGACATGTAAGAAGGTCGACAGGTACAAATGGTCGACAGGGTCAAAAGGTCGACATGAAAATGGTCGACACAAAAATGATCTACATTTTTTTAGGGTTAGGCACTTAAGATGAGCCAGTGTCCAACGTCATTCCCTACCAACCAACGTCATTCCCTACCATCCAAGTGGGCATGGAGGGGGAATAAATCCATGTAGCGAGCGAAGCGAGCCACCGTTCCTGCAACGTGGCGAGCGAAGCGAGCCCGCAAGGGGCCGAATGGTATTTCTGCAAAAAAAATTAAAAAAATGTGTCGACCTTTTCCGCGTCAACCGTTTCCATGGCGACCTTTTGACCCTGTCGACCATTTGTACCTGTCGACCATTGTATCTGTCGACCTTAAGCGTGTCGACCTTTTGTCCCTGTCGACCTTTTGTCCCTGTCGATCTATTGACTGTCTAACAACTGGGGTAGATCTAGACATTGTGTAACTAATTTTTTGTCTATCTCTTATACCACACCCATGTACCCTCCCAGAGCAAAGAAACTAGTTAACGGGTTTCCATTGGGTCTTGCTCGTGGACATTCTGATACGATGCAGGTCATTGGACAGTTCATATAGCATCACTAGGGGTATGTCCCAGTTCCTCAGATGTTTCTTTGTGTGGTTTTCCCGCCGAAGAACTGGTTTAAACTAGGGATGTGCAGGCTCGCACATTCCTGGACTTTTGTCCAGGAATGATGATGTTTGTCCATGCAAGATGACGTTTTGCCTCTTTCTGAGTCCCGTTTTTTGGAGGGAATTATCCGAACTCGGCGTGCAAACTCTAACCTATCCGAGCCTGCACATCCCTAGTTTAAACTAGTAAAAAACACTTCATACAGTTTCACATTCTAACCACTAATTTCATATAGTTCATATCTTGCGAATGCATGATGCGATTTCCTTGCGGGTCGAACCGGAAATCTACAAATAAACTGGTTTAGAATGGTACCAAACATGATATATCTACTAGCTTATACCTTAAATATCGTATACCTTACATTTCACAACATAAATATTTGCTAATAAAACCTCAAATATTTAGCTTTTAATGTAGGGGAACTTTTTTATAAGTTTTGGTATGTGTAAGTGTGAGAATATTGCGTATAGTCGCTAATATGCGTGGTGCGTTTATGTGTAGAGTTCTTTGATAAACAGCGCAGTTGTGCGTCTTGTATATTTTATGTTTTATTTAATGTGCGTATGGGGTATGGTAGGACTTTTAACAATATTCGGTAGCAATGCAGACGCATGACGCTAATAATCGCATATTAGCATTGCACACAATAGTTTCATGCTGACGACGCAAGATGGCGTTGTCAGGGGCAAAACAAGATGGCGTCGCCCGATATTGATTTAAGATCTGGTCTCAGCCAATCATCTGGCTTCGACAAGGCAATCCAACAATGAAACAGTGTCCTCATCAGTGGATCCTCAAGTAAAGAAATTTCTAGTGCCTGTGGTGTTTAAAAAAAAAAAAAGAAGAAATATGAGCATGGTCTCACCGCAATGTGAATGGTATCACCGCAATATGAATGGTATATGTCCGTGGTGTCTCGGTAATGCTGCTGTTTCAATGAGATCCCGGCCACTCAGTGCTCTCTCGTATCCCGGCATGTCGGGGCAGTGTCTACGCACCTGCCCAAGCACACCCACTCTCTGTCCTGCCTGCCCATGCAGCTCTCATGCACAAATATACATATATATATACTTTTAACACAATTATATTGATAGGGTCCCCGACAAGGTTGCCCCAGGGCCCCCACAAACCTTAATCCGGCCCTGTAGGTAGAGCAGTCGTGGACACTTGCAGGTTGTAGACAAAGGTTTTCAGCAGTAAGCAAATAGTGAACTGTGCTCAAAGGAATTTTCCTTTTGTAAGCTGCAGTAGCTGGAGTTTAACAGAGGCTCTGAAGTGCCAATGCTTGTCACAGCAGTGCCCCGCAGCTGATATACCTGAACAGACTTTTGCAGACAGTGGGAGCTGGATCTCGGTAGTGCAGTGGCTGATCAATCTGTATCCTTCAAAATGTTTTGCCGCATCCAAAACAACTTTATCAAGAAGCAGCTGTTCTAATATTGATTCCTACCTATCTATATGCTCTAAATGTCGCTATTTAGCGTTATAAGTCGCACAAGAAATAATTGCTTTCCAGACTTTGATTGTGGTTCCAAAGCACAAAAAAGATATTATTCACCTAAAAGCAGATAGTTACACGCTGTGATCTAAATACAATTAGCGCAAACAAATTATACAATCACAAGGTACAGTCGATACATACGCAGGCGCTCTGGATCCAGTTTCCGGCATCAAAGGGTGAAGCCTCCGTCAGAAGAAAGAACAAGCAGACTAACTACTGGAAATAAAGCGTCCATATATGTACCCTTACAGAGATAGGCAATACAATAGAACAAGTTGGCATAATCCCATTGGTTCTTCTTCCACAATACAGTTCATAGGTCAGTTTGTATGATCACAGTCCAGCCGCCAACAGCTCCATTTTCCCGCTGAAGTACAAGTCTAAACTAGCCAATTACATTATATTTACAGAGAACATTTCAATGCCTATCTCTCCATGATCCCTAATTTGCAGACGCTTGTTGCGATTTCCTCACTGATGGAACCGGAAGTCTGCAAATAAACAGTGGTTTAGCATAGCACCAAACACGGTCTGTTTATCATGTACTAAACCTGAGATCTTAAATATAGTCGCTTTATTACAATAAATAAAACCTTGAATATAAACCTTATTGCTAGGGAACCTTTTTATTTAAGTGCAGTGTGTAAAAGATGCTAGTTAGCGTTGTGCGACTACGTGTTTGTGGAGTACACCATGGTACGTGTTTTGCAGGGTTGGTCAGATTATATGTTTTAGTAAATGTATGTATTTATATAATGAGGACTTTTAACATTGTTCTATTGCCTGGGAATCGCACGACGCTAAATAATAGCATCGCCGTATGTACTTATAATGTGTGAGATTCGCTAAAATAGCGCTGTGCGTCCATTCGCAAAATGGCATCTTGTTGCCATTCGCAAAATGGCGTCGTGCAGATTTTCATTTAAACAGATCCTGTCTAAGCCAATTATTCGGCTTCGAAACTAACCATACAGACTTTTCGCATTCTGATAATAGAAGGTCTTAATACAGGTTATATAATTCAGCAAGCTGCGCCATTTCAGCCACACCATAAAATCCAAGACCTTCTGTATTGAGGTGTCTCATATCTAAAACACTTAGGTAATTAAGTGTTGAAGTATTCTGCATCCTCTCTATAATGTTTTCAACTAATAACCATGAAACATCTAGTATGTTCCTCAAAAGTACAGTTTGGCGTAGATATCGGAGGCTCAATCCCTATTTTTCTAGCTTTATGTTCGAGGTTTCTGCAAAACTGAGCCTCCAGGCTTACGTTTGAAATGCAGTAAGTGTAGCGGAAATATTGTATGGTAGATAGATCAGTAACTTACCTTTGAAAAATTAAAATGAGTTTTGAAAGTAGGTTCAGGATATCACAAAGGAAATAATTGAAGGATTTAAAAACTTTTCAGATATTTCAAAAGTCCATCTGCATTCGTGCCACTCAAACCTGTTACAGTCTTTGACTGTTCACTTACAAACAGCCTTTTCTAAATAATAATGGATTGATAATTCTTATTGAATTAATTACATTTTCATGTGATAGCTATCTTGTGTGGCTAGCCTTTTTTTGTTTCCTTGCATTTACTGTACTAAATACTTTTTGTACTTCTGCTAAACTATTGCTTCTAAGAGAACTATATGTATTATATATCTAAATATTTGTTAATACTTTGTCCATTTTAACAAAGGGTTCCAAAGAGTGCTAAACGGTGGTTGTGACAATGGAATTAAAAAATGTTTGGTCTTTATTTTTACCGCTGCATCATCACGTTTACCAACCAATAAACTGGGGCAGTCACCTACGAATACAACTTTTCATATCATATCAACTTTTTTATATCCCCGCACATTCTTCTACAGTCTGTGAAAGAGCGTTGAAAATAGTTTCAGATTTTTTTACCTGGAATTTTAATATCATTAATGAAGGACACTGTAATTTCTCCTTCTTAGATATATTTTTCTGCAGTTGCCAAATGCTATTGCTAACATATGCCGTTTCATCATCATTATTGAATAAGATGCACTCTTGTGTATAGACCACATCACATTCATCATTATTTAATAAGATGCACTCTTGTGTATAGACCACATCACAGTCCCTCGCTGTGCACAGGCCATTGAGTTTACAATTGTTTGGTAGTTTGTGATGTTGAATTAGAAATTCCAGTAATTTCATAGCATATTCCACAGCTTTACATCCTTCAGAATCTTGTCTATAATTTTCTGGTATGTGAACTACTGCATTAAAAGAGAACATTTTAATTTGCATTTGGACCTTATGCATTTCAGAAACAGAATTCTCAGTGATTTTGGCAAGCCTAGGAGTGTATCCACTAGCAGATAGTGGAACCACAGTACGATTACAACATTGTAATCGTACAGTTGTTCCTCTTCCCCTGCAGTGCCGACACTGAAGGATTTGTCGTTCAGTGTAGGCACCCTCCCTCATCCCTGAACATGGTCAAACTGTCGTTATCGGCAGATTGTCCAGCATGTTTAGGCGATGATTGATGTCAGAAAGAGGGAGTACGCATCGTTGGTTGTTTCTGACATTTTCATGCCCGATTTGTGCATTATTAATGAGCGATTAAACGATAACCTTATCGTTCAATCGCTCATTTTGATCGGCAAGTGGATACCTGCCTTTACTGTGCACATTCTTTCCTGCAACCACAGAGATTTATCGTATTTCATGTTGTTGTTTTTTTACCATCAAGACATGGCAATTTTGGTTTCAGTTCTATTTGAATACCAATTTTGTTTGTTTGTTTTTTCTTTAAGGAGCACTGTCCCCAAGGTCATGTACAAGACATCCGGAAAGTATTCACAATGCTTCACTTTTTCCACATTTTGTTATGTTACAGCCTTATTCCAAAATGGAATAAATTCATTTTTGTCCTCAAAATTCTACACACAATACCATTTAGGAATAAGGTTGTAACATAACAAAATGTGGAAAAGGTGAAGCGTTGTGAACATGCACTGTATGTTCACTAGAAGAGTACCTTTCTTCTGATATGTCTTCCAAAATTGTAATGGGTGACAACTAATCTTCTAAATGCTGCTCACAGTTGCCCAATAAACCTGTGGAATGACATGATACATCTAACGGGTATTCAATATGGGAGCAATAAGTCAGTTTCTGCGAGGTTAACGCAGAATTGACGTCATTTTCGGCGATGTGAGTTTTACACTGTATTCAAATACGAGTTTACGCAAAACAAAAATGCGTAAACTTTTCGGCGCTATGACTTTTTGGCGGCCGATACGTCTCCTATTGAAGTTAATTGTTTAACGCCGTTTCCGTATTCAATATGAAAAATGCGTAAAAGTATCGGAGTTTTGAAGTGACTTATCGCCGTTTTTTTTCATCAATCGGAGGGTGGTGAAAAAATCTAAAAAAAATTTGGGGATGATTTTCACCTGTGGTATTAAGGTGGTAGAGGGATTTCAGTAATGGGTGTATTTTTTTTTTTTTTTTCAAAACGAGCTTTTGGGACTCTTAAATCAGCGTTTTTAATATTACCTCAGCACACTTCCTGGTTTTACCTCAGGAGTATTTCCTGTCACTGACAGGAAGTCAATCACTCCTGGGTAGGGACATTCAGGGAGAAGCAGCATCTGTGCAGTCAGCTGTATCAACTTTGCGTTTTCCAACACTTTTGAGGTATTTTACTTACGAAAAGTAAATTTTTTTACACCAACTACAAAGATGGAGCAGTAGAGTGACACCATCTGGATGCTCATTGTCCGTGCATCAGTGGGGTCTCGTCTGGCCATGGACGAAGGTGGTGATCAGGAGGCAGCTCTATCGAGTCAATTCCACGCCCGCGTCAGTTTCGCACTAGACGTGAGCTGGACGGTCTCCCTGAGGTAGAAGTGATAAGGATTTATCGCTTATCTAGCTCGTTAATCTATGCACTGTATGATCAAATGGAGCCGGACCTGCAACCACGGAAGCGCTCAAACAAGGCAGTCAGTGGCATGTCCAAGCTCCTGGCTGCCTTGCATTTTTTTGCGTCAGGCACTTTCCAGCCGACCCTGTCCCAAGTTGCCGGTTTTTCCCAACCAACATATTCGCGTATTTTAACGCAGGTCCTCAAGGCATTCCTCAAATTGATGACCCAGTACATTAAATTTCCTGATCATGATAGTGAATGGAGGGAGACCAAATATTTTATTTTTTTTTCAAATTGCTCAGTTCCCCAACATTCTGGGCGCGATAGACTGCACCCATGTGGCTGTCCAACCACGCAGACATTCGGAGGAATGTTTTCGAAACCGAAAACATTTCCATTTCCTCAATGTCCAAATGGTATGCGATGCCAACTTAAGAATAACCGATCTTTTGGTGGGCTTTCCTGGGTCGGCCCACGACTCCTTCGTCTTAAGCCAGTCGTCATTAGCTCGGGACTTTGAGAGCGGCAAATTCCAGAACGGCTGGCTGTTGGGTGAGTAGCATTTATTTAGTTTTTAATGAACAATGTGTTAAACATTGTCTGGGAATGATTTAAAAACTTACGTGATTGATTTGGATCCAAATAATTGTTGGTAAAAGATTTATATTTATTTTGTGATATTTTTCAAAACATGTTTTGCCATTAATTACTCTTTATCGTATTTTTTTTAATTTTTTTGTTTTGTTAGGTGATGCGGGTTACCCCAATAAAAGCTGGTTGTTGACCCCATTATCCAATCCCCAAAGTGATGCTGAGAAAAGGTATCAGGCAGCACACATAGCATCGAGGGGTGTAATAGAAAGGACCTTCGGTGTACTTAAACGCCGCTTTCGGTGCTTAGACCGTAGTGGCGGTGTGTTGCTTTATTCACCGGAAAATGTTTGCAGCATTGTTAATGCATGTTGCATATTACATAATATTTGTGTTGCAAACCGTTTTCCGGTGCATATTGATCCTGAGGTTTGCCAGGATGCTGACCTTTCCTCAGCACCGCCGGAAGGTATGGACGACGGAGTCTTTTCGCGTCAAGGCCTCATCGAGGATTATTTTGATTGTAAGTATGAATTTATTGTTTAAATAAGTCTATATTCCAAAAAGGGATTAATTTCAAAAACTAATAATGTTGTTTATATTATGTTTTGCTTGCTGTTTAGCTTGATGGTCCTTTGGGTTTTTTTCGTTTCGATTTGTTGCCGCTCTATTTTTTTTTTTCATGTTGAAGAGTTGTTTTTTTTTCCGGCAGTTGTGGAAGTTCTGTTTTTTTAAGGTACGTTTAGATGTAGAAAAACTTACAAAATATAAAATGTAATGTAAAATGTCTTGTATTGTACATTTTATATTTTTTCTAGTTCTGGTCCTGTTTGAAATTATTATTTTGGGATGGTTGGTTGATGTCTTTGTGCGATTGGAGAAAGTATCCAGAGGCCGCTACAGTCCCCCAAGCAACCTTATCCACTCGGCTTCCATGAGTACTTGTGAATGTCTACAAAATGTGGGTCTCTATGTTGCACGTTTGTTTCCATGGGTCGTTGCTAAGAAGAACCAAGACGCAGCACTTAGAACATGGTGAGTTGAAATGTTTTTTTTTTTTATATATATATTTTTTTACTTGGTGCAAATGTAAAATTGTTGGCTAATAAAGTTTTCCTGCCTTTTTATTTTGCGGATTTGTTTTCCCCTGCTACTCCTATGTTCCATCTATTTCAGTTTAACGTGCTGTCGTTCAACGACCTACCCATGGACAGTGCATTTCACCTGAGTCCAACAATACCCTGCCTGGCTTAAAGTGCAATCGGAGAAAGTATCCTAAGGCCTCATGCAGTCCCCCAACCGAACCTTATCCACTCCGCCTCCGTGACATCCTCTTGTCTGACCATCCCAAATGAAGGACTTCAGCCTGCACGGTTGTTTCCAAGGCTCGGTGCTAAGTAGAACAAAGACGCAGCACTTTCAACATGGTGAGTTGCAGTCTTTTTTTATTTGGTGTTGTTTTTCAGTTTACGGAAAAGTTAATTATTATTTTTTTTTAAATATATCAGCCTTTGTTATGTTGCATTTTTTTTTCCCTGCTACTCCTATGTTTATCTATTTCAGTTCATCATGGTATCGTTCGACGACCTACCCATGGAGAGTGCATGGCACCTGAGTCCAACAATACCCTGCCCGGCTTGAAGTGCAATCGGAGAAAGTATCCTGAGGCCTCATGCAGTCCCCCAACCGAACCTTATCCACTCCGCCTCCGTGACATCCTCTTGTCTGACCATCCCAAATGAAGGACTTCAGCCTGCACGGTTGTTTCCAAGGCTCGGTGCTAAGTAGAACAAAGACGCAGCACTTTCAACACTGTGAGTTGCAGTCTTTTTTTATTTGGTGTTGTTTTTCAGTTTACGGAAAAGTTAATTATTATTTTTTTTTAAATATATCAGCCTTTGTTATGTTGCATTTTTTTTTTCCCTGCTACTCCTATGTTTATCTATTTCAGTTCATCATGGTATCGTTCGACGACCTACCCATGGAGAGTGCATGGCACCTGAGTCCAACAATACCCTGCCTGGCTTGAAGTGCAATCGGAGAAAGTATCCTGAGGCCTCATGCAGTCCCCCAACCGAACCTTATCCACTCCGCCTCCGTGACATCCTCTTGTCTGACCATCCCAAATGAAGGACTTCAGCCTGCACGGTTGTTTCCAAGGCTCGGTGCTAAGTAGAACAAAGACGCAGCACTTTCAACACGGTGAGTTACAGTCTTTTTTTATTTGGTGTTGTTTTTCAGTTTACGGAAAAGTTAATTATTTTTTTTTTTTTAAATATATCAGCCTTTGTTATGTTGCGTTTTGTTTTTCCCTGCTACTCCTATGTTTATCTATTTCAGTTCATCATGGAATCGTTTGACGACCTACCCATGAAGAGTGCATGGCACCTGAGTCCAACAATGCCCTGCCTGCCTTGAAGTGCGTTCGGAGAAAGTAACCATGAGGCCTCTGCAGTCCCCCAAGCTAACCTTATCCACTCCGCCTCCGTGACATTCTCTTGTCTGACCATCCCAAATGAAGGACTTCAGCCTGCACGGTTGTTTCCAAGGCTCGGTGCTAAGTAGAACAAAGACGCAGCAGTCTTATGCAGGTATGCTATAGTGTCCAATAGGTTTGATGGCTGATGTTGTAAATAAATTTCTGTTATGTTTTATTGTATTTTTTTTTAATCATTGCCCTTTATCTTTTACATATTCCAATGTATTCCAGAAAACACCACCTCCTTTGAAAACCCACCCTTGTGAAAGTCACACTCAGGACTTTTGAAGAATCTCATGGCAGGCAATGGTGCGTTTGGTGAATGTATGTTTAAGCCGGTGCAGTTTGAAAATCCACTTTACTAAATCTGATACCGTAAGTATTTATTGCTACGCCAATCATATCAGAGCTTGCACCCTGCTTCTATGTTTCCTGGCTCGATGCTAATAGGACGTAAGTCGCTGCAGACTAATGTTGGGGAGCTGAAGTCAGATAGAGTCATTGAGTTGTTGGATTTTAGTAAATGTCCAATTTTAAACTCTAATTTGATGTATGTGTTTTTTTGTTTCTTATGGTGGAGTTTTGCCTGATGTCCTATGGGATTATTTTCCTAAATGCTTGCTGTTTACGTGGCCATCACCCTTTGGTCAAAGAAAGTTATTGGATTACTTGAATTATAAATTTGCCTTATTCGAATATTGCCAGTAAGTATTCACATTTTTGTGTAGTACCGTAAAAATATCTATGCCACATTGCTTCTATGATGAATTCTCCTCTCAGTATGTAAATGAGGACCTTCAATATTGGTATGTTATTTTTAATATTGGGTTAAATTGTAGGTATTGTAGACTATTATTACAGTGTTAATAATTTTTTTGTTTTTTCATTTTTTCACTCAGAATGGAACAAATACCTTGTGAACATATTGACCATCAATTTACAACTTTCAAGAACAAATCCATGTCATGTGTCATCCTCAAGGAAGAGACACTGCCTGGTTGTGACTTTTGGAAAATAGGATTTCTTAGATGCAACTAAAGGTATTTTTGTTAATTTTTTTTGGCTAAACTTTTGTGTTTACATAGTGCACGCCGCAATATAGCTGTCATTGGGGATTTTTTGTTGGAGAAATTTTAATTTTTCTTTTTTTTTCTTTTTTCCTAGACCACCTTAAACAACTGTATTAGAAGAATTGGATGAAGACACAACTGTACTGGCGTTATTTTAAAAAATATTAAAACTTTTTCTCTTCCAAAAATCAAACAATTGTTTGGAAATTTATATACGAAACTACAAGATATGCTTAATTTTCACTGTTTGTACCTTATGATACAATAAACCTTCAAGATTGTTTTTGAAAAATTTGTTTGTCTTTTAATATTTGAAAAAACATCTGTAGGGATGACATTTATATATAAATATTACTTAAAGGTCGAATAGCTGCTAAAATGGAATGTTTTAGCATTTATCTACGTGTTTTTAACCATTATGTTTCGCAGTAGAATTCCTTCAACAATGTTTAAAGGCAGCAGTAGCGGGTGCCACTTTAATGAACACAACTCACGGTGTGCCGATGTGGTTTTTCATTAACCAATTGAGTCAGTGGTCAAAGTGGGAATTATGAAGTGGGGGTATGGAGGTAGTCTACATGTGCGCCGGGAAGGCATACGCCAAAAATGTTTTTGGCTGTTTTGTGGAGAGTGGCTACTCAAAATGGGGGTGTCAACATCCTTCTCTTACCTTTTGCACCCATAGTAAAATAAAACGACCACAAATAAAACAAACGGAGTGAATTCAATTGTTCGGGGTGGCGTCTATGCTAATGGTTGTCGGATGGAGCAATTCAATTGCTGCTCTTTCGGGCTCCCATTAGCTCTCGAAGACACATTTGTCAACGTAGTAGCCTGACGTAGCGCGAAGGAAAGTGTGAAGGTTTTTTTAGCAAAATGGTAGTTTGGGTGTAGAAACAATTACTTTAAAAAAGTTTAGTCGTGCATATTTTGCTTTTGTGTGCTTCAAAAATAATGGGGCACAAAAATTTAGAATTGCTCTCTTCGTTGCCTGGTACTTTACACACCCTGAAGAAGTGAATTTCCCCCTACAGACTTTGCCTATAATAAATGTACACTTTGGCACTGATAGGAAAATATACAAATACATACGCCACCACTGATGGATAGGAAAATGTAGTGGGGTAGACAGAGGTAATAAGGCACACAGGAGTCATGGGATACACAGGGGTGGCGAGGGACTCAGAGGAGGCCTGGGACATGGGTGGCAGGGTACACAAGGGATGGTAGGGTACACTCTACAGAAGTGTGTATTGTGGTATTAGCCAGCAGTTAATCTGATACAGACCTATGGAGGAGACTGCTTTGATTGAGGCCTGTAATGGTGTGGAGTGGAGAGATAACCATCCGGAAGATTGTGCAGGACTTACAGGGCAGCAGGGAGCAGTGCAGGTGACAGTGGGTGGCAGCAAATACTATACTTAGATGCCGCTGCATCAGGAATAACTCCAGGGCTCATCCATCCGCACCAACAGTCTAAACGGTGGACCTTTATTGACCAGCTTTCATTCTCAGCATTGGTGCAAAGGCAACACAGGCGGCACTCTGGAGGGATTTGCTGTGTGGTTCAGTGAGGCACAGCCGTCCGGCAGGGGAAGATGTGCAAACAGGTCGCCCACGGAACACTGCATGATACACACAGACAAAGGCCAGCAGCAGTATGCTACAGTCCCCGCAACATGGATAACAGTTTTTGAATATCGGCAAAGGTAGCCATATCCAGACTGTGCCGCAGTGTCCACTAACATGCTGTCAGGGTGGCGGGTGGTACGGCAGGGATCCGGAGCATGCCTGAGTGAAACAGAGTGTCACTCTGCACTCAGGGCAGGCCTCGACACTCAGCTGTGCAATAGTGACGTGACAAAATAAAATAAAAA
This sequence comes from Taudactylus pleione, assembly GCA_031769625.1. Lineage (NCBI taxonomy): Eukaryota > Metazoa > Chordata > Amphibia > Anura > Myobatrachidae > Taudactylus > Taudactylus pleione. The sequence goes on along the minus strand of JAUIMM010000461.1, from coordinate 454,462 downwards.
AATGCTGGAAGTGGCGGTATGTTGATCCGTTGCATACCGGCACACTTTAGGCACTGATTTGAGTGGCACCCGCTCTTGCTGCTTCTGTATTGATTGTATAATGGGAAGTCAGCTCCAATTACTAATATATAGGTGTTAGTGGCAAGTATTTACAGTAATATATATATACACACACACAGATATACATATATATATCTGTATCTATCACAGGTTAATAGCAAGCATGCTCAGGATATTAACATTATTTTTAAATCGAAATGTACACTTTACCCAATTTTTAAATACCAATTTTGGGTATATTACAAAACTGATATTGGGTCTGTGCATATATGTGTATATATATCTATCTATATATATAGCAAATGAAGGAGGCGGCACTAGAAGAATATCCATGTTTAATCGAATACGAAAAAAAAATAGTTTGCACTTACTTTATTTGTTAAAGACAATTATTTAGAATAATAATGAAAAAATGTATAATAACCATAATGATTTTTAAAAAAACATGTCCAAAAATTATTAAAAAAAAAAAATGGTTATAAATTTAACAAAATTGTACAAATACATACATTTTACCCCAAAAACATCTTACCCAATGGTTCCAAAGAGTCGTGCACACCTATGCCCAAATCTTCTTGCTGTTGTTCACGATCTTCCAGGGTATCTTCCAATCTAGGTCCTCTTGAATTTTCTTCCAAAGTTGACTCTTCTAATTTAAAGTAAGGTTACAATTAAACATAACTAGGGGTTGTAAGGGTATATAATAAAATACAGATATGCATTCTACACAAATCAGTATTAAAAATATGATTTACGATTAACTTTGCAGGATCCTCCATGGAGACCTTAAACCTGGAGCAAATCAAATTTTAAAATATTAATTATACATTTGCTCATGCATAAAAAAAACAAAGAATAATAACATAATTTATAAAGCTAAACAAACAACTCACTATTAGTAAGTAATCAACTTTTATTGTGATAATGTTAAAATGTTACCCTCAATCCTTTTGACAGTTTGGGGTCTTTGCTCCACTGTTTGTCTGATGTTGATGTCTGTTCTTTCCTCTTCTGGTCCTCTGATCCTGCCGGTCTTGTCTGCTGAGGTGCGCCGAATCTTCTTTGGTGGTTTTTGACCTGTAGTTTAGTGTAAAAATGAACATTAGAACCCAAAACTTTTTCATTTACAAAAAACATTTAAAAAAAAAAACAACAACAAACAATAATTATTTCAACTGTGGTCCCTCTGGGCACATCTGGACCAATCATACTTGTCCTCTGAACTGTGGGTCCTGCTCCTGTGTCTTCTGTTCTAACTTCTGCGTTCTCTTGACTTCTTTGAGGTCTTGTTTCTGTTTTTGTTGGAGTATAAATAATCTTCAAAATAATATAAATGTATGCTGTCATTCATTAAAAATATTAACAGGGAAATTACCGTCCACACGAGGAGTCGCGCAGTTACGGCTATCTATTAAGCTTCCAACTCCAGAAACCATTATCGGATTCATCTGTTTCCGGATTTCTTCTTCCCATGGCAGCCAATGCATGTTGAGCTCTGGTCCACCGCCGGTTCCTCTCTGGTGCTGTCTCAGTTTCTTCATCTTCTCCTTTGTTTGGCGTTTGCAGTCTACATATCTATAAATTTAAATAAAAAAAGGTTGTAAAACATTTTTGTCCTAAAAATGTAACCATCAAAACAGTGTCCCATGCATCAACCAAATATGATTACTTTTAAACAAAAATGTTTACATTGTTAAGAAAATTAATAGACAAAATTCATTCAAATCAGAGAAAGACCAGGGTTGTGTGTACATCACATGTTGTCAAATGCTACAATCAGAGAATCAATTCCAAATAAATAAACATTTAATTTTACCTCTTCTTGCACACGCCTCCATCACGTGTACGGCCGGATGTTGCTGTTACCTTGGAGGCAATCTCATCCCAGATGGTTCGCTGGGCTCGGTCGCCGAAGATCTTCGCGTAGTTACGGTGCACACCTTCAACAAGGGTGTTATTTTCCGCCTCACTGAATCGGACTTTTCTTCTTTTGACGCTTTTTTCTCCAGTCTTCCTTGTCTCTTGTGTCCGGCGCTAAAAAGAAAAAAACAAGATTAAAATTGTGGTGATGTACATGTTCTCTTAATACAATTAAACAAGTAATTTTTTGTTAATAAAATAAACATGCATTTACTTTGTGATACGTGAAAAATTACGTTATCTGAAACTGAGATGTCAAAAAGTATCCTTACAAAGTAACATTACCCTACTTTTAATAAAGTAGTATATCATTAAAAAAAATAAAAAAAAAATTGCACATGTTTTGGGTTTAACACTGTAATCAATTTCAAAGGCTTTTCACTGGTTTAAAAAGTATTGGAAAATAAACGGAGATAACTTAGCAACACTGAATATGTGGGGGAACAAAGTGCAGATTTGGTGTTTAGGGGTACAGGATTACATAAAAAAAGCATGCACTCCAGGAAAGATCATTTTTAAAAAAGGACTATCCAAAAAAAACAAATAGGGACACCCCAAAATTTATTTGCAACTTTCGTTTTTTACAAAAAATACAAGGAAAAAACTGTTTAAAAATAAGATATTAGGCTCAGGGATATTCAACACATATGCGGCAGCTGTATTCTAAAATAGATTAATAGCGGCAGGTGTACAGTTGCAGTTTTTTTTCAAATATTACCTTAGGAACATAAAAATATGCTATTAACCATTTTCTGGTACCCCAAATTTGAGGGGAGAACTTTAATATAAAAAAAAAAACAACCAAAGTGCTCTTTTGCATCACATTTTCAAAGTTGGGATTCAAAACACATGCCACAGCTTTTTACAAACCCAGACTTTCATTTGCAGGCTAAAAACGGGGGTATCCATAGTGAACCCCAAATTTTCTACAACTTTAGGGTTGGTGGCACAATTTTTAAAAAGAATATATCATAATGTCATGCGATTCTCAGTTCACAGGCTCCCGTTTCTGTAGGTTTCATATCGAAAACGGGGATAAGCGGTGGCGCACCTTTTTTTTGGTTATCCTAGGTCAAAGCTCCAATATGAATCGTAAACTTCAAAAGCAAAGATTACGTTTGAGATTGATTACCGTAGGGTTATTCATTATGAAAAGGAAACTTTGCTATTGAAGTTTCCTTTTCATAATGAATAACCCTACGGTATTCAATCTGAAACGTAAACTTTGCTCTTGAAGTTTACGATTTATATTGGAGCTTTGACCTAGGATAACAAGAAAAAAGGTGCGCCACCGCTTATCCCCATATTCCATATGAAACCTACAAAGATGGGCGCCTGCAAAGTTGATTTTGCATTACAGTATGATATTTTATTTAAAAACATTGTATCACCAACCCTAAAGCTGTAGAAACATGGGCGATTCTGCATGGATTCCCCTGTTTTTAGCCTGCAAATGAAAATCTAGAATTGAAAAAAGCTGTGGCAGGTGTTTTAAATCCCAACTATAAAAAAGTGATACAAAACAGCATTTAGGTTATATATTTTTTCCGTTTGGAGTGCTCCCATCACATTTGGGGTACCAGAAAATGGTTACTAGCAAAATTTTATGTCTTTAAGGTACTTTTTTTTAAAAATCCAGCAACTATACACCTGCCACTATTAATCGATTCTAGAATACACCTGCCACATATTTGCAGATTAGCCCTGAACCAATTTACAAATTTTAAAACATTTTTTTCCTGGTTATTTTTGTTTTTGGTCAAAGGGGAAAACAATTTTTGTGGTATCATTATTTTGCAATATTTGATTTTTAATTGACACAGTTCTATTTAAAATGTAATTTCCCAGGGGTACAGGCTATTTGTTTTTAACGCCTGCACCCCTAAACGGCACTTTTTTTAACAAAATATTCAGTGAAAAGTTATCCCCGGTTTTTTACAAAGACTTTTTTAACCTGTGAAAAGTGACATAGAAAACAGTGGAAAAGTCAAATCTGCAATTATGTCGCCATAGGTGCAATATTACCGGGATCAAAAAAAGTTAAGGTTCCATATGGAATTAATCATTGAACAAAAACTCCCTTTTTGCTTTAAGGCACCAATGAAGTAAATTTCCCTGGTTTTAGTTTTACACTGTATTCAAAATAAACAACTTTTTGCAGATTCATTTAAAGTCTAGAAAAAAAAAAAAAGAAAACTTCTCACCACTGAATATTTGGGTAAAATAGTGCAGATTTGGCGATTAGGGGTGCAGGCTAAAATAAGATTGCCTGCACCCCTGGGATTGACATTGTAAAAATAATTGTGTCCAAAAAAAAAAAATTGTAACAGCATTAAATAAAAAAAAACACCATTGAGGTGAACCAAAAATAAAAAATTTAAAATAGGGCAATCCGTTCAGGGCTATTCTGCAAGTATGCAGCAGGTGTATTGTAGAAAAGGTTATTTGCACAAGGTGCATAGATGCAAAATTATTAATAAAGGACTTTAGGGACATAACAATATGCTAGTACCCATTTTCATGTACCCCAAAATTTGATGGGAGCAGTTACAAAAAGGGGGAAAAAAAATACAGAGTGGTCTTCCACAACACTTCATCAATGTCAGGGGCAAAAAATGTACCTGCTGCGGTTAATTAAATCCCCACCTTTCATTTGCAGGCTTAAATGGGGGTAATAGTTATCAACCATGTTATTACAACTGTAGAGGGGACCTACCATTTTGACAAGGAAAAAATTTGAACTTATCAAACAAATCCCAAAACGCACCTTCCCCTTTCCCTAGATTTTGTAATCTGAATACTGGGATACAGCGGGCGCACGCCAGATACTTTATCCCAGAAAAAACAAACAAAATGGAACGTAAACTTCGACAGCCAAGTTTACGTTTCATTTTGAATACCCATGTGTGTAAAAACAAAAATTACCTCCAAAGGCTGATCTCCACGGTCCTGTGATGTCGTTGTCCCCACCGTACCACTCTCCCTCTGTCTTGACCCATCTTCCTGTGACGCCTGCCACTCGTCACCGGTGTCCGGAGTCTGTTCAGAGGATGAGGACGAGAGGGGTACTCCGCCTCTCTTCTCCCTTGACATTTCTTCTTTTTGGTACCTGAAATGACAAACAATTATTAATTTTTTTTTAGTGGTCAAGGATATTATATTCAAATACATTTGTAACTGTTGCTCTCTGCCTAACGCTTAAAAAAAACTAAAAATAAAACTAGAAGGGTGTACACTGAAATTTGAAAAATAAGTCAGCAAACTATGGACAGACATGTAAGAATGTAAAAAATAGAGGCTAAAAATAAAAATACACCCCTCCAATTTTTTCAATGGTATCAAATGTTATCATGTACAGTTAAGTTAGGGTAAAAATTTTTATTTGTGGTTGTAAATGTGGGCTGCCATTCATGTACTTACTGCGGTTTGTTACCGTCAGGGCTGTAGCTAGGGTAGTGCGGCCGGTGCCATGGGACAGCGCACCACAGGTAATGGGGTGCTGTTTGTGCCTGTTAAATTTCTGATTATTATCATTCTCTGTTATAGCTTCCGCTTGTTTAATCTTCTGCATTTCCTGGCCTCCCATATCTCTTCCTTGACCCTTCCCCATGAGGCCATTTTCCTTTGTACTTTGTGCATTATGGCCCTTTAAAAATTGGGGGGTGCGTCTATTTTTTTATCTGGCACAGGTTACCAAAATGTAGAAGTATGGCTGTGTTTAACGTGGTTTGTACCATAACTTTCTGGTGGCCTGTTGCATAAAAAAACATAGACGCACCCCACAATTTTTAAAGGGCCATAATGAACAAAGTACAAAGGAAAATGGCCACATGGGGAAGTGTCAAGGAAGAGATATGGGAGGCCAGGAAATGCAAAGGATTAAACAAGCGAAAGCTATAACAGAATGATAATAATCAGAAATTTAACAGGCACAAACAGCACCCCATTACCTGTGGTGCGCTGTCCCATGGCACCGGCCGCACTACCCTACCTACAGCCCTGATGGTAACAAACCGCAGTAAGTACATGAATGGCAGCCCATATTTACAACCACAAATAAAAAAAATATATAGCCTAACTAAACTATACATTATAACATTAATACCATTTAAAAAAACGACAAAGCATTATAAACATTTTAAAACATGAAAGTGTACATATGTTTGGAGGGAAAAGGGCATTATAGATGTACATCACTGCATGAGTGCATGGGGCAGGTGACAGTTGGTATTGCAGTACATGTACTTACAGGGGACAAGGCACTATAGGGTTAATAATATGGCTTCACTACATGGATCAAAGTTGATGTAAATGTACATGTGCTTAAAAGTGACTAGGGCACTGCTGTTAAATATAAAATATTACAGTTAATGGGTCTGGATGGACTTACAGGCAACATGTTACTATTTATTAACGTTTAGTATAACAGTGCCAGGGTGCTGTTAGTGTGCATGGCTTTAAAATACTAAACACTTATGGCCCTCCAGCTACTGTTGAACTACACATCACAGCATGCCCTGCAAACATTTTTAACATAACACCATGCTAACGCTATGGCAGGCCATCCTGGGATCAGGAGTCCTACAAAAACTGGAGGGCCATAGTTTAAAGATCCCTGCCATCTATCACGTGGGGGGGAAGGGGTGGAGATGAGAGGGGGCGATTGTCTAAAAGTTAAATAAATTTTACCAAAGGGGCGAGGTGTGGCTAAGTAAAGCAGTATAGGGAATAGGGACAGATTACACTTACCTGAAACAAACAGAAATAGGACAGATCTCTTCCTCCACGGGATGGCTCCTCTGCTCCCAGCCGCTGTCTTCTCTCCTCTGGGTCCTGGATTGCTGGTCACTGCTGCTGCTGTCTCTCTTGCCAACTTCGTTCACCAACAGGCGCCCTTGTCAGCATGCCAAATTGATCAGGGACACTGCACTCTCCACACTGCGGCCTGATCAAAATGGTGGCTGACCAACAGCCAATCACAGCCTTATATAGTCCCTGGGGAAAAGGGCGCCAGGCAAGCCGCCAGTTACCCACCCCCTTGCAAATCCCGCCTGACATACAAGTCCCCGTCGAAAAGTCTCCACCTCTCGATTCGCGGCATTGGCTATTTTCCGCATTTTTGGGCATTTCGAGTTTTTCAAATTGAATACGGGGATAAGCGACGGCGCGCGCGTTACTTTAACGCAATTTAAAAATGCGATGTGCGGCGTTAACTTCACCCGTCAAAACTGCGAAGTTAACGATTTTATATTGAATACCCCTGAATATGTTTTCGTTTTCATTTATTCCACTTCTAGCTAATCGGCAATCATTGCTATTTGTGTTACCTGTGTCCAATAAATTAGCTCTGGAAATGAAGTGATGGGAGGTGCTGGGTACAGGACCTGTCTCTGCTGCATTTATGTTCTGAAATCATTAAAGGGTAATCTAAATTAATAAAGATACTAATTTTATGATTTTAGTTTGAAATGAATCTCATAAATCTGGGTCTTAGCATTTCTGACAAGCACAGACACTCATTTGTTGCTGTATCCAAGCCTATGCAGAAACATTCCATTGCAATTACCTGATGCACCTGAGCAGCTCAGCAGTTCTCACCTGATCCTCTGCTACAATGGGAATGGACTGTCTGCTATTTAAGTCTGCACCTGCAGTCAGCACATTGGCTGAACAACATGTTTCCTTCCAAGGATTAATTCCTTGTTTTCTGATATCATGTCTCCTGTGACTTCCATTGCTATTTGTGGACAACTCGCCAGATACCATCCTCAGCTATTCTGCCAGTGTTGGAGCTTCCACGCGGAATTCAGACTTGTCCATTTGCTTTTGTTACCTGCATTCTATTTACTTATTATGCAGCTTCCATGCTGCATACAGACCTGCTCCTAGTACATCTCTGGATTATGGGCTTGATTCAGACCCGTTCGCTAGCAAGCGATCGCTCGGAGAGAGCAATGTTTTTCAATGTGCGCATGCGTAAGCTTCATATTGCGTGTGCGCGAACTAGAGCGAACGATGGGGAAACTCTCACTCGCTAAGCATAGACAGCCCTGAATGAGTGACAGCTTAAGCCGTTTGTGGGTGGTAATGGCAGGCCACTGGAAACGGGAGAGTGGAGGTGCGAACGCAGGTGTGCCTGAGAATTTTAACGCCGTTTCACAGGCGTGCATAATTAACAGCAAGTGTCATAGGACAAGTCACTTGCTATAAATATACACTGAAGTGCTCGCAGTGCTTGAGGAAGGATAACCTCAAGCCCTGCAATCGCATCTGATGGTGCTAGATGTACCAATGCACTTCCTGGAGATGACGTACCCAAGTGGGCGTCTTAAGACAGGCTGGTGGGTGTCTACAAACAAAAAGTGATTGCTTGCCAAAACATAGTGGGCGTGCTTATGACTTGCCCTGCGAGCGGCTGCCTTGACGTCACTTAGCTGAATTTTCATACGCTCGGAGCGAGCGATCGGGTCTGAATCAGGCCCTATGTTCTACATCAGTGCCGCTGGGACAGTGCATGCAAGGTACCTTTATTGTATTACTCTGTGCTCTGTGGTTATTCAGGTTACTTGGTTATACTTTTGTGCTGACCTTGGATTGGTTTCCCTGTGCTGTGTACTATTGTCTTGGGCTGTTTCAGAGAAGGGTGGGCTGCTTCAGAGAAGGGTGCTGGTTCCAGGGCTAGAGTTCTGTCTGCAGTATACAGTCTGTACACTGAGGTGTTCAGTAAACTGTATTACTTATCCTGACTTAAGTTTCTGAGTTCCTCACTGGGTTCCAGGCTTTGCGTCAGAGCAGTAGCAGTACCAGAGTTGCAGTTTTCTCAAGTTGTACTCTGACTAAATTAGACTCTGATTCCTGGCCTGAGTTCCATTGTACCAATACAATATTGTTGTGAGTCATGGAGTTCATCTTTGTCTCTGGAGTTCCAGCAAAACCAGGAGTATTCCTGGTCTTGCTGGCCTTCACAGGTCACTAGGCAAGTGGTTGCCCAGTGGAACTGATCTGTTCACTCCAGTTCAGTATCCAAGCATCAATAACCTACGGTTCCTACATTGTCACTAGTGTGCCTATACTCCTGTTTGTACCCATTAGCCAAAGTATCATTAAACCTCTGTTTCCTACGCACATCCATCACACCCAAGGGTCCCGGGCCAGAGCTATAGAATATTAAAACAGTGACAGAGATTTTAAATGATTATTATGATAACTAAGGCTAATGGTGTTTCTGTGTTACTACCTGGACTTTTCCTAAAAACATCCCACTGATGTTCAAACATTTCTTTATTAATTTTTTTTTTTCTTTAATGTTCTTTAATTTTCCTTTTAACAGTAGGCATTTTTTCTAAAAGAAATGAGAGGAGGGGGAGCAGTTAAGAGCACAATCTGACCACCCAACCAGAGAGCATATGTGTCTGCTAACTCACATTATTGCGTACCCACTTGAGGCCTGGATTCACACTGCAAGTAGGAGCCAGGAGCTACTTATTTGGATCTTGTGGTTTAAAACCTGAGGAACGCCAGTAGCAAGAGAGGATTCAGAGATGCAAAGATAAGATATATAATAAACTTGTTGCAATTGCCTGCGTTCTTCCATTCTCAACTGGATAATTCAAAAGGAATTTTGCAAGAGTAAAAATTTGACAACTGTTACCTATAAAGAATGAAATAAATTAAGGATTGTAACTTTAAGACACCTGATGATTGATCATTTAGAAGGATGTGGTGGTCCAATAAATACTGTAGTGTGACCAAAAGCATAATGTTCCCACAAATTCAATTAAAATACATAGGCATAACAACATGTGCCCCCAATTCATAAGTAATTCATGACAACAACATAGCTGTTACCCCTAAGGTGCAACAATTCATAATAAGGCAATTTTATAAAGCTAATTATATTATACAGTCAAGGCAGCAGGCAGCTAACGCATTTGAAGTAAGTTCACAACATAAATACATCTTATCAATTCATGAAGTGTACAAAGAATCACTTAATACTGCATAATTTGGGCAGCATGGATGAGGTAATGGTTAGTATTACATACTGTCCATCTGTGTGTTCTTGGGCTAGACTCCCACAATTGGATCTAATGTGTGGAGTTTGTATATTCTCCCCTTGCTTGCGTGGGTTTTCTGCAGGTACTCAGGTATGGCCTCCCACAATCCAAAATATACCTGTATGTTAATTTGCTCCTCTCAAAAGTTAAACATAGTGTGTACATGTTGTAGGCAATATAGATTGTCAGCTCCACTGGGGCAGGGACTGATGTGAATGGCCAAATATTCTCTGTAAAGCGCTGCACAATATGTAATATACAAATAACTGGTAAAATATAAATAAACTAAATTAACCTAAACTTGGAAGTATCGTTTTAAGGTTTTAATAAAACAAATAGTCAAAAGAAACTCATGGGAAAGATGCATTAGTGCGAAATTCCCTCTGCGCACACCGGTTATAATAATAACGAAACCAGCAGATAATATTGTTTCATTTTCAGTCACACTGAAATTACTGTATTTCAGTTGTCTATAACTTGTATTGATGACGGACTATTTTCAACAGGAATAGATGTTTTGGGGTACTCTAAATCGTGTTCACAAGATACAGTTTGCAAAGTCATATAATAATTTTTTCCATTCAAAACCTCAATTGGTGCTACAAAATCCAAATCATCTTCATGGCCTGCAATGAAAAATGCGAATTTAATATGAGATCTAATCAATGGAAATCTGTTTGCAATAAATAAAATGTGATTAGAATTTAATAAAACTAAATAACTTTGCTAATATGGGGCTTAATTATATTTAAATATTTTTTAATTGTTTTAAAAAAAAACTTAACATTTTTAGAAAAAATAAATATTTGCATTATGACAAATAATGCCTTTTCCAGCATGATGGAGCACCTTGCCATAAGGCAAAAGTGACAAGTAAGTGGCTCGGGGAACAAAACATCGAAATTTTGGGTCCATGGCCAGGAAACTCCCCAGACCTTAATCCCATTGAGAACTTGTGGTCAATCCTCAAGAGGCGGGTGGACAAACAAAAACCTACAAATTCTGACAAACTCCAAGCAAGAATGGATGGCCTTCAGTCAGTATCTGGCCCAGAAGTTGATTGACAGCTGCCAGAGTGAATTGCAGAGGTCTTGAAAAAGAAGGATCAACACTGCAAATATTGACTGTTTGCATAAACATAATGTAATTGTCAATAGAAGCCATTGCCATTTATGAATTGTTTGTAATTTTACTTCAGTATACCATAGTAACATCTGACAAAAAGGGTTAAAAACATTGAAGCAGCAAACTTTGTGAAAACCAATACTTGTGTCATTCTCAAAACTTTTGGCCATGGCTGTATGTTTGACAGTAATTTTTAGATAACGTATCTGTACAAATTGACATTCCTTTAAGTATAAAAATTTAAAATCATGAAAATTTGTTTAAACTTCACTGCAATCTAACAAGTAAAAATAAGATTTTTTTAGAAAAAATCCTTTTTAAAAGATTCTTTTGCTTTGATTTATACTTTAGTCTTAAAAAATAAGACAGGCAAATCATTCAATAAAATTTTTCACATGGTTCGCCCTTAAAATGTCTATACACCATGTTTTAAATTTAAAAGAAATAAAATTGAAGGCCTGAACTGAACTCGCCACTTCCCTGCATGTATTTAAAAATGACTTGTCACTATGTGTCATTGTCTATCGCTGATGGTATGCTTATATAGGCTGATAAAGTCTGTGAGACAGCATAACTGATGTGAGAACATACAGACAAGAATGATTTTAATGTCAGATTTTAAAAGATGTAACGAATATAACCATTATTCAATTGACAGCAGCTACCCTATTTAAGAGGAAGAACAACACCACCCCTGAAGAAGGTTAATCAGAGGCCGATACGCTTTGGGACACTTTGCACAGCCCTAATTCAGACACCACTGTATACTGACCTATATGGAGAAAGAGCGCTAACCAGGGCTGCCAGCAGAGGCGCGATTCTCATCTGAGCCTGATTAAAAGATGTGCTCCTTCCTGGAGGAGTGCGTGCGGTGCAACCTGTAATCTACCACCACCGCAAGCCTGCAGAAACCGGAGCGCTCGGTGTACAGCAACATCCCCAGACTGCAGAAAGAAGAATGGCCACGTGAGCACACCGCAAGACGCTGAATCAGTGGTGAACAGACAACTCAGGCTCCCACAAAGCTGTTGAGTTGTCTAAACTTAAACAACCTAATGGTGTCCATACACGGTACGATTTTTTACCCGATATGGACAGTTTCGACAGGTTGTACAGACCAATCGTATGAAAATAAGGTGTTTTTTGTGACCCCGATGCGCGTCCCCGTCATCCTATAGTTGGATTGCAGATCAGATGGTTTTGCAGAGAGATCTACGATCTTTTGAGCACAATGTGATACACTTCTATGCATCTTATCCTATGATCGTAACGATCAATCGTACACCATTTGAAAACATCTTATGAAGAATTTCAAGGGCAATCGTACAATACATCTCACCAACTTTGAATTGCAATGTGTATAGGGGCCTTAAGTGACTGGGCGTTTACTTGGGACTGAAACAATTGACCTTAAAGAAGGTTGCTACTGAAGCTTTGACTATATTGGACAGATACCATCAGGACTATTACTCAAGACAACTACCCTGATTAAAATCTGTGACACCAAGAGCACTTGCAACACTTTCCTTCTAGTAGCTTTACAGGTGATTACAAAGGGAGTGGTAAGTACGTGTGCGGGACGCAGCCTAATGTACGTAGCATACATAGCACCCACTTTTTCCCTTACATCCCTGCCTTCACTGACAACAACATAGCAGTACCCTTGGGGGACGTATGATAAAAGCCCCTAAGCAGAGATCATACGGAGAGCTATCCCTGAAGGAGATGATGACACACCACAGTGAAACAAGGAGGGAGGTAACTGCTTTTCACTGACGACCGCATAGCGGTTCTCCTGGGGGACGTATGATAAAGGCCTCAAAGCAGAGATCATACGGAGAGCTATCCCTGAAGGAGACACAGACACCCCACAGTGAAACAAGGAGAGAAGTACCTAATATATACTGTATATTAGATTGTTTAATTAGTACTCACTGAAGATGGCTTAATAACCTTTCGGGGAAGGTATGAGAGTTGCTTATACAGCAGATCATATGGAAAGTTGATCCCTGCAAGAGAAACTGACCCCCCCCCCCCCCCGCAGTGAGCAGGTCATCCCAGAAATTATGACCCTCAGGTGTTTCGGATTCCCAGAGTCCTGGCCTTTCTTCAAGCTGGATTGAACCTCAGCCTCCGCCTGGCCTCGTTGAGAGTGCATGTCTCTGCTCTGTCAGTATGGTTTCAACGAAGACTTGCTCTGCTTCCGGATATCCACACCAACCTCCCTATGTCCCCCCAGTTTCTCCTTGGGATTTGGCGGCAGTTCTTCTGTGCAGTCAGCTGATATACAGTAAATCTTGTTTAAGCATATTTAATGTTTTACTTTTGCCACTATCTACAACCATGGAGCCTTTCAATGACACAGTTTGCGGTTCAGGCCACTGTTGAGAAGGAGCAGGATCTGTCGGATGAAGAATGTGATCAGGCGATTTCTCCATGTGGTGAGTTAGTGCGTGTTTCAAATCCACGTCCACACCAGTATAGAACTAGGCATGTACTGGAGGGTCCCTGAGTTGGAGGTGATACTGTTTTATCGCTTATCCTCTCGTACAATCTATTTGCTGTATGATCTGTTGGAGCCGGACCTTGAACTACTTATCCCAACTAATCACGCAGTCAGTGGTTTTTCAAAACTCCTGACTACGTTACATTTTTTAGTGTCTGGTACTTTTCAGCCCACTTTGTCCTTAGCATTCAGTATGGCCCAATCCTCTCTATCCCGCACTTTAAGCAAGGTCCTTGTGGCTTTAGGCAAAATTACGACCCAGTTTATCAAATTTTCAGACAATGACCACGAATGAAGGGAGACCAAATAGACTTTTTCCCGTAAAACTTGGTTCCCAAATGTGCTGGGCACAATACACTGCACACATGTGTCACTCACACCACCAATCGGAAGAATGTTATCGGTACCGAAAACAATGCCACCATTGAAGATCACCAATCTTTTTGTGGGTTTTCCTGGGTCGGCCCACGTCTCTTGCTCAAGCTTTTGAGAATGGAAAGATCCTAGACGGCTGGCTGTTGGGTAAGTTTTATTTCTTATCTATTATAATCTTATGTTTGTTTTGTTTTAATATATTTCTATTATTTGAATTTTTTTTTTTTTTTAAATAGGTGATGCGGGTTATCCAAATAAATTTTGGCTTTTGACTCTATTGGCCAATCCTGGAAGTAATGCTGAAATAGGTACCAAGCAGTACAAATAGCAACGAGGGGTGTAATAGAAAGGACCTTCAGTGGTTGCTCTTGTATTTACTGGCAAAGGTTTGTGACATAAATGCGTGTTATATTTTACATAATATTTGTGTTGACAACCATTTGCCTGTGGATATCTATAAGGAGAGTATGGATAAAGGAGATGATGCCTGCCGGAGAATTATAGGCTTTTTTTTAATTCATATGTAAGTAATTTTTTTTATCATTCTTTCATGTTTAATAATTGCTCAAAGCTAAAGATTATTTGTTATTTTTTTAAATACAGAGTTCATGATGAAGAATCGTTGTTTGAGATTGAAACCGCCGCGTTGACGCAAGTTGCCATAAGGATATAAATTTACTGGCTTTTTGTTACAAGGTGAATTTTGTATAGAAAATAAAATAATATAAATGTTTTATAATTGAGAAATGTAAATCAAACACATGTATTTGGTTCATTCTAATTTATCTCATATTTTTTTGCAGTTATACAAATTGTTGATGTTACCTGATTCTTGGCCGTGTAACTTTCCAAAGGACAGCAGTTTTATCTTTTACATCTGTCCGATATACTTTCTTACTCCTCAAAAAGTGTTCTCCTTATGTTTGGAATTATCTTGGGCTACCTTTTGGAGGGATATCATGCTGGAAAAATCAACTCATGGGTCAAGTATGCCTGTACAAGTGAGTTTGTGAAGTGATGTGTAGCATCTAGTTTCCTGTGCCTGCATAACAGTGTGCATATCCCTTTCTCTTCTAATCCTATGCAGCCTACTTACCAGGGAACCTCGCGAGCAGTGGTCTCTCTACTCTTATTACCAACCCGGGATCCATAGGAATGTGCAAAGGGTGAGCTGCTCCTGGAGTCCATGACGGTTCATGCAGCGCAGCCTTTCAGAGAGAAAACCTTGAAACTGGAGAAATGCATGGCTCAAGTTTGCATGTATATGTGAGTATTTATTTATTATAATCAACTGAATTGGTATATTATACACACATTTTTTTTTTATTTTGTAAACCAGGTAATGTTGTTTTACAGCTCATGAAATATATGACAGCTTTGATGCCTATAATACTCTAGCAAAAAACAAGAAAGATAACATCACTATTGACCTGAAATTCCAATGATGTCCATTCTTGTGCTGATGATTACACTCATATGACCATGGTCAAAATATAAAGGGAGATATAGGGCCAAATATAATAGGGTGAGAGTTTAGAAAAGTGAGAGTTTCTGACACTTTTTAAACTTTGCTAATGTAATAGAGTCCAAAAACAAAGTAACAGAGCGAACTTGCATGTTTTTTTAGACTTAAAAAACTCTCACGATTTTAAATCTCATTCAGATGTTTTCCCATTTTGAAGATAAAACTAAACCAATGTGAGAGTTTACTGCTAATCTCTCACATTTTCTAAACTCTCACCCTATTACATTTGGACCATAGAGTCTCATTGTAAACAGCTTTGAAATAGATTATTTTTTACTTATTGAAACACCTATTACAGAGTAGTATAGAAGCTACAACAACATTTGGGCACATTTACTTAATAATGTTCTTCAAAGTTTTTTTATTCCAGGATTACATAATTATGGGCAAAAAACTATAGCGTCTAATGTTCTATGTGAAGTATTATTTATAAGAGTGGACCATTTTTTTTTGGAAATCATATATTCTCCGGTGAAAACTTATTGATAATTTTACAAACCCATAATTTTAAGACTATATTTAAATGAAAAAGGACTAAGGTTCAGCAGTGGACACTTCTACAATTTGGGTATATTAGTGTTGCAGATTTGAATAGCATTTAAAAGGACTTTATATTTGAATGTTACAACAGTGAATAAAAATACAAGTGTACATTTTAAATAATTTTACCTGAGTGTTGATAATGCCAGATGTTTAAAAAGTATATTTAAAAAATGAAAAATTTCTATATTTAAAATGTTTCCTCTATCAACAGATTTCCAGCACTATGTAATACCTGTACGTGTAAATGCCTTTAAAATGGTGTACATCAGCAAGTGGAAAGGCTGTACCCTTGGACCAATGGAATACCTGCTATTACCTCAAACAGTAGTGTATTATTTTGCAATGTCACCTATATGAAAAAAACTGCGTAAAGAGGTCCCAACATTCATCATTTGTAGATTTTACTGGACTAAGGGCCTGATTCAGAGCCGGACGCAATTAGCGCTCGCTCGTCCTGAAAACGGGTGGCTATTCAAATGAACCGTTCGCTGTTTGCGGTCTGTTCACGCCTCTAGGTCTGAACGAGCGAACAAAACTTGCGGTCGTTTTTTGGGAAACTACGCCCCCTGGCCTGCACGCATCCTACGTCATGTCCGCTATTTATTAGATTAATCGAGTACATCGAACAGGGGCTGCTCGTTATTCTTGTGGTTGGTTTTTGCTACCACAATTTTGTGAGCAGTTCTGGCTAAAAAAAAACCCAGTGACGTGGTCAATGACGCTGCTGTTTTAAATATGCACACCCATAAAACGCCCGTTTTGACCTTTAAGCACGCCTGCGATCGGATCTCCACTCCCCGTTTTCAAGCACCTTCCCCTGTTACCACCCACATATGCCTCATCCTGTCACTCAAATTAGCAGGCATTCGCTATTTTGCGAGCACATGAATTTCGGCCGCACTGACTGGTTCGCGCATGCGTATAACGATCCGTACGCATGCGCAGTTGGGCAAACATCGCTCGGAGCGAACGAGATGCCGCTTACGAGTGGCTCTGAATCAGGCCCCAAATGCCTCCAACAAACTCTCACCTCGTTTATACCTAAACAGCAACTGGTCCAACTAATTTTACTTTCGTAACAAATTCTTCAAATTTCTATGTACCATCAATATTCACTTACAGCACTGTATTTGAATATATTAAATAAAGGAAACATTTAAATCATTTGTGTTTTTATTGAATAAACTTTCTGAAATGTTATTAGATTTCATATATTTGAATAAATGTTTTCTTCATCTGTTATTGTCATGATGGTAGTTTAAATATTTCATTATCTGTTATTATTTCATAGCCAAATACACCTGTTATTTTTACGCGCTATGGTGTGCCCTAAAAAGTCATCCACCCAAAGATTTGTATAGTGTAATGTTGTCTATGCACTGCAAGCTATGGCCCAATGTATCTGTTGTTTATTTTTTAAAGAATTTATACAGTAGTTTCTAATATTCAATGCAATTTTGTATAGAAAGACTAACTGACAATTTCATTATTTTGTATGCAGAAATGCAAACATACATGGTACGTCAAACCTCCTCTGTGTGCCTGTCCATGTGCTTAGTTGCCTGTGTTGTGTAACATCATATGTTTGAATCTGCATGCATGTCAAAAGGAATGCAACATTGCCCTCTCTGTTGAATCGTTGCAAGCCTCATTGGCATGTGTATATATGCACCTTTTGCTGCCTGCAACCTGGCTTGAGCCGCCGCAAAAGTCATTCTGATGGCTACATATCTATATAAATATATAACCGTCAATAGGCCTGGAAACTACATTAAGTAACACATTCTCAAACTACTTTTACCCTTCATGTGAACCATAACTGTTGATCAATATTACTTACCATTGTACATTACAAACAAGGGTGTCAACCTTGTGGTCCTGGTTGGTGCAGAGCCAATTTAAAAACTAGTAGCGTGCAGTGATGCATTATCTGTGACAGGATATGATAGAATGTGAAGTTCAACAACAGCTTAAGGTTCACAAGTATGCAACACCTTACATTCAAATCAATTCCATTCCTCATTCAGGCTTGTTACACTGTTGGAAATCATGTGCATGCCATGAGGGGATTGGGCTATGATCAATGTTAACAAACATGGGAATTTTGATAATACATTCTATTGTGTAAGAATTTCTAGGTTTTTAGATAAGAATGAAGAAGAGTAGACAATATGCTTTTTTTTAAATAAGACAACATAATGGTAATTTTTTTTAAGTGTCTTATGCATTCTTGGCTTATAACTTGATTTTCTTACGAAAAAGTATCTATTGGGAAGGAAAAAAAATATGTGAATGTACATGTATATATTTACCCTAGAGGGAGAAAAAAAATGCAAAGTCAATACATTTTTTGTTTAAAAAAAAAAAAAGTGGGTTTAGATTACTCTTTTATGGCCCATGTAGCAAAGTAACCAATAAGGGAGCATCATCATCACCCACTTAAATACAAGCATGTATTTCGATACGCCCTACACTCCCTTTGTTTTAAATTAGAAACCTGGAAGGAAAAATGCAAGTTAACTGAAAAAAACATCAAGAAAAATAACTAAGGAAAAGAAAAAAAAAAAAAAATTATACATTTTTTAAATAAAAAAAATATAAGGAAATATTTCACTGTCTGCTTGAGTCTGATGGATTCTCTGGTGCCTGTTCTTGTGGAGCTTCAGGGGGTCTTCTTGGTGGAATTGGCTCAGGCGGTTGAGGCGTTGACAATGTGTATATTGACCTTGATATCCTCTATAAGTTTGGGACTCCAGGGTATACCAAGGCTCCCTTGTAGCATGGGCATTAGGTGTTGGTTGTTGGGATCCTCCGGTCGGAATGTTGTCATGAGGCGTAGTATGTTATCATTCATTATCATTCAATTGTTTGAAGGATGTGGCAATCATGTTTGAATCTTTGGTCCTCTGTCTTTGATTATCCACCATATGGGTTGGGCTCAAAGCTTGACTCGCAGAGTGCACTACCAGCTTATCCATGCTTTCAATGATCCTGTTGAGCTTGCCGTCGAGCTTCCTATCCTTTTCTCTCCTATCCTCAAAATGGTTTTGGACGGTTTCAACAAGGCGTTCCACGGTGTTGTCCGGCTTATTTAATCTTCTATCCACGATATCCATGTACTCATATTGTCGTGACTCCATCTTGTAAGCCATGGTTCGGATACGCTGCACTTTAGACGGTGGCTGTCCACTCTGCAAATCCTCGACCAACTGAAATTGTGTTGCTACAATAAAAAAAATATAGAAACGTGCATTTAAAATTTATAAAACCTAAGCATTTCTATAAAAAAATTACGAATTGGTGGTGATCTGTTTAATGGCTCTTCAACTACATCCTCATTATCGTTGTCTGTGTTCAGAAGATTTGGACGGAAGTAAGGTCCTATCCCTGATTATTATTACCAGTTATTTCTATAGCGCACACATATTCCGCAGCGCTTTACAGAGTATTTTCCCATTGACATCAGTCCCTGTCCCAGTGGAGCTTACAATCTATGTTCCCTATCACATGCGCACACACATACACACTAGGGTTCATTTATGTTGGGAGCCAATTAAACTACCAGTATATTTTTGGAGTGTGGGAGGAAACCCACGCAAGCACAGGGAGAATATACAAACTCCACACAGGTAGATGGGAATCGAATCCATGACCTCCGCGCTGTGAGGCAGTAATGCTAACCATTACACCGTCTGTGCTGCCCAAGATTCGACTTTCACACTGGTAGATGGTCCAACTTTTTCATCTGAAATACCATTTTCATTTTTAATATACAATTATAGCAATGTTAGAAATATATAGAGAAAAAAATAATAAATATTTACTGGGTGCTTCCAGATTATCTGATACCCCTATGCCCATGTCCTCCTGTGTAGCATTTGGTCCGGTGTCACTTAAAGGTGCCTCATCGCTGAACCCTTGCATCACTATTATTTTTAGAAACAAACCATAAAATTATATAAAACTATTTTAAATAACATTTTTGTTGAAAGCAAAAAATAATAGTTATACTTGCCTTCAAAACTTGAAAAGGTTTCCTTAGATGGTCCAGTTTGACTCAAGCACTGTAGTATGAGTTCGATGTCAGTCTGTGGTGGTCCTCTTCTGTCCCTCTGGTGGGCAGCTGGCTTCCTGCTTGTTGGTCTTGACTCCGTCGGTTGTCTAACCTTTTCCTGTTGTGTTCGTCTTTGCCTTGCCAATTCTTCTAATGAATTGAAAAAAAAAACACATTAATTTTAAGATGATTCAAAGAATTTCTTTTGTGTGGAAGGTATAGAATTTAAACATAGAGCTTTAACATTTCTAAACACACATGACTATAATCATTTAAAAAATATACCTGGCGGATACCTTTGTTGAAGGAGATTCGAGGAGCTGGTGTCTGTGAGCTGAGTGCTTGAGGTCCTTTGGCATTCTTTCGACGATGTCTAGCAGATGAGTGGTCATTCTTTGTTCGTCTAGAAAAAAAAAAGTTTAAAAGAAGAAAACCGAAAAACCAAATGGGTGGCAGGTGCATGGGTGTCAATGAGTCCCTCAATGCCAGAAACCATTATGGGGTTCATCCACTCTCGAAGCATGAACTCCCAGCTGAGCCAACAAGGTTTAAGCTTTGGTCCTCCACCCGTGCCTCTCCCGTGCTGGTGTTCTTTGGACATCTTCTTTATGGAACTGCTGCAATCACTACATCTTTTTTTGCAGACTTCCCTATCTCTTGGCGTCCCTGCGCAAGCAGTCACTTATGCGGCAGTATCTAGCCAGATATTTCTCTTCTCTCTTGATGACGTATTCTGTGCCTGATGTCGAAATATCTTATCGTAGTTTCTTTCTATGCCTTCAACTAAAGCACAATATTCTGATTCCGTGAAGAGCGCAGAACGTTGGGACCTTTGTCCGCCTACTATCTCAACATAATCTTCGGAAGAAGCCTCTCCCTTAGCTTGAACCTTAAACAAATACAATAAATTATAGGTTGTGCATGGACCCCGGTGTAGAGTGAGTGTGTGCTAGCGTGGGCGTCAGTGTCCCCTGAGGTGCCTGTAGTTTGGTTGTGCATGGACTTTGGTGTAGAGTGAGTGCCCGCGTGAGCATCAGTATCCCATGAGGGTGCCCGTAGTTTTGTTGTGCATGGAGCTGTGCAAATGTAAAGTTGTATGAGTTTACTTGTCTTGTAGCCTCTCTCCTGTGATTGACTTGTCCTCCATCACTCTCTTTGACGATCCCGATTTCTCTCTTGTGTCTGTGGGTCCCGTGTCGGCTGCCATTCTTCATCGCTTTCCAGGGATACCTCTGATACTTCCAAGAGGTGGGGTGAACGGAGTCTTCTTTCACAAGACATGTTTCTTCTTTCTGCAATATTTATTTAATGAATTATAAGTTTTTTTTATTTAAAAATATAATGAGACATATAAAGGTGATAGATGTGGCCAAGGAGGTAGCTGGGTGTGGGGATGGGTTGGTGTAGGTGCAGCCATGTGCATTAAAACTATGCTAGGGTGGCATAGTGGCACTTGGGGGGCCAGTGGGGTAGCGGGGTGGGGGAGGCATAGGTTCAGACATGTGCATAAAAACTATGCTAAGGTGGCATAGCGCTTGGGGGGGTCAGGGGGTGACAGGTGCAGCCAAGGGGGCCATGTGGATGATTGTCTGGCTGGCAGAATTGCTATTTGCTTAAAAAAATGTACATACCAAAATGCTGATCTCCTCACCGCTGCTGCTCTCCTGTGTCCGCTCTCTTCTACCATTGCGCTCTAGCAAGCTATCCAGATTGCACCAAACAGTGCTGCACTTGTCTCTCCAAACTGCACACTGGTCAAATTAGTGCCTGGACTACGCCCCTGAAGCTCTTATATACTAATGTTGTACCAGTGGGAAAGCGATAAAAGTTTACGGGAGAAAATTCTGGAAATGCATACATTTGGATATCGCAAAAAAAACGCTAGTGAAGCAAAAAGTTTTCTTCTGATGTCAGCGATAACGAAAATCTGCATATATATATATATATATATATATATATATACACATGTGACACATAACAGCAACACAGGCTTTGGCACTCAAACCCCCAAAATAAAACACATGTGCAGGGATGGGGAACCTCAGGCCCGGGGGCCGTATAAGGCCCCCGGAATCATTTGGAATGGCCCTCTGAGCTTTTTTCTGCTAGTCTCATCTGGCTAGCAGGGTGCCTAGAATGGCACCCTGCAGGCAGTATCTATGCAGCAGTGCAGCCTTAGGACGCTTCAGAAGGTCACACCACTGCCCTATGCTTCGGGCATTGCTGTAATCACCGGCAATTGTGGCCCCA
This sequence comes from Taudactylus pleione, assembly GCA_031769625.1. Lineage (NCBI taxonomy): Eukaryota > Metazoa > Chordata > Amphibia > Anura > Myobatrachidae > Taudactylus > Taudactylus pleione. The sequence continues at coordinate 432,047 of JAUIMM010000461.1, read as the reverse complement.
CCCCCATGTGACATCTCTCGGAGGAAGTGTGGCCTTCATCGGGCCTGAGAATGTTATATATATTAAAATGGCCCTCGGCAGAAAAAAAGGTTCCCCACCCCTGCTCTAAGGAAACGTCATACAATACATAGAAACAGGCTTGGGGGCGGGACAGTGTCAGATTAAGGCTCACATAGGCCTGGAGCTGAAATCTATGAAGGGCCTATTGTGATCCACCGCATGGGGTGTGACCAGTGCTGCGTGGTGTGGTTTGCACAGAGGGTGTGGCTAGCACCATGGAGGGCATAACTAGAGCCTAACTTCAACCACCTCAGTATCCCTCACCTTTTCGCTTATATAAAGCAAGCACCACCAGTCATTTTATTAACCATTGAATAAAATAAAAAACAACATTTAAACTATGTTTGCTCCTCACCCCCTCATTTGCATGTTAATTCATGTGTGCTCACCCCCCCCCTCATCTGTATATCCATTAATGTGCTCTCCAGCCTCACCTGTGTTCCACCTCATCCCTCATCTGAATATCCATTCATGTGCTCTCACCCTTCCTCATCTGTTTGTTAAGTCATATAACAGCCCTCCTCCTGCTGCCTCCAATGTATTAATTCTCCTCCGGATGGTGAGGATGCACTGACATTCAGGGGGGCACCGAGTTTTGAGGTTTACCTAAGTCCCCTGGGGACTTAGGTTTAGGCAGCGGGGAAGGGGGGGGTTAGGTTTAGGCACTTAGAGGGGGGATTAGGGTTAGGCACCCCTAAGGGAGGGTTAGGGGGTAGGTTAGGTTAGTTAATACTTATTCCAGCGCTGTCGGGTTGCCGCTGCCGGGATCTGTTCCAGTGTCGGGCTGCCGGGCTATTGATTCCCCCAGCATCCCCCTGATAGTCTTGAAAAACCATCCCAAGCCGCACTGCGGCCTCCCTACGGACGGAACAGCTGCCTGTCATTGTCTGACCAGTGTAATTCCGTGACAGGCAGCTTTAGTGTGACAGGCAGTGTAGCGTAGAAGCACGGACAACAGATATCGTCACTGCTACTGGCTCCTGATGATCAGCGGTGTGCAGAGCCGTACTGGACCAAAAAGAACACCAGAGACACATACATTGTCGATGCAGGCTCAGGTGTAATCGTTGCCTGTACAAGACTACCTCACCCGTCGCACATACCCCTCACCAAATACACCACCCACCCACTAATATGCCTCTCGCCCATCCACTACTCACAGATACCATTCCTTAAATAGTGAAATACCTCTCACTATTACTTCCCAACCCAGCACCTCCCCAATGAAATAACCGTCACTCATAACCACTCCCTAAAGCAGGGTTTCCAACATTGAATAGAGTAAGGGGAGCAAGCTTCGGGCGTTATTGTTAGTGTGGTGAAGCAGGTCCCTTCATCGGTGGCAGGTACTATTGTCTTTGTTGTCAAAGAGGAGAGTGTAAAATCCGCTTGTTTAACGAATGTCGCTCTCCCACTTTCGGCGGGGCCATTGTCACTGGGCAGCGCTTGCATGCCTACAGCGCATGTGCCGTGCATATTCCTCCCAGCGGCACCCGCACCATTTATTTCAATGCTAAAAGAAAACAGCACTATATTAGTTTTCAGTACACAATTCCCATCGAAATCTGCAGCTGTCAGCATGGTCAGTGCCACTAACCTTTCATACATCTGCCTGCACATCGACGCCCTATTTTGAAGATCAAAACACCGATAATGATGATCCCTTCTCAGCATTATTACATTCAGGTAAGAGATAACCGCAGCATTTAAAGTGCACAGTTACCATTTCCCTCCTTGTCGCCCCTTCATACATCTCCACCTAAATATTTATCTTCATAGGGGAGATGTATTAATGCGGCACAGATCGTGTCGCTATAGCTCTCCCTGCTTCGTCTCAGGCAAGGCAAGAAGCTGTACCGACGAGATATCTCGACTGCCGAAGTGGGGGAGCAAAATCTCACCCCCTCCAGCCGATCCCTGACAGCCCACAGTGCATAAGCCTAGTGCTGATTCGCAGTGTCTCACCTCCTGGCCGGTCCCACTGGGCATGTACGAGATCTTGCAAGTATCGTGAGATCTCCCATGCACAGGCCGGAGCCGAACAGTCGCCGTAGCCACCTGTGACAGTGCTATCCCCGCTGTGGTAGGGCAACGACAGCTGCAGCTGTCGAAATGATCAGTGCCACTGACTGTTCATACATTGTGTTGCACATTGGCGCGCTATCTTGTGGATAGCACTGATAATGTCAGGGTTGAAAAATGCTGCTTTGGAGGATAATTTTTTTTTTCTTAAAAATATAGAATGCAAAAGCCTTGTAACACTGTTACTTGAATCTGGCAGCACTATTTCTACTTTAGCCTACAACCAATGCTTTTTTTTCAACAATTTGCCCAGAGTTCACTGTTCAAATGTATTATTGCTCTATATTTTTTTCCCTAAAAAAAAAAAGTCCAATACATTGTGCCTTGTAACAGCTTTACCTTCAAACTGGCAGCACTATTTCAACTGTAACCTACAGCCAATGCTTTTTGGATCAGCGCAAGTCCACTAGTCAAATTATTACCCTATAATTAGCTGGAGCCCAGGAGGGTGAGCTGTTTCAGAGTCCACTGCAGGATGGGAGAAGATAATTCCTGTCCACTGTAGCATGCCGATGCGGAGCTGGACTTGAAATGGCCGACAAGGAGGGCTCCCTCGCGTCTACTTTTAGCTTGCTTTGGTGTCAAGAGGCAAGCCCAGTCCTCCTGTTTCACCCGAAACCTATGCATTCATCCGGTGATGGACATAAATGTGGAGGGGGAGCACAGCAGCCAGAAAGAGGTGACAGCAGGAGGGAATATGGAAAGTTCACCGGATGCTGTAGGTCTACGGCAGGGCACATTTTGACTGTTTAAAATCAGGCAGGGCACAGCATCCAGCTAAGACAGAGTAGCAGAAATGCTATTCACTGTTCATTTGGAAAATGTCTTCTGCGTGATTTATACATGTAACGTGCTACAAGACGATTGCTTGATAGTCTCCTAATGATGTGGGTAATAATCCCCTGGTCAGTGTTTTTTTAAGAAACTGGTTATACTGTATTGTTGTATTTCTCGTAAACTTTAGTGTTCCAAATTTAACTGCTCATATCTATATTAAAAAAGGATATTTCAAATTCAATAGTAAAATTTGCAAAACATTTTTATTACTTTTTTTGCAAAGTGTTATTTTATTATAGAATTTTTTGTTCTCAAAGTACAAATATAAGAACAACAATAAAATAAGAACATTGGTAGTTAGAATGACATAAAAGTACAATCGTTAAATAATACTTTTATACAGAATAATGCTAAAATTTGTACAATTGGATATTTGGCGATAGGAACAATGTTGTGTCATAGTTAAGTGAATATCCAGACAATTTAACATTATCAGAAATAGTGAAAGGGTATTGGAGAAGAAGGGATGGGGGAAGTCAGTCAAGAGGCTTTAGGCCATGTGTTGGATTATAGAGGGGAAATAACAGCAAAATAGTGATCAATTTATCGTGTGTCATTTAGAAAAATTCTTCTTTCATACCACATTTCTTAATCTGTGCTTTAATTTTGGAAAAAGTTTCAAAAAAACTCCCAATGTCGAAAAAAAGGATTCAGTTTTCTGTTCTTTATGCAAACAAAATAATTTTACTTGAAAAATATTAATGCTGGGTACACACTAGACGATTTTTTTTTTTTAATATATTTTATTGTTAGGAAAACAACATATTGTGATGCAAATATATCTTAAGTTTTCCTCAACATAATAAACACATTGCATAGAAACATCCAACAAAATAATTATAATATTTGCAGTATCTAAATCCAGATATAAATTGTAATTACGCACACAAGAAACAGTTACATATACTGTTACATATACTGTTACAATTACCTTTATCAGTACCATTAACGGGCCAGCTACAGTTATAGTGTGAGTCAAAATCATAGTCAAAATCAAGATCAAAAGAGAGGACCATTTTCAAGTACTTCCAAGTGAAACCATGTCGTTAGTTGGAAACATCTCCGTAAAGAATCCTTAAGTTATGGGGATAATGTATGAATATAAGGTAACCATGTGCCAAAAAACTTTTCAGTAAAATTTTCTTTATTGGTGGACGTCTCTGTCCAGTCCATGGTAAACAGAAATATGATTCTAGTATATAACAATGTAAGAGTAGGTGGGTTTCGCAGCTGCAGTCAATTTGGTCAGAAGTAGTTTATTTCCTTTTATCAAACCCTGTGATTGTGTGTTTGTGGTTATATTCCAGAAAGCCCAATCTTTAGAGATCACAAAAGCAATTTTTAGAACCTCTTTAATATATCTATTAAGTTTACCCCAGAAAACCTGTACACGTGGACAATCCCACAGGCAATGTACTATATCGCCGTCAGGTGCTGAACATTTACAACAATTGGCGTCAGGTGCATCACCAATAATGTATTTCAATTTGGGGGGTGTAATATGCCCTGTGGAAAATTTTTAGATGCATTTCATTATAAGAGACTGATCCCAATTGTTTGTTCATTTTAAAACATGAAAGAGCAATAGACTCTGTGGGGATTTGCGGGAAGACCTCCTTCCATTTTGCAAGTCCTGTGGTGCTTAACTCTAAATTAATAAGGGGTCGGGCACAAGAATATATAAAGGAAGTAGAGAAAGGTCCCTGTGGTTTGCGTCGTAACGCACCATCCAGACACCAATTTAGATCAGCTGCTAAAATCCACGCAACATGGTCTGAATATAACTCATTGCCTGCAAATAAGGAAATAGAGGGATAATACTGGAGGGAAATTTCTCCTGCATTTGAGAGCGAGTCAGAGGTTGGAGTGTTTGGTCATTTAAAAATTGATAAATATATCTAATGCCACTGGTGTGCCAGCGTTGAAATTGGGCTGAATTGCCAGGTGAAAAAGATGGGTTACACCATAATGGTAAAAATAGCGAGGACAAATTGCATAAGTGGGACTGTGATCTAATAACTCTCCATGCTATGCATGTCGTATTTATTAACATGTGTTCTTTAGCTGCGGGAGGTAAACTAAGAGGATGGGTGTGTAAAAGAGACACCAAATTATGGTGTGGAGTAAATGTCTGCTCCATAGAGTACGTGGTATAGATATTATGACCTCCAATCCAGTCCATCGCTATTCGATAATTAGCGGCCAGGGCATATTGTCTGAGACATGGTAGGTTTACCCCTCCTAAATGTGTCTGTTGTTGCAATTTAAACAGTGAAAGTCTGTGGCGTTTTCCTGCCCACATGAATTTTTGTAGAGCCTGATTAAAAAGTTTAAGATCTCTCTTATCTGGGATAATTGGTAACATTTGGAGAATATAAAGAAATCTGAGGAAACTGATCATTTTATAAAGATGGCATCTGCCTATATAGGACAGTGGGAAATGGGCCCATTTATTAAAATCTGTGTATGTTTTTAACAACAGTGGGGTGTAATTAACAGCATATAATTGAGAAGGGTGTGAAGAAACATTGACACCTAAATAAGTGATGTATTTATCTGCCCACTTAAAGAGAAAGGAGTTTCCCCATCCCGCCCTAGCCTCCCCAAAAAAGGCCATGGCCTCAGTTTTAGCATAATTAATTTTAAAACCCGCTATTTCCTCTAATACTTGCAAGATTTGCAGGAGGAGAGGTATAGCCTTCTTGGGGTTAGCGAAATATAATAAAAGATCATCAGCAAAGACCGAAAATGTTATCTCATGCCTTGCCAAGAAAATGCCCTGCCAGTCCCCTGCCTTTTCAAAATGTCGTAGTAGGGGATCTATTAAAGAGTAGTGGTGAGAGTGGGCAACCTTGTCTCGTACCTTGAGTCAAACAGAATGGTCGGGTGTTTAATGAATTTACTGTCAAAAAGGCCTTCGGATCCTGATATAGTGATTTGAATATGTGAATGAAATCAGGGCCAAATCTTTGGTAATTAAATATACATATTAAATGAGACCAAGATACTCTATCGAATGCTTTGTCAGCTTCACAACTCTTTTCTCTGCATGTGACTGGTACATTGTCGCTAAGACAGTGCGGCTATTGTGAGTAGTGACGTCCCTTAACAAAGCCTGCTTGAGCCGGATGTAATAATTTAGGGAGCAGCAACTGTAGACGCTGGGCCATAATCTTGGAAAACAATTTCACACTAGACGATTTTATGAACGATTTATCCGATTCCAATGCATTGGAACGACATATCGTTCATATTGTCCAGTGTGATATCTGTGTACACTAGGGGGCCCATTTATCAAAGTGTATTTGAGGTAAAATAACCTGAAAACACCCATTTTCAGGGGTTTACCTCAAATACTAAGTATCCCCCGGATGTATTAAGGAGGGACCGCAGCAAGTATATCTGATACTGCTGTGATCCCTCCCATGCTGCTGGCAGCCACATCCCCATCCTTTCGGAGCCCGTGTCCCTGCATGTCCCAGATGATATATCCGGCCGAAGAGAATCGCTTTTTGCAAACCGATCAGCGGCGTTACCTGAATGCCCCGATCGCTTTGTAAAAGCGATCATTGATAAACGTGCCCCTAGATGGCCATCCAGAAGAACAACCTCTGGAAGTACCTCCGCAGTGTGGGAGATGGGGAGATGGTTGAGTTTGATGTGGTGATTGGATAGCAAGGGCATCAAAACCGCTAATGTAACTGGTCCTGGTGGTGTTCCAGTGCAAGGCAGCAAATATGCAGCAGATCGCAATAATGTTTGGCGATAGTGGTCCTCCACATTACTACCAGCAAAACTACCAACACAGTGAAGGTGGAGGAAAGCTGTTAGGGTGATGAGGCTTCCTACCCCTGGATCACGGTATGCAAAACACTACTCCTGTTCTTAATTTTCATTCCAGCCGGCTGGGGAGATGATGAAAACTCAACACACACTGTGGTGAATCCACTCAGCTCTCAGAGGCACATCCTCTTTGAGCTGTCTTTTATAAGTTCAGAAAACTGCTGTCTCAAACATTTGCAAAACATTGTTTGACAGAATAGAATACATATGATTGATTTCACAAGTACATAGGATGTATCAATGCATCTTCAGTATGTCTTTTTTTTCACAGTGTCCAGACTTGGTATCCTATTCTGGGATCCTTCAGCTGCTGCTGTCTTGTAACATGCTCGTTCAGTATAATGCTGGCTTGATCTCATGATATTTGTGTAAAGGAAAATGGCTTTTTCTGATAAATCATACAGTATGTTTTAAATAAACACTATAAATTATTATAGACTTTCACAATCCCCTCTTTTTATTAAAACATACTATCATTCCCTTACTGGAGTCATGGCTTTCATAGTAACTATATTACTTCCATAGGAACCCTATGCAAGTAGATGCAAGCATCATTCATCACTAGAATACCAAGAATCCCGACGCATCTTTCCAAAGAAAGAGGTGTTTCTTCCGACATCAGTACTACAGAAAACACATTTCTTCTCAGGTGTGATCAATGTAATTCTTTCACACGCTGAACACTTTTCCCACTCGGAGGCACTCTTTATGTGTGACAAAGAGAGTCCTTACCGGTGCAGATGCTTTATTTACCATTTTCCTAAAATTATGCAAAATTAATAAAATGATTATAACGATTACTGGATGAATGAGACCACTAAACATCCTTTTGACTGAAGGTGAGTTACCTGTAAACACATCCCACCAATGGTGCTGTAAATTATCTTTTAATTGTGTGGCTACTTCCACCAATTTCTCTGCTTCTACAATTGTCTGCATTTGTGCACGATGGGCAGAATAGTTTACTTTCTGTAAGTGGTGAGCAAGTTTTTCTGTATTATTAATGGCATTAATGATACTTTGGAGATTAACTGTAAGGTTATGGGGAGGTATCTCAGTCACCTGAAATTCAAACTGTACATCTTCTTGTCTCTTCGCATAGAACACATAAGTAGTGTTCTTCCACCTGAGGTGTGTAACGTTAAATAAGCATCCAGAAAAAGGATTTGGTAAATTATAGAGGGAAGTTGTATTCATATCATATGTGACTAGGCATACAACCTGAGGCTCTACCTCTATAAACATATCCACCTCTTTATCATGCAATTCCCAGTTGCATACACTGGTTGGGTGTTCTAACTTACAAGGCTCATATAGCTGTGTTTGCTGAGGACATACTAATCCATCATCAGTATCAGTACATAGGGATAAGTCATGTGTCCTATTACTGGTGTCTATGTGTGTACCTCTCATCTGGGGAGTCCACAACTGAGTCCCTCCAGTAGTTGTCCATAAGGGGACTGGTAAGATGAAGTACTTACACATAACCTGTTTCTGTGTGACATTATACACATGAACTTCACCCGTGCAAAAGTTGTCAGTACACAACATCTTTCCCTGAACTTGTATCCATAACAAAGAAGATATATTAAACATCCTTCTGTATACTTGTTCGTTACCTGTCATTAACTGTGTTTGTGCTTTACCCTTTTGCATATTTTGATGCATGGTTCTGAGAGAACATTCAGTCCAATTAAACAGTTCAGAAACATTTGTTGACAGGTAAAGTGTGTTAAACAATGTGCTATTGAACACCTGTAAATATTCATTATCCCAAGATATACTGGCCTGTAATGGGGTAAATACTGTAGGCATCCATGTAGCTTGCATTGTAACTAATCTTCTCATATCTTCTCCTGCATTACTCATTTTGCTGGCTAAAGTTTCTATATCTATACTATTAAGTAACCCTATACCTGTACCTGATGCTCCTAACAATGTATCATACCATTCTCTCTTTTGTCTGCTATAGCATTTTGGATCTGGGGGGAAAGAGATATTAAATATTAATATAGTGGTTTGTCTTTGGGTACCCACATTTACACAAGTGGAGGGAACTTTAACTAGTGAGTCATTCCTTATAGTGGGCTTGCTATTTAGGACATACATCCTTGTCATTATTACTGAATTATTTGGTAATTGCGTGGTATTAGTGCAAACTAGCACTACACCTCTTTCTATAGTTGTTGGGCTTCCTATGGGTATACCAGGGTCCGTACTATTGACACATTGAATACCCTGTGCCCACGTTTTCTTAAATCCTTTATATCCCGTAAACTTATCACTACAACACTTAATTTTTATTCCACTTATGATAGTAATATTATCATGCTCCCTTGGTGCCCAATAGAGATGCCTTATATTATATTGTCCCAAACTTTTTACATATATCGAACCTCCTGACCAGGTTACATTAAATCTGTGTAACTGGTAAGTTTGGTTACCATAGACTACCCTAGAGTACTCTATTTGTCCTCCTGTTGTCCCCTGGTGTGTGTGCAATACCCTTAGACTAAGTATAGCCAACATTATCACACAAAAAGGATTCATGATGGTGGTTCAATCTTGACCGTCAACTTATTGCAATGTGAGGCGTGTATCCACGTGCTCTTTCCTCCAATTTTCACTGGAACCTGATATGGATCATCAAATCTTTGCTCCAGAGACTTTCTGACCTGTCTCTTAGTGTATACCCAATCGCCCGGTTCCAATGCATGTACACCAGGTACTGCTTCTGGGTCTGGAAGGGAGGAGAAAACTAAAGAATGGATGTTATTTACTTGATTACAAAGAGTAGATACATAGTCTGTTAAATCTGCATGATTGTGCTGCAACTGTTGGGGGAAATAACACCCTGTCTTAGGAGGTCCTAATAATAATATCTCATAAGGTGACAACTTATGTTTCTTACTGGGGGTGGTTCTTACTGAATATAAAGCTATGGGCAGACAGTCCACCCATGTCTTGCCTGTCTGTGCCATCATTTTTTGTATCTTTAGTTTGAGGGTACCATTTAGTCTCTCTACACGCCCACTGGCCTGAGGCCTATAAGGGGTGTGAAAGGCTTGTTCAATGCCCATATCCTTCATGATATGCTGCATAATTTCTCCTGTAAAGTGTGACCCTCTATCAGACTCTATAGTTTCTGGTATACCATATCTGCAAATTACTTCACTTATTAATTTCTTAGCTGTTGTTTTTGCAGTGGCTTTAGCAACTGGCCAGGCCTCTGGCCAATTAGAGAAGAGGTCTATACAAACGAGGGCGTACTCATATGTCCCCACCCTAGGCAACTGAATATAGTCTATCTGCAGTCTCTAAAACGGGTATAATGGCTTCGGCGTATGTTTCTGTGGTACTTTTACTGTCTGTCCTGGATTGTGTTTCCCACACACCTGGCATGATGCTACTTACGCTGTAGCTGCTGCATTAAAGCCTGGTGCTATCCAGTGCTGGAGCACCGTGTTTACCATGGCCTCCTTTGAATTATGCACTAGACCGTGGGCCAGCTGGGTCATCAGGGGATATAAGGCCCAGGGGAGGCACCACCTGGTGGCTTTAGCCCAATGCATATTAACAAAGGTGGCTCCCTCTTTTTCCCAGCCTCTCTTTTCGCCTTCTGTGGCTTGTTCTTGAAACTGGTGTAAAGCCTGTATGTCCAAGGGGTCTTTCTTTGTGTTTGTTTCTATACCATAGAGGGCTGGGATAGGTAACAGGGCAGCTTGCTTAGCCGCAGCATCTGCTTTGGCATTCCCCTTGGCCTCAGCTGTTTTCTCCTTGGTGTGTGCTTGCACCTTTAAAATGGCTACTCTACTTGGAAGCTGTAAGGCTGCAAACAACGATCTAATGAGCTCAGCATGCTTAATGGTTTTACCAGCCGAGCCCATAAAATCCCTACTCTTCCAAATAGGTCCAAAATCATGGGCCACACCCCAGGCATACCTGGAGTCAGTGTAAATGTTTGCTGTCTGATTTTCAGCCATTATACATGCCTCAGTGAGTGCCCTCAACTCTGCTTCCTGTGCTGAGCAGGAAGGTGGGAGTGGTTGCTGAATCAATACCTCATCTAAGGTGGTGACTGCATACCCTGTTCTTGGGGACCCTTCATGATAATATCTAGAGCCATCTACAAACAATTCCCAGTCTGGATTAGATAAGGGCTGTTACATTCTCTAGTTCCTTCATTTCCATTTTCATAAGTTCAAGACAATCATGGTCAGAAAAATTTTGATTTATATTTTTATGTGACTGTATTTGCAGTACATTATCCCCCTCATCATCCTCACTGTTCCTTATTGCCATTACCTGATATGTTATCAACAGGTGTATGTATGCCTCCCTCACTATTCCCCTCTTTTGAATCCTGTGTTGGAAGCAATGTAGCAGGATTCAACACTGTGCACCTCTTAATTGTCACATTGGTAGGGCTTAGTAGGGCTACCTCATACTTGGTTAACCTGGCTGCAGAAAGATGCTTAGTTCTGGCCTGGTTAAGTATTTCTGTTACTGAGTGGGGAACCTGTATTATCAATGAGTGGTCCAGCACTAAATCTGCTGCCTTGTCTTTAAGCATAGCTGCAGCTGCTACTGCCTTTATACAAGAGGGTGCTCCTTTGATTACACTATCAAGCTGCAATGAATAATATGCAAGGGGCCTTTGTTTACCACCATGTTCCTGCACTAATACCCCTTGAGCATGTCCTTGTGTTTCATGACAGAATAACATAAAAGGCCTGTCATATCTGGGTAATCCTAGTGCTGGTGCTTGGGTAACTGCAGTTTTTATCTGCATAAAAGCTTTCTTCTGTTCTGATGTTAACGTTACTGTTTTGTCTTTTGTATCTGTCAACGCATCATAGAGGGGCTGCATTATGAGGGATGGGTTGGCAATCCATTCCCTGCAATACCCTGTTAATCCTAGAAATGCTCTGAGTTGCCTGGTGGTAGTGGGCTCTGGCACTTTCTGTATAGCTGATATCCTATCTTGTGTCAAATGTCTTGTACCTTGAGAAATACAATGTCCTAAAAAGGTAACCTGTGTTTTAGCCGTTTGCAATTTTTATTTTGACACTCTGCAATTTTGTTCACACAGAAAAATAAGCAATGATTTAGTTTCACTTTGACACTGTCCCTCTGTATCTGCACATAGGAGCAAATCATCCACGTACTGCAACAACTGGGTGGTCTCAAACTGTGGTCTCCACCCTTGCAGTATGATGGACATAGCCTCTGTAAATGCAGATGGAGAGGTTGCCCCTCCTTGGGGTAATCTTGTCCAGCAATACTGTTTACCCATACTTGTAAAAGCTAAGTAGAGCTGACACTCTAATGTAAGAGGTACAGAAAAAAATGCATTAGCTAAGTCTATTACTGTGAAATGAGTTGCTGTTGCTGGTATTTGGTTTAGCAAGGTGTGTGGATTAGGCACTATAGGTACATCCACCACCAACCGTTTGTTTACCTCTCTTAGATCATGCACCATCCGGTATTCCTGTTTACCATCTACCCCCACCTTCTTTTTCACTGGAAATAAAGGGGTGCTCCATGGGGACCTGCATTCTCTTATAACCCCTGTTTTCTGATATGCAGCAATCTGCTGCTGTATGGCCTTTTCCTGATCTCTGGTCAGTGGGTATTGTTTAATCTTTACTGGCATTACACCTGGTTTTAAGGTTAGTATAACTGGTTGTACATCCAGTAATCCCACATCTGTTTTACCCTTAGACCATCATTTTTCAGGAACTCCTGAAAGCCAGTCAGGGATCATTACTTCTATCTGTGTCTGGTGTTGCAGCAAATATATTGCTGCTGCTAGCTGACATTGAAGATCCTGCTCTGTACTTCCTTTCAGTATTACATTACCATCCCTGTATTCAATGGTAGCTTGTAATTCATTAAGGATATCTGCTCCTAACAAATTAACTGGACAGGATGTGGAGGTCAGGAATTCTACAGGGACTTTAATTTCTGCTGACCTCACTGCAACTTTTATGGGCTTACTAACATGTAAGGATACAGTATGTCCTGTTAGTCCTGTTCCAGGAATTGTCTGATTTGTTACATATTTCTTGGGAACATCTTCTGCCCTTAAAACGGTACGGCTTGCGCCAGTGTCTATTATACAGTCAATTTGTTCCCCCCCAGGTAGTGTCAATTGTATTATTCCCTTGGGACCTGAGGTATTAATAATGGATTGTGGGGGACCTGACACTGGACAGCCTATTTCCTATGGGCTGTGCACTGTTTGAACCCTTACTCCAAATTGCTCCCTTTTCTCTGCCCATTCCTTATATTTCTGACAATCCCTTTTCATGTGACCTGCTTTATGACAGAAGAAACATAACCCTCTCCTTTTTGCTTCTTCAGGTGATACTTTCCTATTATCTCTGGTCTGTCTAGGCTTTGGTTCATTATAGGGACCATCCTGCATCAAATGAACTATCACTCTTGGAACCTAACCTCTCTCTCTTACTTTCCTTTTCTTTTCTTCTTCCTGGTCTTCTATAGCTCTTAATACATCCAGTACAGCTGGAAGTGTCATAGTACCTGCTTCTGGTCTCTTTTGGTATAGTTCCACCCACAAATTTTCAAGTAAGCCTCCCAAAAAAGCAGTTCTAAGCAACCACTCATGGGTAGGATTATTATCTTGGAATCCCCTATCTAAGTGTGACTGGTGTGTTTGATCATAATAATCCTTTACTGACTCCCATTCTCTGCTTGCCTTCAGGCACAGCAGGCATACGCTGCTGTTGCTGCTCACACCACCTTCTTAACCTAGTAACAAAGAGTGTCCCTGACTCAGGAGTTTTTCTGTTATCTGCACCTGGGATTCCCACTACTCCTGCTTCACCTATTGGCAGAGCTAGTATTTCTGTCAGGCTGCCTGGTCCCACTGTCATCCTACATATTTCCTCCAAATCTGCCCAAGTAGCTCCCCAAATAGCTACTAATCTCTCCACATATCTGTGAAGGGCCATTGGATTCTTTCTGGTGTCTGGGGCTTTATTTACAATATCATTCATCTCTGCTGCTGTCCAGGGTCTATACTGATTTTGGGTTCTCACTCTTATAACTGCTGCATTCTGGGGGTTTGGTTCAAACACCTCATTTGTAGTTACAGGATAAGCCTCTACAGATGTGTTTTGCTATGGGGGTGGACCTGTCCCTTTCTGAAAATACATCTGTTCACCCCCACAGTGTTCACAGCCGCAAGGTTCATCATTATTGCCTGTGGCTTGCTTCTTGCACACCCGTGTCCTGTGTCTGTTTTTATTAAACATCCAAGGCATTAAGCTACCTGCCCACCCTTGTATGGGAATGGGGCTGAAATTTCCTCCTGCATAAGGCAGTGGAGGAACTGGTGGCGTAACTGGTGATAAGTGTGGAGGTGATGGATAATGAGGTGATCAGGTTAAGCCTTGTTGATCACAGGGTTCCCCTGGCCAGAGCACTTGATTCCCACAAAATGGACATTAGTGTTGGCATTAGGTCGACATTTACCACATCCTGGGCATTTCCTGCCATCCCTTACTGGTGTGGTAAATGGAGCCAAACTTTTGTACTTTGGGCTTAAATCAGGGGCTGTTGGTGATGCCTGTTGATTTACAAAAGGGATCACTGGGACAGGCCTCACAATATGTGGACCACAATCTTCCATAAACTCAGTGTCTTGTGTTACCTCCTGTTCTTTATGTATTTCTTTGGCTACCTTTAACCAAGCCTGTACTTGTTTGCCTATTTTCTTACACTCTATCCAAGCCTTGTTTTCTTTTGCAAAGGTTTCCCATCTTACAGGATCTAGGGAACCCACACTGGGCATCCCTGCTTTCTGTAGTATCTTTTGAATATCTTTAAGTGCACTTTTCCCCTCCCTGGATTCGACTAGATCCACAGCAGCACATGGTAATTCTTTTACCATGCATTTACTGCCCTGAGCCCCCATTGTGGGGTTTTTAAGCTCCTAGTCTTTCCTGAATCCCCTGAGGAATCTTTATTTTATTCAAAAGAACAGTCGCTACTTATTCTGCGTTCCTACTGGGTAACCATACAACAATACCTGTCTTATCAGCTTCAAATACCTACCAGCTGGCAACCCCCTAATAACTAGACAAGCTACTACTGAACTATCCCTGCACAAATTACTGGCTAGCTAATTTATTAGTCCAGCCCAGTCCTTATCTATCCTGGTAGCCAAATATGTTAACACCCTTTGAGACAAATATATACCACAGAGATCCTCTGATTTATTACAGCTATTAAATCGGGACTTATAAATGATCTGGTTTTCTGTAATACCACTACACAAGTACACCCCTCAAACTTTAGTTATATGTGGTTCATATATCAGACTCTGGAGACCTGTTATCCCTGTCCTTAAAGAGACAATACAGTATTCCCAATGTCACTATAACACTCCCACAGATTATGACCCACTGTTCTAATCCTTCTGGCATGCTACACAGATGAATAACATGTACATCCCTTCAGCCCCAGGCGCCCCTAGGGGTTCCAATGAGGAAACTTGAAGGACCCTATCCCGAATCAATGGGCACCTTTCTCTGCACTCCTAAACACTTTTACCGTGTTTAGGCGCTAGGTGTCACTTTTTACAGCTACTATGAGAGCAAGGAGATCAGTGAATGTCTCAACCCAGGGATCACACGTCTCAAACGACAGAACAAGCCTCTAATAGCAGGTGAGAGGTGCAGTCTTTGGTTGATTATTTAAAGATCTGGTTCCTTTATATACATCTCACAGTTAGCACACATACAATCACACTCCTTTCACTCACTTCAAGACAAGACAACTTATACTTTAAAAGAGCAGGTTTGGCATACAATATATTCATAGATCCCCGATTAGCCCATCCATACTGAACCCCACAATACTAATCAGGAAGCGCAGAAGAGAGCATTGAAAAGCGCAAATGCGCATTTGTTTTTCAATACTCACCCGGGTTTTGCTTCTGCAGTTCCAAATTTTCAAGTATCCGTCAGTATAGACAGGCAGTTGGGGATCCCGGACGTTTGCCCCCACAAAATGTTAGGGTGATGAGGCTTCCTACCCCTGGATCACGGTATGCAAAACACTACTCCTGTTCTTAATTTTCATTCAAGCCGGCTGGGGAGATGATGAAAACTCAACACACACTGTGGTGAATCCACTCAGCTCTCAGAGGCACATCCTCTTTGAGCTGTCTTTCAGAAAACTGCTGTCTCAAACATTTGCAAAAAATTGTTTGACAGAATAGAATACATATGATTGATTTCACAAGTACATAGGATGTATCAATGCATCTTCAGTATGTCTTTTTTTTCACAGTGTCCAGACTTGGTATCCTATTCTGGGATCCTTCAGCTGCTGCTGTCTTGTAACATGCTAGTTCAGTATAATGCTGGCTTGATCTCATGATATTTGTGTAAAGGAAAATGGCTTTTTCTGATAAATCATACAGTATGTTTTAAATAAACACTATAAATTATTATAGACTCTCACAAAGCCAGCGAGGGAGAAGGTGATAATCCACAATGGTCTTACCAGAGGCGTCACTACCCACCAAGCGCTGGAGGGAGTGATTGGTCAAGATCTAGAAAAACAAAATAGTCGGTTGTGTCCAAAACCTGCAAGAAGTAGTCGGGCCAACATCTCAAGAGCCACAACCACAGAGTCAACCAAAAGTGTATTACAGCTTTTCCAATGTGGTCCCCTGCAGTCAACAAGGGTCGAGTGCAGCTAAACATATAGAAGACAGAGAAAGTTACAGACTCACCCATAGCAGACAGGTTGGGTGACAATTTCAATGTGTGTTGGTACAGTGATATATTTAAAATGTAGCACAAATATGTCATGTTACTATGGATTATTATTGTTGACGTTATGCATGTAAAGTACAGAAATTGACGAAGAGTTCCAGATTAATAAAATAGACGTTGTTATATTCATTGTGTCATTTATTGTGTTGGGGTTTGTGCACTACATGCCTCTCTGCTGTGGCATGGAAAACCAGAAACAACAAGTACTATTAGAACTGAGAGAAAGTTCACACTACAGATTCTAAACCATTTTAGGGATGTTGCACGTGGGAATAAGGATTCTGCTACCAATATATAGTAAATTATTGTGAATACATTATGCACTCTAGAGTGAGGAGGTTTGCAACCTCCATGCATCAATCACCGCATAATGGAAGCAAAAAAAGGAATGCCATTTCTGTGATATTGGGAGGAAGATGGAGTGGAGTATATCTATCAAGGCAAGGGTCATTTAGTGAGTTGAAATACTCACCTATTATAAGATTAGGAGGTTAGATATTTATTTATTTTGTATTAAAAATTTGGTTGGTTCGGGGGCATGTAAATTAAGAATTGTAAAATTCTCAACCTGAATTTTCACATGAATAAAAAGGTAATGACCCTCTGGATCCGCTATTGTTTCTGTAATAGCTGTAACAGTGTTAGGGGAACAGGTACCATCTCCTGGTGTAGATGGCAGGATGCAGCAGCTGAGAGATCACACAACAGTCCGTTATGGTGGGTACACACTGCGATTTTAATGAAAGATCAAGCGATTACGATATCGTAATCGTTTGATCGTTCAAACATCGCTCAACACAATGTCAAAAACGACCAGCGATGCGCGCTCCCGCTGGTCGTTTTCGACATTGTTCATCGCGGCTACATGCATCACGATTAGGACGATATCGTTATCGTTTAATCGCTCGGCATGTAGTACATGTTTATTGCAAAACGTTCAAACGATAACTATGGTGCCGCGTGGGGAGCCAGACACACCCTTTCTGGTAGTGCAAGAAGAAGGAAGTTTGTTGCGTGTGGTCCTGCCAAAAAAAAACGGTAAGTAAAGTCCCCCACTGTCCACCAATGTTTTTGGGGTCATTATTAGAGAGGCATAAGGGGCAGCAGAAGTACTGGGGTCATTGCAGCAGCAAAGGGGACTCTGCATAAGGGGCTTCAAACCTTTTGGGGGCATTGCACAGCAGGGGCTGCAGTAATACTGGGGGCATTGCACAGCATGTGGGGGGGCAGCATTACTACAGGGCCATTGCATAGCATGGGGGGGGCAGCATTACTATGGGGGACATTGCACAGCATAGGAGGGGGGGTTGCAGTAATACTGGGGGCATTGCACAGCATGTGGGGGGGCAGCATTACTACAGGGCCATTGCACAGCATGGGGGGCAGCATTACTATGGGGGCATTGCACAGCATAGGAGGGGGGGCTGCAGTAATACTGGGGACATTGTACAGCATGTGGGGGGGGCAGCATTACTACAGGGCCATTGCACAGCATGGGGGGGCAGCATTACTACTGGGGGCATTGCACAGCATAGGGGGCTGCAATAATATTGGGGGCATTGCACAGCATGTAGGGGGGTAGCATTACTACTGGGAGCATTGCACAGCATAGGAGGGGGGGGCTCCCTTACTACTGGGGGCATTGCACAGCATGTAGGTGGGGCAGCATTACTACTGGGGGCATTGCACAGCATGTAGGGGGCAGCATTACTACTGGGGGCATTGCACAGCATGTAGGGGGGCAGCATTACTACTGGGGGCATTGCACAGCATAGGGGGGCAGCATTACTACTGGGGGCATTGTACAGCATGTAGGGGGGCAGCATTACTACTGGGGGGCATTGCACAGCATAGGGGGGCAGCATTACTACT
This sequence comes from Taudactylus pleione, assembly GCA_031769625.1. Classification (NCBI taxonomy): domain Eukaryota; kingdom Metazoa; phylum Chordata; class Amphibia; order Anura; family Myobatrachidae; genus Taudactylus; species Taudactylus pleione. The sequence continues at coordinate 413,541 of JAUIMM010000461.1, read as the reverse complement.
GGGGGCATTGCACAGCATAGGAGGGGGGGCTGCAGTAATACTGGGGCATTGCACAGCATGTGGGGGGCAGCATCACTACTGGGGGCATATGTTTAAGTTGTGTCTTAAAAAATTAATATTTCTTTTTTTTTATTATACAATTTACTGTGAGTTTTTTCTTAAAATTTATTTATTCAAAATTTTGAAAAATCAAAATGTAGTCTCGTTTTTAAAATAGAAATAAGTCGGGAAGCCAATGGTTGGAATGCCAACAATCGCCTTTCCAACTGTTTAAACCCTGCAGTGGATAAATGGCAGGCGTCGTAATCCCGATGCCTGACTTTAAACCTACGCATGAGTCCAGACGCATGGTATCCCGGTCACTGCTAAGCCAGGCAGGGATAGTTGTGGGGGGGGAATGCTTGGTTAAGGGTTCCTGGGGGGAGGGGGGTTGGGGTCTTAGAGCACCGCCCTGGGAGGTATAGGGTAAGGCTAGGGAAAGGGGAGCTTCAGGTTAGGCACCCTAAACGAATGGTAAGGTGGGGTAATTGTAAAGGGTTTCTTACTAGTACAGGTTGAGTCTCCCATATCCAAAATGCTTGGGACCAGGGGTATTTTGGATATCAGAATATTCCGTATTTTGGAATAATTGCATATTATAATGAAATGTCTTGGAAATGGGACCCAAATATACACACAGAATGCATTTATGTGTTATATACACCTTATACACACAGCCTGCAGGTCATATTAGACAATATTTTTTATAATTTTGTGCATCAAAAAAAGTTTGTGTACATACATGAAATTCATTTATGTTTCATATACACCTTATACACACAGCCTGAAGGTTATTTTATACAATCTTTTTAATAATTTGTGCCTTAGACAAAGTTTATGTACATTAAACCATCAAAAATCAAAGGTTTCATCTCAGTCAAGCTGAAAATATTCCGTATTTCGGAATATTTGGATATGGGAGACTCAACCTGTATAAGCATTTGACCTTTTATTCCTTGTTGTTTTGGATTTTTTATGATTTATGCCACCTGAAGTGCGGGAGTGGGTCATTTATGTTGAATTTAATTTAAGCATGTGTTAATCATAAAATTAATTATGTAATATATTTTATTGGCATTTATTAGCATTATTTGGACCAGAGAGTTTTATATTTGCCAGGTTTGTGAGTAATTATTGTTTAAAAAAAATTTTTATTAAAAAATACTTGCCTTTTTATTACAGCATTAATTTTTTTAATTTTCATATTGTTGATTTTATTTTATTTTTTTACATTTATTTTAAGTTACTGCTGGCGGTAGAGGATCCTGACCCGGTGTCCTGCGAGCCCCAACAAGTGGAAGTCCCTGTGCGTGTGCCTGAGACGCGATCCAAGGCCCCCGCTAAGAAGCGGAAAGGGACAAGCCACGCTTCCACTTCGGGAACATCAAGGAGTGATAAGTTTCTAAAACATGCGGAGGAGGTTCTTTCCAAACCCCCGGATGATTTGGCCTAAGTCTCGCCAATGAAATGCTGACCATTCCTCCGGAACAGGTCAAGCCTTTCAAGCGTCTGGTCTATAAGGCTTTGGTACATGCTATTGAGGGGGACTTGAGTATGGCTAGTACCATTGTCTTAAATAACAGGCAGCCGCCCAACCCAACGGCCTCATCAGGCAACAGGCAACTTCACCGCCCCAGAAGAAACTTTCGCGGATCCACAAAATGAAAACCCTTCTCCGTTACAGTCCCACCTCTTTTCTTTGTCGCGTACCCCCTCGCCCCCTACTACCTTTCCCAGTACTTCAGCCAGTGGTGTTCACTCAGCACTGGGCAGTGCTCGCACCACTATATTTGGCGATGATGAGTTTTTAAATTTGTAATTTGTTAAAATTTTGCGGTTTTTTTCCATTTTTTAAAAACTTATCACTCCCTGTCTTGATTTGGTTCTTTGTTTCATGGTGGACTGTAGCATGGTCGTAGTACAATAGCGATGGCTATTCCACCTCATCTGCCCTTGGTTTCTTGTTCTTTGTGATTCTAAAGTATTTTTTGTGTTCCCTCAAAAACGGTGCCCAGATCCTGGATTCTGAGCTTGCAATGTTCACATCAGGAATATTGTTCTGTACTGTATGGTGTAGTTTTCAAATGCCTTATTTTTCACATTCTATTTGTGTAATCTTGTCTCCAGGGGCACTTAAAGTCTTGTTTAGACTCAATGAATCCTGTCCAAAAAGTAAAAAAATTTTTTTTTACTAAAGTAAAAAATCAGTGTGGCCTCTTTTTTAACGGCTTATTATAATTGATATTTAATAATGTGTTATTTAGGGTACTTAGGCTTATTGGACACATAGATATTTATATATTAAATAAGTGTATGATTAGGTGTATTTTTGGTTTTTCCTTTGACATTTAACAACTGTGTACTAAAGAAGTTAAACATGCCAGTAGTAGTTGTATTTTTTTTTACTTGACTGGTAAAGAATTTTTAATTTACATAAATTTTTACACAGACACAATTAGATTACCTATATAATATAATGTAGATTTGTTAACACCTTACAGTACCAAATCTCCCATCTACTGTGTAACTCACACACTTCACTTTATACTTTATGCCTCATAATGGAGCTTGTTCAGACCCGGTCATTAGCTCTACGAGCTTGCAATCGGGTGGATGTTGCTCCAATGCGCATGCGTACAAAAGGAGCCGGCTCCGTCGTGCACATGTGCGAAACCAGGCTAACGACGGGTGATCCGTTGTTAGGGGTCTCGTAGCTGACGGGGCGAGCTGTCGATGTTGAGTGACAGCTCGCTCCGTTTGCTGGGTGGTATGGGGGCGTGCCTGGCCAAACGGCGGCATTCCTGCCAGAACGATTGCCGTTTGGGGGCGGCCCCACTGACATCATCAGTGATGTCAGTGGGGAGCTTCCTGCTCTGGAGCTTAAGGTTCATGAGACCCTACCTTAGGGTGTCGTCATTAGCCCCAATGGTCGCGATGGTCTTGACCATTGCAACCATCACCATTAGCGGCCATTACAGCGGTGGGTGTTGACCCACAGCCTAACCACCGACATGGAGGCGGCCGTTCAGGATGCAAGCGGCCGCCCTGTTTCAGAGTGAAAGTGTGCATCCTACGACCGCCTCTGAATTAGGCCCTATAACTGAATACTTAACTTTGAGGATTGAAGTTCGGGTTAATGGCCCCTATAGTATTTCTTATTCTAATATTGCAAAAAGTTATGTTAAATACTAACATACAAAAAAAACACAAGGTGAAAATATTTTTATTTTCAGTTTTTAAAAACATCAAGAAACAAATTACAAGAATAGATTTAAACCTGCCATGATACGGCACCTTCTGCATTAAAATAATTCATGTATTTCTCTCTGACCTCTTTTGCCCGGGCAGAGGCCGCAGAGGGAAATCTTGGGGGATTTAGAGATGTTAGGACAATATTTTCCTCAGTATGGTCAATATTTTCAGGCAATGAGTTTGTGGCAGGCGGTTGCCCCATTTTTTTGGCTCGTAGAAAATTATGTAGGGCACAACATGCCACTCGATTTTGTCAAGCCTGAAATTTATACTAGTATGGAAAATGCGAAACCTATTCGCCATTATGCCAAAGGCATTCTCAACAGTGCGCCTTGCACGCGATAGTCTGTAGTTGAAAATTCTCTTTTCAGTTGTTAATCCCCTTTGTGGAAATGGCCTCATTAAATTTTCATTAAGGCCAAATGCCTCATCGGCAACGAATACAAAATTCAAACCATATTTGGTTTGCGACCCCGAAGGTATGTTTAACTGATTGTTCATTAGTCTCTCAAAAAAGACGGTCTCTCGGAAAGAGCCACCATCGGAAGACCTTCCATTTTTTCCAACGTCAACAAATAAGAATTGATAATTGGCATTCACGACCGCCATCATAACCATACTGAAGAATCCTTTGTATTTAAAGTGCAAAGATCCAGTGTTTGCTGGTTGTGTTATCCGGATGTGTTTCCCGTCTATGGCGCCGCCACAATTTGGGAAGTTCCACCGGGTCTCAAAATCATTGGCAATAGCTTGCCATTCCTCGACAGTCGAAGGGAACTAGAAAAAGAAATAAAAAAATCTTAACATATTTTAAACATTACATTAAAACATTTACAGGGGTATTCTTTTTGGAGCGAAAAGTTCTCTTATGTTAAAATTTTGAATCGAAGACATCTTTTTTGCTAGTTTTGCTTTTACACCGTATTCAATTCCATAGATTTTTCAACGGTTCGAAAAGTATTTGCAAAAAAATAGGGATAAATTTTCACCATTGAATATGTGATGAAAAACATTGCACAATTTGGGTTAAGGGGTGCAGGCTTAAAAAAATTAGCCTGCACCCTTTTGAATGACCCCTTGAAACGATCTGTGTCAAAAAGAATTAAAAAGAAATAGGGATACCACAAAAAAATCAGTTAAAATTTGAGGGGGCATAAATAAAACATTTTGGGGACATAGTTAAAAAATTCAAAAATTGATTGTGGGGGGGTTCCTAAGTTTTTTTTCATTGCAGGTGCTTGTGTCAGGTTTTTTTTTACTAAATTTTTTAAAAGTAGATTACTAATTTTTATAATGTACTCAACTTTATTTTCAAGTACCCCTAATTTGATTAGCATAGTAGTTTTGCTCTAAAAAGAATTCTAAATGCTCTTCTGCATGACCTTAGTAAAAGCTGCATTTCTGCACCTGCCGTGGCTATTAGAAACCACAACTTCCTTCAGTAGTTTAAATTGGGGGTACCCATAGTGATCCCCTTTGTCTACACGTCTTGACGGGGGTCCCTAGAATATTTACCTAAAATTCCCTTTTTTTTAACCTGTAAAATTAAAACTTGAAATATGTTAATAAAAAAATGACATAAGGTCCCCCCCAAAAGCCAAACCAGCCCCAAGCTTGCCAGCCAGTGGTGGTTTCTAAAAATATGGGGAACTAAATGTGTAGGGTTCCACCATATTTTAGAAACAAACACCAGGCTGCAGGGACTAGTGCTGATTTTAAATATAAGGGTCAAAAAAGACGTGGGGTACCCCCTATATTTAAGACCAGCACCAGACCCAACCGACCGGGGTGTAATGCCACAGCCCGGAGACCCAATCACCGGGGCTCCAGGTCCAAAAGCATTAAACTCCAAGTCTGTCAGCGCAAGCCGGTGATCTCGGGGGAGTCGGATACCCCCCAAAAAAGGGTCCCCCCTCTCCCGAGCACCACAGGCTTACGCTGAAGCCTAGGGCTCATCCCCATACCTCTGGAGAGGTAGGTATGGGGGTAATAGGGGGGCCAAAATAATGTCACACTGGGCTTTACAGTGGAACTACAAGTGCCAGCATGCCTGCCATTTTACACTTGTGGAACTACAAGTGAAAGCAGACATGCGGCACATGTAATTTCACTGTGAAATAAATAGTTAAAAAAAACAAAACGCACACACCGTGTCAAGTAAAATTTTATTACACACACCTACCCATTCACACATACTTTACCTATACCAGATGTTCGGTCCCCTTGTCCACGTAGGATTTCCCAAAACCATGGCCCTGCAAGAAAGATTTCATACTCACCTACATCCAGCACTGGTCTCCGCAGTAATCCTTGTTTTTAAAAAAAAAAAAAAAAAAGTCCTTACACGATCCACGGAACACAGCTATCTGTATGTGTGTTGCCACACATACAGATAGCTCCCGAATGGCAGATACCGTCACTAAACAGGGCATTGCAGTCCCGTGAGCCAATCACCGGCAGCGCTGACTGTAGAGCGCCCGCTGATTGGCTCCGGCAACTGACAGTTCCCACGTGGTGTGACTCGGCCAGGACCCTGAGAGGGGGGACCCTTTTTTGGGGGGTCCCCGACTCCCCCAAGATCTGACCGACTTGGGGTTTAATGCTTTTGGACCTGGAGCCCCAGTGATTGGGTCTCCGGGCTGTGGCATTACACCCCGGTTGGTTGGGTCTGGTGCTGGTCTTAAAAATAGGGGGTACCCCATGTCTTTTTTGACCCCTATATTTAAAATCAGCACTAGTCCCTGCAGCCTGGTGTTTGTTTCTAAAATATGGTGGAACCCTACACATTTAGTTCCCCATATTTTTAGAAACCACCACTGGCTGGCAAGCCTGGGGCTGGTTTGGCTTATGTCATTTTTTTATTAACATATTTCAAGTTTTAATTTTCAGGTTAAAAAAAAAGGGAATTTTAGGTAAATATTCTAGGGACCCCCGTCAAGACGTGTAGACAAAGGGGATCACTATGGGTACCCCCAATTTAAACTACTGAAGGAAGTTGTGGTTTCTAATAGCCACGGCAGGTGCAGAAATGCAGCTTTTACTAAGGTCATGCAGAAGAGCATTTAGAATTCTTTTTAGAGCAAAACTACTATGCTAATCAAATTAGGGGTACCTGAAAATGGAGTTGAGTACATTATAACTCAGTAGTAATCTACTTTTAAAAAATTTAGTAAAAAAAAACCTGACACAAGCACCTGCAATGAAAAAAAAAAACCTGAGACAAACATAGGAACCCCCCCACAATAAATTTTGCAATTTTTGTAACTTTGTCCCCCAAAATGTTTTATTGTTGTACCCAAATTCAAAATTAATTATTGGGGAGCCCTTAAGTTTTTTGGAAAAAATTATGAAACAAATTACCTTTGGGGGACTGTCTGAAAGCTGCACAGGGGTTCCAGCACCATTGCACCCCTTAACCCCAATTCTGCACTTTTATCTGCCTGCCATTCATAGGCGATACTTTACCGCCTATTACATTGCATTGACTTTCCGCCTAGGCGGAAAGTATTTCATATTGAATACTAAACCAGGCGATAATGACGTCATTAACGGTAAATTACAGTGAATCCAGACTTAACGCCTCAAAAGCAAATGCAAATACAACCCATGGTAGGGTGCAGCAGCAGCAAAGACAGAGGATGGTTAATCAGCTATTTATATACATTGGAAATAAATATAGTAGGGAGCAGCAGCAGTACAGACAGAGGAAGGATAATCAGCTATATATACACATTTGGAAGGAGATATAGTAGGGAGCAGCAGCAGCAAAGACAATTTGGATTAAGCTATTTAAAAAACATTTGGGAGAAGATATAGTAGGGAGCAGTAGCAGGGATATACGACTGGCATGCACCTATTTAAACACATTTTAGAAGACATACGGTATAGAAAGAAGTAACAGATTTAGGAGATTTGTGACAGTTTTATTAAAAATTTAATACCTTAAAGTACTCCGGCTTGAGGACGTAAAATATGGCTTTGCAGGTCTCCGGAATAATAAGACCCAAAGCCTGCGGTGAGATGAGTGTCCCAAATTTCAGGTCGGCCAAAGATCTCCCTGTAGCCAGGAAACGCAGTGTCGCAATGAGCCTCTCCTCTGCAGGAATGGCTCTACGCAACCTGGTGTCCTGCCTTTGTATGTACGGAGTCACCAAGGCCAGCAATTCTTGAAATGTAGAGTCATCCATTCGCAAGAAGTTCCGGAAGTCATCCGGGTTGTTCTCGCGAATCTGCATGAGCAGTGGCATATGAGAGAATCCCTCTGCTGCAACCACTCCTTCGTCCAGCATGAACGAAGCCTTCTCCTCTTCTCAATCCTCTCCCGGTCACTTACCACCACTCCAGCATAAGCAACCATCAATCGATAACAGTACATATCCATCACGACAGATAGTACAGACAGTTTGTTTAAAGCCAAAGCAATAACAAACCACAGCAATTAGCTAAGCAACAGCGTTCAGCAAGGAATACACCAAACCAAACTAGCCACAGAGCATAAATGCAGTGATTTAAAATGGCCGACACAATTTTATCACCTCATGTAAGCCCTGCCCACATTTTTTTACATTAAAAATAATAAAGCCTCATAAATACAACCACTCTGCTATTAAAGGCACCATAATATTTATTAATCTGAACGATATCGTTGATCGTTTGTAAAATCGTTTGAAAATCGTTTGCATAAAGTTGTTGAACGATCAAGGATTGATCTTGAAAAGATCATCAAAATCGTTCAGCGATATCGTTCAGGCTGAAAATCGTTCAGTGTGTACCCACCATTAGTTTCGTGCAACTGGGCTTAACCAGTTTTATTAAGGAAAACAGAAATAAAAAACATCAATATAAATTCTTGCCATTTGGCGCTAATTATACAAAAGATTCCTAACTCACTAGAAAAAAACAACAACACAATAAGTTTTACAGGCACACCTCACTGGTTTTCAAAGCAGCAGGTATTTCTCTCATAGAGTCGGCATAGTCTCCCCTTTCCCCAGGCAGTGTGAGACTAATGATCAGGCTGACAGCCTTTTTAACACATACCTACAGCTGAAGGCACTGATTAGCCTTCTGTGAGGCTAACAGCCCAAAGACCTGAACTGGGCCTAATGGATGGAAAACCTGCCCTCTCTTCTCACATCCAGCCCCAGGACCCTAATCTGGTTCTTACCAAAAGCCCAACAGCTCAGCAGAACCAACAATACTCTTGGCGTTTTAAAACACATATGTAAGAAATCTGGGGCAAATATACCTGCCTTCCATCACTATACCATTGATTATGTCACATAGCACAGATTTTTACTTAAGAGAACAGCCACAACTTTCTTTTTCTTGGTATAGGAGGCAGAGATATATTCCTGTATCCATAAACCCTTATTTGTTGATGTGGGGCCTTCAACCAGTGAGTTTCTTAAAAAAAAAAAAAACTATTTGGGTGAAAATGTTTATTATGGGCCACTATTCTTCGTCTTTTCGTAGTTGAATTTAATCCGGCAAAATTCCAGGATATAAATCAGCTTGTAAATTAGCTTGTTTTATTTCATTTGATGTACCAGTCTTGTAGGTAACAAAGAAAAATAGAAACCAAAGCGATTGTATAACAACCACCCATGGTCTCAATAAAAGAGAAGAGGAGGGAACGGGAAGGAAAAAGGGGGAGAAGGGATGAAACAAGTAAACATAATAAAAGATATACTAGCAAACTCGAAAAAGAAAATAAAACAAAACTTAGTAACACAATTGTGTTTCAATAAAAGCCATGAATTAACATCATTATCAAGTAAGCTAAGCCTCAGTAATAAAGAGAAAAAAACCTAGAGTATATAGTCCAAAGGTTCATCCATTGCTGGATTAGTTGCTAGCGGGCGATTCAATAAGAATCTGAAAATGGTTTCTGGCCAGGAGTGTGTCTACAAACATCCATAGGTTTACCATTAAATATTACTCTTAATTTTACGGGTAAAGAAGTGCAAATTTAATGGTATTTTCAAACATATTTTTAAATAGGAGTAAATTATTTCCTTTTCTGAGTGATAGGAACTGAAAAATTATGAAATATAAAAACTCTAAAATCCCAAATCATGGGACTGCAAGCAAAAATTTGCTAATCCAGGGCAGTTTTCAATAAATATAACTTTTATTTTATATGATAAAAATTCAACGATATTTACTTTACTAATGGGATGGGTTAGTTTGTAGTGTTAAACCCAAATCATTGAAATGGGGCTTTGTGTGACTGAGATAAAGATTAATGTAATTTTCAACAGCGAGACGGGACATGTACTTATTTTTTAGTAAAGTCAATGCTGATGATAGTAGGTTGCAAATCATGTTTTGGAAGATCATTGTCATTCAAAAAATTATTCAACATAGACAATGCTTCAACTTTCTACATGAGTATACCAAGAAGACAGCTTCTTGATCCAACTTTCAATCTTGTCAGTGGATGAAAAAATGTCAGTTCTTGTACTTTAGAGGGAGGTATTTAGTGCATTTAACCATTCAAAAATGTCTGCTAGGTAAGCCACTTGGCATCAAAAAATTTTTCAGCCGGCAGGGAATCTGTCAGAAAAAAAAAAAAAAAGTACTTCCTCCCTAAGCTCAAACAAATGGTTGAACACCTTTCCCCGTGACAACCAGTGGTAAAGTAACTGATGGTGCTCAGGTCCCATCTCCTCACACAAAAACTCAAACAGTCATGTACTTGTTGAACTACTCTTCGTAAGTTGACTGAGCAAACGGCTTTATCAAGAACTAGTTTTAGAACAGGTTTCATTTTCTCTTTGCAACTAGGACTTGCCTAAGCATAATATAGTGAATCCAGACTGCTTGCAGTGCAACAGCCTGGACTCTTGTCACTAGCCCACTGTTCTTTCCAGTCATTGCCAGAGTATCGTCACTGCAAATTCATACACAGAGCAGCCATTCCAAACCAGAATAAGTGACAAAAGCATCCAAAAGTGCCAAAAGCTGTTCCTCAGTAGCACCTTATGGTAATGGTTGGCAGAATAGGAATTCCTCATGTAGTTTTCCATCATTCTCCAATTTTATGCAAGTCAGCATCTGAGCCCCTGACACATCTGTTGTTTCATCAATCTAATAGCAAAAAAAGCACTTTGATTAATCTCGGTGATTACTTGCTCTGTCATGTTTCTTGTTAGACAGGGGAATCAAATCAAGTTGAGTAGCAGCCCTTTGCCCAAGGATCCATTTCTTTGGCACAAGGTAGAAAAAAGCTTTCTCTGATGTAGTGTGATTTACCTGCTATGGCTATCCAGTAGGACACAAATGAGGCCAGAACTCTCTCATTAACTAACTGCTGTTTTTAGTAGGGTTTTCTGGCCCCGTAGTTTCCATCAATTTCTGTTTAAATTAATCAAGTGGTTTGGTTTGAAGAGAACTGTGTTTTGTCTGTAGGTACCTGAACATTTTGAACGGTTTTAAGCTAATTTAGCAAGAACTTCACCACACACTGTAGGTGTGGTACTTCCTCCGAACCAGCCCACGTAGAACCGTATTTCAAATATTTTGGATCATATTTCCGGTGTCCTGCCCTTTTATTTCAACTCGAATCTTCGATGGCAGCATATCCTTGCTGCAATTGGCAACCGACTCTGCATCATTGCTCTACTTTCAGCCACTTCTTTGAAGAAAATGGACAATTTCATTCACTGATGTGCAACTGGCAGAGAGAAAAAAAAATGAATTAATGCATTTTTATACCCATCATCCCACTTGTATTTTTGGCCCATCACCCCACTTACTGTATTTTTTTTGCAAATCATCCCCCTTGTCCATCATCTTCTTTGTATATTTAAATGCTGCATCACCCCCCCCTTCCTTGTCTATCATCTTCTGTAGGAAGATTATGGGGATGGTGATGTGGTATAAAATGCCCATCACGCCACTTATATTTTTATGCACATCTTCCCCTTATTTCACTTACAGTACTTATAACAGTGCCCCTTTGGCTATTTGGTCCCCGCTGGGAGCTGGTTGCGGTGCAGTGTCACAGACCGCATGTACCCATGCCGAACGCATCTCCTTGCAGATCATTAAGAGGCCTCCTCTGAGTCTCAATACACAATGTGGGATGAGGAGCTGGCAGGATATAGCTGGTGGCGGTGAGCCACAGCCCAATACTGAAATAGTCGTGACCCACTTTGTGGTCATGAACCACAGTCTTTTTCATTTTGTTCTGTGTTTTACCCGCTAAACAAGGTTCCTTGTCCCACTTTTTTACAACTTCTAGTATCTGCCAGCTACCAAGGTCTACAAAAGGACCACATGTCACTCATTGTGCAATGATTATTCATTTAAATAAACAATCTGGTCACTAGCAGGCAATTCAACAATTCAATAAAGTTAAACTTCAGTAATGTTTAAAGACATTCTATGGAAACATTTTTTCACATATAGTTAAGAAAAAAGGATAAGGTATTTTAAAACCTTGTTTAAAAAAACATTGCTATCATTATATTTGAAAAGTTTATTTTATTGTGCGGATTAAAAACAATTGTACAATAAATATAATGGTCAAATTAAGTATCACTTTCTCTTTATATGTTTTTAAAATAATCTATTATGTGATTGTTTAATCTTAATAAAATGCCACTATTATTTTTTATAAACTTAATTCTATAAAAAAAATAAAAGACATTAAGAAGAAAAACTATAATTCAAACAGCATTATAACATTTGTGAAAATATTTTTGCATGTTGAAAAGAACAAATACTAATACATTTACATAATTGAAACCAATAAATAATTTATTCATAAATTTGTAAGATAACATTTTTTGGAAACAAAAAAATATTTAAAAATGAAAATAGTCGTGTTCACAAATCCTAAAAAATAAATATACTAAAATATGAAACTGGTTTAATCTCTTTGAGGAAAGATATAATACTTTAATTCAGTTTTAAATTTTATCTTTAAAAAAAGTTAACTATATAACTCCACTTCACGATCTCAAAATTTTTCTAAGTTTCCTGTAAAGAAAATAAACATATTTGGACATTTTTAATTACAAAAATATGGGAAGAGTGATATATAAGAATATGAAGCATAGCTTTTCGCTCTTCTAAAGTGTACAAATTACGCCATCATAGGATTACAAAATGATAAAAGCAAGGAGGTTGAATACTTCCCTGCTCTGTGGCCAGCACCTGGCACTGGCTCTATTTTGATCAGCGTCCTTTGTTTCAGGTCTAACATGACCTGTTTTGAAAGGCTGAGACATGCACGGTGAGAGCCGGACATTAGAGACTTCCAAAATGTCTGGTTTCTTGCTGCTTACTGGAATCGCGGAAGGACAATTTACTGCAGGACACCATGGCTAGACAAGAAAGTCTACATGAATGGCTACAGAACATTATTAGACCCCCTAAGAATTGTATAATATAAAATAGAAAAGCACTCATTTAAACTTTGAGACAAAAAAAATTCTTACATGTAAAGAACTGACAAATCAATTGAGCATGCAATTCTCAGCCATTGGTTGAACCTTCCTCGACCAGTGTACTAAATTCTATAGTATCTAAAGTAATATTTATTTCTACATTTTCTATGCAAATGTTGTGCAAATCGCAGCAAACTACGAAAATGTCACAAACTCTTTGAGCTGAATACTGTAGTGCCCCTCCTGACCAATCAAGACTGCGAAACCTACTCTTTAACATTACATGGGCTCTATTGTAGCGTTCAACCGATTAATTGGAGACATAAGCCAAGGACAATGTCTCCTATGCAAAAAATCTGCATAAATGGATTTAGATAAAATTCAAATGATTACAAATTTTCTCTATAAAATAAGGTTACAAACTTATAACAAACATAACTACTTGCCAACTAACTATGAAGTGATTTATTTTCAGAGTCATTAAACACAGGAATTTCGCAGAATAAAAGTCATGGGTTGAGCCCAGATACATGGCATATACATTCATTATTTTACTTCTGGAATTACACACTACCTGCATATTTAAAGAGTGGAAATATTTTCTGTTTCTACAGATTTCCTCCATCTCTTAACTTGGCCTGAAAGCAATGTGTGTACAATTGATCTATAATATTAGGAAGTTTACTGTATTTGTTAAAAGGTTTTTTTAAGTTCCAACCATTCTGAGTTATTTCTTGGATACTTAATGAATTTAGACGTATGCTTTTAAATGGCTTTTAAGACCTGCCCTAAAATTCGGCTGAAGATAGGTTGTGACATGCCACCAACTACTGCAACAGTAGGCTGAAAATAACCAGAGGCCAGAAAGTGTATTGTGCTTAGAAATCTTGCTAAACCTCCAATTGAATTACATCTTCTTGTTTTAGGTTCAATATCTTCCTTAATTAATTCATATAGTGATATTATGGCATGAGATGACAGTTGATATAGAGAAATTATATTTTCCTCACGTAATCCTTCAATTGATTTTCTGGTACAAAGCACTCTGGTCCTAATTTTACGTCTTGGATAGTGGGTTTAATTTTCTTCATTCTCCCTTACACTCGCTTTTGCTGCCTGCATCCAAGCTCTAACTCTTAAATAGTTCAGAAGGAAATTTATTTAGCTCTATTTAAAAATGTCAAAAATATAAAATGTTTAGTTTAAAAAGATCTTAAAATGGTAGTGTGGCCGGAGGCAGGCCACACGGGGTTAATGGCTGCCACAGCACTGAAAGGGTTAACCCCAGTGCTGTGCCGCCATTTTTAAAAGGACAAAAAGGCGCCAGGCGCCCATTGTAAATGTATACTCTGCGCTACGCGCTGAGTGTTGATAAGTGTGCTTTTAATGTTTTATATGCAGCGGCCAGGACTTGCTGCACTGGGGGAGTGTAGGTAGAGTGTGTCATGGCCGCTGCGGGACAGGGAGAGCCAGATCCCACTGCGACCAGCGCTGAAACAGTTACGGTCCCAGTGAGGACACAGTTTAAAAGCACACTGCACATGGTTTATGATAAACTGTATTAAAATATATATGTATTTCTGTAATGTACTGCAGCTGATCTGCAATGCATTAGTGCATGAAGTAGAGTATATTTAATAGCTTATGCACTATATGGTAAATGTATATTTTGTAGAAAAAATGCACTTATTGAATATATGTCTGTATAAGACATGACCAGCCTCTGTGTCTGCAGATACTAGATGCTGATTGTGATTCCCTTAGCAGGAGGTCTGATGAATAGGGTGACTGGAAGTTCTCTGTGTGAAGGTGTGAATGGTGTCATATAGCCAAACCCTTCATGTACAGAACTTCCTTTGAAAAGACAATTTGTTGTTAAGAACCTTTTGGATGTCACTGAATGTGTTAAGGTTGGAAATGCCAAACTGATTGATGAATGTCATTTACTATTTCCTGGGAAATGTTATATCAACATTTTAGGAGACAGTATAATGTATGATAAATCAGTTTGTGTTGGTGGATTAGGAAGGAGGATATTGAGAGACTCCTTTGAAATGTAATATGTTGTTAATTTATGTTTTCTGAGATAGCCTGATTGGCTGGAAGGAGCACAGGGTGGATTTGCCCCCCTGTGATGTTGTGTGTAAGAATGACATAAAAAGAGGGACTGTGAGCCCTGTATGTGGTACAACCCTGTAACTTCTATGAGGAGAAGACCTGCTGATAAGATTCCTGTATGTGGTACATCTTTGAAAATCCTTTGTGGAGAATTGCTGTTTGATTTCTGTGTGATATTCCCCTTCAGGCGGAAGGGAGGGTCTTCTTTAAGACATTGAGCAAATAAACATTGTTTGCCTTTTACTTCAATTGCCTCAATCTTGCGACCAACAGAATTGCGCAAAAACGCTATTCCGTTCTCCTGCTGTTCTGGGTAAGAGCTCCATGTCTCCAAGTTCAAGCCCTCTGCCAGCTACCGTGCAGACCTGGTCCATTGCGAGGGATCAGGTGGGAACAGCCGACACCAAACAGGAGGTGTGTCCGCAGTTAGTCAAACGCATACGCAGCAGAAGTGGTTCCAGGTTCCGAGGCAGGAGCCTGAGTGTACCTAATAAGCGGTTCCAAACGCCGATGGTAGAGTTTGGTGGTAGCAGCATCGTTAAACGCCCACGGCGCAGTGGGCGGAGTCAGTGACAGGCGGTCACTGACGGTGAGTGGGAGTCCAAAAGCGCTAACCCGTGACCAGGGACGGCCTAGGCGAAAGGCGTCCGGTCACAGGTAGTGCACCCCATATAAGATTTTTTTTAAGTTTAAAAACATAACACAGGAGACTTCCGGTGGGCGGGCCCTGTATATGGCCACGTTTTAGAAGGGCTCCCGAGTACCTGGGTCTTCTACGGACTCCTACAGCAACAAATTGCTGCCCCAGGACTCTTTAATAGTGCTGGTCGCTGTGGTAGCCCTTCGGAGAACTGGATGCAGGTGTTTCTGGTTCTCCGTGTTATCCCCGGAGTCCTGCTCCAACTACTAGGAGATTTTCGGCCTCCCCCGCCATTTTGCTGACACACTGGCGGAGCTCGCGGCAGCTAGCTGATCGCTGCCTACCTGAAACAGGGGTCTCTTACCTGGAACCGGGGGCCCTCCGGAGAGCTGTTTCTACCCGGTGCTGCTGGACGGAGAGTCTGCTGCCCGCGACGAGTCAGGCGGACCACGTGGTGCAGACGCCGGAGGGTGAAGACGCTTGCTTGTGAGCGGGAACTTTCCAGGGAGTTGTCTCTGCCGAGTACTGCTGGAGGAGGTGTCAGCAGTAGGGGGACTGGAGCTGAGAGGTAGAGTCGGTCCCACCTGCAAACCACTATCCGCTCACCGCGACTCGCTGTGGAGGTTTGCCGGCGGACGCATCATTCCCCGGGACCGGAGAACAGGCGCAGCTGACGGCACCCGAACTGCGCACAGAGAACCAAGGGGAGCTATCTTTGCTGACGCTGCTACGAGACGACTGGAGTCGGGAGGATTACATGGTGACGCCGGTGGTGCAATACTATATCTATATGGCCGTTCCTGCTGGCTGAGGTGGAGCTCAGCTGTTTGATATTCAAAACGTGCATCTTGCTGTGGTTACCTGCGACCTTCGTTGGAACAGGTGACTGGTCTCATTGTATCTTGGTCCTGGCTGTGGGTCGAGTGAAGCTGCTGGAAACGAGTGGGGGAGAGAAGATACCGGGGTGGTGAGAGACACTATCCCCTGCCAATTTACTTTTCTTTGTTCTTTTCTTGTTTTCTTCTATTATTTTACTATTTAAGCCCTGAGATCTGGACTTTTTACCGAAGTGAAACAAGCTGAGTCACTAATTTCTATATACAACATTGTGATGGTAATAACTATTATAATCATATTACCTTTCATTGATTAGTTGGCTATATAATCAGTACTGGACATAATATTATAATCTAGGGCTATTTTTTATTTCGCTGCTTTTTGGCGAAAAGTGACGTTGCCATCTAGTCGTGATGATATTCCTTGCTTAAAATATACATCAGAGAGGGGTGCTTCTCAATGTAGTATTGCTTACTCTTTTAACTGATGTTGTCACTGATTTTGTTCTAATGTAAATTAGATTTCTATATATTGGTATCCCTCGAAGATCTGTTTACTAAATGTGATTTTACAGGTTATGCATAAATATTATACTATGACTAGAAAATCTACTAAGGCGAACTCCTCTCAACCAAAAACTACACACTCCATGTCTTCATCATCTCCTTCTTCCCCGAATTCACCAATGACCTCTCCAGATACACCTCATTTAGTCCCTATAGGGGATACACAATCCTCTATTGTGTTAGCTGCTCCTTCAGCAACAGCGGCAGCTCAGGAGATGTTAGTTATCAAACCCATAATGGAACAACAATTTAAGGATTTTCGTGATACTATCACTAACATGGTTTCCCAATTGGATTCACATTCCAAACGTCTAGATGCGGTGGAACAACGCTCTAGCGACGTGGAAGATACTTTAATATCCCTTCAATCTTCCTCTAAATCTCAAGGTGATACTATCAGATCTCTGATCGATAAAATCAATGATCTAGAGAATAGGAATCGCCGTAATATTCTTAGATTTATAGGGATCCCGGAATCTGTTAAAGGTCAGCATTTATTAGAATATTTGCAACACTCATTAACTGTGGCCCTTGGTATTACATCATCAACAATCCCTATGATAATTGAACGGGCACACAGATTGGGTCCTGAGAGATCAACTACAGGGGCACGTCCACGTCCCGTAATTGCTAAATATTTAAATTATAGGGACAAAGAATTGATCCTCCGATCCTATCGTCGCCTGAATTCCCTGACCGTAGATGGTCACTCTATCCTGATCTTTCAAGATTTCTCTGCCAACGTCTCACAAAGACGTAAAGAATTTTCGCCTACTTGTAAAATATTACATGATAACCATGTCCAATTTGCATTGCTATTTCCTGCAAAATTAAAAATCACAAATGAAGGCACTACTCATATATTTGATGATCCTAAACAAGCTCAAAACTATGTCCGCTCAATGTCTATTTTCAATGCTTCCGCCGTTGAGCATGTTACTTGATATATTATAAAGATATAAATTGCACTTTGATATAGAGGGACCAAACATTATATATTGTATGTTTGTTTTTCTATGTTTCTATTATTGGTTGATATGTCAGGAAAGAGGGTGGCAAAATTTTTGGGCTATACTCTCTCTCCTGTTTTTGTATTCTATATACTAATGTTCACTTTTGAAAATTTTGAGGTATGTTATTTGATACATACTTCTCATTTATTGTTTTTGGTGGAAAATGTTGGAAAAGGAAGTGTTTCGGAGCATATGATTAAAAATTTCACACTTATAGAATTGAAAAATCATGTACTTCTTATATCTCTTTGTCTGTTATATGTAGTTGCTGTCCTTCCCACTGGCTGGGATGGGAGGGGAGCGAGATACTAATTATGTTTCTTATTATTAAAACTCTTTTTGAAATTAAATGACAAATTTAAACGAGGAACAATCTGAACCTCTCTCTCAGATTCGAGACAATGTACGAATAGTTTCGTGGAATGTTCGAGGTTTAAACTGTCCTATTAAAAGGAGACAGGTAGCGGCACATCTTAAACGCCTAAATTCTGATGTTATCTTTTTACAAGAGACACACTGGGTAAATTCTGAAAAGGGGACCTTGCGGGGATCTTGGATTGGAGACTGTATATCTTCTTCCTATATCTCTAAAAAAAGAGGAGTGGCTATCTTGTTTAATAAATATTTAGATTACTCTGTTTTGAGCTCAGAAGAGGACCCTGAGGGTAGATATTTGCTCTTAGATGTTACGATAAGGGGGGATCCTTACACCTTACTTAATATCTATGCTCCGAACTCCCCTAACATGGAGTTTTTTCGTAAGATATCTAATTTACTTATGAGGAGACCTACCCCGAACCTGGTGGTGGGAGGAGATTTTAATAGTGTGGCAAATGAGTCGTTAGATAGATCTGGAATTTCTTCTTCACCTTCTATACCTATGTATTCTGGGGGAATTGGATTACTAACTTCGATTCATGGACTATGTGATATATGGAGACTGTTTAATTCTACGGATAAAACTTATTCTTATTCTCGAGTACATGGATCCTTTTCTAGGATCGATTATTTAATGGTGGCAGATCATCTGGTCCCTTCAACAGTATCTCCTGATATCCATAGTATTATGATATCGGATCATGCCCCTGTTTCTTTGAATATCAAAACTAGATCCCCAGGGAGGTCTTTTAAATTTTGGAAATTTCCGTCTTTTTTGATACAATCAGATGATTTCAAACAATTTCTTACAACTAAATGGAACGAATTTGTAGATGACAGCCTAGAACATTGGGAAGACTCACCCTTATTCTGGGAAACTTCTAAAGCAGTGCTGAGAGGCCATATAATAGCCTATATGGCTGGGAAAAAACGGGAAAATCGTACAAAATACAATAATTTACATAAGGCAATGAATGAGGCATATGAGAGTTATGTGACAGACCCATCAGAGGCTAATTTCACACTTTATAATCACCATCGTCGGTTACTAGAGAGTTTCTTGTTGGCTAGTGCACGAACCCAGCATGAATACACTAAGAATAAATTTTATAGATGGGGAAATAGATCGGGCCGTCTTTTGGCAAACATGGCTAAACTACAACACCCCAAACACTCTATAAAGGTGATACGTGACCCCTGTACTCAAATTAGAACCTTTGATACTTCTGAGATAATATCTATATTCCAAAAATATTATGAACAGCTATATACTGCTATTCCTGAATTCCCTGAACTACATGATGACTTACTAGAGGAAGCAAGGCTACCTGTGCTCTCTTCTTCCCAAAGAGAAGAACTAACCCAAGAAATAACTGAGGAAGAGGTTATCACTAATCTTAAAAATAACAAAACACCTGGCCCGGATGGGTTCTCAGGAGAATATTATAAAATGTTACGCCCACAACTAACTCCATTTCTGACACAACTTTTCCAAAAGATACTATCTGGCCATATCCAATACCCGAATTTCAATAAGGCACATACTATTGTTTTACCTAAACCCTCCCGTGATCCAGAATTGGTCACCTCCTATAGACCAATAACACTTCTCAATCAAGATTTTAAAATTTTGACGAAAATAATGGCAAACCGCCTTCAGCTTCTTTTACCTCAAATTCTCACTAATCACCAACTCGGATTTACTCGAGGTAGATTTTCTGTTAAAGGAATTAGAAGAGCTTTGGCAGCTATAATATCGCATTCTGAGGTAGGAGATTCCCCCCCGGCCATGCTTTTAAGTTTGGACGCGGAGAAAGCGTTCGACTCTGTCTCCTGGACTCATCTGTTCAAAATATTTGAGAAGAGAGATTTTGGACTCCCATTCTCCAATTTTGTTGGATTTTTATATGAATCTCCACCAACTACTCTTATTGTTAATGGAGTGAGTGGTTCCCCAATAATTATGACTAGAGGTACCAGACAAGGCTGCCCAATGTCGCCGTTACTCTTTAATATAGCCTTAGATCCGCTATTGCGATTATTACAATCTTGGACTGAGTTTCAAGGAATTAAGATAGGTACCCAAGAACTGAAGCTCCAGGCATTTGCAGATGATCTACTCTTATATATATCAAATCCAGAGATCACCTTACCTAAAATTTTAGACAAAATGGCACTTTATGCTAAAATATCAGGTTTTAAAATTAACCCTGATAAATCAGAGGCATTATATTTGGGCCGCAAAGTGAAACCGGTTTGGGGAGACTCTTACCCTATTATTTGGGCTAAAAGATCCCTAAAATACTTAGGAATTGAATTACCTAGATATATTGAAGTTTTATATGACCTTAATATGAGACCCCTAATTGATAAAGTGATTGGAGAATTATCTAGATGGAAACATCTCTTATTATCTTACCTTGGTAGAATTCATCGGCTGAAGATGATTTCTTTCCCTAAATTATTATTTCCTTTACAAATGTTACCTATTTTATTGACTGTGACAGATGAGAAGTTAATATATAAAAGTTTCAGAACATTTATATGGAAGTCCAGTCGCCCCCGCATGGGACTATTGAAGCTTCAACAATCCAGAAATAATGGGGGAGTAAACTTACCCAACCTTCAACTCTATAGCCATGCTGGGATTTGGAGATATATCAGAGATTGGCTACATAAAACGGATCATTATACGGATTCGGCTTTAGACCAATCCTTTATTCCTCAATGCCATTTAATAGCGCTCTTACATCTTCATAAAGAGGAATTACCAGATGAAGTTAATCGTAATCCCCTTTTTATTTCAGCTTGGCGAGTATGGCAGTTTACACGAAAACAGAGAAATCTCAATAGTCATTATTCTTTATTTCTCCCGTTATTACTTAATCCCGAATTTCAAGATGGTGCTGCTGCGGTGCCTTTTGTATCTTGGGAACGGGGGGGGATCCAATGGGTTCGTGCACTGGTTGACACTGAGACTTGCAGGTCGTTGCGATTTGCTGAGGTCTTCACTAAATATAAATTACCCCAATCTCATTCCTGGGCGGTCCATCAAGCTCAACATTATGTAAATTCGGTAATCAGGGTGTTCTCACCTTTAGATTGGTCTAATTCGCTAGACCTTCTATTAACCCGTCCTATGGGGGGAGGAGGGACGATATCCCTACATTATAAAATTCTTCATCCTCCAATGGACCATGAAAAAATAACCACAGGTCTCTCTTCTTGGTCAAAAGTATTTCCTCATTTATCTATGGCTAAAATATTGAATTCACTCTCCTATTCTCAATCTATACTCTCAGCAAGTATTTACAGGGAGATGTTTTATAATATTTACCACAATGGATATATTTCCCCTCATCGTAGGTTTGTGATGGGAGCATCTGACACTAGCAATTGCCCTAAATGTGGGGCTGAGGAGGCAAATTTTGTTCACTGTATGTGGGAATGTCCATTAATACGACAATTTTGGGCATCAATTAATAGATATGCCTCTTCTTGCCTAGTTAATTATTTACCCCTATCGGCGGAATGGGCAATACTAGGCATTTTACCATCTAATGTTCAAGCTCCATCTGAAAGTAAGAAATTGTTGATGATAATCTCTGCAGTGGCCCGTAAAAGTATTCTCCAGATGTGGATTAATCCATTACCTCCATCGATTTCACTATTTAAAGATAAACTATTTCATGTTTTTCGGATGGATTGGTTAGAATCCACCTTACAAAAAGAGGTCAAAACAACTTCCTTTTTCCAATTATGGGAGGGATTTATTGACTCGTTATCTACATCTATTAAACAGCAAGTCTTTAATTGTTTTAGATATTCCTCATGGTATGAGACTCGTATATTGCTTAATGACCCTCCAATTGTTTTTAACACTCCGGGTTGATATCAGATATTTGATTCTATTTGGATGGGGAGGGGGGGGCCCAGCGGGTCACGCCCAGTGAAGTGAAGTGAAGAAAAATCTATGTATACAAATTATATTATTGTATGCTTGAATGTATGTTATATATACTTTCGGTTTAAAATATGTTGTTTTTCTATGCTCTGATGAATAAAAAAAATTTATAAAAACAAACAAAACATAACACAGCATTAATAACTTCTAAATATTCTAAAAGTTTGCATAATTAAGTTTATTACTTAGAAATTCAAACCCTTTTTGTATATAATTAAGAGTAGAATATTAGATTTATGAAATACATGAATTTAAAATGAAAGAAAGTCAAAATGTTTTATACAGTAATAAACTATAAGTTTGACTTTTATGGGGTCAGTCAAACTTAGAAATTATCTGCTTTTCTTTTTTTCCAATATTGAAAAACAAATACAATTATTACATAGTGTCTTCTGAAAGTAACGTCACAAAATATTAGGGTCATTCACAACAGAATGTCAATAGATTTTTAACAATGCTCCATAAACATACATGAGCTAACATTTAAGAAATGACACACTGTATAGTAGTAATTACATATCTAATTAATCTGTAGACTAAGAGCCCCCTTCAACAATAGTCAAGTAAAATTGGTATCTAATCTCAAAAGGGAGCACCTCCATCCAAGACCATCATGTTGTACCATGTTGTTAATTGGAAACATGTTCTGACTGTTCGTTTCAACTCTGGGGATTGGGTCTTTATATATGGAAACCAAATAGACGTGCCTGTACATTCCATGTGAAACAGATATGAAACTTTGGGCAAGAATAGCGTAAGGCTTGGTGGAACCAAGAGCAATTTATTACCCCTGATTATATTGTAAGAAGGGTCATTCGGGAACATGCCCCAAAATATCCAGTTTTGTGAAAGGGGAACATTTATCGCTAGGGTTTGTTGAATATGTTGGTGAACTTGGTTCCAAAATTCTATTGTTTTTGGGCATAGCCAAAGACAGTGGTCTGTGTCCGCCCATGGCAACCCACACTTATAACAATTGGAGTTATCAGCTTGTCCTATTAAAAATTTGAGTTTAGGAGTAAAGTATGCTCGGTGGAGAATCTTATCATTTATTTATGCATACGACAGCAATCAACTGTTTGTTTAATCTTTGGGTGGCTATTGTTAATTGGAATAAACTAAAGTCTGGGAAGACTTCTCTCCATTTAGCCAAACCTCCTGTGGTAGTCTCCAAGTCCATAAGAGAGCGAGTAAAAGTAAACGTATGAAGATGAAAAAGGCCTTAGACACAGAGCATTGTCCAATCTAAATTGTTTATCTTCATCAGACATCAATCTAAGTTTTGTTGCAAGATAACTTGACATTTGTAGATAAGGAAATAGCGGAATGATTAGGTGAGGAAATTTGGCTTGCAGTTGGCTAAGTGTGTGAGGTTTGGCAGTATTGACATCTAAAAATTGGTGTAGATATTTCAGACCGCCTAGGTACCAGTTTCTGATATATTGTGATGATCGGCCTCTAGAAAAAGCAGGGTTGTTTATTAACGGGAGAAAGAGGGAATGAAACAGAGAAATTTCCAAGAGTGATTTAAGCTGCCTCCACACACTACAAGTGGAGGAGAGAAGCACGTTATCTCTGATTTGTTTTGGCATCAATGAAGATTTGGTGTGTAGTAACGCTACTAAATGTATATCCGGGCTAAATGCCTGTTCTAGTGAAAATAAAGAGTAGTTGTTGGCCCCACTGATCCAATCCAAAGTGGTAATTAGCTGCTATAGAATAGCGTTTTATTCATGGAAGGTTTAAACCTCCCAGGTCTGTGGTTTGAGGTCTGTGGTTTGTTGTAGGTTATAAAGGGAGATCCTGGGGTGTTTGTTAGCCCATAAGAATCGCTGCATTTCTTTGTTAAGTGTTTGGAGATCTTTTTGATACAAGGATATGTAGCATTTGAATCAGATATAGTTACGGGGAAAACTGATTCTTTTAATGACATGGCATCTGCCTATGTATGAAAGGGGTAGGGTACGCCATTTACGAAAATCCTCTAGTGTTTATGTCAAAAGTTTTTTGTAGGTCACTGAGTATAAGTTATAAGGGTGCGGGGGAAACAATACACCCAAATATTTTAAAGTGGAGTTGGTCCTGTCGAAGCTGGATTAGTGGCTGAGACGGAATCAGCGTAAAAATTAGCGTGCGTGACGCCATCTTGCGAATGGCAGCTAGACTCCATTTTAGAAACAAGAATCTGCAAGACGCCATTTTGCGACCAGCGCCATTTTAAGTTACAACTGACGAGCTAAGTACAGATGGCAATGTTTTTGATAATCTTTTTAGTAGTCATGACAGGCCCATTCTGGGGACAACCTTGCATAGAGAAATACCAAAAAACAACTAGAAAAACAGCCTCCTGAGAAAAGTAAATAGAATAGACAATACACCAGCATACTGTGAGTGTTTTACATACAAATTGGGAATCCCTGTATATAGACAAGTATAGTTGTGGCAATTGTAATATAACCCAGACATTGATCTACACAATTGAATTTGTCTGAATCCTAAACAGGTTTTAGTCTCACTCCCAGACAGAATGGCCCCAGCTTCACAGCTGGGGGTAACACATTTGCATTGCAGTTTGAAACTGTTAGTAAGGAATGAGATGTGTGTGTGTATATATATATATATATATATATATATATGTGTGTTAAGTCCATCATAGATAGAATCTCATGCATAAACACCGCACATTACGCACAGTTGCGCTGCTAACATGACGCTCAGTAGCGAATGCACAATATCCTGCATGCGAACGCTGTTTATTAGCTGCATGCGTGCACATCTGCCCCAAATCAGATAAACCTAACTAGCGTCTTTTCCCATATCCCTAATACTTACATAATGCACACTTACACAAAGGTTCCATAGCTATAAAGTAAAAGATCCAAGTTTTATTCATTTATTACAAATGCTGTGAAATAAAGACTATTTTGGTATCTAAGGTTTAATACGTGATAAGTAAGCTGTGTTTGATATTATACTGATCCGCACTTTCTCAACAGCTTCCCGGTATTATCGATGTGAAGATCGCAACATGCATTCTCAACTTATGGACCATAGAGATATAAAGCACCAAAATGTATTTTGTGAAACCAACAGTTTGCCATTTGAATCAACCTGTTAAATGCCCTGTAACAAATGCACCCGCACTGGGAATCAATGGGATCAGCAACAAATTCCTCTATTGTGTTGTCTATTTCTGGGGGGGTGTAAATATGTGTGCTCTGACCCTGGGTTTCTAGTCTTCTTGCTGATTGACAGAGGTTTCTTGCTGATGCCGGTATCTGGTCCAGAGCGCGTGCGTATGTATGACTGTATCTTGGGTTTGTATAATCCTTTGCGCTAAATTGTACTTAGATCACAGCGTGTAACTGACTGTACTTTACTTGAATAATACTTTGTGCTTTGGAACACATGTTCAAGGTCTAAAGTCTTTATTTTACTGTATGACTGCGGACGCAAATAGCGTAAATTTTTGAGGTTTATAGGCAGGGTTTAGAAGGTATAGGTAGGTGCGTATAGAGGCTGAAATTCAATATCCTTAGTCCATTTGAATGGAAAGGTGTTATTCCAGCCCGCACGAGCATCGGGATAAAATGCTAGAGCTTCTGTTTTGGATGTATTGATCATAAATCCTGCTATCCTTAGTAAAGTCCTGTAGTTTCTCCACTAATAAGGGAATAGCCTATTTAGGGTTATGAAAATACAATAGTAGATCGTCTGCAAAAGCAGAAACTTTACTTTCATGATCAGCTACATGGATACCTCGTCAGGCAGACGGTTGGTAAAAATGACGAATTAACAGATCTATTGCTAAATTGAAGAGCAGTGGTGATAGTGGGCACCCCGGCCTAGTACCCCTATGAATAGAAAAACGTCTAGTATTTAATGTGTTGATAGTTAAATAAGCAGTTGGGGATTTGTACAGTGTTTGAAAAATATGCGTACATTCGGGGCCAAAACCTTGTAAATTATGATCTGCTTTTCTAAAAAAATAACAAAAACATTAGCCATTTCAGAATGTCATTAAAGTACAAATGAGCTGAGGAAAGCAAAGAAAAATCCTTTCTTCCTGCCTATTCCCTGCTATCTCCGATTCTTTGACAGACAGCAAATGTTTTTAAATAAAACATGCCGTAATCAAACATATGCTGTCACACAATGTCCAGCCTACATGCTTAATGCCCCATTAATTCCGCCCTATGCTCACCACCATTATTAAAATAGCCTAACATAAAGCTTTGCCAACACATCCCCTTAACATTAGAGTAGAGCTTTTTAAACTGAAACACAAGTAAAATCGAAACTATCCACAACCCGTATAAGCCACTTCTTGTAGCTGGAGCATGAGCATAAGGGAGACCCTGAACCAAACTTAAAGGGCCACTATGGTTGACACAAAGAAAGGTCTTTCAAACAGTAGCAAATTTAATTCAAACTAAACACTATTTCTTACTTAAAAAAAAAAACAAAAAAAAACGCACTATGATGATAATATGGTGGGCCTTCCATTTCTGACAACAGTATCACTCCCATACATTTCCATAGGGGCTACCATCTGCTCAGAAGTACCAATGGTCCTAAATTCAAATTCATGCCCCTCAGCATACGCCTTGTGAAGATGGCATAAGCCACTGTAGCCTATGGACTACACATTGCAAAAACTGAAAAAGGGTTCTATAGGAACCCTCCCCCAGGAATGGGTCCTATGACATCTATGGTCTATAAACCACACATGCTCAGGATCCCCAGGCAGAGGAGTGATCACTGAAACGGTCACTTCACGGCTACATCACAGGAACAGGGTCATTTTGCATCTGCACTGTCATATATCCAGGCTGTCATGTTTGGCTTAGAGGAATCCCCTACTGAGGGGATGGAAGCTGAGGTCCCTGGATGAGAGAAGAGCCGTAGGCGTGGGGCTTGGATATATGATCTCCTCATCCACAAGTATCAAACGTTGACGAGACCTGTCGAAAGGTGCGGAGTCTAACCAACTGGGAGGTGTTCACCAGTGACCCCTCCAAGCAGGATATGGGTTTAAGCTACCCCCAGCTGGCTGGTTGTGACCCTTTGGACAAGTGTCTGATACTGGGGGAACAGAGATATATAACCAGTGGCCCTGGAGATATACTTCTACAAGAAGTACTGATAACTGGTACTCGTATGGGTAAGGAAGCAAGTGCTTGAGGCACAGGTGTGGCACTATCAGCTTTACACTGGAGGAATGGTTTATCACTTGCGTCAGGTGGTAGTATAACGCTCACAGGCGAGATGTTCAGACACACTTGCACAATGAGGTGGCACTTGTATCGCACACAGGCAAGATGTTAGAATGCACTGTTGCACAAGGAGTTGGCTCTTTTATCCCACACAGGCAAGGTGTTAGGACGCACTGTTGCACAAGGAGTTGGTACTTGTATCGCACACAGGCAATATTAGGATGCACTGTTGCACAAGGAGTTGGCTCTTGTACCGTACACAGTCAAGTTGTTGGGACTCACTGTTTTACAAGGAGTTGGCACTTGTATCGCACATAGGCAAGATGTTAGGATGCACTGTTGTACAATGAGTCGGCACTTGATTCTCGAGATCGCGTAGGGAACCTGGAACGGGGTATCAGCAAAAACACAAGGTAGCGACAGCATTGCACAGGCAACTTCCTTCCATCCGGAGACTTTATACCCTAAGGTAGCAGGTTATTGGTGGACAGTGTGAGCTGACCAACACCATGCTACCATTGGGTCAAGGGTAGTCAGGTGATGTGAACTGTCATGGCTGTGTCCATGACTGCAACCGTAGCAACCAAGGCCCAGTGCAGCACATACTCAGCACATCACACGCCGCCGCACCTGGCGTCTGACCACCCGAGGGATCAGGGGAAGCCGGTGCTGCGGTGAGTAACGGCCAATCCTAGGCCGCAACCTGACAATACCCCCCCTTTCAGGGTGGACTCTGGACACCCACAATGCTTCTCAGGAAATCTTCTGTGGAAAGCTTGAACCAAAACAGGAGCATGAACGTCAAATGCTTTGATCCAAGTACGTTCTTTAGGACCGTACCTCTTCCAATTGATAGGACCGTACCTCTTCCAATTGATAAGGTATAGCAGAAAACCAAGTCGATGCCGAGAGTCGAGGTTTTTCTCAACCTCTAATTCAACTTCCTGAAGCGTTTGAACTTGAGGAGTCCTGGGGAGAGAACATTGGAATCTATTGAGATCAAGTAGGCATAATAATGAGATATGAAAGGTAATGGAAATTTTTAAGGATATATGTATGGGCGCCCACCTCTCGGCAGTCAAATCACAACAGGCAGCTCTCCTAGGCAGCTCTCCCAACACCCTTATTCCAAATAGAAATGAGTATATAGATAAAGGATAGCGCCACAATGTCTTACCTGGACCCAAAAGACACATAATCCAGATAAATACAAATAAAATTTATTATACTAAATGTACAAATGTATCTCACAAGATGGTAGCTAGCATATTAAATTTGGAACAAATAATAATATAGAAACAACTCAATAGCGGTATATCTTGCACAAATATAAGTTATCTAAACATACTCATATGAATCAGAGAGATCTCATTAAGAGGCACCAGCTGTGTGCTCTTTTCTCAAACAATTATAGTTGTTTATGTATGCATTTATTTAATCATTTTATAAAAAAAGTTGCATATGCAAATGAAAAAATTTGTTGCATCCTTTCTGTGAATGTGCAAATAGCCAATTTGTAACCAATCTTTATTAACAGTCCAGAGACCAGTGTATATAGATGTCAATGCAGCTATAGATCCACATATAGTGCCAGTGTTTGATGGAGATCTGGCTGGGTCAATCAGTATGGCGTCTCACCATGTAGGCTATATACTGGTAAGGACAAGTAGTTGTGTCCTTTTATAGCCTGCTTGTAAGCTTCAATTTGGAGGAGAGTGAACAAATAAACTGCTCACCTGATGGCCGGGTCCTACTTCTCCATTGATATTTAACTGGAATTGCTGTGGAAATATATGTAGCGGCTGGTCCGTCAAAGCCGCAAGCTGTATATCAACTGGCCCTTCAGAGCGGCTATCTGCGCAAGCTGTATATCAACTGGCCCTTCAGAGCGGCTATCTGCGGCTGTCTCCGGATTGGGTACTTGATGCTGGACGGAGCTCCACGGAGGCGCTCAGAATGAGCAAATCAACTCCGGAGCCGCAGGCTGTGTATCAGCTGGCCCGTCGAAGCGGCCGTCTGAACGTGTCAGATCTAGTGTTGGATGCTGAACGGAGCTCCACGGAGGCGCTCAGAATGAGCAATTCCACTTTATCATGGACAGAACTCCGCCTGTGGCTGTAAAAGTTCAGGATCTTCGGTCGAGCACAGAACTCTGCACACTCCACACAGGTCTCCACAGGGAGGGTTGCAGGTCAGGATTGCAGGCTTAACTTCAGGGACACTAACGCGTTTCTTTGTCATTTGAGAATTTCTTCAGAAGGATGTCTATTAGCAGGAAGATGTCAAACTTAAAGGGAATGCCCACCAATCAACTACATTCATTAGTTTGGACAGCACCTGCAATCTATTATGTCCCCTTTTTTTAAACTGCATATCCTGACACACATAGAAAATTTAATCCAATAAATGTCACATTCATCAAATAATCTACCATATTGAAACTATCCAGGTCCAAAAAATATGAAACTACAATAAGACAATAAAAAATATTACAAGATCAATAAATATCAAATAAAGAAGAATATGTTAAAACATACTACTAAAATCAATACAGCATCATGTATTACGTCATATGTTTGATTAGTCTTGTGCACATACCCCAGATTAGAAAAATACAAACTAAATAAAATATATAACTAAATGTAATATTTAAAGGAAAAATAGAACTAACAAATAAAAAAACTAAGTATAAATAATTATATGTATGCGTAAATAAACTATAATATGCGTATTAATTTAAATTGTACCTCATTGCTGAAATATTGCTAGGATAATAATGGCATAATGATATAATGATATCCCCAAGAAGACAAACCCAATACAAATGAAAAATACAAGAGAGATCACCCTAAAATACCTACTATTGATGAGATTGTTTACAAGGATTTATTATCTATAAGCCTAGATGTAATGTTGTAAATTTTTAACTGTGGAGGGAGTTCCAACTTTGTACACCACAGGTTGCTGTATGGTCCGATAAAGCGAGGAGCAAATTTCATACTCTGAACTTTTAGACAAATGTTCTTTGAAGAAAGCCACACCATGTCTCTAACCTTCAAACAGCAAGGTGTCTCTGCTTTTTGTAGTTAATAGAAGTTTTCTTTAAAGAGCAATGAATCTCTTTCTGTAGAGTTGAAAAAGACTCCATCAAATTTGTTACCGCAGGAACCTTGGTAATTACATGGTATTCCTGGAAATCGGGCACTAGTGGGTGTTTGCCATATACCACAAAGAATGCAGTGGAATTAGACGAGGAATGGTACCTGAAGTTGTGAGCAAACTGCGTCCAAGGTAACAGGTCAATCCAATTGTCTTGAGAGGAGGACACAAAAAGCCTGATGAATATCTCCAACTCCTGGTTCACCCTCTCTGTTTGGTCTGAGGGTGGTAGGCTGATGAAAATTTTAATTTAATCCCTCAGGAAGCACAGAGAGTCCTCCAAAATTTTGCCACAAACTGAACCCCACGGTCAGATACAATTTCCTTAGGCAGACCATGGAGTCAAAATCTTCACGGATAAGAACTTTCGCCAACTGAGGAGCTGAAGGAAGATGATTAAAGGAATAAAATTGCCATCTTTGAAAACTGGTAAACCACAACCCAAATGATTTTATGACCCTTGGAAGATGGCAATTCGGAGATGAAGTCCATCGAGATACGAGGTCCATGGGGCGTTTGGCACAAGTAGAGGGCGTAGTGGACCAACAACATTACGACGGCGACGGCTGGATTTGTGTTGAGCACATTTAGCACAAGAAACATTAAACTTTCGAATATCCTCCCTCATAGTGGGCCACCAGTAAGAACATTGCAGAAAACTTGAATGTTTTAAGAATGCCCGAGGTGACCGGCAAAAAGAGAGCATGGGGCCACGTGAGCAATTTTCCCTGTAATTGGGGATCTACAAAAAATTTTCCAGGAGGAGGAAAAAGGACTTGAATCGGTGCAAAGACAAGAGGATTCAATAATTGTCTGAGCTTGAGGTTGATCCTCTTCTTCTGAAGGAGATAAGAAGGACCGAGAAAGCGTCAGCTTTTTTGTTCAGGACTCCAGGTCGAAATTGAAGTTTAAAATCAAACCGGGAGAAAAATAGGGACCAGCGAGCTTGTCTAGCATTCAGCTGATGAGCCGTCTGAGGTAGACCAGTTCTTGTGATCCATAATAATGGTAATTGGAAACCTCACCCCCTCCAAAGAATGTCTCCAAGCTAAACGCATGCCCAACAGTTCCTGATCTTCTCCGGTGAGAATTTACGAGAAAAGAATCCACACGGGTGATTCTTTCCATAATCAGCTGTTTGGGACAGCACTGCTCCCACACCCACTGCTCCAGAGTAAAAGGTCTATCCAGTTGTGGCTGACACAACATTGGAGCCTGCAGAAAAGGCTGTCTTGAGATTTTGAAAAGCAGCAATAGCTGCGGGTTACCAGTGGGAAGGATTTGAACCCTTTTTTGTGAGAGCTGTGATGGGGGCAACAACCAAAGAGAAATGTAGGATAAATCTTCTATAATATTTTGAGAACCCCAAAAAACGCTGGATGTCCTTCTAACAAGTTTGTTTGACGCCATTCTTGTATAGCTTTTAGTTTTATCCGGGTCCATCTGTAGAGAACTCACAGAAATAATATGCCCAGGAATGGAACGGATGACTGCTCGAAGAGACATTTGGACAATTTCCCATAAAGGCTGTGGTGGCGTAGACGCGACAAACTTCCTTGACATGCTGCCGGTGACACTGTATGTCCTTAGAAAAGATTAAAATGTTGTTCAGATAAACTACCACAAACTTGTATAGGATGTCTCTGAAAATATCGTTAACATATCCTTGGAAGAAGGCTGGAGCATACTTAGGCCAAAATGGCCATCACTAAATATTTGAAATGAGCATCATGCGTATTAACCGCGGTCTTCCATTCATCTCCAGACGATACAAATCAGATTGTAGGCCCCTTTGAGGGTCCAACTTCGTGAATATACAGGCCCCACGTACCTTATCAAAACGTTCTGATATAACGGATACCGTTTTTTAACAGTGATAGCATTGAGACCCCTGTAATCAATGCAGGGTCTGAACCTACGATCCTTCTTTTCAACGAAGAAGAAACAAGCTCCTACCGGAGAGGAGGATGGGATGAATGAGTCCCTTGAATTCTCTTTAATGTATTCCGACATGGCTGCAGTTCTCAGGTACGGAAAGAGGATAGACACGACCTCGAGGAGGCATTTTCCCTGGCACAAGATCGATGTTACAATCCCAAGGGCGATGGGGTTATAATTTGTCTGCAGACTGTTCATTAAATACTTAGCAAAATTCTAGTAGGCATCTGGTAAACGAAGATCAGGAAGGACTTTCTTTTGCTTGCAAACTGAAAAAGAACTCGTAGAAAGCGGGTGGGAACATACAGGTACAACTCGAGACAGACACTGGTGAAAACAGTTTTGGGCCCCAGGCAAGGACTTGCATTGTAGGACCAGTCAAAGTGGATTGTGTTTCTGAGCCAGGGTAATCCCAGAACAAATTCGTAGGAGGATCTGGGAAGGATTAGGAAATCCAATACTTCCCGGTGTAGGCAGCCACCTGAAGAGACACTGAATGGGTAATAAACAAAATTGGATTACCCAAATAATGCTGTTGTCCACCCCCAGAAAATATCCAACTTAGTTGAGAGGGGAGAGCAGGTATGCCCAAGGAGAGAGCAAAGACTTCAGAAATAAAATTTCTGCTGCTGCGGAATCTATTAAGGCTTTTAATTATTTTGTCTTTTCCGTGTAGGAAAGCATCACTGTTAAATAACTATCCATGATGTGGGATGGCTTAAACAATACCCAACTGGGCGCTCCCAGAACCAGTTAGGGTCTTGCGTTTCCCGAAAGGAGAGGACAATTCTTTAGGACATGTTCCGGAGCGGGCCCAATAAAGGCAACGTTTGTTCCATAACCGGCGGGTTAGTTCTGCAGAAGACAATCGAGATCTATTAATCTGCATTGGTTCTTCACTACTGGAGGTGGAGGACGAAGAACCAACTGCTTGAGACGGCTGATTTTGGAAGCGATCCCATCGACCTCTATTAGACGTACGCTCCCGGTGACGTAGATCAATTTTAATACAAAGTGAGACCACTTCAGCAAATGACTCTTTAAGATCATGAGTGGCCAGTTCATCATTCATCTTCTCAGAGAGCCCATGGAGGAATCCTGCCTTCAGAGCTTCCTCGTTCCACTTTAACTCAGAAGATATAGTCTGGAACTGTACCACATATTGCCCAACAGTCTGGGTTCCTTGACCAACTCTTAGTAAGTCAGAAGAAGCAGTAGCCGTGCGACCAGGCTCATCAAAAATTCTTTTGAAGGAAGAAATAAAAGTTTCGTAGTTGGAAAACAGCGGATCTGCTTGCTCCCACAGTGGGGAGACCCTGTCCATGGCTGTTCCTGACAATAAAGAAATAATATATGAGACTTTTGACCTGGGCGTGGGAAAGTTCTGCGGTAAGCACTCAAACTGATTTCACACTGGTTAATAAATCCTCGGCAACGTCGAGGGTTTCCATCAAAACGTTCCGGTGATGCCAGCCGAAGACGGAAACTAGCACCGCCAGGAATCGTAGCTTGGATTGGAGGAGTAGGAGGTGCTACCACCGCGAGAGGAAGAAGGAGTGTAGCTAGGGGTCGCTTGAATAGACAGCTCATGCAGGTATTGACCCACCTGATGCTGTGCCGCCTCTTGATTGTCCATGCGGGTGGCAAGATCCTGTAAGGCCCCAGTAGCCTGAGAATCCTTAGCTTCCATTGAGCCTGTGCAAACTGTCACCTTTGACTTAGAGGAATCCCCTACTGAAGGGATGGAAGCTGAGGTCCCTGGGTGAGAGAGTAGCGGTAGGCGTGGGGCCTGGATATATGATCTCCTCATCCACAAGTATCTAACGTTGATGAGACCTGTCCAAAGGTGCGGAGTCTAACCAACTGGGAGGTGTTTACCAGTGACCCCTCCAAGCGGGATATGGGTTTAAGCTACACCCAGCTGGCTGGTCACGGACCTTTGGACAGGTGTCTGATACTGTGGGAATAGAGATATATAACCAGTGGCCCTGGAGATATACTTCTATAAGAAGTACTGATAACTGGTACTCGTATGGGTAAGGAAGCAAGTGCTTGAGGCACAGGTGTGGCACTATCAGCTTTACACTGGAGGAATGGTTTATGACGCACTTGCGTCAGCAGGTGGTAGTATAACGCTCACAGGCGAGATGTTCAGACACACTGTTTCACAATGAGGTGGCACTTGTATCGCACACAGGCAAGATGTTAGAATGCACTGTTGCACAAGGAGTTGGCTCTTGTATCGCACACAGACAAGGTGTTAGGACTGTATCGCACACAGGCAAGATGTTAGGACGCACTGTTGCACAAGTTGTCAGCACTTGATTCTCGAGGAGATCGCATAGGGAACCTGGAACAGGGTATCAGCAAATACACCAGGTAGCAACGTTGCACAGGCAACTTCCTTCCATCCGGAGACTAGCTTTATACCCTAAGGTAGCAGGTTATTGGTGGACAGCGTGAGCTGATCAACACCATGCTACCATTGGGCTGCGCCCATGACTGCAACCGTAGCAACCAAGGAACAGCGCAGCACATGGATGTCCACATGGCTCTAAGTATAAAACTCAGCGCGTCACACGCCGTCACACATGGCGTCTGACCATCTGAGGGATCAGGGGAAGCCGGCGCTGCGGTGAGTAACGGCCGATCCTAGGCCGCAATCTGACACAGGCACTATAAACATATACTATGTAAACATGTTTGTATACTTGAATATATGTAAAAAGCAAAACAAAATAACATGCAATAAATTCATAGCTAGTAATCGGTCAGCCATAATACATTATGGGCCCATTTGTAAAAAAACAAAGTGGATTATTTCCCAAAAATACCTGTTTTAATATGAATGCCGGCATTTTATAATTGCCACCTATGAATTTTTTCAGGAGGCATTGCAGCAGAAAAACTACAAAATATGCATCAGTCAAATTATTTACAGCCAGCAACGTAAATCACATCACTTTTTTGGGGGGTTTGTTGCAGATAAGCTTTAGAGAAATTGGTCCTCGTAGCTAAAGGCATCTAAAGAAGACACAAGTCTCTGAAGCCAAAGGACAACACATTAAAAAACATATGGAGAAAGAGATCTCTTACAACCTCCAACAGGAAAGGCCACTGCACAAACGTAAACCACGCGTGCACACTCCCAGCGGGGCCAAAGTGACTTATTAATCCATTTTCTAAATCTATATTATATATATATGTATATATCTACAAATATATATATATATATATAATTTTAAAAATAAAAATATTTATAATTAAACACTAATTTTTAGATGTAATCATATTCAGAAAAAATATTTGTAATTAGATCATTGTAAATAACTCTCTAAATAAATATATTTATATATATATATCGGGTCTATATAATAATCTTTGGAGAAGTGCCGTGAATATGTTGAATCCATATCATGGGAGTTTTTCAAATTTGCAAATAAATATACCCACTATATACTGTACAACGGGGAACTTGCAGGAACAGCAGATGCGGAAACCTGTATCCCTGCAAGTTATAATCCCCAGGCAAATTGTTGAAATACTTCACAATAGTTAAAAGCTGAAAAAGCACATGTACGCAATGGGCCTGATTCAGAGATGACTGGAATTGCAGAGCCCCACACGCATGTAGCTGTTCAATTCCGTCCATGTAAAATGAAAATGCTGAAGGAGGTGTCTGACATAAATATTGAGAGTGAGAAAGGGACACAATTAAATATATATATATTTTTTTTATATATGGTAAAGATGAATGGTGGCACTCACGGGTCTTGAAAGATAAGAATACGCTGACAACTGTGTCACTCTTGTTTGACGTTTCAGTCAGAGACTTTTATCAAGAACATGTTCTTGATAAAAGTCTCTTTGAGAGATCATGATTCGCCTCGCAGACAAGGGCGGGGGAATCGTGACTTTGGATCAAATGGATTATATAAAAGAAGTCTCCAGACAGTTGTCTGATGAGTCTAATTACACAAAGTTGCGAATGAACCCCACATCAATTTATAAAAAGGAGATAGATAACGTATTCTAGGATTAGATAATTACTGGCTGGATGAAACAACAGCCAGGTTTTTGAAACAGGATTCCCTGTGACGCCTTTGTTATACATTCTTCCGATGGTGCATAAGACACTACATAACCCCCCCGGCAGGCCGATAATTTCACTATGTCAGAGTCTTTCTCAATATGTAGCCTTCTGGCTACAGCCAGTGGTACAGAATACGGAGTTCTATCTACAGAACACCACTCACTTTTTTACCACTCACTGGTCCTCCACTTGATTTTTTTATGTTATTGATTCATATCATTTTGCATAAATATAATTTTTTATTTTGATAACGATTTTTTTTTTGCAAAGGTGGGGAACGGCGATGGGTTCAAATATGGACCCAGCGTATGCTAATTTATTCGTGCATAATTATGGGAAAAAACATATAATGTCACATCCATTATCCAAATATATTCTTTTTTATTTTCGGTTTATAGATGACCTATTTGTGGTGTGGACTGGAGGCGACCAAGATCTATGTTTTTCTAATGATTTGAATTCCATAGATCGTACCATTTAGTCCTTCCTATTTCTAGCCTACATTTAAAGTGATATTTTATGGAAAATATTTTTTGCCTGATTTGTTATTAGTAAATAAAATTGATGTTATATTTTTAACACCCTTCTCAGTCATAATCTTACGGGCTTGGGACACCAGAGGTCACTATCACCCTATTTTTTAAGACAAATATAGGGTGACAGCGACCTCTATATATATATATATATACATATAGATAGTCCGGCACTCTCAGTTCATAAAGTTCAAAATACTGGGGTGTTTTTAGGGAGATTCATATAGAGGTTCCCATAGATAATAGTCTAGCCTCTTAGGAAAGAAGGAAAAACACTCTCCATGATTTCAGCAAGATTATTCAGTATTTAATGATTAAACCAACATAATTTGCCAAATTATGTTGGTTTAATCATTAAATACTGAATAATCTTGCTGAAAACATACAGAGTGTTTTTCCTTCTTTCCTAAGAGGCTAGACTATTATATATATATGTAAGATAAATAAAGCTACGAAGAGCTGCGTCGTCAGTGACATAGCCAGTACACACTGGCAGAAAGTGTACCTGGCTTTACCTTGCCTCTGGACTCTCCACTGATCGGCAACATGGCAGCATACTATTATCATGTCTGCGACACTGCTTAGAACCAACTGCCGGCAGCATAGGAGACATGATCTAATACACTGCCAGGGGCAACAGCAGGATTTTGAGTGGGGATATATAGATAAGATATATATATATATATGGGAGTTGGAGAGACGTAGGAAGGGGAGAGAGGGAGGGACTGAGAGCACGCACACAGTACCTGTTGCAGCATCACCTTTCTGATGGGCGGACACTTCACTGCATTAGGCCCCACCCCCTAACCATACACCAGTGAATCACAGCATTATGTCAGGGTGGGGGTGGGGTTTCCATAGTCAGCAACCACGGTGTCTCCTCTGTGAGTGATGCTGCCGGGAACCGACCAGAGAGACTCCTGAGTGTCCAGGTTCCAGCCAAAATTTGCAGCAGTGTGGGGGGCCCCCAAGGAGAGGGGGCCCCTGGGCGAACGCCTAGTCCGCCCCTCCTATAATCCAGCCCTGGCTGTTTACCACAAAACAGGGCTTTTCTCTGCTCTATGAATAGAGCCCTTTATATTTTCATAGGTCATAGATTGTGAATGTCACTGTTAAGCCTTGGTCTTTTGGAATTTACTTAGGGGCATCTCCTATTAAATGTTTAATTTTGCTATTCAAAATGACCAAGTATGTTTCACCTGTTATCAAATTAACAGCATCTATAAATCAGTTACAGTTCTGTACACAATTTCATATTAACATTGTTCTTTTTGTTTTTCATGTTCAGCTGGTATCACAGTGTGCATGTTACCTCCATAGTTGTTTTCAGATGCCCCCTGATAGATGTTCCATGTCCAGTGTAAACAATACATTGAGTCAGAAGGGTTCATTTTTTTCTCTTCCCCATCCCACATGTGTGCTTACACGGTAATAGGGGATGGGTATGTACTTGTTGGTCGGTATGCTAACCCTAACCTGCTCCCCCATCCCAGTGCCTTAACCTAACATCCCCCTACCTGATGCCTGGTCCCTCCTCCCTTAGTACCTAACCCTCCCCCTAGTGCCTAAACTTAACCCCCGATACTTACCTTCGGCATGCCGGCAGTCTGTATTATGGAGCCGTAATCCCGACTGCTGTCGGGATAAGGGCGCCGGGATGTAGTCCATTGGCATGACGTGTGAAGGCATGCTGACTACA
Source organism: Taudactylus pleione (assembly GCA_031769625.1). Classification (NCBI taxonomy): domain Eukaryota; kingdom Metazoa; phylum Chordata; class Amphibia; order Anura; family Myobatrachidae; genus Taudactylus; species Taudactylus pleione. The sequence goes on along the minus strand of JAUIMM010000461.1, from coordinate 374,698 downwards.
TCCCCGGTAATAAACATGTTCTTCATTCTTCACATGTAAATACTGGAGAATTGCCTCCCAGATTGACAGAATAATAATTCACTTTCTCTGATTCGCTGTTCACTTGGAAGATGCCTCCTGCATGATATGTACATGTAACGTGCTCCATGAAGGATGGGATTGGTGTGGTTACCATCGATGGCGATATAGTAAGTGGCCATCGATGGTTTCCCCAACCGATGGTCATCCCTGTTCTTTGACTGACTGACCTGTGGGCCAATCAGAATATGGGGCGGGGTTTTGAGGGTGCCTGAGGGAGGGGGCTATGCTCCATGTCCCGACAACTTGTAAAAAAACAACAACAACTATTTGGTTATGCTGTGCCAGCGATGGTGGGAAACAATCTGGTTCTCCTTCACTAATTGTAAAAGCATTTGACATCGGCATAATCCATCGATGATAATGAATCATCGATGTTCGATGGCCATCCCTACTTGACAGTCTAATAAATTCCATGGTCAGGGTTTTTTTTAAAAGAAACTAGTTATAATGTCATATTTCTGGTAAACTTCAGAGAGTTTCATATACAGAAATTCCCCACAACCGCTTGGACTTACCACCAACCCATTTTTTTTTATAACTTTAATTGTACAGTATGTAAAGAGTTATGCAAAGTAAAACACAGTTACAGTATCAAGTTTGAGTTTCCTTTAGACCTTTTCTTTATTCAGAATAAATAAAAATGATTACCTGTATTAAGTATATACGGCTCCTCGTTTAGTGACCAATTCGTTTAACGACCTAGTCGTAGGAACGGAGCTCAGTCATTAAGTGAGGAATGTCTGTATTACTGCTTATACCTATATTAAAAAAAGGATGCTTGAACCTTTGCTACTCTGCTATAGTACACAGCTTGGATGGAAGCATTGCATTTTGTCACCCTAGAGTGGAGGGGGGGTTACACAATTAAAGAAAAAATAAACCAAATAATAATGAGTTTCAAACTGACATCCACACGCCTTAGAGCATGCAGACGCCGACGTAGGGGTGAGTAGCGGGCGATCCCAGGCCGCATCCTGACAGTACCCCCCCCCTTTCAGGGTGGACTCCGGACACCAGGATGGCTTGTTAGGAAATTTCCTGTGGAAGGAGCGGATAAGCTGAGGAGCACAGTCATCCAAGGCTTTAACTCAAGAGCGTTCTTTGGGGCCGTAACCCTTCCAATCAATCAAGTATTGGAGCTGTCCCAACCGAAGACGTGAATCCAGAATTTGTTTAACTTCAAATTCAACTCCATGTTGAGTGTGAACCTGTGGAGTTTTCGGTGGGAATTGTTGAAACCGATTAAGGATTAAAGGACGAAGCAGTGAGATATGAAAGTATTTTGATAACTATAAGTGAGGAGGCAAATCTAATTGATACACAATTGGATTTATGACTTTCAAAACTGTATAAGGCCCAATGAACCGTGGAGCGAATTTCATACTTTGCACCTTCATTCTGATGTTTTTTGTGGATAACCAGACCTTGTCACTGGGTCTCAACAAAGGAACTGCCATTCGCTTTTGGTCAGCATATTTTTTATAATTATAAGAGGTTCTTTTCAAAAAAGCATGGACTTCCTTCCAAATTCTCGAATATGATTCAAGAAGCTTCGTAGCTGCTTTAACTTCTAATGGAGGCAGACCTTGAAATTCCGGTACCTTGGGATGTCTACCAAACACTGTGAAGAAGGGTGGTATCGGAAGTTGTGAGCAAATTCCGCCAATGGTAGCAGATCCAGCCAATTATCCTGGGAAGAGGATATGAACAACCTTATGAAGGTTTCCAGCTCTTGATTCACCCGTTCGGTTTGCCCATTGGTTTGAGGGTGGTATGCCGAAGATAATTTCAGCTTGATTCCACAGGAGTAACAATGCACGCCAAAATGTAGCCACAAACTGCACCCCCTATCGGACACAATTTCAGATGGTAGACCGTGCAGATGAAAAATCTCGAGAATAAAAATCTTGGCTTGTTGCGGTGCAGAAGCCAAACCTTGTAATGGAAAATGCCATTTTGGATAAGCAGTCCACGACCACCCAAATAGTGTTGTAATCATGGGAGAGAGGTAAATCAGTGACAAAATCCATGGTCTAGTAGGAATGGGAAGAGGTTGAAGAAGCCCCGCCGTTTTCCTATGAGGAGTTTTGTGCTGGGCACATTTGACACATGAAGCAATTAATTCCATGACATATTTTGCCATTGTTGACCTCCAGTATGCACGCTGTAAAAACTGGAGTTTTCAGGACTCCAGAGTGCCCAGAAAACAAAGAAGTTGTTTTCGGAGATCAGGAACTACAAAACTTTTGCCCGGAGGTGGAGTATCTATCTGGGTTTGAGCAAACATCGTAGGAAGGAGTATGGTCTGGGATTCGGAGCAATCTTCATTACCCTTGACAGATACAATTTTTGTTAAGGTTACCAGGAAGATATACAACTTTAAAATCAAAGCGAGAGGGGGCGGGGCTTGGACGCCATACAGGGAAGCAGCAGATTCCCGGAGCTCTGTACACTGGTCTCTAAAACAGCATCTTTACAGCTGCACTTGTCTGCTGCTTCTTCCCGCAATCAGCTCATACAGCCGCCTGGATCACTGTGACTCACCGGCTGCCTGCGCAATGGCCCCGGGGAACGTCCTGATCACCGAACCTCTTCCAGGCTCCCAGCCGCCATAGTCCCAATGTGTGGGAGTCCCTAACTGGGCAGGTAGCACTGGATCGCTTGCCAATTTAACACCAGGACACTCACCTCACCACCAGCTTGCTGACCTTCCCTTGCTGATCACAGCGCGCGCCATAGTGAGCCGTAGCGTATTCAGGCGCTGGGAATAGCATGGCGCGATGTGTAAGCACATTTGTGGCGCAATCATCCACAATGTAACTGGGCGTATATCTGTACCACCGACAGCATGGGTTGAAAAGTGTCAGAGGCAAAAATATGTAGGGCCACCAATAATTTACATACTGTACACCAGGTTACCACTTTCTTTGTGGTAGCCCTGGGTTCCAGGTCAGGCCTTAACATTTCATACAATCCTGAACTGGCATGAGAGTACAGTCAATACAATTTGATCACCTCTGCCTCGGGGAGGTCTGCCAGCAAGCGCCTTCTTTTATAAAAGTGTGGATGTGGGATTGGTACTGGGTCAGAATCAGGTGATGGAGTCATTCCTGCAGCAACAGTCTCACCATCATGCTCACAATCAGTCACTTCATTCACCCAACTCTCACCTTGCTCCATAAGCTCATGAAACATGCACATCCATAAAGCAGCTTCAAATTCCTCCATCTCGTGATTTTCAAGTAAAAAAATGCAATTATATGAAAACTATAAGACTGGTAACTGAACCAGACCTACTCCTGCTAATTCACAGTGCAAAAATGGCCACTTACAAGATGGTATAAAAATTTGTGGGAATGTTTCTTTTGTATTTTCATAGAAAATGAGGGTGGAATGGACTAGCTCACCTCCTTTTGTAGGGGGGGGGGGGGTATACACTGTCCTGGTACAAACAAAGGCTAATTTCGCACCTCCCTGATATGCGTGATAAAAAGAGCAAGATTTTTTAAAAATTGAGCTCAAGAAATCGGCCACTTAAATTGAGCTCGAGAAATCGGCCACTGGAACAATTGATTAGCCAAGGGGCCTAATTTAGAGAAGGATGCAATAGCACTTTTTACGCAGATCAAACGATTGTTTGCTAATGCGCATGTTCAAATGCCGCACTGCGATTGCATTGTGTTCACACATGGAGGACACACTCGTAAAGTGAGTGACAGGTAGCCTGCGTTTAGGGGAGGTAATGGGGGTGGTTAGAACAACGCAGGCATGTCTGACCGTTTAAACGCCGTTTTCGTGGTCGTGCGATCTCCTGTGCAGCACGAGAGCCCTCAGCTTATCATGAGAGCTGTCGTGTTTGCGGCTGGTCAGACTTGACTTACATGTTGCATACTGTAACTGCCCAATGTGCATTGATGGTACCAATATTTATGTTGTTGCACGTCGTTATACGTATATGAGAAGGCAGCAGTGGGCGTCCAAATGCTCAGGTACGCTTTCAAAGGCTTTAGAATATTTTAGCACCTGCGATCCGTGAGAGTATGCAATTGTGTTTGCATTACTGTGCACTCTGATTCAGGCCCTATGCCCTATACTTTCCATTAAAAAAGTGCACATAAAATGATTGCTCGTACTTGTTCTTTGAGCGTGTGAAAAAAAAAAAGAGCACTAAAATAATTTTTTTCCGCACGAGGAAAATAGGTGCAATTGGATAACATGAAAGCAGAAAAATAAAGAAAATTCACGCAGGGAGAGAAATTTTATATTTCTCTCGACTAATTGAATATCCAAGATGTATTTATATTTTATATACTTCTTTCACACTAAAACTTTTGTAGTGGACGATTCTCCTTTTCTTGTGTCTACAGCTCACGTAAAGCGAGTAAAGAAGGAGGAGGTTGGTCATTGGACAGACAGAGTCCTTGTTATACAGGGTACTAATTATCCACATATAAGGTGTTTACACAAAGTTACATTTACATACACTACAACCAGTGTTTGAGATTATTTTGTATTGTATACATCTTACAAGGTAATATAAATATTCTTCAATCTTTAAATGTAAATTCAGGAGTATTGCCTTCCAGATTAATTCACTTTCTCTGAATCACTATTTATTTGGAAAATGCCTCCTGCATGGTCCGGTTTTTTTTTCAAATAAATTTGTTATATTGTTGTATTTTTGGTAAACTTCAGAGCATTTCATATATATAAGACACCGGATGTAAGTGTGTTAAAAGGAGACAGTTGTTTTATGAACATTATAATTCCCCAAAAGCTGGCTTAAGAGATATTATTATCTCAAACTACTACTTAGAACCTGTATAGTGCAAACACTAACAGACTGATTGCTATTTTGATTCAACCAGACTGAATTGCTTTGACTTTATAATATAAAATCGTGAATAGACTGCACTAACATATCAGCTGCTTTCATCCGATTGAATTAATGGTTTTATGTTTAATATATGTTTTTATGAGTATGATTCATGCCTGAGATTTCCAGGGTAACAACCCTATAAGATAACACTGACGTTGATCTATTGTGTAATATTTATTGTATGTTAGTAATTTTTAACAATTAAAATTTGAATATTTTTTTCTGTGATTGCCCAGCACTCCTTTTATACATGTTTATTTGATTCCTGAGGTTTTTATTTTGAGGGTCAGCTCCTCAACATTTGGGAGCAACAGTCCTATAAGAGTGTATTTAATTTGATCATTAAATAGAGGAGTGTAGTTTTTTTTCTATTAGCGCCTTTAGTATTGTGGTATTACATTTCATATATATCTGCTCATATCTATATTAAAAAAAGGATATTACATAAAATTTTCAGATTTGCAATACATACTTATTCAAACATTTTTATTGCATTTTAATATTTTATTACATATTATATTTTACATGCATCCCTAGTGTTACCTTTCTCATGAATAAATTACTTGTCATATAGTATAAAACAATGTGACATCACTGTTTTAAATGTATTTGCATGTATTTGTATGGTACAAATGTTATTATATATTTTATAGCTCATATACACCTGCCCCATTGATACTTTTATTTTAATATAGTAATTATGAGACAGGAAGTGGTCACCAGATCCCCATGCTGAAGTCTTCTGATAAGACGAGATGTGTTGGGTTGCTGTTGAACCTGGACTTCCCGCATGGACAGATTAGCTTTTTCTATTTTGTACGTGTAATCATTTGTTTTTTATTGCTAAATAAAACTTTTATTTAAAAAAATGATGATTACCTTTCTTGGGACTAATTGTTCCTAATGTAATTCACAGAACACTTTGCTCACGGTACACACTGTGTTGTATTTCATTTTTCCATATATCCTAATTTATATGGTGGTTATTGTGACAGAAGATACATGAATAAGAAAAGTTATGTATCTACTCATTTTTTGCCACTTCACTTTGGGTGTTATTAAATAGAATTAACAGATAAATTTTTTTGTAAAGATGAGAACAATACAAAAACCACCAGCACAAAGGACTGGAAATAAAAAGTGACACAATAGTAGAACATTTAAGACCACCAAATTATCAAGTATACATATCAACATACAAAAAGTTGTGTGTCTGCAAAACAACAGTTTCATCCTATTTTTAAAATAAAACATAGCATAAAAAAGAAGAAAAAGGGTGTGTAGAGAAGAGACAAAAAGAGAAAAGAAGGGAAAAAAGGGAAGAAAAGGAGGCAGGAAAGACTCAGCTGAACCACCTACATATAGGTAGCACAGGGCACAAATCACAGAAATCCTGGCCTAATTCAGAAAAATCAATTAAATGCTTGGGTGACTTGAAAGTAAGAGGTCCAGGGTTTCCCTATTTTAGAAAAACTCTTGGAGGAGCCTCGCAGAATACTGGTGATATATTCCATAAAGTGAATGTGCCAAATTTAAGCTATAACCTCTCCAACGGTAGGATCCTCCATTTTCTTCCATGCCAAAGCTATATGACACCTAGCTGCCAACATCGTGTGGGAAAATAATTTATACTGATGTTAAGTTGCTTCAGGGACACGTACTGGCAGAAGAAAATGTTTGGGACTAAAAGGGATTGGAGTGCCTTGGCAAGGGCACCAATCTCTTTCCAAAAGGGGACCAGTTTTGAACAACTTTACCAAATATGTAAAAATGTTTTATCGTCTATCCCACAGCACCAACACAGACTGGAGATCTCTGGGTGCATTTTGTTTAACCTAGTGGGGACATAGTACCATCTATTAAACAATTTATAGGCACAGACTGGAGATCTCTGGGTGCATTTTGTTTAATCTAGTGGGGACATAGTACCATCTATAAAACAATTTATAGGCAATCTCTTTTAAACGCACACATATAGAACTAGAGGCTACATTGGAATATATGCCCTCCCAGTCTTCGTCATTTAAGGCTTCCCATACGTCAGCCTCCTGTGCCCTTTCATGAGCGTCTCTCTCCTTGGGACACGTACGTATGAGGTCCGTATACAGTGTGGAAATAAGCCCTCTGGTGCTTGACCTCTAGACCCATTTACTGTAGTGAGGGGTCTAATATTAAGTTGTGATATCACCGTAGAGTGAAAGTGCCGAATTTGCAAATATTGATAAAATGCCTTACGGGAAATGGAAATTTTCTGTGGATATCCAAAAATGTAGGGTAGGATGAGTTTTGTGTGATATTGTTCAACAAGAATCCACACACAAAGTAGCATAACACTATAATTCCCGGTGCTGGTAATATATGTAGAAAATGTTAATCAGTATCTGCTGCAATTAATTGAGGGTCTAATTAGGACCCAAAAGATCAAAAGGATCCCTAGAAGATATACAGGAAAAACAATAATCACTGCGCTGATATTGATATTTTATAATCCAATGGTTTCAAAAAGATATAAACATATGCTCTCTTATACAAACAGGAGGCTGGTTTCAATAGTACCACATATATTTATTCAAACACCAATTAAATATATACACATATATCTCAATAAAGGATCACATAAATGGCAACAATAATCTCATGAGATAATTTGCATTCAATTGCATAGAAGCATATAGTATAAAAAGCTTACAACAGTGTTTCTACGGTCAATAATTTATATATCACACAAGGTCTTTACTAAGCGGCAAGTCTACAGTATAATTTGTTAGTGTGTCAGGTTTAAAACAAGTAGCAAAAATGTTGCTTTTCATCGAGTAATCTGGCAGACCGGTTAATTAGTATGCAGTTAAATAGTCTGTATAATACTGGCGTCCCAGTATAGATATAGTTTCTACCACCCGGTAGATAGCTTGGAAAACATAAAGTTACCTCTGTCTCTATGAAAGTAAATTGCATGTATCCTTGTTTATAAGGTCTGTTGGTACCAACGTGGCCACGCTGAAAGAAACCGTGTGCTGGATACTTAGCTCCTGTGTGAAGCGGTGGCTGGAGGTGCTGCCGCGGCTGATGTAAAAGAACAGCTGCCGCCGCAAGCCATAGGAGTTGACGGGTCTTGGGTCGCAATCTCTCTGGGTGGGAAACAACCGGTGACCGGAGCAAGAGTAGGTGTAGTAGAAGCGGGGTAGTAGAAGGGGAACCCCTAGGCCACCTCTAGACGTGTGTCTCTGTAGCAAGTCCCTCACCCTGAGGCATTTTTTTTTACCAAATTGTGATGTAATATAGTGTAGATGTTTAAAAACATAAGGAGGTACCCTCACTGGCAGGGTTTTAAATAGATATAAAAGTCTGGGCAGCAGGTTAATTTTAACGGCATTGATTCGGCTGATCCAGGAAATATAGCATCCTCCCCAGCTCTCAAGATCTTTCTTAAATTGTGCTAAAAATTTGGGAAAATTAGATTGAAAGATCTGGTGGTAGTTCCTGGTAACAGAAATTTCCAAATAGGTAAGCTGACGTCTATTCCATTGAAACAGGGGCATGTATGCTCCAACTGGCATGTAGCTTCTAGGGGGATATAGAAGTCAAGGACTTAATTTTGTAACCTGAAAGGGCGCCATATTCCTTTATTTCTCTAAATAGGTGGGGAAGCGAGTGAACTGGGTCAGTAATAGTAAGTAGCACATCGTCTGCATATAACGCTATTTGGTGCTTAACAAGCCCAACTAATGCCCTTTATGTTTGAATTAGCTCGTATCTGCGCTGCCAATGGTTCTATCGTCAGGGCGAATATGAAGGGGGATAATGGACGCCCCTGCCACTTTGTGTTTTTATATACCTGTTCACCAATTCTTTCTTGCAAGTTAACCTTGTTATATCTAGAGACATAAAATTTTTTAAATAAAATACAATATATAATATAAACATAAACATTTCTTTTTATGACAATTCTTTCTTGTGTTTGGGAACATGACTACTATACAGCACTGTAGTCATTATACAAAGAGGGAGATGTATCAAACCTTCCTAAGAGGACTAGCAACCAATTAGATTCTAGCTAACGCATGTCAAGTACATTCTAGAAAATCATAGGTTGAATCTGATTGGTTGTTATAGGCAACACCCCGTAGGTGTCCTACTTTAGAAGGTTTGATATATTACCCCCTATGAGTGCAGGTCTTTATAAAGAGTGGGGCAAACATAAAAAAATATATATAATTTGCTGATATAAATTTCATAATTATTAAATAATGTGGTTTTTACCCTAATTTAAAAAAAAACAACACAATTTACCAAATACATTGATAAAACAAAGGAAACACTGAATTTATAGAATGTTAATTGTTCACTCCTATTTAATGTGGGTTAAAGAAATATTTTCTCCTACTTCAAGGGATAGTCCCTCGCCCATTATCAGAACCCTGCAAGCTGCTTACACCAGCACTTTCCCAGTGGCTCTACCACTCAATTCATCCAGCACAGCTTCTAGTCAGAACTGGTACGTCAGTGCGGCTGCCAGAAGCGTGCGTGTTTGATGATAAAAAGAAATCAACAAGTTCCATGATTTTGACTTTACTTTGTTTCCCATTGGTTCTTGCGCTCACTCCACCATCAGTGCTGTGTGAGCAGAGCATCGGGACATCAAGATATCTATCAGCAAGTGGCTTATGTGAGTCTGTAGAAATACGAATGATTATTGAAAACCTTAATGTGCTTTCTCAGTGTGCATCTAATTATATGTATTACACCATATAATTATTCCATTTTACAGCATTTATAGACTTTGACTAAGTATCCTAAACCTACCCCTAAACCTAACCCTCCCTCCCTGCAGCCTAACCCTCCCCCCCCGCAGCCTAACCTCCTCTTCCTAACCCCAATACTTACCATCGGGATGTCGATGTGCTGGCGCCTGGATTTTGACTGCAGTCGGGATTCCGGCGCTGGCGTTCTGAGCACCGGCATCCCGACAGCCCTAATATAAACTACATCCCAGGACCAGTAGTAAGAGAAAATGGGAGATTAAGTTTCGGTCGGTAGTCAAGTTAACATTTGGGGACATTTGTTATTCAATCAATGGAGTGCATCAGGAGCAAACGCAGGATTTTTACGTGGGGGGTTTCCATATCATATTATTTATATATATATATATATCTTAAAGCAATCCACACACTCTTCGTTTATAGTATAGTTGCTGGGGTGCAGCATCAATTTTCAGTCTGGGCAATTTACCACAGACAAAAATGTATGACATAGTATAGGGGTGCACTACCAGACTTCAGCCGATTCATAAATAGATAACTTTATTTATCCATGATGGAATAAAGTTATCTATTTATGAAGCGGCTGAAGTCTGGTGAGTGCACCCCTATACTATGTTTTATATATATATGTGTGTGTGTGTGTGTCACACACAGAGTATACATACACCCAAAACATACTTACAAACACTCACACATCATGCATACACGTTCCCCCGTCATTTTTACCAATTAATATTTGCATTAAACAAATAGGAAAATATGGAATAGTAATAGAGTTTATTTACACAAAAAAAAAGCGCCGGAGCTGTTACTTTCCCGATGTAGCTGCACAGCACCAACCTTGCCAATTGGACCACACTGACACCAGCAATGTCTGTGTAGATATAGCTTTATTGTATATAATCATGGTGGCACCAAACAGCCCCCCCTCCCTTTCCCTCTATGTCTCACACATCCCAAACACCCTCCCCCCTTCGTCCCTGGGACTTCAATGTCACACATTCAACACACATACACACACATACAAATACATCACACACACACCTACCCGGCCAACAATAACAAGACACTGACCTGGCATGATTCAGCAGTTAGCCTCTCAGTGTCGTGCTGCTTTCCCACACCGCGCCAAACAGCTCCTCGATCCCTCCCTTGTATGCACTGTGGGAGTTGTCACTGGAGAGACATGCCGTCTCTCCATAGAGCCAGTACGCCACGCAGGAGCACCGGAGGAGGCGGAGCTCACAGGCTCACAGCAGGGTTGTGGATAGATCCCCTTCCGTAGATGTACCTACGGAAGGGGATCTATACAAAACCCTCATAGCAGTCAGGACAGCCGAGTGCACACCAGAGCAGCGGGCGCCCGGCAAATAGAAATTGCAGCAGCAGCCGGGTCCGCACCAGAGCATTCTCTGCTCTGTGTGGCCACCCTGGTTATGGCTTCTGAATAAAAATTGGTAGGTCAGTGGGGGGGGGGGTTTCTGGGTACTCAGAAACCCCCCCTGCGTGCGCGAGTGTGCATATTGGAAGAGAGTAGTGTGTAGAGGAAGAAGATAGATAAGGAAGAGCAAGCCAAGTGTGTCGCCAGCAAGTCAAAGACCATGCAAGTATCAATGATTGCCAGGATGGTTAGTGTATGGTGGAAGTACAATGGTTCCAAACACTAAGAAATTTACCTACAGTATTACTATAGGGCGATGATGTACTCCAGATTCTGCAGATGTACCAGATACGATTTAATAGCTCCTGACGAGTGGGTGGTGTAGACAGTTTCCTGCCGTGTGCTTGTTGGTATTTTTCTGATTATGTGATACGCAAAATAAGTTTGTTAGTGGGCTTGGTGACCCTTTTGACTGGGGGCACAAATTAAATTATTGGCAGGGTTGAGTGTGGTGGCGAGACCTGTACCAGAAGTAATGAGTGAGTGGACCATTGTCTATAGTGCAGCAAGTTTTTATGCACACTCACCACATGTGGAAGAAAGCCACTCAAACCAAAGGGTCTTAATTGTCTGGAGAAATTTCCCTGGAGGACAAATTTTTCTCAATCAAGTGTTTTTTTTATTGAAATTTTTTAATAACATAACATCAAACAATAAAAGAAAAAAAAATCAGAACATAAAATACACAAGCATAGTATCACATGAAATATACATACACAAGGTATACCAAGAGGAAGCTACATGGGGACAAATCCAGAGCATATGCCAGAAATCAGCAGAGGAGGCAGCACACTTTGGGGCATGAGTCTGAGGAAGACCCACCAAACTCAAAAGCTTAGGGCCATATCCAATTAGCCACGAAAAGCCTTGTTTTGGTGATAAGTGTTCGCAGGTGCGAGCTTTTCGCACAAAAATGTGTATCGTGCAATCCTATTGCCGAAGTTTTCGCGTGTGCGTCTACTACTTCAAGGTGCGAAAACTCCATAGACAAAAACCGGTGAACTGTTTTTACCATCTCAGAGCAGGTGAAAAAATTAGCAACATCCCTATTTGTGTAAAAATGTGGGGATTTGTTTCAAAACCCCTTAGACACTCCCCCTAATAACAAATTAGGAGAAAAAAAATTATTAGCTTAATTTGGCCAATAATTACATGTCATTTTTGGGGTGAAAAAATGTAAAGTGTTGGAAAGTGGGTTTAAAGTAGTGGGTCAGGTATTTTGGGGGCTCTATGGATGGGACATGTGTTTTAAACATTGCAGGTGGCTGCACCTAGTGTAGTTTTAACTTTTTTGAAAAGTGAATTATTTAGGATTCAAAAATATACTCGCACACTTTATCATTTAGCTGCAACATTTTATTTTGGCCCCAAAAAATTGCTTTTTATCATTTTTCCAATGTTATACAAATATGCATATAACAGCCATTTAACACAATTTAAGAACCCCAAATGCTTTTATTAGGGCCACCGATAAACTTCTAATATGATTTCCTATGTCAGTTATCATTTTTAAGGGGTACAGACTGATTTCCCCAAAATGTGCTGTTGTTTTTACACTAATGCTTTTGTAATAGAATAGTGCAAAAAATGGGAGCACGCATATATAAAAGACGCAAAAATATTGCACCAAAACACATTTTCGTGGCTGATTGGATATGGCCCTTAATTGGAGTGCAGTAGAATCTATCCCGGGGCGAACCCAAAAGAAATTTCCAATTATCATCGGACAGCGCACCTACCCAATAAGATCTACAGCTGCACAAACTGTTTGTCCCATGAGATGACAACAAAGAAGACGTTAAGCCAGGAAAATAGATCTTCGGTCAGGGAGAGTACGGATTAGGAGTCGAACCGGAGATTCAGAAAGGACTGTGGGCCCCCTCCACTGTGCACAGAGAGTGGAGAATCCCATTATGATACATTTGATAAATTGTGGCCACTCCATAGGACAGCCATAATGAGCTACTCTCAAGCCCACAAGTTATTCCACAGTGGAGAACAAGGATCAATCACAGACTCTCCCAAAACTTTTCCTGCAGCACGCCAGATTCTGTATTCCTGTTGCAGTAAGGGAGGGCAACGGGAAAGTGAGGGCTGGGCCAATAAAAACTGCAGCGGGTTATATAACATACCAGAGTTTTCTAGAAGAGCGAGGGGAGGGTTTAGCTGATCCAACAGAGTAACCCACTCTCTCAGCTGAACCAACTGAGTTGCAAGATAATAAAGTTGTAGGTCAGGCAGGGCCAAACCTCCCTCCCCCCGTGACTGACAAAGAGTTTTGTAGGCTATATGAGTCTTATTCCCCCAAACAAAAGAAGTAATACAACTAGTAAATAATGGTAAACTGAGACGAGTTCTGCAAGACATAAAAATTTGGGCTGAATTATAATTTTAACAAGGTTAACACGACCTGTGAGAGAGAGGAGGAAGCCTTCGCCAGACGTGATTTATTCTTTAAATATTCAATTTGGGGGTTAAGAGTTAAAGAAATTAAGTCACCCGGGGAGTGGGAGATCTATATACCAAGATATTTAAATTGCGTACACCACCTAAGGGGCAGATCATATGCAGGAGGTTGGAGAGTAATAGATAGGAGAGGAAAAATCACAGACTTATCCCAATTAATGTGAATGCCCCAGTATAACCAATAACCATTCACCAGTTCAAAGATGGCAGGAAGGGAGTTCCTCATCCGTGTAAGAAACAAAATCATGTCATCAGCATATAAGCCAATTTTCTCCTGTTTACCCACAGTTTTAAAACCTGAGATTTCTGAGGAATTTCTAACCGCACAAGCCAATGACTCTATAGCCAAGGCAAATAGCAAAGGAGACAGCGGGCATGCCTGTCTAGTCCCCCTCTCCAGTAGGAAAGTCTCGGTAACAAAGCCATTCACATTAATATGGGCAGCTGGGCAGGAGTATAACAACACAAGCTATAAATCTGGGCCCCACACCAAATCTAGACAGCACCTCCCAGAGAAAAAAAAACATTACACGGAATCAAATACACGAGCTACGTCAAGGGAGTCAACCACCACATCCACCATATCATCACTATTCACCTGTAAATAGGTAAATAGTCTTCTAAGATTAATAGCGGTAGATCTCCCGGCATAAAACCTATTTGATTGGGATGTATAATTTCAAGTACTACTTTATTAAGTCGGAGAGCCAAGAGCTTCACCAAGATTTTAATGTAAGTGGATAGTGGGTCGATATGAGTCAGGCTAAAGTGGATCCTTACCCGGCTTTGGAATTACCACAATGAGAGCCTCAGGCATGGAGGGGGACAAAGAGCCTACAAAGAAACCCATATGGTCTTATATAATTCAAGACTGTCTACGCCAGAGTCCTTACTGTTAGGAAGGGACTTAATTACTTCCTCAATTTCATCAACTGTAATAGGGGAATCTAGGTATTGTTGATGAAAGGTAGAGAAAGTTTGCTAAATAAATGTATCTAAATAGGAGGATAACTCTGAATGGGAATAATAAGCTCTTGACCTGTATACATCAACATAGTGGGTGCTAAATACAGAAGCAATGGAGGGAGTGTCCTCATGAACCATTCCAACAGCATTTTGCAATCTGTTCACAGTAGAAGGGGAAACCTCCGCTCTGGCAAATATGTCAGAAGCCTGCCCGTGCGAACACCATGAATATAATAATCATGGGCAATAAATAGAAGATGCCATTTTGACTTGTCTAACAAAAGATCTGTCCATTGTTTATGTACAAACATCCATTCCACTCTATCTGCTGGGAGTCTACATGTTTTATATATATCTATATATATATATATGTATAATATTTTGTAACATGGGGTGTAAAAATAAGGACTCTTGACAGGCAGGTACACGTTAAAGCAGTGTCTTTACTGGCAGCAGACACTGCACTTTAGCACCCACATACATGCGCATATCATAACTAAACAGCGGAAAGTAAACGTCCCATCACTCACAGTTAATGGTCTGTCTGCAGCAATGGCCTGCTAATTTCATAAGTCCCTGGCACTATAGGAACTTTCGCCTACTAAACTGGCCGCTAGCCAGCGTCAGTGCTAGAGCACTTGGAGGGGTATTCAATATGAAACGTAAACTTCGCTGTCGAAGTTTACGTTGCATATCGGAGATTTTCCAGGGATAAAATATCGGGCGCGCGTCCGCTTTATCCCCGTATTCAATATAAAACCTACGAAAACGAGAGCCTGCGAAGTGGGATTTGCGATAAAAAATGAAATTTGCCTGAAAAAATTTGTAGGACCCCCCTAAAGCTATAAAAACATGGGGGATCACTATGGGTACCCCCGTTTTAGCCTGCAAATGAAAGTCGGGGATTTAAATAGTTGTGGCAGGTACTTTTTTCCCGACATTGAAGAAGTGATGCAAGCACTTAGGTTATTTTTTTCGTTTTTTTAAGTGGTCCCATCAAATTTGGGGTACATGAAAATGGGTACTAGCATATTTTTATGTCCCTAAAGTAATATTTAAAAAATTCTGCAACTGTGCACCTGCCGCTATTAATCTATTCTAGAATACACCTGCCGCATACTTGCAGAATAGCCCTGAACCAATTTCCTTAGTTTTAAACAATTTTTTACCATTTTTTTTTTCACCCCAATTTTTTTATTAATTTTTTGGGGTGTCCCTATTTTTTTTTCAAACTTTTTTTGACACAGTTAATTTTAAAATATCATTCCCAGGGGTGCAGGCAATTTTTTTTAAGCCTGCACCCCTAAACCCCAATTCTGCACTTTTTTTTGACACCTATTCAGTGGCGAAAAGTTATCCCTGTTTTTTTTCAAAGACTTTTCGAACCTGCGAAAAGTTTTTGAAATTGAATACAGTGTAAAACTAGAACCTGCGATAATGACATCATAGGTGCGAAATTAACGCAAAAACTGAGTTTTCGCTCCATATTGAATACCCCTATCCCTGTATGAGAGTTATAAACCCTTTCTGTCTCTCAGTGATGAGCTGCAGCTGGGCCTGTGCAACTGTGAAAACCAGGAGTAATACTGCACAATGCACAGGCTTCACTCTAGCCTCTCTTGGAGGGAGCTGATCCCATAGGAATGTGGGCAATTCAGGTGAGAGACAACCCCTCTAACCACATATCCCCCCTTTCACTTTTCCAAGCCTGGGAATCGCATATATTCCTTAGTGATGGCCGACACCCTTCAGTCTCCTTACTCCCTTTAGAGAAGACATCCATGTTTCTGTGTCGACTACCCGGCTGATACTTCATTTCATCCTTCTCAGACGTATATCCTTTATTTTCCATGAATGTAGTAGGTTCTGATAAAGGAACAAATAGTCTTTGTTTCATGCGGTTTGTGGGTTGTACTTTTCCCCATATAAAAGATAAATCAAGCGCTTGAAATTGGATAGTGTAACAAAAGTGTAGCACAATACCTGTAAAAAAGAAGGTGGTTAAATGATGTTTATAGCCACTTTTGTAAATTTGTTGGACAAGCAGTCTATGGGGTTCCGATATAAGCCAGTTCAGTGTCCGTGCACTAATATCTACACTAACATTGTACTTTTCCCCGCCACTCCGTGGTCAATGTATCCCTCGAAGAGCCAGTGCAACATCCGAGCGGTCTAGCGAGAAGTACAGGGTCTGGACTTTCCTTTTGCCAAGATTTGAGCAAATTAACATGATAAACCTGTGTTGTTTGTCTCCTTCCTGGCTGACTAACTCGATCATTTACTGATCCCACATGTTCCAACACTTCGTAAAGCCCCATGTCAGTGGGCAAACAATTTGCTTTCTTATACAAAAACAATAAGGTGAACTGAAGATTGTTCACCTTTGGGTGCGCTTATTTAGACCTAATGAACTATATGAAATATATAGTATTTATTAAAAAGTATATATATATATATATATATATATATATATACCACAATCGGACCGGCACTCCATTTCAATAAGGCAAACTACCCGGGTGCTCACCAAGTACGGACAATCCAACTAATGCATACAAAGAAATCCGATCGGCACTCCAGGGCTTTAAAAAATGTAAACTGGACACTCTCCCTCTATTCCAACGTTTCAGAAATGTATTTATTTTATCAAGGATAATACATGAAACAACGAGCTTACCTTAAATAGCCTCTCACCCAAGTGAAGAATCAGCCGAATGGCGTCCCCGCTACTTCCGGGGATGTACATGATGACATCACACCACGCATCCACCTTCAGTTGTCAGGGAAACAGAAACAAACAACAAGGACATGACATGAACCCACCACCTCAATAACAATGCACGATATCAGATGACACAAATAAAACATGTAAATAATAAGCACAGATTAAATGACATCCAAATACACTGACAATGGCTACAACAAGCCCGAACTTAACCTGAAGAAAAAAACGCCAATGTATGTACTACAGGGGGCAATTATGATATTGTATGCGAAAGTGGATAAATTATTACACACATTGCGAGTAATACAAATGAACAATGCAAACTAACCAGCAAAATATATATATAGCGATAAAGATAATGTCATAGAGCATGCCTTGAATGATATATTACAACACTCAAATAAGAAAAATAAATCACGACTCCATAACACACATAAGATGATGTTAGTATACTTAATAGCATATTCACCCAAAACACGAAAGCGACAGTTGTTCATTTAAACCATGGAGTGCAACCGTGTTGAGTTTAAATATCCAGCGAGCCTCTAACAATAACTTTCTTGCTCTGTCACCACCTCGAACTAAAATAGGTATCTGATCCACTAGTTTATATCTCAGGGTGGTAAGCGAATTTCTAGCAGTAAAAAAAGTTTAGCAACAGGGCTGATCAAAATCCCTCCCCTCCAACGCCAATCTGATGGAGGAGCGATGCTGAGCAGCCCTCTCTCTGAAGCTGCAAATGGTCTTGCCTATGTAGGCCAAGCCACAAGGGCACTTAATGATGTACAAACTTACTTGTACACGGTAAAACGTGTCTAATGGGTACCTTCTTACCAGAGTGGGGATGAGTCACATAATTTCCAGTGTCCATGTAACAGCAGGTTGTACAACCTGTACAACGATAACAACCAGGTGCTCTACTAAGAAAGTGACCTGGACGGTCTTGCGTACTTGCAGTAATGTCATTATGCACTAACCAGTCCTTCAAATTTTTTCCACTTTGGTTACAAGATAATAATCGAGTATCCCTGGAGCAAGATCAAGACTTGTCTGTCTTAACTACGTTCCGAAGTCGTTTAGAGGTTTGGTTAGTCAAACAACTTGCTGTAGAGTATCGGTTCACGGGAGAACTTGATTATTTTTCTTGTTCCTGTGGCTGTTCTCTAAACAAACATCCCTTGGAATAGATAGAGCTTTATCCCTTGCCGCTCGAATGTCGTGACAATTGTATCGTCTTTCCAAAAATTTCTTGGTCATCAATTCCATTTCACGTTCTATCTGTAGTAATCCTCTGAATTCTCAAAAATTGAGAGAACGGTAATCCTTTAGTCAAGGAATGGGGATGAAATCTGGTTGCATGCACTAAAGTGTTCATGTCCGTAGGTTTAGTGTACAGACTCGTTTGGATCATCCGATTGATCCAAGAGATCTTAACATCCAAAAAATTAACAGATTCTTCATTGCATGTGAACGTAAACTTGATGGTGTCATCCAAAGTATTGATGTAAGCCATGTGGGACTCAAATTCACTGGTGGTACCACTCCAAAACATGAGAATGTCATCTATAAATCTAGAGAAAAAGATGCATTTATCTGCAAACCCTTTGTTTTTCAAAAAGAGTCTCTGTTCAATATATGACATGTAAATGTTAGCAAAGCTTGCACATCCCTGTAGTTGTAAATAGTGGTCTCCATTGAAATAGAAATAATTCATAGTTCAAGTTTTCTCCAATAGTTCAAGGAAAAACCGTACCTCTGGCACTTTGTATAACACATTGCCCTCAATGGCACTTCGAATAGCCAGCAGTCCTTGATGATGAGGTATAATCGTGTAAAGGCTGGTTACATCAACACAGCATAACAAGAATTTATCTGGAAGATTTTGTAAGTTGTTTAATTTATTTAAAAGATCAGTGGTATCTTTCAAATACGTTAGTCGGGACTGTACAATCGGCTGCAGAAAAAAGTCACAATATTTGGATATGACTGAGAAGAGAGAGTCACGGGCAGCAATAATTGGTCGTCCAGGTGGTGCTACTGAGTTTTTGTGGACTTTAGGCAACGTGTATAACAAGGGTACAACTGGGAATTCAACACTGAGCGCTTGTTTCGTTCTGCTATCTATGATGGAATTTGTGACAGCATCTACCAACAATGTATCTATTTCTTTTTTATAGATTGAGGTTGGATCACCACTTTCAGTGTCATCATCCAGTTGTCGGTAAATTTCCATTTTATAGTCCTCAATATTCTGTAACACAATTGCACCTCCTTTGTCCGCAGCACGGATCACAATTGATTTGCACTCACTTAATTTTTTAAGGGCACAATATTCTTTCGATAGATTTGAATGCACCCGGGTAGTTCTTTTCATCACCTCTTTTACTTCCGTTTCCAACATCCTTGTGTAACATTTTATAGATGCGTTTGAACTCCGAGGATCAAACGTCGACAATGGTTTAAAAGGGTGTTGAATTAATGTGGTATCAACTGGTGTATCTTTATCTTGAAAAAACTCTTTTGAGTTTCAAATTCCAATTAAATTAATTAAACTCAGTTGACGGCACAAAAGAAAGTCCTTTATTTAATATTTTCTTCTCATGTTCTGATAACCTGTAGGAAGATAAATTAATGATTAAGTCCGGCGCTTGTAAGTGCATTTCCCTCGCACCTTGTCCACCTCTCAGCGTTCTTTTCCTGATCCTCCCTTGGCCTAAGCGCGGGTTTTTGCCCCTAAAGGGTTTTTTTTTATTAATGGCATCATGATTACCCTCAGAGTCACTGGGTGAAGAGCTTAGTCCAGTTGAAAAATCCGTGTCGGTTAACACTCGTTGAAATCTATTATTCTTAAAACTTTTGAAATCACGGGTCGCATTTTTACCAGTGGCCCACATGTAGACATTGTTCTCATCATAATCACGATTGACTGTTGCTAATTTGTTTTTTTAAACAGGATCAAATTCCTTTTATACTTTTCAATATTAGTATTTAATTTGTTAAGCCAGTCTGTACTATTATCACTAGTGAGCAGGTGTTTAGAGGCAGTTTCTACTTCACTGGTTTTCTTCCTGGTAACAGCCAGCTCTCGCAGCCTCCCCCACTACCAACACTATGAGGTCCAAAGAACACTTGTTGAGCACCGGCGGCAGAACTCAACACTGTTCCTACCTATGGCGGGTATATTTCGGATCCTAAAACCTTGGAATATATATATATAGATAATTCAATTGAGAGGCACTCTGGAGACTTTTCAATAGTAAAAAACGTCCTTTAATCCTACGTTTTGGGTATTACCCCGTCGTCAGGGACAAGCAGAATGAGCAAACACATAAAACAACATACTTAAATACCCCCACCAATATCACATTAGCACCATAATTGCTTTCACCTGTAGGACACCTGCCGATGAGACACCAGGAGGCACGGCCAGCCAGCATGTTGCTGCCCGGAGACATCAGCCCTCACCCAGTCACCTGAGAACAACATCCGGTTGCTAAGCAACCAGCAACACAGTTGAATAAACAATGTAATGGCACTGTAACACACATAATTATATTAAAAAGTTACATTAAAAATTGCACTGATCGCCTCCATTATATCCCATACTCATGGCTGCAACTGGAGCCAATATTTGTTGCTATAAGGACCTCAAACGGAAAGAATCAATACCAAATAGTAAAACAAGTGTTTTCCTCCAATAATTAGACAATAAACAAAGCAAATAAACAATGCAGACAATATGCACAATGTCTGACTAAACCCCACACTGCCATAAAACGAACCTATAACACTACACACCACTATACATGTATCAATGTTGTCGACTTATAATCATTACCTATTGACTATATGTTAATTTATTTATATCTGTAACGTATAGTGTTATAAAAAAAGAAAGAAGAAAACCATAGTACACCCCGTGATGTCGCTATACTACACTTTACCGTAGATACACAAGCGTCTAGTGGATCCCCCGGGATGTCCAATAATATAGGCTCGGGGATCGCTTTGCCAACCTACGTCGGTGTATCTTGACACTGTATTGAACCCTTGTATCCAACAGATGCCTTCATATTTGAAGAACACTACTACCCTGTTGGTGACACTGGATTCCTTAGGTCCATTTTCGGCTGATTTACATTTGTGTAGTGCTGATGTGACCAGTCTCTACACCAGGTTAATCACTGTTAATCCTTTCTATATGGGTTCACCAGTGGAATTTTTATAAAATGATTGTGGCTTACATTAGAGCGGAATTACTTCCTCTTTGACGGGGAGATCTATTTGCAGAAGGCGGGATGTGTGATGGGGTCCAATGTGGCCCCATCGTATGCCAACGTCTTCATGCATGATGTGGAACAGGCCTTACTATATAGTGGGAGAGGTTTGATTAAAGAGGTTATCTTGTACTATAGATTTATAGATGACCTGCTTATTTTTTGGCAGGGTTCTGAGGTTGGCCTCCGTACCTTGCTGGACCAACACAATTGCTTATCCAGTGTTGCGAAATTGACTTACAACATAAGCTATGAAAGTATCCAAGTATGTTGTTTTATGTGTATGCTCATTCTGCTTGTCCCTGACGACGGGGTAATACTCGAAACGTAGGATTAAAGGACGTTTTTTACTACTGAAAAGTCTCCAGAGTGAATCTCAATTGAATTATCTACATGTGGCTGTAATTTACAACCTTGGAGTGCACCGGAGCATTTGCTGTACATTGCATGGAGTGCTGGGTTTTCTGGATTTATATATATATATAAAAAATATATATATACACATATATAAATAATATATATAACAGTCATAAAATAGTGTACATACAATGACAATCTATACACCCTTAAGTTAGATTATCTACAATTTATAACATATAATCAGAAAACAATCTGCTACTCCCAAGCAGTAAATGTAGCTAAAAGAGCAGTCACTTGGGGGCCTATTCATCATAACTATAAATTGATGAAGGTAATTAGGTTTAGACCTCATATGGAGTTCTACATAATTACTGGAGGAATTCATCATTCCTCCTCTCCATCAGTATCATTTCCGAAGAGCTGTTATATTTGCGATGACAGCTTTTCAGAAAATAGATACTCTTCCCTCTCTGCTCTACCTTACCGCAGTTGTAATTAGCGCTGCGCATGCGCCGTTACATTCACAAAAGTGGCGCATGCTCAGCACTGATTATAGCTGCGGTAATTCTGTGTCCCTCCGCCACCTCCAAACCCGCCTGGGGTCTGAAGCCGCAGAACCCGGACCTCCCGGACCTTTTTTTAAAAAACTTTATTGTGTTTTTTTGTTTTTTTTTTAAACCTTTTTTTTTTTTACTTTACCGCGTTCTGCGTACACAGGACCTGATTCAGACCCACTCGCTAAGGGGTGATTTTCGGCCATCTGCGCATGCGTATACTTCGCAGTGCGCGTGCGTAAGCCATTCGTTGCAATCTGATTTTGGTAGCTCGTAAGCCACTATCAGGTCGCTGCTTTGAGTGACAGTGCCGTTTGTGGGTGGTAACGGGAAGGTGCATGTGAATGGGGGTGTTGTGTTGCGAACGCAGGCGTGTCTGCCTGGCAAAGTGCCGTTTAAAGGGCATGCATAATTAGCAAAGTAGCGTCATTGTACACCTCACCTGCATGTATTTGAGCCCGCACTGATCGCAGTGCTTGCGGCGGAGAAAGGCAACCCCAAGGGCTGTGAGCAGCTCCGATGGCTCACGATGGCCCCGATTAATCATTCATTTCCCGGAGATGACGAGTGATGCGAGTGGCAAGGGGGCGTATTCAGACACTTGCGAGCGCACTTTGCTGTAGCTCGCTAACACACAGTGGGCGTCCTTACGTGACGCACTGCGAACGCTTAATTTACATATCCGGCCCCTCTTTGCCAGCGAGCGATCGCATCTTGCGAGCGGGTCTGAATCAGATCCACAGTCTGTATCAGAGAGCAGCAGCTGGAGCCAGAGGATGGACCAGGGAGCCGAGGAGGACCTGCTCATGCTGAAAGCAGGTAAGTATATCCCGCTATACGCCACCTGAGAGTGGCGGATAGTAACACCATCAAATTCCGAAAATACATAATTTTCGGAATTTGATGAATAGCCTAATTTCCATATCCCCATACTAATGTATGGGGAGTGTGGAAATTAACCAGGAGATATCAGTGCTATCTCCTGTGTTAAGTGTGTTAATGAATACTAAAATAACTGTAATTAAGGAAAATGTCCTTAAAACTGTTATTTTAGTGTTGATGAATAGGCCCCTTAGTCTCCGTTTATTGTTGTTAATTTAGTATCAGTTCCATCACGTGTATATAGCTATGTTGTTAAGTCTCTATGCAGTGTTGGCAGGCAATGATGGGATGTCAAATCCAATACAAAGCAACGAACCTGCTCTCCAGTATAGTAACAACTGTAGCGGCTAGTGGGGATAATGTACACACAGAAGAATAATTACCCAGCTACCTTTTCCCCGCTGATCTTCGGGAGTGGCGCCGGTCCGGAAACAGACTCTGCTGTGCTGTTTATACTTCTATTGATTCCTCCCTGTATTTATCGTTGTTTAGGGGGACAATGCCGCAGGTATAGTCCACCGTACACTGCTGGTACACGGCCTTTATAGCGATAACTTGAATGGAGGGTAACAAAATTTGCTTTCTTGTGTTGACACTAGCACCAGAACTTTGTCTCCTGGATGAAACTCTCAAACTTTGAGTTGATGCATCTCATGCTCATTACTGACGCCCTTGTGCCTCTACAAGATTTTCCCGGACAATGGGTTCTACTGTATGTAGCCTTTCATATAATTTCCTGACGAACTCCACAACATTCAGTTCCTCTATGTTCTCTGCCTTCTTTCAAAAGGTCTATAACACCTCTAGGCTCTCAAGAAGAGCTCAAAAGGGCTGTAGACAGTTGACAATTAGGGTACTTCACGTATGGCGAACATGAGGTGAGGGAGTACTTCATCCCAGTCCTGTTTACTATCTAGGGCAGATCGGTGGATCATAGACGTTAGGGTCCTGTTGAATGTCTCCACCAATCCATCCATCTGTAGGTGGTAAACTGAGGT
The DNA here is from genome assembly GCA_031769625.1 of Taudactylus pleione. Classification (NCBI taxonomy): domain Eukaryota; kingdom Metazoa; phylum Chordata; class Amphibia; order Anura; family Myobatrachidae; genus Taudactylus; species Taudactylus pleione. Next base: position 350,309 of record JAUIMM010000461.1, on the reverse strand, counting down.
ATGCAGACGTAATATTCCCAAATTGTTACACAGTACCGCCAGTACTTGGGACATAAATGGAGTCCCCTGATTCCTAAGGATTTCTTTAGGGAACCCGAGGCGAGAAAAGAGGATCATCAATTGCCTGGAAAGAGTAGTCATTTTGGTATTCTGTAAGGGTATCGCTTCTGGATAACGGGTAGCATAATCCAAGAGCATCGGACATACTGGTCACCCCTCTTTGATTTTTCCAGTGCACCGACGATATCCATTGCGATGCAATCAAATGGTACTCTGACAATAGACATTGGGACTAGTGGTGCCCTCAAATGAGGTCTCGGGCTGGTCTTCTGGCACACGGGACATTGTTGGCAGAACGTTTTGACTTCGGCCGTGATTTTCGGCCAAAAGAACCGGAGCAGGATACATTATAGCATTTTCTTTTCTCCGAGATGAACTCCCTAGAGATGGATATGAACGGCCCGCAACACTAGTGGTATATGTACCCTGGGTACTAATAACTGCTCAACTTTTTTCCTTTGTTCCATCTTGACTCTATAGTAGGTCTGACTTAAGGACAAAATATGGAGTGCTCTCCACAGTTTTTGCTACGCTATTCACTTCTATGACACAAGATATGACATTTCCGAGGGCAGCGTTCTGTTGGTCCTGGGCAAAGCTTCGTAGGTCTATGTCAGTTGGCAGCGTATCCCAATCCGGAATAGGGGCATCCTTATCCAATATTGGTAACTCAGAGGATCCCTCTCCAAAGAGGACTGGTCATGCTCTTCCACTCTTCTCCACTTTATGAGGTAAGGCCTTGGAGACTTTACACTTGCTTTGTCTCTGAGGTTCCTTTAAAAACTCAGCAAATCCTAGGAAATTGAGTCCCAATATGAGTGGATAAAGGAGCTTGGGTCCAGCCGTGGCCACTACCTCATAAGTGTGCCCCTTTATGACAAAGCTCACTCGCACATGGGAGAAGTTTTCTGTGGAACCATGTATACAGAGTACCTCAACTAACCCTGGCACTTTCTCTAATGGCCTGGGTAGGACAGCCTTGGAGATCAGGGTTAGTTTACTCCCTGAGTCTATAACAGCCTGTAGTTCTCGGATTAGCAATACAGACTCCCACCTTAATGGGTGTCTGGAATCCAAGGGTACCATAGTATAGAAAGGTGGATATATAGCGCCCGTGCTGGCAATACCTGTTTTCTTTGGACAGTCCCGTCTTACGTGACCTGGCTCTCCGCACTCATAGCAGACAACCGTTGAGCTCTCCGTGAACAGTGGGTGTAGACGGGGTCACAGGCCAGTGACGTGCCAACTTAACGGGAGGCCCATTCCCTGGTTTCTTTTCCGGCATTTTTGCCATATTTCCTGTGGTCTCATACCACTCCAAAACTATAACTAATTCTTCTAGATTCTGAAGATAGGCATGTATGACCCAGCGCTGCATACTCCGACCTAGGGTCCTTATGCACTACCGTCTCCACAATCTGTAAGTGCAGACCTCCGGCTGTAGCCAACTCCGCCCCTGTCTAGTGAGTTCTGCAGCCTGCTTCAGAATCAGGACCCCTGGTAATACGGTCCATTTGTGGAAGCACTCCGCTTACCCAGTAGGAGTGACTCCTGAACGGACCAGAATGGCACTTTTGACTAGGTCATATTTCTCTGCATCAGTAGAGGACAAATCCACATAGGCTTTCTGAGCGTCACCTGTGAGATAGGGGGCAAGTCTATCAGCCCAAGTATTCGCTGGCCACTTTAAATGCTGTGCCACCCTTTCAAATATCAGCAAACATGCCTCAGGGTTATCTGAGGCAGACATTTTCTATAAATGCCCAGCACCTGTTGTGTCCATTGACTGGGTCACCAGCTGCAACATTTGTTCCTCTGTCTTTTGGTGAGATGCCAACATATTTACTCTAGTGCGAAAAACTTCCTCCATTTTATCTCCTGGAGTTTATACACAAGTGTAGGTGCTAAATAAGAAGCGAGTATTTCCCAAAATAAATATATCTTTTTCTTTCAGCAATGCAACAGTTATCCAAGTCCAAGTTTAACACAGAAAAAGAAAATACTGAGTTTTTTTTTCTTTTTCCCAGCAATGCAATGGTTAAATAGAACTCAATATGTGAGACACTATGGGTACGGTGCTACTGTCGCTACCCAATATTGCCCGTGACTAATCAGCCGCTGACTCCCGCAGGCATAGAAGATCAGCTCGAAGGAGGACTACAGCAGCCGCGGCACTTTACTGCAGTCACCAGACGCTGGTTGGGACTCTGCTCCTCAGCCGCCGGGTCTCTGAGTCTGCCTCCAGCGTACCGCCGGAACAGCCGCTGCACTGAGGCAGCCCTCGTCACTGCGTCAATGTACCCGATGACAGCCCTACACTGGCTACACTATTCCTACACTATCACCAAGAGCTGCTAACCCTGATTTGACTAGCGCTGGTGAGTAGAATGATGTGAGCGCTGGAGAGGGGAACTGCAAACTGGGGCTGATGCTTAGCCGCTCTCCTGGCTGCTCGTGCCATTTCTGGCACTAACTGACAGCCATGAGCCCCTATTTTCCCACCTACCTTAGCCTCCTGTGCCCTGGATGGAAACACTTCTATAGCCTTTGCCCAGTATAAGCATATAATATACATTTACATACATATAATTTGAAAACATCTCTGTACATATTTAACATTTTTATTTATTGAACACATTTATTTTTATACTGAGAATAGTATATATAACCTCCTGTAACCTACATCAGCCATACGTAAGTATGGCTACATTCTCCCCCTGGTGATCTTATTCAAGTCTCATTGTTTATAGATCACCACATTACTCATAAAGATATCTAGTTATACACTCCTCCTATCTCATTATTTCCACCCTCTGGATATCCAAAATAAGGCCAAGTAAAGGCTACGTTAGGGTCTATGGTTTGGGTAAGGGACTCCGACAGTCGGGATGCCGGCTGTCAAAAGACCGACAGCGGCACCCTGATGTTCAGGATCCTGATGGGCTAGGTGAGTAACCTAACCCTTCACCCTCTAACCCTCCCTTCTCACACCCTAACCCTCCCAGTTAGTGCCTCAACCTAACCATCCCCTCTTAGTGCCTTCCCCCCCCGGTGGTGCCTAACCCACCACCGGGGGTGCCTAACCTCCCACTCCCGCAGCCTAACCCCCCCATGGTGCCTAAGCTTAACCCTCCCCCCCCCCTTCCCCTCGGCTAACAGCTTACCCGGGCTGCTATATTTACGAAAAAAATTAATGGGGGCCTTAAGTGTCTCCTAAGCCTATCTTGAATCCTTTCCAGTTCGAGAGAAGGAATGTTTTTTCTTGATTTTCATCATAACTTCCACCTGAAATTTCATTATTAGTAACAAACTCTTCATCTATGGAATCAGGGTGTATTTCATCATTCCTCCTAATAACCTTGGGCTCAGACAAGTGTGGATTTACCTACAGTATCTCTATAGTAATTTCCAGGTTCCTCCCTTTCCTCCTCTTGTTCTCCATCCTCCTCCTGGAATTCATTAGTAACTTTTCCTTTGACAGGTTATAACTTCTCAGACTGAATGCAGGAGGAAGGTTTATCTCTTTCTATGAATTTATACATACAAATATCTCGCCCTATACGGAGTATTTGCTGCCGGTGATACGTAAGCACAGTGTCTGATCCATTTTCAGGTTTAAGTTTGTAAATTGGCAGATCAGAAATGTTTCTATCACCACTTATGGGTTTTCTTTCTATTAATTGGCTATTTTACATTTCTTTTGTAATCCTAAATGCCTAAGAAGTATTCTGTCCCCTGTAACTAATACAAGATCACGCACCTTCCTGTCATAATATGTCTTATTTTTTTCTCCAAGTTTTTTTGAAGTTTCATTAGCCAGGTCATAGGCTTTTTTCAATTCTTCTCTCAATTCTCTTACATATTTGATATGTGAAGTAGAGGTAAGTCTACCAGGAGAGACTCCCATACAGACATCTATGGGTAGCCTAGCCTCCCTTCCAAACATTAAATAATAAGGCGACATTCCAGTAGCTTTGTTTTTAGTGCTGTTGTAAGCATGCACCAGTCTATTAATATATTGCTTCCATTTATATTTGTCTAATGGATTTAGAGTCCCTAGCATATTCAGTAAAGTACGATTGAATCTTTCAGGTTGTGGGTCACCCGGCGGGTGATACGGGGTAGTTCTAAATTTGGTGATGCCACAGATAGAACATAGCTCTTTTATTAATCGACTCTCAAAGTCCCTACCCTGGTCGGAATGCAATCTATTAGGCAGCCCATAATGGATGAAGAACTTGTCCCATAGTGTTTTGGCCACAGTGGAAGCTATTTGATTGGGAGTGACATATGCTTGGGCATACCAGGCACAGTCACTATCAACACATTGCATTTCTTTCCCAATTCAACGTCCAATGTCAAATAGTCTATACATATAAGGTCCATAGGACTGCTACTCTGAATGGTGACCAAGGGGACTACTCGTGCCGGTAAAGTCTTCCGTACGATGCAATTTCCACAAATTCTGTTTTAAGAACAAAGATATATCTTGTGATTCCAGTCGCGGACGTTGAATCATGAGTCATCTGAGATAACATGTATCCAATATCTGGGTCTTGCTGTTGTTCAATAACTAATTGTCGGTGTTTTACTCTACGTGTTCCATCTAATTCCATCACTCTAAGGCAACAGTAAGATAGTGTCAAGGCCTTATCAGATGCACCTAATCTGCTTATTCCTGTCCTTCACTCTCGATTTTTACAGTATGGCACATTTTTCTGACGTCCCCAGCTGGTACTTCCACACTTCTTCGGTCTCATGTGTCAATTAGTTTGGTATTCTTGACAGGGAATCAGCATCTATATTGTTTACTCCAGGCCGATACTTTAGTTGGTGTCCAATTGCATCTACTCGAGCTGTGGTCAGTATATAAGTCAAAGGGTTGTTGTCTCTATGTACCTCGAAGAACACTCCATATAGATAATCATGGAACTTCTCAACTATGCACCACTTTAGAGATAAGAATTCGAGTTTGTGAGTAGGATACTTTTTCTCACTTTTTGAGAGTCCCATGCTAACAAATGAAATTGGCCTCAATTTTTCTTGCTGCATTTGATACAACACCCCTCCTATTCTCTCTTGAAAGGCATCGGTATGTAAAGTATAAGGTAAATTGGGATCGGTGTAGGCCAATACAGGTGCATCCGTTAGACATTTTTTTTTTATTTCGTAAAGGCCCTTTCACCTTCCAATGTTTCCGAACAGTTCATTAGAACTATGGTGCAACTCGGTGTCATTCTTTTTCTTGGGCCCTTCTTGTTTACTAGCCCTAACAGGAGGGTACCCTTTTGTCAGGTCAGTTAATGATTTGGATATTGTGGTACGAACCTGCGGTAATATCCGCAAAAACCTAAGAAAGAGTGTAATTCCTTTAATTTCCCAGAACGAGGCCAATTGTTTACTGCCTCAACTTTAGACGGATCAGTGGCCCCCCCATTACGACTTACTATGTGGCCTAAATACTTTACTGAAGATTGACATAGTTGATATTTATTCACAGACAGTTTTAACCCTCCTTCCACAAACCGATCCAAAACTTTGAGCAAATGGCTATTTTTCTCTTCCAAGGTGCTGCTAAAAACGATGATGTCATCAAGGTACACTATAACCTCCCGATAATTCATGTCCCCTATAATTTTATCCATTGTCCTCTGAAATGTAGCTGGAGCCCCTTTTATGCATCATCAAAAATTCAAAGAACCCCAGCGGACATATAAATGCAGTTTTTTCCCTGTCGTCAGGACACATGGGAATATGGTAAAATCCACTTCTCAAGTCTAGTATTGAAAACCAGTTACTACCTTGTAGGCAGTCTTATGCCTCATCTATCTTGGGTACAGTGTATTGGTCAGGTATAGCTCGCTGATTGAGTGTCTGATAGTCAACACACATCCGTACCTCCCCACTAGTCAACAAACATCCGTACCTCCCCACTAGTCAACACACATCCGTACCTCCCCACTAGTCAACAAACATCCGTACCTCCCCACTAGTCAACACATCCGTACCTCCCCACTAGTCAACAAACATCCGTACCTCCCCACTAGTCAACACACATCCGTACCTCCCCACTAGTCAACAAACATCCGTACCTCCCCACTAGTCAACACATCCGTACCTCCCCACTAGTCAACAAACATCCGTACCTCCCCACTAGTCAACACACATCCGTACCTCCCCACTAGTCAACAAACATCCGTACCTCCCCACTAGTCAACACATCCGTACCTCCCCACTAGTCAACACATATCCGTACCTCCCCTATTTTCTTTCTTGCCACCACAATAGGAGAGAAATAGGCACTGTGTGACTCGATGACCACTTGGTTTTCTAGTAACCCCTTCAGATGGAGCCGGACATCCTAAAATCAGCAGGAGCTATTCTTCGGGAGCGTTCACAAAATGGTATCTCATCAGTCAGCCGTATGCAATGCTCAACTCCTTTAGCTGTACCTAGGTCTCACTCCCCCCATAGAAAAAACCTGTGCCCTCTTTATTTATTTCCTTTATTAAGTCCTCCTGGTCTTGAGGAAGGATGTCACTTCCTTGAAAACAAATGATAAATCTATCAGATTCCTGTCCCCCTTCAAAGGACAAATCAACTCTTTCTACTGAGATGGACAAAACATTGGCCCTGTTGTCTTCATTCTTGCACCACTCAGAGAGGCAGTGATACAATTTGGTATTAGTTCCTATAATTATAGGCAAGTTGTCTCTTCTTTCATGAATTTTAGGATGAATTAAAGCAATAAGTGGGATATGTACTCTTCCCTCAACAGGATCTGTAAGTTCTAAGGTCACAATACGGGTATCTTTCAGCACTCGAAGATAATCGAAACATTTGAGCCACTGTCTAACAAAATATTACATGGTTCATTTATTTTTAGCTGACATCATGGAGGAGGGTCCCATGAGACCTTCAGCCAACACTCCACTCAACCATGTACTCCTAATTGCACAGAAACTAATTTCTAGGGGGCCGTTGAGGGGGTCACAGGCCCTGCTCTCTCCCTGCTATGGTCATTATTGACAGGGGCATTATTAACATACGCTCGGTGCCCCATCTGTCCACATTGGAAATACCCTTGTGTCACTGGTCTGATTTTCTACCCATACCCCTACTGGGTGTAACTACTGATACCCCCCTTTGGGTGTGAGATGAATCCTGCAAAGTTATGAATTGATCTATTTTTTTTATTTTGCTCTTCCATTAGTTTAATTATTCTCTCCTCAAATTAATTTTGTTCAATCGTTGGTACTATCACTTTCACCTTCTTTACAATGCGTTCTCTCATATCTATTAACATCTCTTCTTGTTTTATTTCCTTCATTAGTTCATTAAAAGTAGAAGGTGGCTTCCGCACTTCAGAGCACCTAAGCTTTTGCGCCACGGGGTCAGTGGTCAATGCACCCCTCAGCATTGTTTCATCCTAGTTTCATCTATATCCTCTTTCTTTAATCCACCTTTCTCTTATTTTGTAAAATAATTTATCCAAACTAAAAAGATAGGTACTTAATTGGAACTTGGAAAGTATGGTGCAATCGGGAAATTAAGTCTCCCACATCCTCTAAAGTTCCATATGCGTAATCTAATTCTTCAAAATATGTTTTAGCAGTAGCATCTGGATTGCTTTGTCTGGTGGCTCCGATTGCGCCCATAGCTGGCCCTCTCCACTACTCTTTGCTTCTTTATATGCATTCCTCAGCTTGCTGTATAGCAGCCTCTTTCTATGCATCAAAAGTCTCTTCCCCTACCGGGACTGGTTGAATGCCCGAAAAGATCCTTAACTAAGGTAGCTCCCTTCATAATGCCACCGTTCGAGTTGGGTGACCACTCTACTGTAGTCTCAAATTGATTTCCAAGTTACTCATCATTTGTAATGCTATCACTTCCTCCACCTTTCTTTTTGTCAACATTTACTCTAGGACAGTGGTTCTCAAACTCGGTCCTCAGGACCCCACACAGTTCACGTTTTCCAGATAACCCAGCAGGGGCACAGGTGTATTCATTTCTCACTGACACATTTTAAAAGATCCACAGGTGGATCTAATTATTTCACTTGTGTTTCTGTGAGGAGACTTGAAAAACATGCACTGTTGGGGGTCCTGAGGACCGAGTTTGAGAACCTGTGCTCTAGGAGAATTAGATGTGCTTAACAAGGGTGGTGATTCAGCCTCCTCACCTTCCCCTTCACTAGACTAGATAATATTCCACCTCCTCTCTGAGTTACTATCTGCTATCATTAGCATATGGATTACATTTGGGTCTAAGGGCCTGATTCAGACCCACTCGTGAGCGGCTGTCCGCTCGCAAGTGGGTCGATATTCTGGACTGAGCATGCGCACGACGGAGGGAGCTCCGTCGTGCGCATGCGCTAGACGCGACGAGCGAAGGAAAGTCCTTCGCTCGTTGTGTCTGATCAAAGGGGGCGTGCTGTCGATGTTGATTGACAGCATGCCCCCTTTGGTAGGCGTGCCGGGGGCGTGCCTCCCTGACGGGGGCGTTCCCACGGGAACGCCTCCCGTCAGAAGCCGGCCCACTGACATCACTAGTGATGTCAGTGGGAGTGATTTTGGCTCTGATAGAGCCAAAATCACTCCGGAGCTTGCGGTTGAAAACCTCAACCGCAGGCTCCGGCTCGCAGTTTTGATGGTCGCGATGGTCAAGACCATCGCAGCCATCAAACTGCACGCTCGTATAGCCTGTGGGTGGTCACCCACAGCTATATGAGCGTCCAGGAGGACGCTCCATTTTCATGGAGGCCGGCCCTCATTCAGAGCGTGCGCTCTGCTCAGAGCGTACGGCTCTGAATGAGGGCCTAAATCTCTTTGTTTCTATCAACATAGCACATGCTAATCCTATATCTCCCCTCCATTTGCCTACAATGTGTGGTTGAATAGCCCCATATAATGTTCTTACTTGCTTTATGATATAATCATCCGTGAATTCAGAAAGATTTCCCCCTACTCCAAAACATATTTTTGGGTTTACTCCTTTCCTATGACATCATGCATTTAAATTTTTTCCATTAAATTATTCCATGTTAATATCCCTAAATGATTTTTCGTATCTCAGCGGAATGCCTTCAAATGTAACCCTTTTTTATTATTTATATGGGATATCAGGGTTACTAACTCCTTAGTATACTTTTCAGTGCCTCCACCCAAGTATCTGTAGATAGATATGGGCCTACTTGGGTGTAGGGTTGAATGTGTGCATAACAATTTGCACAGCATTATATACCATGAGCTTCACATGAATTTAACAGACCACACAGGGGTTAAAGTAGGCTGAAATGGGCTGGACTGCATTTCGTCACCTCTAATGGTGCGCAGAACTAGTTCCACCACCCACGTCCCTGCACAGAAGCCACCATCAGAGCTGCTGTCACTGACAGCCCCTCCTCACATCCCGGCCTCATAATCCTCCTCTTCAGCCCATGGCCCGCCCCTCCTGTCACCTGTGTCCCAGCGGCTCCTTCAGCAGGCGGCTTGGCGTATGTGACGTCATCCCATCACCACCGCTGCATAATGCATTGCGCGGAGCCGCCAAGAGAAGCAGTTGCCCGGGTTCAGAACTCTGTAGAAGGTGAGCTGCTGCTGCAAGAGGGGTAAGGAGGAACAAGCTGCTGGGGGAAAAGTGGAGACACGAGCTGCTGGTGGGGGACGCATGGAGCTGCTGCTTGTGGTGGACGCAGGGAGCTGCTGCTGGTGGGTGATGCAGGGAACTGCTGCTGGTGGGGGACGCAGGGAGCTGCTGCTGGTGGGTGATGCAGGGAACTGCTGCTGGTGGGGGACGCAGGGAGCTGCTGCTGAGGGGGGTGCAGGGGCAGGGAGCTGCTGGGGGATGCAGGGAGTTGCTGGTGGGGACGCAGGGAGGGGACTCAGGGAGCTGCTGGTGGGTAACGCAGGGAGATGCTGAAAGCATACAAGGGGATAATCTGGAGAGATACGGGGAGGGTGTTGGAGTGCAGACACAGGAATGGTGCTGGTGAGAAGCAGGGGGCAATGATGCTTGTGAAGCACAGCCAGATGTTGCCAAAGATACAGGGTGGGTGGCGTTGGTTAGATGCAAGGGGGATGATGCTGGTTAGACGCAGGGGAGATGGCTCTGATGTGTAGGGGTGGGGTGGCACTGTAGAGATGCAGGGGGAGTACGCTGGAGAGACGTAGGAGGATGTTGTCTCTCCAGGATATTTGATCAGCGACGTTCACATTTTGCTCTACCCCAAAACAAATATTACTATGTAATATTTATCTGGAAGAACATCTTGTGTGAAGATGAAATATTATTCCTACCCAAACAGGTGGCTACCGTATCAGGTGATCTCCTATATGAATACTGAACACTGGCTCAAGACACTGTCTGCCTAGGAAGACTCAATTTCATCAGAAGAAGAAACCAGCACATTGGTAAGAAAAGACTCAAGCGCAGGGGTTGCAAAAACATGGGGCACCCAAGTGACATAGACTTGTTTGTGTTGACCCCATAAAAAAACTCAGGCACGGAATTTAAGAGTAAGAATTAAGAGTTGCACTGATGGTATAGAACTTGTTTTTTCTTTTTAAGTGACCTAACCTTGTAGTCTCAGCTGATGGCAAGAGTACTAAAAAAGCATCTAAAATGTATGGCATAGCCCCCAAAACTAGGCGGCCCCCAGATCCCTGGCCATTCACTTCAAAGTTTTCTATACACAACAGTGTTTGTGTGTGTGTAAGTGTAAAGAACAGTTTTCACAGTTGTTCAGGCCAATCAGAGTAGCTACGCCTAGCATGGGGGGGTGGGGGTAGTAGGTGGCGGAGGGAGATGAGTTCCACCACCTCTCCAGGACCACTTTAAGCCCTGAGACTACCTGTTAACTATATCACCTTAACTTTGTCAGATCTGGATATCTTGGAAACTCGCCTGGTATAAGTCTTAGACAAATAACTCTGGGTCTAGCTTTTATTTATATTGATATGACAATATAACATTAATATCTTACATATTCAAATACATTTGCATAAATACAGTTATATAGCATATATATCTATTATAACTATGACTTTATCTAGAAGTCTCAGTCCGTGCCTTCCAATACTATACTGTTTATATAGTTCTTGCATTGACAGGATGTATACTTTAGTCCATCTTATTACAAGAGTCGTGGATGACTTTGAGTCCTGTAAATTTACTATTTCTTGCTGCTTTGTGTAGTTGATATATTACTATTATAGGTCTTTGTAAAAAGTGATTCTGGCACAGGGGTTGTAAAGTCCTTATAATCCTATGAAGCAGTTTTATACTCCTAAGCGATGGTTTCTTTAAAAAGACTTGTAATATCCTCCCTCACAGTCTATACAGATTATAAGAACTTCTATTGAGATTTTCATAGGGTACATATAATCCCTGTAATAAATGGATTACTAAGCAAATCCAGAGAAGAAGTATGTGAATCTACACAGTAGGTTTCTGTATTCTAGCAGCTTCCCCAAATGAGATGAGTGTATATTTCCAATTGCTACATATAAAAGTATTTTTGTGAATTGGCTACTTTAATGTTAAAAATGCCAACTCCTATTCCCTTTCAGAATAGTTAGTCACTGTAGCACTTCTCTGACCAGGGTTTTATATGAGGAAAGTGTTCCCACTGAATACAGGATTAATTGTCTCCCTCTGACTTCTATATTGATTACAGTCTGCTTATGAGACAGAAATCCTCATAAAGTACTATAATCTGTATCTCATGATCCTTCCCTTGTGGTTCAAGGTTCAATAAATCCTGAAGTATATTGAGGCTGCCTCAACCATTTTTTTTTAACACTAGGCAGTGACAGGTGAGTATCTCTCTGTATGCTTTGTGACAGGGACAGCACACATTTGACATGGCTATAGAACTACAGGATGTGAGATCCAGTCCAGGTATTTTGTGTGTTCAAGTTTGAGCAGCAGCAGGCATGATTGCGGACACCTGTCAGTTTGTTTTAAGGTTTCAGTCACAGGAGACAAGGCTCCTAATGGTGTAAGGCACAGGGGTGGCTACTGTTAGGAGACCTGGATCAGCTGTTTGAACACTGCTGTTTGTGTGACTTTCTGTGACCTGTGCTATATAACCTGTGATCAGCAAACCCAAATTCCGTTACTGCATTACGAATTAGTGGAAATAAGGAAAGGTGAATGGGAGTGGGAGATGCTGCAAAAGCTGACACCATCAAATCAGCTTGCGGAACTGGCCAGCCTAGGTAGAGCCTGGCTGCAGCCAGATAAGAACACCCCTCAGCACATAATTAAGGTTGTTGGCGTCTGTTGTAGGTTTTAAAGAATACTCTTCAGTGTATCCTCCGCAGACAGATGGAATGGTAGAACGCTTTAGCCGCACCCTTAAGCAGATGCTAAGGCAGGCAGTATCCCAGGATAAGAGGGATTGGGACCTGCTCTTGCCCTATCTAATGTTTGCAGTGTGGGAGGTACCCCAGTCATTTACGGGGTTTAGTCCCTTTGAACTCCTTTATGGTAGACAACCCAGAGGAATATTAGACCTCTTAAAAGAAGAGTGGGAACAACAACCGTCCCAAGAGTCTAACATTGTTAAATTTGTGTCACGGCTGTATGGCCGATTAAATCAAATTGAGCCACTTGTAAAGGAACATATGAACTTGGCTCAGCAACGTCAAAAGTGTAATTATAATGTTACCGCGGTGAACCAAGCCAGGAGACAAGGTATTGGTTCTGGTTCCCATCCCTATTGGTTCTAGTTGTATGCCCATTGTCAGGGTCCATATGAGGTCACAGAGGCAGTGAGACCTGTCAACTACAAAGTGCTCCAAGAGGGTAGAAGGAAAAAGGTACAAATTTATCTTGTTAACTTGTTAAAACCCTGGAAGGGAAGTACCTGCCAACCCTCTCTGTTTGCTATTAAAATCCCCAATTGTCAGGTACCCATTGATGCCTCATTAACTCCCAGACAAAAGCAAGAAGCTACAGACCTGGTAACACAAAACCAGGATATCTTTTCTGCCATCCCTGGGAAAACCCAGATCATACAACATGATATTCTTACACCACTTGGGGTGGTGATAAAACAAAGGCCTTACCGTATACGGCTGCAGTAAAACGAGGTGTTAGAGATGCTGCGCCTAGTGGTTATAGATGAGTCAAACAGTGAGTGGAACAACCCAATTGTGCTGGTACCTGAGCCTTCGGGGGCCATAAGGTTTTGCAATGATTTTAGGAAGCGGAGCAAGATCTCACAGTTTGATGCCTACTCTATGCCTCGGATTGATGAATTGGTAGAAAACTTAGCTAAAAGTCAACATTTAACCAGTCTTGACTTGAGAAAAGGATACTGGCAGATTCTCTTATCAGAGGCTACCAAAACAAAAACAGCCTTCTCTACCTCGGAAGGACTGTTCCAATATAAAGCCCTACCCTTTGGTTTACATGGAACCCCTGCAACCTTCCAAAGGACCATGAACAAGTTGCTTCAACCTCATCGGGAGTATGCAGCTGCTTACCTCGATGACATCATCATCTTTAGCGCAAACTGGAAGACTCCCCTACCGAGGGCAGAGGCAGTTTTGCAGACTCTATGGGAGCACAGGTTTACAGCTAATCCAGGAAAATGTGCTGTAGGAATGGTAGAGGCAAAGTATTTGGGGTATCTTGTGTGAAAAGGACAGATTAAAGCCCAACCCAATAAAGTAGAGGCAGTTGTATCCTGGCCTAAGCCAGAACGAAAGTCTCTTCCCGGTCAAGTGTGTTATTACCACCGGCTTATACCTGACTTTGCAACCAGAACAGCCCCACTGACTGAGTGTTTAAAGAAAAAACTTGCATGATAAAATAATCTGGTCTCAACCGGCGGAAGCGGCCTGGCGATATTTAAGGCAAGCTTTATTTACAGAACCTATGTTGCAGTCACCAGACTTTTGTAAACAGTTTATGTTGCAGACTGATGCCTTTGGAACAGGATTGGGTGCAGTCTTGTCCCTAATGGTATATGGGGAAGAAAAGCCCATCTTATACTTAAGCAGGAAATTGTACCCAGGGAGCGCAAGTACTCTACAGTGGAACAGGAGTGCTTGGCAATTAATTGGGCAGCAGAATCCCAAAGGTACTATTTGTTGGGAAGAGTTCCTATTAATTACTGATCATGCACCCTTACAATGGATGCACACTAACAAAGAGGTGAATGCTCAGGTGACCCACTGTTTTTTGGCCTTGCAGCCCTTCAAATTTGTGGTGCAACATCGCCCTGGAAAGCTCCACCTCAATGTAGATGCTCTCTCCAGGAAATTCATACCTCCAGATCCTCCTGCCAACTCTATGGTGAAGCTAGGGGAAGAGGGGAGTGAGGAGGGACTCTGGAAGAAGGTGGAGAAGAGGTGTATTCCCAGATGGATAGCGGGAATAAAGGCAGACGAGGTAGAACCAATTGGTAGCTTCACCAAGTTGATTGAAGGGGGAAGAAGTGTGACAGGTACAGCACAAATCTATCATGGTTATAGAACTACATGATGTGAGATCGAGTCCAGGTATTTTTGGTGTTCAAGTGTGAGCAACAGCAGGCATGATTGCAGACACCGTCAGTTTGTTTTAAAAAGGTTTCAGTCACAGGAGACAGGGCTCCTGATGGTGAATTAGTTGCCCAGGTGATAGGCCTGGGGGTGGCTCATATTGGGAGCAGTGGCGGAACTACAGGGGGTGCGGCTGCAACAGGGCCCGGGCTGCCTCCAGGACCTGCCGCTCTCCCTGCACCCAGTCACGCAGCCGCCAATCCCCCGCTGTACAGGAGCCACACTAAGAATGGCTGTGCCGCCACCAATCCCCCGCTGCCGCAGCCAGTTACCCACTGTGTAGGAGCCGGCAGGTATGTTTTCTGTTGCTGGTGAGGAGAGGAGGGGGGCTGTGCTGAAGAGGGGGGTACTGTGTTGTGAGGGGCTGTCATGAGTGGGCTGTGATGTGTGGAGGGCTGTAAGGGGTTGTGCTGAGGTGGGATGTGATAAGTGCTATGAGAAAAGAGTTTTTCTGTGCTGTGGGGGGATGCTGTGATATGGAGTGAGGGGTGCTGTGATGATGGATGCTGTGCTGTGAGGCGGCTGAAAAGAGCAGTATGTGGTGCTGTGAGGATGGTCAGTGAGTGCAGTATAGAAGAAAGTACAGGAGTATAAAAGGGTGTAGCGAAGTATAAAGGGATAGGGGGTATAGAGCGGTATAAACCTGCAGTGCTGGGTATGGGGGTTTTTTACATGTGGGGGCCAAACGTGTGGGGCAAATGTGTGGTTTTTGTTACCTTTGGGGGCCATTTCAAGTTTTTGCTATGGGGTCCACAAAGTTCTAGTTAGGGCAAATGTGTGGTTTTTGTTACCTTTCTGTGCCAATGGGGGGGCATTTCAAGTTTTTGCTATGGGGTCCACAGAGTTCAAGTTGTACCCCTGGTTGGGAGACCTGGATCAGCTGTTTGTCTGACTTTCTGTGACCTGTGCTATAACCTGTGACTTGCTTGTAACCTGCTGACATTCTGCCTGTCATGGTAAGCTGTGGAGAAATAAACCTTTTAACACCGGTGTATGTGATCCGTGTCACAGCTTGTATGAATCACTGCCTTATAACATGGCTGGTAATTATATCTTTGTATGAGAGGGACAGTTAGTAGACTTCCTAGTAGCCACTGCAGTCTGATAGTGCCTTTTCCTTGGACTGTCTAAGTGAGTGTAGGGTGTTCAACTTTACTCACTGTGGGTACAGCGCTACTACCGCTACCCAATATCGGCGATGACTAATCCGCCGCTGACTCCCGCAGACATAGAAGATCAGCTCAGAGGAGGAATACAGCAGCCGCGGCACTTCACTGCAGTCACCAGACGCTGGCCGGAACTCAGCTGCTAGGTCTCTGAGTCTGCCTCCAGCATACCGCCGAAACAGCCGCTGGGATACCCTGCTCTGAGACATCCCTTGCCACTGCCTCAAGGTACCCCATGACAGCCCCACACTAGCTGCACTATTCCTACACTATCACCAAGCGCCGCTAACCTTGCTCTGACTAGGACTGGTGAGTAGAATGATGTGAGCGCTGGAGAGGGGAACTGCAGACTGGGGCTGGTACCATCCTTAAATACGCTTACCTGGCACAAGCCCTCCCTTGTTCCCGCTCTCAGCACGACCCTCTCTCTCCAGGCAGCTCATACCATTTCTGGCACTAACGAACAGCCACGAGCCCCTATTTTCCCGCCTACCTTAGCCCCTGGATGTAAACATTTCTCTTATAGCCTTTGCCCAGTATACACTGTACATTTACATATAATTAAAAACACGTCTCTGTACAGGAGCGGATTGGGAATTGGTATTGGCCCTGGAAAAAAAACTGAAAGTGGCCCTATGTTGCCCACCCAAAAAAAGTGGATGTGGCCTTGTGGCAGGGTGTGTGGCCTAATGTGACATGCCATGCCCACAAGCCACTCCCCTTATTTTCCCAGCCAGCCAACCCAGTCCCTTTTCTCTCCACTGCACTGCAGCTTCTTAACTAAACCCAGGTCTGCCCAAGTCTCCCAGGCAGCCAGCCCCGATGGCCTCCTCTGCACTCTGCCCCCTCCCCAGGCTGTTAAGTTAAACTTCACACTTCACAGCTAAGGAGGGGACATAGGGCCTTATTCAGATCCATTCGCTATCTGCGTACGCTCGCTGGATGCATATGCAAATTTGTCAAAGTGACGCCACGGGAAGCGATCGCTCGCAAAGGCATAAGCATGCCCACCATGTTTTAGCGAGCGGACACTTTGTGTATGCGTACACCCAATCGCACAGGCAGAGCTGCCCACCAGCACCACGTCATCTCCAGGAAGTGTATTAAAACATTGGTACATTGAGCACCATCAGATGTGAATGGAGTGCTTGAGGTAGCGTTACCCTACTGCAAGCATTGTGAGGAAATCAGTGTAAAAAACAGACAAATGACGTGTACTATGACGCTGCCTGTTAATTATGCACGCCTCTTAAACGGCATTGAAACACTCAGGCACGCCTGCGTTCACATCTCCAACCCCATGTTATTAGTGTCCTGCCCCTGGTTACCACCCACAAATGGCCTCTCCTGTCACTCATTACCCTGGGCTGCCTTTGCTGGGCGAGCGAGAGAGATGCGATCGCAGTATGTAGTTTGGGCACGCACAGAACGTAGCGTGCACATACGCGTATACAGAACATCGTGCCGCTTGCGAACCCACAGCGCTAGCGAGCGTCTCTGAATCAGGCCCATAGTGCTGAGGAGACAATCGGGCTGGCTGCTTGGGCATCCAGTAACTTACCCCACCTGCCGCCGCGGACCCACGCCGCACCTGAGCACTCTTCCTCCAAGGTGCTGGTGTGCAGTGTTTGACATAGTCAGTCCCTTCTGTAAAGCGGCAAAGCCTCTTCTCGCGATAGAGGCGGGGAGCTGACAGCCGGGCTGCCTGTCATACTGTGTGAACCGGTCACTGCGATCAGGACTGCGATCGCATTGACTATGCAGACCCATTGCAGAGTTATTGACAGGGGGTGGTGACTGGGGTGTGGTCGACGAAACACAGGCATGCCAGTGCATTTGAACGCCGTTGCATGGGCATGCCTAAACTATCCACTGCAATGGCATAAGCAGTCTGAGGACTCATAGCGTGCGCTGAAGTTAGCAATTCCTGAGTAAGGTAAGACCTTGTGTACTTGTGCGTGAGGCTGCGATGGTACTCGATGTTAACGATGGTTTCACAGTCTTGCTAAACATTCCGAATGTGCGTAAGGTAAAGTGGGCGCTGAGGCGACATAGCGATCACAATGGATTAGCATACTATCGCAGTGGAACTGCATACGTATAAGCAGTTTCATTTGCATATGCGTTCCTTGCTGAATCAGGCCCATTGACAGAGGAGATGGTGATATCCAATTCTGTAGAAATGTTTTGCCGGCTGCTACACTAAAGGCCCCCATACACGGTGCGATTGGTATAAGATCCGATCTCGCATACGATTTCCCTTGAAAATTCTTCCCTTGACATTCTGTACGATTTGTGCAAATCAAAGGAACGATTGTACAAACGACCATACGATTAGATGTATCTTTTTTTTTTGAAAATCTGTTTATTATTTTCAAATAAAACATTATACAATACAGCAGTATATATAAAAATGTCTTCCAAAGTTTACAAAATTCAAATTTCAAAATAGTGGTATAAAAGAACCATACATATTGTATAAATGTTCGAAATATACATCAGATTCCTTTACAGGAATTATAATAATTCCAACTTTCGTAGTCAAATAGTTGGCCACACATTCAAAAAATTTAAATACACAATGACATAAACTGCATTATAATACCAATACAATAGAAAAAAAACACATAAAATAAAATAAAAATATAAAATAAAGAAAAAGGGAGAAATACGGATAGGGGAACAAAACAAAAAGGGGGAAAGAAGATATAGAATTATGTAATATTTAAGAATGAACTGTCTCTACGAACAGTAAGGTTCCTAATAGAAGCAATTCTGAACATGTTCCGAATCAGCCCTTGCCAATCGTATTAACCTATCAAAAATTATTAAGCATCAAAACAAGCGTCAGCTATCATGTCATATTTCTATGTAAATACCAGGTTTTGGTCTCAAACACTTTTAACACTTGACTGTGTGTAGGAGTTGAGCGACTCAATATACGCGCCCCATTTATTATAAAAGGAGACTACACCAAAACAGTCTGCCTGTCATAATATAAGGTGGTAAGCAATAACGATTTTACTGAGCCCAAAAAAGGGAGTAGAGGTGGTCCAACTACACAATATAACTTTTTTAGCGATGGTTACAATAACCGTTAGGAGAGGGATTATAGCTTTTTTTTATCTACACCAAGATTCCAATCACAAAAATTGACACATAAAAGCGCCAAAGGATCACTTCTAAGTTGCAGGTGAAAAATAGTATTAATAAAAACTACCACCTTTCCCCCAAATTTATGTATTTTCGGGCACAACCATAGATTATGAAAAAAAGTTTCGTTTGGGCGCCTACATTTGAGACAGTTACCCGACTCCTCCGCCACCATGAATCTCCTACGGGCTTGTGATATATATACTCTATTGATAGTCTTGATATGGACGTCTTGTAGCCAGGAGCAGCGCAAAAATCTCAGGGTGGAGTCATAAAATGCAAGCAAGTTATCGGCTGAGATTATAGATGGTATGTCTCTACCCCACGACACTACCGTTTGTTTCCAAGCTTTATCATATGAGTTGCCAACAAGATCTAGTGTAAGATATTTAGTTTTGTATGGTTGGAGTAGTATGAATGACAACAGATTGTGGAGCACATCTAGAGAATTTAGAGATAGGATTTGTGACATAATAGAGCGAGCAAAATGGACTATTTGGAGATACATGAAAAACTGCCTGTGGGGTATACCATTTGTATCATGTATAACACTAAAAGGTATGATAACTCCACCAGGATCAAAAACATCCTTTACCAAGGCAATACCTTTATCTTTCCATTGAAGGAACAGGGGGTTATCTAATCCTGGTGTGAACATAGGGTTACCTACAAACGGAACATATTTAGAACTAGTGTATGGTATTGAGTTTCAAGCATATGGTACGCCACGCTGAATATGTGTCATGAAATAATATATTATTGAAAATATAATCAGGAATGAGGTGCCTAGGAGAATGGATTAATGCGGCCGCTGAATACGGTGCAAACATGGCAGATTCAGTTTTTGGTGCATATAGGTATCCCTACATAGTAACCAGTCACTGATATATCTGAAATGTACTGCCCTCATGAACGTAAGAATATCAGGCAGTCCTAAGCCTCCTTTCGATCTGGGTAACTGTAATTTAGCCACTGCAATACGAGGATGACCTCCTTTCTATAAAAAGGAAGTAAACAGTTTGGTAACATCTTTCACATCAGATAAACCTAAACAAATAGGTAGCATTTGTATCGGGTAAGATAGCTTTGGGAAAGCTACACTTTTAATGAGGGCTATTCTACCAAGAAGGGAAAGGGGTAACATTTTCCAATCATCTAACATTTTGGATAATTGTAATATAATAGGGGTGTAATTTAAGCGGTATACTGATGATAGAGACACTGGGATGTTATACCAAGGTATTTAAATTGGGTAGAAGAAATGCGAAAATGACTATAAGCCGGGTGTTGTAAATCAGTAGGAGAAGTATTCGCGATGGGCATCAGCTCAGATTTATGGAGATTGATTTTGTACCCCGCAAATGAACCAAAACTAGATAGTAATTTAATTATAGCCGGGATGGAAGACACTGGGTCAGAGACAAACAGGAGCATGTCGTCTGCAAATAAGGATATTTTAAGTTCAGTGGATCCCATATAAAATACCTTTAAAGTCGGTAGAGGCTCTCAAAGTGATCGCCAGAGGTTCCAATGCCACAGCAAATAAAAGGGGAGAAAGGGGACACCCCTGGCGAGTACCTCTCTGAACACAAAACAAGGAGGAAAGGTAACCGTTGCTCAACACCTGGGTTACTGGGGAAGAATATAATGTTGATAATAAAGAAATAAATTGACTAGGGAAACCAAATTTGGATAAAGTGCAGTAAAGGTGATCCCATGTGACAAGGTCGAACGCCTTTTCGGCGTCCATTGAAATAATGGACTTGGGTACACTATCTGAAGTCAGGACAGTCGACTGTATCACAGAAATCATCTTGCGGATATTTATAGCAGAATGGCGTCCCCAAATAAAACCTGTCTGATCTGGGGCAATAATTTTGGGCAAAATTAATTTCACTCTTAGCGATTATTTTCATGAACAATTTGTAATCTGTATCTAACAAGGATATGGGCCTATAAGATGCCGGAAGTAAGGGGTCACGACCCTGTTTAGGAAGTACTTTAATAGTCGCAGAATTAAAATATGGAGGGATATAATTATTCATGAGAATAGAATTATAGAAAGAAACTAGAGATGGGCAAATATTATTTTGTAGTATCTTAAAAAATTCCCCAGAAAAGCCATCTGGGCCAGGTGCTTTTAACGTCTTTAATTTTTTAACACCCGCCAAAACTTCCAAAGTTATTGGAGTAATAAGCCGGCTTGTTCCTGAGTAATAACAGGGAGAGTAGTATTTTCCCAGAATTCCTGCTTTTTACTTTCGTCTATGTTTGGGTCCGAATAAAGGTCTTTATAAAAGTGACCAAATAACTATTACCATTAGGATCCAAAAGGGATACAATAGAGGCGGGGGATGAATGATTACGAATCAAATTAGAAAGAAGGCGGCCTGTCTTATTGCCATGTTTATAAAAATGACAATTTTTAGTAAAAGTATGACGGGCAGCAAACTGTTCGACAACAGCATCAAAGTGAGATTTCGCCTTTAAATATTTTTCCTTATTAGAAGGGGAAGGAGTAACCTTAAAATTGTGATAAGAGTTAGTTAAATCAGATTGGGCCTGCAGATACAATTTGGAACATTCTTTTTTATGTTTGGAGACGTAAGCTATAATTTCCCCTCTGAGAACTGACATAGCGTTATATATAATACGCTTGAAATGATGCAGCTGGTTTTGAGCCATGCTGTCCATTTCGTTGCCGATGTGAGCACCAAAAGTTTGATTTGGACCGGGGGGTGCATGTAATACCTCCTCCGCACTACTCAAAAATCTGTCACTTCTTGACGGGCCAGAGGATGGAGTCCTGGAAGCCGACCTCCGCTTCTTGGCGGGTGCTGCCACTGCCGGCCTCTCGATTGTAGACTCCATAACCTCTGTGGTCTCACCCCCAGGACAGGATTCACCCCCAGGACTTCCTCCTTGAAAAAATTACAAACAAAAATTAAAAGTATTTAGAATTTAACAAAATAACCATACATAGTATAGTGCCTTACAAGTTTTTTTTTTAATTAAAAAAGCGCAGCATTTGTAGCATCACCATCCTGTCCATCCTAGAGAAAAAAAATACACTATGTCCAATTAACAAATACAATAGTTTATTGGCATACCTGGTCCTGCCCCTCCACATTCTCCACGAGGGTCTCTTCTTCCTCGGGAACCAGCGAAGACGGCGCCCGTTTCTTTGGTTCTTGGTCAAGGACGAATTTGAGCAAGTCATAATACCATAACTTTGGCTTTATAACTTCATCTGCACCTGCTCCCGAACGTTTTGATTCTTCACACTTCTTGTGCTCCTTCAGGAACACTGTTCTCAAACCCTGGATCTTGGTCTTCACTCACTCTATGCCAATATCACTGTCGTGCTCCCGACTGAATATCAACAATTTCTTCAGTGCCTGAAGCTTGACATCACGGTTGGAGTAGTCCCTATCTGCGTGCTTCCAGAGGCACTCATTGGCCTGGTACATCTCAATGAACCCGGCGATGAAAGCTCTTGATTGAGTTCCAGTCATTTCTGCAAGTGAGAAAAAAATCAAAAAACGAAAAAAAAAACATTACCGCCCAAGTTTCCCTTATAAAACTACCCCAGTAGTCCTTCATGCAGCACCCCCCACAGTATGCCCTTAATGCAGGACCCCCATTATGCCCCTAATGCAGTATGGCCCTTATACAGCACCCCCACAATATGGCCCTTATGCAGCACCCCCACAGTATGGCCCTTATGCAGCACCCCCACAGTATGCCCTTATGCAGCACCCCCACAGTATGCCCCTTATGCAGCACCCCCACAGTATGGCCCTTATGCAGCACCCCCACAGTATGTCCCTTATGCAGCATCCCCACAGTATGGCCTTATGCAGCACCCCCACAGTATGGCCCTTATGCAGCACCTCCACAGTATGCCCCTTATGCAGCACCCCCACAGTATGCCCCTTATGCAGCACCCCCACAGTATATGCCCCTTATGCAGCACCCTAACAGTATGCCCCTTATGCAGCACCCCCACAGTATGGCCCTTATCCAGCACCCCCACAGTATGGCCCTTATGTAGCACCCCCACAGTATGCCCTTAAGCAGCACCCCCACAGTATGCCCTTATGCAGCACCCCCACAGTATGCCCTTATGCAGCACCCCCACAGTATAGCCCTTATGCAGCACCCCCACAGTATGGCCCTTATGTAGCACCCCCACAGTATGCCCTTAAGCAGCACCCCCACAGTATGCCCTTATGCAGCACCCCCACAGTATGCCCTTAAGCAGCACCCCCACAGTATGGCCCTTAAGCAGCACCCCCACAGTATGCCCTTAAGCAGCACCCCCACAGTATGCCCTTATGCAGCACCCCCACAGTATGGCCCTTAAGCAGCACCCCCACAGTATGGCCCTTAAGCAGCACCCCCACAGTATGCCCTTATGCAGTACCCCCACAGTATGCCCCTTATGCAGCACCCCACAGTATGGCCCTTATGCAGCACCCCCACAGTATGGCCCTTATGCAGCACCCCCACAGTATGGCCCTTATGCAGCACCCCCACAGTATGCCCTTATGCAGTACCCCCACAGTATGCCCCATATGCAGCACCCCACAGTATGGCCCTTATGCAGCACCCCCACAGTATGCCCCTTATGCAGCACCCCCACAGTATGGCCCTTAAGCAGCACCCCCACAGTATATGCCCCTTATGCAGCACCCTAACAGTATGCCCCTTATGCAGCACCCCCACAGTATGGCCCTTATCCAGCACCCCCACAGTATGGCCCTTATGTAGCACCCCCACAGTATGCCCTTAAGCAGCACCCCCACAGTATGCCCTTATGCAGCACCCCCACAGTATGCCCTTATGCAGCACCCCCACAGTATAGCCCTTATGCAGCACCCCCACAGTATGGCCCTTATGTAGCACCCCCACAGTATGCCCTTAAGCAGCACCCCCACAGTATGCCCTTATGCAGCACCCCCACAGTATGCCCTTAAGCAGCACCCCCACAGTATGGCCCTTAAGCAGCACCCCCACAGTATGCCCTTAAGCAGCACCCCCACAGTATGCCCTTATGCAGCACCCCCACAGTATGGCCCTTAAGCAGCACCCCCACAGTATGGCCCTTAAGCAGCACCCCCACAGTATGCCCTTATGCAGTACCCCCACAGTATGCCCCTTATGCAGCACCCCACAGTATGGCCCTTATGCAGCACCCCCACAGTATGGCCCTTATGCAGCACCCCCACAGTATGGCCCTTATGCAGCACCCCCACAGTATGCCCTTATGCAGTACCCCCACAGTATGCCCCATATGCAGCACCCCACAGTATGGCCCTTATGCAGCACCCCCACAGTATGCCCCTTATGCAGCACCCCCACAGTATGGCCCTTAAGCAGCACCCCCACAGTATGCCCTTATGCAGCACCCCACAGTATGCCCTTATGCAGCACCCCCACAGTATGCCCTTATGCAGCACCCCCACAATATGGCCCTTATGCAGCACCCCCACAGTATGGCCCTTATGCAGCACCCCCACAGTATGGCCCTTATGCAGCACCCCCACAGTATGCCCTAAAGCAGCACCCCCACAGTATGGCCCTTATGCAGCACCTCCACAGTATGGCCCTTATGCAGCACCCCCACAGTATGCCCTAAAGCAGCACCCCCACAATATGGCCCTTATGCAGCTCCCCCACAGTATGGCCCTTATGCAGCACCCCCACAGTATGCCCCTTATGCAGCACCCCCACAGTATGGCCCTTATGCAGCACCCCCACAGTATGCCCTTAAGCAGCACCCCCACAGTATGCCCTTATGCAGCACCCCCACAGTATGCCCTTAAGCAGCACCCCCACAGTATGGCCCTTAAGCAGCACCCCCACAGTATGCCCTTATGCAGCACCCCCACAGTATGCCCTTATGCAGCACCCCACAATATGGCCCTTATGCAGCACCCCCACAGTATGGCCCTTATGCAGCACCCCCACAGTATGCCCTAAAGCAGCACCCCCACAGTATGCCCTTATGCAGCACCCCCACAGTATGCCCTTATGCAGCACCCCCAGGAGCTCTTTAAAAATGCACCTCCCCCCAAGTCCCTTGATGCCGCACCCTCCAAGTGCCACACCCCGATTGTGTGCTGCCTCTTGTACACCTTCCCAGTGCCAGTCCCCAGGGTGTGCTATGCATTGGTGGTCAGTGGTTTACAATAAAATACTTACCGAGCTTCTAATTTTGATCCGCGTGGTCCTCCAAACACTGCTGCTTCTCACAAGCTCCGTCAGGGCTGAATCCACAAAATGGAGGCGTGGGAGTGTCAGGGAGTAGTGTCAGGGAGTGGTTCATCGTTTGATCGTTCACCCAGAACGATGTGTAAACGATGTGCAAGCGATTTTAAAGCGATAAAGTGAAATTGACCTGCATGTTCACTCGATGGAGGAGACGATCAAACGATCAGCGGGAGCGCGCATCGTACATCGTTTGAAACAAATACTGAACAATTTTCAAACGATTTGTAAACGATTTTTTTTTTAAACTTTATTGAACAGCAAAAGAGAAAATTTACATGATATGTGAATATACATTTCAATCTGTCAGAATTCTACATACATTCAGTATTAATGTAAGAGACAAATGCAGTAATTACTGTCCTCCTTTTTTTTTTACAATAGGGTAGAAATAAAAATAATAAAACATGAAGATAACCATGGGGTAAAAATAATACAACAAAGTAGTAAAATAATGAAATAAAATAGAATAAAACAATATGTGCACCACATAATGGCATCTCAGTTTATATAATAAGACATGCATTTTTTGTAAGAGTAGTGTGTCACCAGCAGGGTTGCGCAAAGAGTTTCCATGTCACACTTGGGTCATAACTAACAATATTAGAAAGTATACATATATGTCTAAGCGTTCAAACCCCCAAATCAGGCATCAAGCCATATATAAGATAAGAAGGGATAAATGGAAAAAAAAAAAATGTAATTAAACGTGTATCTAAACAATTTGCCTCTGTAAGAACCATTCCGTATGTTCAAACACCTTCCAGATGTTATCTTGCAAGTGATCAGGTAATTGGATTATATATAATTCCCACTTTCTAGAGAAGGCCAAAATGCCTCTTTCTATATCATACGTGGCCATCCTCCTCTCATGATATAGCACTTCTAGCATAGCATTTTTCCATTCAGATAATGTAGGTGCTGAGCTCGAAATCCAATGTTTAAGGATTAAGTGCTTAGCTACTGTGACCATAACAGTCAGCAGTGGTCTCCAAGGTTGCAAAGGATAGATTGATTCCCAAGAGGAAAACTCCGCAAATAGAAATGGCATAGCTGTTTTGGGCAACCGTGCCTGTAACATGGAGTTTATGTGCTCCAATAATTTGTTCCAAAATTTAGCGATCTTACCACATTGCCATAAATTGTGGGACAATGATGCTTCGGATTGACCACATTTAATGCATTTGCCCGAATCAGAGGGAACAAAATACTTCCTTTGGATGGGAGCTACATAAGTACAATTTAAAGTACGAATGTGTACTTCTTGTAAACGGGCAGATTTAAGGGCTGGCAGAATTTTATCTAGACAATCAATAATTGATTCAAAATCTGATAGGTCAGGTAATTCTGATTGCCATGCCTGGATGGTTGATGACCACGTATGAGGAAGAGCTTCAACTAGATGAGAATAAAGGTGTCTGATGCGATATTTAATTAATTTACAGGAAGATAGTATTGATAGTAATACATCTGGGGGACTGAGGGTAATCGGAGGAGGGTCCAAGGATTGAATGTAATGGCGGATTTGTAAGAACATGAAAAAATGTGAGTGGGGGACATCATATTTTTCCCTCAAATCTGTAAAAGAAAGGAGATGGCCACCTGGGTCAAATACTTCCTTAATAGACATTATGCCCTTCTGATACCAAGTTCGGAAATTCGAGTTAGTGAGAGAGGGCGTGAAAGATGGGTTACCCCATATGGGTATATATGGAGACGAAAAGGGATTTCTCTTTAAATTTTTATTTATATTAATCCATGCTCTATATGTGTCGCAAAATAATATATTGGATTTAATCCCTGAGGGAATTTGCGCAGTTGGGGTGTGGAGTAGAGCTGCTGGTGCATACGGATGAAAAAGGGCCTCCTCTAGGACAGGGTCAGTGTAATTGCTAGTGTGTAGCAGCCAGTCTGTTATATAACGAAAGAGGGCAGATCTGGCGACTCATTCTGGGTTTACGGTAATGCCAAACAAGTTTAGAGAAAATCTGCGTGCACATTAGAGCATCAGCCTTCTTGATCATAATAGGTAGCATTTGTAGCAAATACGCCAACTTAGGAAATATTATATTTTTGATTACTACTACTCGTCCTAATAAGGATAATTTAAGGTCTTTCCAGTGTAATAATTGAGTTCGGATTTTATGTATGACGGGTGAAAAATTACAACTATATAATGATGAAAGTGTCGTTGGTATAAAGATACCCAAATATTTAAGTTTATGCGGTGCAACTGTAAATAGCGAAGTAACAGAACGGTGAGAGCTTAAGAAAGAGGGTGCATTGATTGGGAGTAGTTCTGACTTGTCTATGTTAATACGGTAGCCTGCAAAGGAGCCGAACAGATCAACAATTTTTAGTATGGCTGGGATAGATTGTAATGGTCTTGAAATGAAAAGCAGCATATCATCTGCAAATAAGGATAGTTTGCATTCCTGGTGACCAACTTTTATACCCGTGAAGTCTTGGTTTTGTCAGAGCGCTATGGCCAACGGTTCAAGGGCAGCTGCAAATAATAAAGGGGAGAGAGGGCATCCCTGCCTTGTACCTCTCTGTATGAGAAAGGAGGGCGATAGGTATTTATTAGTTAAGACTTGTGTTTTAGGGGAAGAGTGTAAAGAAGAAATTATATGAATAAAAGAGGCGGGCATGCCAAACTGCTTAAGAGTCTCGAACAGATGATCCCACGTCACCAAGTCAAAAGCTTTTTCAGCATCTAAAGAGAGAAGAAACCCGGGATCATCTGTCGGAGAATCACGAAGGAACTGCATAACAGCAAGAACTTTTCTGATATTAATGGTTGAGCTACGGCCCCATATGAAACCGGTCTGGTCCGGATGTATAACTGAGGGGAGAATAATTTTGAGTCTTTCTGCCAGTAATTTAGTAAAAATTTTATAATCTACATTAAGTAGAGATATGGGCCTATAAGACGAGGGGAGAAGAGGGTCTCTGCCAGACTTCGGTAACACCTTCATTATAGCCGAGTTAAAGTGTAGTGGGAGGGGTTCTCCAGCTAATAAAGAGTTATAGAAATCTGTCAATGGTCGTATAAGATGTGGACGCAGTATTTTATAGAACTCCCCACTAAGACCATCTGGGCCCGGTGACTTCATTGGTTTTAGCGATTTTATAGCTTTATCAACCTCATCAGTAGTGAATTTATCAGTTAAGTTTTCCATTTGTGTTTGTGATAATTGTGGCAAGGAAACTCCGCTCCAAAAAGCTTGTTTTTGTAATTCAGATATAGGTTCCTGGGAGTACAACTTCTGATAATATTTGTAAAAGATATCTGCTATTTTGATCCCCTTGAAGTGTGTGTGTGAGTGTTCATCCTTAAGTGCTGCTATATTAGTGTGACCCTTTTCTCCTTTTAACATATTTGATAACAAACGACTAGGCTTATTACCATATTGAAAAAAACGAGATCTACCAGACTGATGATATCGGTCATCGATCTGAGTAAGAACTTGGTTAAAATGTTGCCTACAGTCATAATAAGCTATCCTATTAGTCAAGGAGGGCGACGCCTTAAATGTTTGAAACGCGTTAGTTAAAGAAGATTGGGCAGATTTATACATGGCTTCTTGATCAATTTTATATTTTTTCATGAAAGATACAATATCACCACGTATAACTGCTTTGGCAGTTTGCCAAAATAGGCTAGAATTATTTTTGTGGCTTTGGTTATTAATATCAAACTCCGCCCAAGCAGCCTCCAACCTGGCCTTAAATTTGAGTGAGGAAGCAAGCTTGGCCGGAAACCGCCATTGTGAGCATGGTCCCAGAAGAAACTTCCCCTGTAAATCTATCCAAACTGGTGCATGATCTGAAATAGAAATAGGTTCAATAGCTGTACCCAAAACCATTGGAGATAGAGAATCAGGACCATAAACATTACACAGGGTGTATCTTGTACCATCTAAAGTGACATCTGCTATGATATAACGGCCATTTGGATCTATAACAGTTGAGTGTATAGTATGGGTAATCCCTTTTCTAATTAATATAGCTACTCCACGCGCTTTGGTAGAGTATGAAGAGGAAGCCAGTACCTTTTGATGCAACATGTTTAATTTGTCATCCTCAGAGGGAGAGAGGTGAGTTTCTTGGAGATATGTAACATCTGCTTTCATTTTATTTAGATAAGTTAGTATTCGCTTCCTCTTTACCGGAGAGTGGATCCCCCTGACATTCCAGGTGCAAAATCTAAGACTGGAAGTCATAATGAAACAAAAGCATGGAATATACTACATATCATTAAGTAAAATCGACTGATATACCATCCTCCAAATGGTCCCCTGCCAGAGACATTTAATGTAATGCCTGAAGGTCATTAAAAAAGCAACATAGACACCAAGAATGACATGGGTAACAGACTAACTCAGAATATTTGAAAGACATTTCCCTCATGCTCTGCAAGCTCTAGTAATGCGCCACTGCCGGGAAACACATTTAAAAATAACTTATACAAAGAAAGAAAATGAAAAAGACGAAAACATAAATGACAACAAAATAAAAACATGATAAAGAGAAGGCAAATTTACCATAACAGCGCAGTCACAGCCAAACAGATAAACTGTCAAAAAATTTATAATTGACTAGAACAAAATTAGTGTATAAGAACTAACTAGATAAATTTTAATTTAGACGACCAAAAATTACTAGGAATTATCTAGCAACAAGCTCCTTCAATAAACGAGAGAGCTACATGTAACAAAGATGAGTATAAAACTCATAGTGGTTATAAGCGAGGGAAGAAACTTTACATATATCAACATTAAATGTATACTTAAGTGAAATTGAGTTTAGGGTTGATATAAATCTTGAAGGGTCAAAGCTCTATCAGTCAGCTTGATCCATATCAGGCGACCCGGTTGCTTGTTCCATTTCCCGAAGGTAGGCTTGAGCATCCGACACTTCAGTAAAGTCCTTGATGCCCTCATGCGCAAAAATACGAAGCCTGGCTGGGTACATAAGAGTAAATTTAATTCCCGCTTTAATCAGTTGAGAGCAAATAGGCGACATATTTCTACGAGCCCGTGAGACTTCGGCCGAGTAGTCTTGAAAAATCAGGAGGCGTTGGCCTTCATGTTGCAAAGGACCCTTCTGTTTTGCCGATACCCAGATGAGTTCTTTATGTTTGAAGTTTAGGCATTTAAAAATTACAGCTCTGGGTCTAGAGTTATTAGAGTCTCTAAAAGGTCCCAGACGATGGGCCCTTTCAATCTCCAAGGAGCACAATTCCGAGGACAGGCCTATCAAGCCAGGAAGGTCCGACATCAAAAATTTGGTAAGGTCTGGGCCCCTTACAGACTCCTTCAGGCCCACGAGCCTAAGATTACTACGTCGAGACCTATTTTCTAGATCATCCACTTTAGCTAATAAATGCGTTTGATTAGACGTTAGGGATGAAACCTGTTGCTTCAATTCAGAGATCTCATGGAAATTAGTCCCGATTCTATTTTCATTCACAGAAATTTGATGTGTTATTGAAGATATTTGCGATTTTAGATCGGCCACAGCTCCCATGAACTTGTCTGCCTGTTTTTGAAGTAAAGGTTCAACCGTTTCTTTTATAGCTCTGACCATCTCAGCATAGGATAGTGACGGTATCGCAGAGGTAGAACTGGAATTACGGTCAGTGGTGTTAACTGAAGAGAGAGACACATCTTCCACATTATCCATGGTTTGGTCACCTTTTCTGCCACCGCCCCTAGCTCTTTGTGTTTTAGGGGTGTTTGGAGCACAAATTTATCCATAGTGCAATCAGTAGGTCAAGGAAAGATAAAATAGTAGAAAATGACACTTGAGTGATAGTCAATATCGTAGTAGAATGGCTGTGACAATGCCTGTCACGAAGGTTCACATAGCTGTATACAGCAACTTTTCAATGAGATGAATTATGTCACCATCTAGTGGTGGAAAAATAAGATAAAATAAAATTGTGGATGAAAAAAGAAAAATAATATATAATTATAGCCAGGTGTATTATTATCCCTCTAGTGAGGCCTGACCCGCAGAACCACACTCATCCAAGGGACAACAAGCCTGGCTTGTGGGGGCTGGGTGATGACAGTACCTGTGGTAGGGAATGCGGGCAAGCACGCTTTAAATGGAGAAAGAGACTCAGGACCACCAAGCAGCACCTCAGGCTACAGCAACGACAATGCCTCCGGTGCCTGTAGGAAGCGGTTCCCTTTTAACTTGAGCGGCTGCAGGGACACGCTCAGCCGGTCAGATCACAGGATCACACGACTCCGCAGCCGCAAACTGAAGTCGCGGCTCCAGAGGTATGGAGAGGCCTCAGCTACCCCGCGGACCCGGGAATCCGGAGCCCCAGAGACGTCACAGATGCCCGCGAGTGCCGAACAGCCGGGAGCGCTCTGAGTGAGCTGCCGCTTCGGTGGTCATCAATCCAGAGGATCCCGTGAGGTAAGACACACCCGGGTGACTTGAGGTAGGATGCGGGAGGGTCCGCGTTTGGCGTCACTGTAGGCCGGACGTATCACTCGAGGCCGGGGATGTTAGCAGCCGAGTAGGGCGCGATGTTCCCGCCGGCCCAATTCACTCTCGGGAGACCAGACAGGGAGTTCACCGGGCTACCGGCTGTCTGATGTCGCTGTACAACCCTCAGGGCCAGGACAAACCGGTGAGTATAAGGCTTTTTTTCCTCTATATTTGCAGGAGCCTCGTGGTAGTGCTTCTGCTCTGCTTGCCCTCCAGGCCACGCCCTTGTAAACGATTTTTATCTCGCCTGCTAAAATCGTTTAGTGGATGCCCCCCATTAGCAGTTTGCCAGTACAGGGAGGGGTCTTCCTTGTGAATGTTATTAGTTTCGTATTCACACCACTTTGCCTCCAACATGCTACGAAATTTAGTAGAATTTGCAAGGTACGCTGGAAAACACTGTGGTCTATAAGATCCACTATCAACCATTGGGGCCATAAGAAACCATATTAATGCATGGTCTGATAATCCAATTGGTTCAATACCGGAGTCCTCTGCTCTAGTTAAAAGTGGTTTAGACAATAATATATAGTCAATCCGAGACAGCGTGGAATGAGCAGCTGACAAACAGGTGTACTCCCGGTCAGTCGGGTGTACCACTCTCCAAACATCCATTAACCGCAATTCCGAGGCCATTAAAGGAATACCTAGTGATGGGGGGTTACGTATACGAGTTGGAGGTCGCTGTCTATCCATGTATTCTGAAAATACCATATTAAAGTCACCCGCAAATATAATAGATGAGTCCAAATGTAAAGATAACTTCGCTAATAATACTTGTAAAAAACTCTTGGAGTATACATTGGGAGCATATAAATTAAATATAACGAACTTATCACCCAAGATATTCACCTCAGATATTGTATATCTACCAGAGGGGTCAGCATACAAAGAAAGGAGTGTGGGAGAGAGTTGATTCCTAACCAAAGTGACAACACCTCTTTTTTTAGAGGAATACGAGGCTGAACAAAATACTGAATACCCCATACAGTTAAGCTTAAGGACTTCCGGAGGCATCAAATGAGACTCCTGCAGCATAATAACATCTAAATTCAATTTACGTATATAGGGGAGTATTTTCTTGTGTTTGATGGGGGAATTAATCCCACCAACATTCCATGAACCAAACTTCAAAGGGGCCATATCAGAGAATGAGGAAATACAAAAATATCAGAATATATATATATCTTATAGTGAGAATAGTAAATAGTGTAAACACTACCATAGAGAATACATTACTGAAAGCGTAGGTATCTTGAGAAAACACTATCATTTTTTAAATAAAATTAGCAAAAAATTGGGGAATTGCATAAAAAAAAACTACAAAAAAGAAAAGGGGGGAAATAAAACTGAGTACAATTTTCATTAAAAGGAATAATGAAAAAGAAACATAGCAAAGCAAGAATAACCTTGCAGGCCATCAGGCCACAATTGGGACTTCCTAGCACTAAGAATAGTAAGCTACAACAAACAATATAGTTATCACGGGGACAAGTCGCTAAGGTGCCGCAGCTATTGAACGCATTCCATATTAAATAGGCAACCAAGTGCTATATATCAGCAAATAGATATCAGTGGAATGCATACATATATACATTTTGACAGAATAGTCGCCACCGCCGACGACATCAATATAGAAATTCAACATTATAAAATAATGCAACGTAAGATCTCCAAGGATGAAAATAGTACAAATATTTAAGTGTACCAAAACATTTCCATATTTATATGAGAGAAAAATGGATTAAGAACATATGTATAAAACATAGAATATAATGGATAGAACAAATATCAGTTGAGATAATCTGAACTAAACAGTCACTCCCAACATTTTAGAAAATTTCAACAGTGTAAAATAATACAACAAAAGATCTTTTAAGGATCTAAATAGTATTAATTATACGTAAATGCAACAAAATATATCCACACTTATATGAGAGAAAGGTGGATTAGGAGCATATGCATAAATCATAGGAGATAACGGATATATCAAATATCAGACTACTTAGTCTGAAATTAACAGACACCCCTAGGATTCCACACGAGGAGGAAAAGAATCACCCATCACAGCTTCAGCTTCTTCCTGAAGATATGCCGTTGCGTCATCTGGTGTTCAAAAATCCAAATAGGAATTTTCAGTGAACAGACAGAGTTTTGCTGGGTACATTGAGGCGAAACGCCTATTGTCTCTGACTAGACCAGCACAAATCGAAGAAAAAGCTTTGCGAGCCCTAGTTACTTTCGCAGAATAATCTTGAAAAATTAACAGCTAATGACCTTCCCACACCAGAGAATGCCTTCTCCTAGATGCTTGCCATATAGCCTCACGGTGCAGAAAATTCATGCAACAAAATATCATCACTCTCGGCCGGGCGTCTGGTTTGTCACGTGGCGGTCCAAGGCGGTGTGCTCGTTCGACAATCATATCGGTACAGGAGTCACCAATTTCCAGCAATGATGTGGTAATAAAACATGTAAGGGACTCACCCTTGACGGTTTCGGGCAGACCCACAATGCGTATATTATTCCGCCGAGAC
Source organism: Taudactylus pleione (assembly GCA_031769625.1). Taxonomy (NCBI): domain Eukaryota; kingdom Metazoa; phylum Chordata; class Amphibia; order Anura; family Myobatrachidae; genus Taudactylus; species Taudactylus pleione. The sequence goes on along the minus strand of JAUIMM010000461.1, from coordinate 316,055 downwards.
TGATTCTCCAAATTGTCCAATTTATTAAGAGTATGGAGATGCTGTTTATGGAGGGTATCATACTGTTGTTTCAGTGTGAACACATCTTGGAACACTTCTCCCATTTTAGCTTCATTAACCTGCACCTTTTTCTGCAGCTTTAAAATATTGTTGTTTGACTCTTGCAGTGCCTGCCTGAATGAGTCTGCCTGTTCCTGCATCAGAGGAGTCTCTTATAGCCTTCACTATATCAGCATAGGAGGCTAATACAGGGACAGGGAGTTTCCCCACTCTGAGGGGCAGATGATGACACAGATGGAGGTGAAGGAGAAGCTTGGGGCTGTGTTTGCAGGGAGGTCGCGGCCGCCATCTTGGATTCGTGCCTCTCCCGATCTGAGCGCTGGCGCTGCTGTTTATTTGGCATGGAGAGAAATACCTCTCCATGCACTGCCTGACTCTCCCTGCACTAGCGGCGGCGATATTCCGGCTGTTAAGACCCGCGGAGGGTCCGAAAACGGATTTGTAGCTGCTGGCTTCCTAGCATTACCCTGCGGCCATCTCCGTTTAGGAGCGGAGCCGGAAGTCGATTAGATGTATCTTAAACGATTGCAAATCGTTTAAGATATATTGTATGCAGCAAATAACCACACAATGTATTTCCTGGAATGTCAATAGGGGAGGGCTTATCTACGAGGCAGCATCCATTATAGTTCTGGGCACACTGCTCTGTGACTAGTGAGGCTTGGTTTTAACCCGCTGAACGCTATACATTGCTATTGTGCTCTGCTTTGTTTTAAGGCTTGCCTTTTACAAAGTGTGATTATTCTGCTTTCTATTGTCTACTGATGGATTCCTATCGCTATAAGCTTGGCTATCTGAAGCTGAAAGGTGAGGGAGCTGAGGAGAGGAGGAAAATGAGGTCTTGCTGGAGCAAGGAGTGGCTAATGAGGATGGAGAGCCACTCCCATATGCCCCGGCTGATAGAGATTAGGGAGAACAACCCAAATGATTATCGTAACTACCTGCGTATGGATGACGCCACCTTCCAGGAGTTGCTGCGTCTGATGACCACCTATATCCAGTGGCAGGAGGACATCAATATGAGAACGGCCATTCCGGCTGAGGAGAGGCTCATTGCGACGCTGAGTTACCTGGCTACAGGGAGGTCGTTTGAAGAACTGAAGTTTGGGACCCTAATTTCCCCCCAGGCTTTGGGGCGTATCATCCCGGAGACCTGTGATGCCATTGTCAATGTCCTGAAGTTCCACTACTTCAAAGTAAGTAAAAACACTACACATTTTTATCTTCTGAAAGAAAAACGTTTTACTTTTTTTTTTTTTTTTAGCACACTGTGGGTTAGGAAAACAACCAACATGGCTGTATATACCTATAAAGTTTTTTTGTACATAAATGCAAAACCAACATGGCTATTTTTTTAATGTTTTACAAAACCAAAACAGTTTATTAACTATATAAAAAGCGTTATATCCACAAGTTTTATGTCTCCCAATAGCTAGATTCAGACATAAAATTATGGTAGATCCTCATCATCCTCCAACATGGCACTATACAGAACGCCACAGGATGTGGAGGGGTCGGTGGTTTGAGTAGTAGGATAATTGGGATGGGGTTGGCCCCATTAGTGGTGTGGCCTGGTAGCTTGGTGGAGGGTAACTACGGGATGTAGATGGGCCATAGCTAAATGGCTGCACCGTCAGGGGGAGAGGGTCATCGGTGAGCCTTGTAGTGGTGGAGAGCTTCATTCTCCCCTGGATGACTGTATCATATAGAATTCGTTAGGCATGGATTTTCTGGCTTTCCTCCATTTCCCTCAGACTACTAGCTAAGTGTGTGCCCAGGTGGTCGAACATGTCCGGGAGTTTATTTAATGCCTACTTGACCTGATGTAACATATCATCCTGCTGAACCTGGGTCTTAATGCTGGTATCTCCGGCATTTTGGGGGCAGGCTGGGAAAATTCTACCTCGCTACAACTTTGGGCGGCAATTTGCCGGCTGACCCTTAGATCCAGGTTAGTTGTTGAAGGCTATTGGAGGAGTGAGAGAAATTATTAATGTTAATAACATGTTTTACAAATCTTTTCTTTTATTCTTCCTTTATTCTAGTTCCCAACAACGATCGAAGAGTGGCAGACCATTGCTGAGGATTTTGAACATAGATTGAACTTTCCGAACTGCGGTGGAGCAATAGACGGAAAACATCCAGATTACTCCACCTGCCCACAGCGGATCTTTTTATTATAACTATAAAGGATTTTTCAGCATAGTGCTCCTGGATGGCGGTGGTGAACGCCAATTATGAGTTCATTTTTGTTGATGTTGGCAAAAATGGCCGTGCTTCAGATGGGAGGGGTCATTTAAGCAAACACTCTTCTATGAGAGACTTAGCTCCAAACGCCTGAATTTGCCACCAATAGCGGAAACGAAGCACGACCTAAACTATGTTTTTGTGGCTGATTAGGCATTTGCTCTCCATAAGCATTTGCTGAAGCCGTATGCGCAACAGGGCCTGACAAAAGAAAAGTGCATCTTCAACTACCGTCTATCCAGGGCACGGAGAATAGTTGAGAACACATTTGGCATTCTATGCAACCGTTTCCGGATTTTCCATACATTATTAAATCTACGTATGGACAAAATTGATTCAGTTGTTTCTACATTAGGGTCCATAGGGTATCCACAGGATACCTTGGAGTATAGGCGATGCGGCAGCAGCATCGGGCACCGCAGAGTTAAAACTTTAGCCTCCCAGGATGCACTGGGGTCCCTCCTCTATACCCCGCCCCCCAGCCAAGGCCATCAGTTTTTGTCGGTGCCCAGCCAGGAGTCGGAGCACATGTAGCAGAGTGGGGCTGTTACAGCCCCTGAAGACTTTCCAAAAGCAGCTGTGGCTGCACATCTAGAGCAGTACAGCATGGACAGTCTGTACAGATGTCCGTCCATGCTGTCGCTCCTTCAGAACGCCGGTACCGGTCTGGGGACGCTGGTGGTGGGGGTCTGGGGTCACGGCTAGCGGTGACCCCGGACCACCCGGACTGTGGCCGGATCTAAGGGGACCAGGTAAGCGGCGGATCCCGCGGAGGGAACCCACCGGAAGACACAGTCCTCAGTCCCCAGGCAGGGGTCTCCCTGGGGACTGGCATGCGAGTGGAGCCAGGTATTAATCTGCGCTTCCACAAGCCCCAGGGACAGCGGGCCGCGACTGAGCGGAAAATGTCCGGCGTCCCTGGGGTTAAATGCATGCCAGGGGAGCGCGCCTCCCCCGCTGCACAGTGAATCTCCACAGCGGGCTGCGTTCAGCGTTCCTCCCCCGGGGCCCGCCTTCACTCTGCTCCTCGGCGGCCATTTTATGAATAATGTGCAAGCGCTGCTGGACGCTGATGCTGGTGGCTGTGTGGTCCGGGTCCCCCTGCATACCTCTCCTTCGAGCAACTTTAAGGTCAGTGTATGCTGCGCTGTTTCCTACCAGGCTCTGTGTGTAGTTGATCTCAGCGCTGGTAGTGCAGGAAGTTATTTCTGCATTGTATGTGACTTAATGCTAGCGCTGTCTGCCTGTACTTTCACTTCTGACTGTCAGCCATACTTTCTATCCCTGTTTTTCCTCTCCTAAAGCCCTTCCGGTGCGGTGCTGCAGGGTCGTCATTGCCTCACTATAAAAGTATTTATTTGTGAGGAAAGTCACATACACTCTGTTACACTCATCATGTCTGAGAGTGATCGTGATTTTCCCCAACTGCTAAAGTGTACCACTAGTAATGTACTAATAGCGGAGGGTAATGTAACACGGGGAGTTTATGCAGGGCATGTGTTCCACGCCCAGTTACTGTGTCTGCGCCTGTACAGGAACACCCTGGCCTTGTTGGGCTTGGGTCAGCTGGCCACACCCCCTGCGTTGCCCCATAGGGGTTATCACGGCAGTCGGTTGGGTCCTCACCCATATAGGGGTTCCCCAGGAAGCTGAGTCGCCCCCAGTCTCTCCTGCTCTTGCCCACCTATGTCTCGCATGAGCCTGCGTGTGTGGGTTCACTGTCCAATTCGGTACAGAGCCTATCGGTCGTGTTACAGGGGGAGTCATCATTGCAGTCTGCTAAGCGGTCTGTAGTGTCTCAGAATGTTCTGCATGATGGTGATGTCATGACATTTGATGACTGTGACATTTTTTGACCATTCAGACCAGAAGTCTAAGTCAAAAACATATATACCAAGCCTTATACGGGCAGTCCGTGCGGTCTTGGTTATTGAGGATGGCGACCCCCCCGTGGCCAAAACTAAATAGACTCCTCCGCAGGTGGATTCTCATGTTACACGCCTAGTGTGGAGTACTACGTCACCATGCCCTCCATGCCTCCTTCAAGCATGCCACGGATCATTAGGTGGAAATATGCCTAAAATCCAGTTATTCCCTTGCTGGAGGGGCGTCCAGACCGGCTATGGCCTTGTGCTAGGTGACCACAGCCATGGAGCGCTGGGCTGATAATTTGTAATTGTCTCTGGACTCTGACTCGTCGCCTGAACTGGCGAAGTTGGTAGGCAATCCCAGAGACTCAGCCACGTATATTAATGAGGCAGCCGTTTCCAGTATCTCCTCGCCAGCCATGGCAGTTCACCACACCCTAGGGTTGCACTCTTGGAAAGCGGATGCAGATTCCGAAAAAGGTTTGGAATGCTTGCCCTTTAATGGACAGGTCCTTTTTGGCTCTGATTTGGACAACATTGTGGCGACTCTGGCAGCAGCTAAGTCTGCGTGTCTGCCATCGGCTCCGATCCCATCAGGGTCTGGTGCTTCGTCCTTTCAGGCCTCTGGTGCCCAGGGTAAGTCCAAAGTGCAGTCCTTTCCTCGGCAGTCAACAACCAGAAAATCTGCCAAGCCAAACAAGCAGGCTTAGAGCACAAGACGTCCTACTCCCAGGTCGGACGATAAACCTTCAGCCTAAGGCCTCCCCTTGGGGGACCCCAAAGTGGGAGGCCGGCTTCTTCAGTTCGCCCAGTGCTGGTATCTGACTACCGTGGACACTTGGGTCAGAGCAGTGGTCTCTCTGGGGTACGCCCTCTCATTTCAGCGAAGGCCTCCCAGCCGGTTTTTCACTACAGGTCTTCCATCCGTCAAGGCCATGGAACTCCAGAAAAGCTGCACTCTATGCTCCGGGCTGGAGTTATAGTGCCTGTTCCGTTATCCCAACAGGGAACGGGATATTACTCGATTCTCTTTCTGGTACACAAACCCAATGGGTTTTACCGGCCAAAACCTCAGGTGCCTAACAAGTCTTTGAGGTTCTTCGGTTCAGATACAGAACCTCCGTTCCATTATATTGGCAATGGGACCTAGGGATTTCATGGTGTCTCTGGACAATTGTGAAGCCTACCTTCATATACCTATTATCTTGGCGCAACAGCAATTCCTCGGGTTTGCGATGCTAAGCCACCATTTCCTGTTTCAGGCACTGCCCTTTACTCTGGCCACTGAGCCTCGAGTATTTACCATACTCATGGCGGTTATGGCAGCCCACCTTCGAATGCAGGGGGTCTGCCTGTTGTCCTATCTGGACTACCTCATGTTGTTAGCAGGGTCTCCAGAAATCCTTCAGCGCTATCTGCACCTAACAATATCTGTGCTGCACAATTATGGCTAGCTGATAAACTGAGAGAAGTCTTCCCTGGGTCCCTCACTGAGGATGCTCCATTTCGGAGCCCTGTTAGTCTCTCCATCAGGGGATCTTTGTGACAAAGGACAATATCTCTGCATTACAGAAGTTGCCTTCGCAGCTGACAAGTGTCTGTGCACTCAACAATGCGGTTACTGAGCTCCATGGTGTCGATGTTCGACATGGTGGAATATGCCCAGTTCCACTCCAGACTTCTGCTGCAGCTAATCCTCAATGGATAGAATGGGTTGCTCAATCGGTTAAAAACACAGACAATTGTGCTTTCCCAGAGGTCCGTCTATCTCTAGCCTGCTGGCTACTAACTGCTCCCTAAACAGGGTGCGCCCCTTTTCAATTGCGGACTGGGTCCTTCTAATGACGGGCGGAAGTCTCCAGGGCTGGGAAGCAGTGACGGGTCCACACTTCGTTCAGGGACGGTGGACGCCAACAGAATCTGCATTTCCAATAAATCTCTTGGAACTTCAGCCAGTATTCAAAATTCTTCAGCAGGTAACACATGTCCTCCACGGACGGTCTGTGCAGGTACAGTCAGACAACGCCATCACGGTGGCTTACATGGAACGCCCAGGGGGAAACCGAAGTCGGGCAGTTCTGACAGAAGTGTCCCGCTTTCTAGCTTGGGCAGAGGCCAATCTCCCTGCCATAATTCAGCAATGTTCATGCCAGGAGGCCACAACTGGGATGCAGACTTTCTCAGCCGTCAAGACATGCATCCAGGGGAATGGTCTCTTCACCAGGAAGTATTTCACCAACTGGTGAACAAATGGGGCTTTTTCAGAAATAGACCTCATGTCCTCCTGACACAACAACAAGCTGCCTGTGTACGGTTCAATCACAAAAGACAAAGGGGCTCTTCTGGTGGACGCTCTGTGGGTCAGGTGAACCTTCAGGTTTGCATATCTGTTCACTCCGTTTTCCCTTCTTCCTCAAATTATTCGCAAATTCAAGCAAGAAGGTGACACTTTTCTGCTCACAGCTCCAGCGTGGGCCAGGCGGCACTGGTTCTCAGATCTGCGGGGGCTCTCAGTCGACACCCCGATATTGTTCCCTCTGCATACGGACCTGTTGTCTCAGGGTCCTTTCAAGCACCCGGACCTCGGTCGTCTGGCTTTGACCACATGGCTGTTAAGTCAGCCCTCTTAAGGTCCAGGGGTTTTTCCAGCTCTGTTAACACCATGCTCATAGCTCGGAAACCTACTTCTGCAGGGATTTACCACAGGGTGAGGCATATTTTCTTTGACTGATGTCGTCCTAGAGGTTCTGATCCTCAGGTCCTTAGGATATCCAGGGTTTTGGCTTTCCTACAAACGGGCTTAGATCACGGTCTTCGCCTTGCTTCACTGAAGGTGCAACTTTCTGCCCTGTCAGTCTAGTTTTCAGCGTAGGATCGCTACACTTCCTAATGTCCACACCTTTATGCAAGGTGTACTTCGTATTCAGCCTCCCTTTTTTCCCGCCAGTGGCGCCTTGGGATTTGGCTGTGGTCCTGAGGGCTCTCCAAGGACTGCCATTGAAACCTCTGGGCTCAGTGGCTTTCTAATGGCTTACAGCTAAGACTGTGTTTCTTCTGTCCATTACTTCGGCCAGAAGGGTGTCAGATTTGGGGGTTCTCTCAAGTCCTCCCTTTCTGATTTTTCATAAAGACAGGGCGGGGCTTCGCACTCGCCCTGGTTTTCTACCTAAGTTGGTATATAGTTTCCACATTTAATTAGGAAATCCTATTACCGGCCTTTAATTCCCCAGTCCTCTCTGCTGGTGAGGCCTCTTTGGATGTGGTACGTGCTCTAAGGATTTATGTTGACCGTACCAGTTCCTTTAGGAAATTGGACTCCCTTTTTGTCCTCTATAGTTTCCATAAGAAAGGTTGACCTGCCACTAAACAACTTTTGGCAGGATTGATTCGCATGGCCATTTCTCAGACTTACGTTCATAAGGGCCTTCTTAAACCAGCCTCTCTTAATCCTCACTTTACTCGGTCCGTGGGTCCTTCGTGGGCAGTTTGCCGTGGTGCCTCAGCTGTTCAGCTTTGCAAGGCAGCCACGTGGTCTTCTGTCCATACCTTAGTAAGGTATTATGAATTTCATGCCTTCGCCTCTCAGGATGCTTCCTTCGGGCGGCAGATTATCCTTCCAGCACAGGAGCGTCCCCATCCCTTAAAAGGATACTGCTTTGGGACATCCCCAAGGTATCCTGTGGATACCCTATGGAACCTAAAGTAGAAAATAAGAGATGGTAAGAACTTACCCTTGTTATCTCTATTTCTACGACTCTCGCCCTGTCGCACCTGTACTGCAGATGGGTTTTAATCTGGTCACCGGTTTTTCCGTCTCCTACTAGTGAGAATGTGATTCTTCTGTGTTCCAGACTTTCTTCTCTCTCTCTTTGTTCTCCTCCTCCGGCCTATGGCTTGTTACAAAACTGATGGCCTTGGCTGGGGGGCGGGGTATAGAGGGACCCCAGTGCATCCCAGGAGGCTAAAGTTTTAACTCTGGTGCACGATGCTGCTGCCGCATCGCCTATACCCCAAGGTATCTTGTGGAACCCTATGGACTTCGTAGAAATAGAGATAACAAGGGTAAGTTCTTACCATATCTCTTATTTTTGGCCTGCTGTGTCCTTGTGACAGGTGATACAAAGTGGCTGTTTCGCTATTTTGTTGTTAAACTGTTCAGAGTACTTTTAATGTATATATTAGTGATTGTATTAATGTATATTGAATGTTTCTCTACTAATTCAGCTATGCAGTCTGATACTAATATTCAACTATGTTAACTATTGTTTTATTAGAAGTTGCTATTTGATATGAAATGTGCGGTAGTTATATGTTATGACTAGTTGTAATGCTTTTGGCAATAAGCCTTGAACATATAAATGTCACTGTCATTTACTATAATAATATTGCGCTATTCATTATATTTGAGGCAAGGCTGCCCCCTATTGTTAATATTTGTTCTACCATTATGACCATATAAGGTATATAGTATCCGGTCTCTGTGAGGAGCCCTATAATTAGGTGTGAAATGTGGAAGTCTGGAGCCTTTAGCTCCCGACTCTTAGACTGACTGCAGAAAGTGCTGGGTCCGGTGTAGGGCGAGGCTCCCAGGTGTGATTTGTGCTGTATTGGACCATTATCGGAATTAATAAAAAAACTAAGCTAAGTACCAATAATTCATTTTAATTAATTATTTAACTTAAACTGTGTGTATTGTGTCATTTATATCACTTTGTTGCTGTCCTCCTGAACCTTCTGTTTCCACCGGAAACATATTTGGCGAGCCAGCCAGGAGGACAGAGGAGCCGATTCTGTGACGCAATGTTTTTCTTTAAGAAAATGTTTAAGTTAGAATGTGAAAGCAAGTATCCTACATGCCTGACTTAGAACCGGACCCTGGGCTGGCATGAGTGGAACTAGCTTGTGGTTAAATACAGCCTGTATGTTGTTTTGTCTATTGTTTTGAACTGCAAGTCCGCAGCGTAAACTAGATGTTGTTTGTTTCTCGGTCTCTTTCAATATGAGCGAGGTTATGTGTTAAAAATCACAGTGTATGTTTTGTTTTGTCTTACTGAGAAGTAGAAATGTTTAAACTTCTTAGGAGAAATGTTACACTTGCGAGAGATAAGATGGACAGTCACTTGGCTGGGTTCCTAGCAGGTGTGCGTGGGTGTAGAAAGCAGAAATTGAATGTTCAATATGCTGGTTTTGAGAGATACGAGTGAATTGCCGTTTTCTATGGAGACGTCTGTAGTAAACTTGGATGGGAAGACTGAAAAAGGGATTGATTCTGAATCAATTGATGATGAAATTCATTACACAGCCCAAACTGAGAGAAAATATTTTCAGATAGAAGCACTGAATGACATTACAAAAGATCAAGCTAGTTACACACTGGCAGAACAAGAGTATGTTTCTGAAGTGAATGGGGTGTATATAGCATATTGGATAGAGGATATAAACAGTCCTCGGATGAGGAAAATTTTGAGAGCTTTCCTTTAAGAGATTTCATAGGGAGAGGTGAAATCGTAGTGACAGGTACTGATTTACATTGTCCAGCAAGGGGGTGTGAGGAAAATCATTATAGTGTGGAGAGCGAGAGAATGCAAACACAAGATAAGAGCCCGTTGCTAGAAGGAATATGTAATGAAATGACACTGAATCAGGAAGTGGAGCCAAGTGATGCTGCCTTGCCTGATGAGACAGGAGACTGCCCCCATGACAAAATCACATTTACTGTACTTTTAGAATGTAACAATGACAAAACTGAACAGAGGGCCTGATTCCACAGCTATTGCGAGCGGCCAGGATGATGGTCGCGATGGTCAAGACCATTGTGACCATCGGGCTTTGCGACGAGACCATTATGGTAGGGTCTCGTGGCCGCAAGCCCCAGAGAGCTTCTGTGGCTCTAATAGAACCTGAAGCTCTCTCACTGACATCACTGGTGATGTCAGTGGGGACGCCCACAAACGGCAGGCGTTCGCTTGGGAACGCCTCCGTTTGTGAAGCCACCCCCCGGCCACGCCTACAAAATGGGGCGAGCTGTCGATCGACATCGACAGCCGCCCCTTTTGTAGTGAGCCACGGAGCGAGTGCTTTTTGTGCTCGCTGCGTGGCTTGTGCGATGGGCCACCATCGACCCGTTTGCGAGCGCTATGCGCTTGCGAGCGGGTCTGAATCAGGCCCAGAGTGTTTGTGATGGGAAAGCATCCATTGCCGCTGATGTTTATAGGTTATCAGTTACTGATGAAACAGTGGTTGGGAAAAACACACTGACACTGATATCCAATGGGCCATCACACATAGCAATGCATAAGGGACATGCATTAACAACAGACATACTGATAGGGGGAATATGTGACACAGATTTTGTGAGTGGTAATGAAATTCAGACCATAATGTATTTCCTGACAAAACCTGATCAGTCAATAGCTTTGAAACAGCTGAAAGACCCACATTTACAAGCTGAGATGTTGATTGCTGCAGAGATCACAGCAGAACATTTGATTGTGGATTACCAAGAAACACAGGAAAAAGAGACTTTCATAGACAGAGAATGGTGCGCACGAAAAAGAGGACGTGTGAAAATCTATGTTGTACCTTTTATGTTGCGACCGCAAGCTGGGTTGGTGAAATTTAAAATGAAGGTGCAAGGATGCTGGGTACAAATTCAAGAGACTTTGGAGTACTGGAGATCATTTGTACCTCACTTGGGTTTTATGCTAAGGCCCATCTACAATGTGACCCGCAAGAAGACTGGATTTGTTTGGACAGTTGAACAAGAAGATGCTTTTCAGGCAGCCAAGCAAGCTATCCAGGCGCATAATGCCCTGGGCCCCATCCATGGAGATTTGCCATTCTTCCTGGATGTGACTGTAACAAATCAGGGTATGTCCTGGGGCCTATGGCAGAAGAGCGCAAACAGTGGAGAGAAGAAGATTCCCATTGGGGTCTGGGACAAGCAGTTTGCTTCAGCACAATCCAGATATACCTCCTTGGAGAAGACAATGCTGGTAGCATATACAGTGTTGCAACATGTGGAAAGTACCACCGAACAACAGCCAGTTACCATAAGAACTGAGATGCCAGTAGCTGGTTGGGTCAGGCAAGAAGGTCTGTCGGTATGGATGCCCACCTGGCAGCAACATGATTGGAGAACCTATGACAAGATCATCTGGGGAAGAACAGCGATGTGGAACAAGATTTGGAACTTCTGCAATGAGCAGCCTGTGGGCCTGATTCAGAGCCGGACGCTCTGAACGAGCGTCCGGCCTTTTGGCCGAATCGGCCTTTTGGACGCTCGCATAGCTGTGGGTTACCACCCACAGCTTATGTGAGCGTCCATGATGATGGTCAAGACCATCGGGCTTGCACGAGACCCTTGCGGTAGGGTCTCGTTGCCGCAAGCCCTGGAGAGATTTTGGCTCTATCAGAGCCAAAATCACTCCCACTGACATCACTAGTGATGTCAGTGGGGCCGGACCCAGATGGTAGGCATTCCCATGGGAACGCCTCCGTCTGGGCAGCCACGCCTCCGGCACGCTCACCAAAGGGGGCGTGCTGTCACTCACCATTGACAACACGCCCCCTTTGGTGCGAGACCTGGAGCAACAACTTCCCCGTGGCTCGCCGGGTCTCGCGCATGCACACGACGGAGCTCCCTCCGTCGTGCGCACTTGGGCACCATCGACCCGCTTGCGAGCGTACAGCGCTCGCGAGCGTGTCTGAATGAGGGCCTGTGTCTGTGGGTCATGTCAATGCCCACACTGGACTAGAAGGCAATGAAATCGCAAATGCATTAGTACAGATCAATGCAGCGAAGCTGACCTACTGGCAGAAGATATTCCTAGCAGCCTATAAAGCCATGCAACATATGGAGAGTACCACTAAGCAACTGAAATATACCTGCTTCATGAGTGGATCAAACCAATATTCAGAATTGCGAGCTATGCTGATGGTGCTAGAAGAAACCAAAGGTCATCTACGCAGAAAACTGGGCTGTGTTCCAAGGCCTAACCACCTGGTTGCCTACATGGAAACAGAACAACTGGAAAGTACATGGCAAGGTGATCTGGGGTGACACCGTCCTGTGGAACGAAATCTGGAATCAATGCAACAGGAGGCCTGTGTCGGTGGGTCATGGCAATGCCCACACTGGACTAGAAGGCAATGAAGTGGTGGATGCAATGGTCCAAGTCGAAGCAGTGGTGTTTACCCCTGAAGAGCAAACAGAACTATACAACTTGGGAAAGTGGACCCATGTCCAAAGTGGACATAGAGAAGCTGAAGCAACCTATGCCTGGGCACAGGGAGAAGGCATCCAAATGACATAGCAGATGGCAAGAGAAATTGTGGAAAAATGTGACACGTCAACTGTGGAATTACAGGAAGAAATTGCCGAGAGATATGGGCTCTATCTACAGAGGTGAGCGTGCCGAACAGGTGTGAAAGATAGACTTTATTGGACCATTATTGGAATTAATTAGAAAACTAAGCAAATCATTTTAATTAATTATTTAACTAAAACTGTGTGTGTATTGTGTCATTTATATATCACTTTGTTGCTGTTCTCCTGAACCTTCCAAACAGTCCTCCACAATTTACTCTGGAAAAAAAGTACTATACAACAGAGGACATCAGACACAGCTGTGCCTGATGACCCGGAACATCCTGAGGAGACAGTGCCAATGCTGTCTGCGGCCCCATCTTCAGTGTTGGTAACAACAGGGACTGGGCGGGCTAAAGAGGTCAGGGAGCAATATATGGCCTACTTCAACGGAGTGGGGCAGTATCATGGCAGGAGGACAGTGGGCCTGATTCAGAGCCGGACGCTCTGAAAGAGTGCTCGCTCTGAATCAGGGCGTTTATTTTTTTGTGCGGCCTTCTGGCCGCTCGCATAGCTGTGGGTGACTACCCACAGCTATTGCGAGCGGCCAGATGGTCGCAATGGTCTTGACCATCGGGGCTTGTGATGAGACCCTTATGATGTCAGTGGGGCCGCCCCCAAATGGCAGGCGTTCCTTCGGGAACGCCTCCGTTTGGCCAGCCACCCCCCCGGCCCGCCTCCAAAACGGGGCCAGCTGTCAATCAAAATCAACAGCTGCCCCCTTTTGTGCAAGACCTGGAGAGACAGAGCGGCCGTTGCTAGCCGGGTCTCGCGCATAGCGCTCGCGAGCGGGTCTGAATCAGGCCCAGTATCCACTAAACTTACTGCTTCAGAACAGGACGCTTGTTCCATGTCTGGGTTGTCCACTACAGGCTCCTCTGGCAGACTCTCCACCATTAAAGCCTGTGATGGTCCCTGTGGCTCCTGCTCATGCAGGAATTTCAGGAGGTCAAAGTACCATAGTGTACTGCAGTATATGTCATCTGCCCCCGCTCCGAATGCCCGCGAGTCTTGCTGCTTCTTATTCTCCTTGACATATACAGTTCTTTAGATTTTGGATTTTCGTCTTCACTCAAACCGGAGACGCCCCATCATGAAAGGGCTTGCCAAACTGGACAAGCATCTCGATTGCAGCAGCTCTCTTAATTTTATTCCGGTTGTCCGAACTTTTTACTCGCCACAAACAGTCATGAGCGTGGAAGTGCTCCATTAACTCAAACACAAACTGCTTTTCTCTTGCACTAGTCATTCCTGTTGGGAAAACAGATTTAAAAAAAATCAGTAAAATCATGTATAAGTTTGAATGTTTTAGTGTTTGAAAAAATGTTAATTAGTTTACTGTATATGTTTTAATGTGTAAATAATACATTTTAAACCATGCTTAAGTTTGAATGTTTTAGCGTTTGAATAAATACATGAAGTGTACTTACATTTTTTTTTTTCATTTATAAAATGGGTATAACAAGCATTGTTTAACACTGTCGTAACAGCTTGGGCACAATGCGGGTGTTATGGATTTGAAACATTGATGGCATTGTACATTGGTGGTGTAAGGTACATTGGTGGTGCAGGGGTTAACACACATTGGTGGGTCAGTGGTATGCATTGGTGGTGCAGGTGTTAATACACATTGCACATTGGTGGGTCAGTGGTATGCATTGGTGGTGCAGGATTTAATACACATTGGTGGTGCAGGGGTTAATACACATTGGTGGGTCTATGGTATGCAATGGTGGTGCAGTGGTTGATGCACATTGGTGGGTCAGTGGTATGCATTGGTGGTGCAGGGGGCAATACACATTGGTGGGTCAGTGGTATGCATTGGTGGTGCACGGGGCAATACACATTGGTGGTGCAGGAGTTAATACACATTGGTGGGTCAGTGGTATGCATTGATGGTGCAGGGGTTAATACACATTGGTGGTGCAGGGATGTATATACTCACTTCACAAGATCAGAAACAACTCCAGACAGATGATCTTCACGCTGCTACTTGCTGGTCTCTTCTCCCATGTTGTCTATCACAAAATGGAGGAGGGGAGTAGCCAGGGGCATTGTACATCGCATCGTACATCAGCAAAAGTGCGAATGATGTGTATCACATCGTACACGATCAGCCGTAATCTTTCTGCAAAACCATTTGATCTACAATGACGATACACAATGCCGGGACGCGCATCATAATCGAGTATGAAAACACCACTTTTTACACGATTGGTCATTACGATACATCGAAAATGGCCATATCGTGTAAAAAATCATGCCGTGTATAGGGACCTTAAGAGCTTTCCCCTTTGTTCACCATCGCATTAGTTGGCGCAAGACCGAATACAGCCCATTCCGCAGTGAAAGGGACTTAATTAAGCAGATGAGCCTCAGTGTAATGTTTAACTTGAAGCCAAAATCTAACTAGAGGGTACAACCAAAAGCAATGATATAGATCCGCATAACTTTCCCCACACCAATAACAAGAATGGAAAGGGGAATGCCCCAGTAGAAAACTTCTATGTGGACACAGGTATGCTCTATGGAAAATGTTCAAAAACATTTCCGTGTACATAGCAGAAGACAGAAGAATATTACGAGACGGGTGAAGTGCAGTAGGCAGATCCTTAGCCATAATTGCAGGAAATTGCTGTAACCATTGTGCTAGCCCAGTAGAAGAGGCATAATGGTGTAGGGTTTTATTTTTGTGTATGGGTTTGTTCCAGGAGGTGAACAGATTGTATGAGATTCGTGTGTCTTATGCTGGGCATACACTATACAATTATCTGTCAGATATCTCCCAATCTGGCTGGTTGAAATTAAAACCTGATAATATACGGGAGCAAATGACAATCGACCATTTGCTCACAAACACTGGAAAACAGACAAAAATGGACAAAAAACAATTGTTCAAATTGGTTAAATTCGTGTTTTTTAACCAATTTGTCTGAACGACCATTTTTGTCTGTTTTCCAGTGTTTAAGACCATATGATCAACTGTCATTTGCTTCTATAAATTACCAGGTTTTCATTCCAACCAGCCAGATAGGACAGATATCTGACAGATAATTGTATAGTGTATGCCCAGCATTAGATTTTGTTGTTTATTGCAATTTGTAATTAATTACATGTCCTCTGATGATGGCTTTATGGGCTTCTTAGACCAGAGGCGAGCATGTGGAGTCCTGTACACTATGTGAAATGTTGTCAGATTGTGTTAATTTTATTATATCTTGAAATTGGGGGAGTTTCAAGAGGGTTTCGTTCATCCTTCATGGTGGTCTGCAAGTGGTCTGACCAGGGATTGCTGTGGATGGACAAATCGTCCAATTACGGGAAATGAGATTGCAGCCCAGAATCTTGTGAAAACCTTGAGTACGTCTGATGTGAGCATTAAAAAAAGTGTAATCTCTGCATGTTATAATATTCAGAGATTACACTGTCTTTGAGAGAGGATGGTTGAACTGTCCTGTAACATTAGAGTTCTCACCTACCAGCCAGTACCCCTTGTAGGTTTTATTGAGTCAAGAAAGTTAAAATAAGGTTGGTCAGAATTTGGTGCATAGAGAAAAGCAAAAGTAACGTCGACCTGACCCAGCTTGCCAGTGAAGATAATATAGCACCTATTGCTGTCAGTGACTGTGGAATCCAGTATTACGAGTAGTTTGCGGCATAGAAGGATATCTGCCCTGTTACATTTCATTGGGCCAGAGCAGTAAAATACAGCAGTGGGGAGCCGCAAAGGGAGCTGGATTAAGGCCCCTTGTCTGGCTTTAAAGGGAAACCTGTATAGAGGGAGCAGGCTCACCTGTAGCTGCTTGTAAGGCAGTGAGATCATGGCCTGGTCAGATGGAAGCCAAACTTGATAGTGGTGGCTGGGGAGAGACATTCCATCTAAAGGCTGTGATGCCAAAGTATGGAAAAGTCTACTGTTGTCAAAAATATGGCAAATGGCTGCAGAAGCTGTGGTGAGATGCTTCTGTGCAGCTTGGCCACCTCATTAGTTCTGATTTTTATGTTACATTACAAATGTAACATTTTAAATTTATATATTTTACAATTATGTTTTCCAACAGTAGTACTGAGGAGGAGGATGATGAAAGCAGTCTTCGAAAGAGCATCCCTTCTCAACAGTCCACTGGGCAAAAGAAAAGTAAACTTGAATCTTAAGGGAAAAAAAATAGCACCACGCTTTCATTACATTTAAAATTATGCTTCAGTTGAAGGTACCGCAAAGCATTCTAATATGTTGGGAAATTTTTGTCAGACCTATTGGTTAGGGTAGTGCTGCTGATAATAGGTGAGCCCGACCTAGTGTCACACTTGTGTGGTTTGTTTGTGAACCCGAGCTGTAGACACTGGTAGGTGAGGGTTCGGGAGTGCGTACAGTGAAACTTGGAGGTTTGATGTAGTTTTGACTCATGGACTGGGAACAGAGAGATAGAATCAGATGACCAGTACTAGGGAAGTTGGCTGAGACCCAAGTCAGAGGTGTGGAATCTTACACGCCGGTGGTGTTCACCAGTGACCCCCGCAATGGAATTTGGGAGTGGCTGCACCCAACGTGCAGGTCGTAGTCCTCTGTTTGGGTTTCCCTATACTGGGTTGTGGTTGAAGCAATGAGAAGACTCTGGATAGCTGTGAGTATGTGTCAACCGTAATGGGACCAGACTGGATGCACCGAAATGGGACTGGACTGGATGCACCGGTATGGGACCGGACTGGATGCACCGGAATGGAACCGGACTGGAAACACTGGGATAGAACCGGACAGGATTACCGGAATGGAACCGGATAGCAACTGGGTCCAGCGGTGCAGTGAGATGGGAATCTGCACTGAGTAACAGAAATTTCTGCAGGAGCTTAGATGGTATCTGTCAGCACAGTCCTGGGAACTTCCTTAAATAACCTGTGCTAGCCAGAGATTTGGTGATGGAGTCAGGTGAGAGCAGATTAGGAGTCCATTAGTGGAGAGTTAGTCGCCTGATTGGGAACAGAAAGCAGGAAAGAATCCACGTGGGACACCGAAGAAACTGCAGCATGGCTGCCAGTGGAGAGAAGCAGGATGATGCAATCCATGGGACAGCGGTGGTCAGCGCTCAGACTTGCTGCTGCTCCAGCTGGTGACAGCCAGTGGTTTGGAACAGCGGGGTCTGCTGTGGCTGCGGATGATGAATGGAGACGCTGATATCTCCTGACACGCCAGAACATACTCCTGACAGGCAAGTTGTGGGGTTTGGTACTGAGGTTTCTGATAGGTTTGTGACACCTAGCAGTGAGTAAATGGTATAAATTATTGCGCTCTGACCCTTATGTGGGTTGTGAGTGGGGCGAGGTAAATGATAGGATATTGGATGTGGGTGGGTGATCAGAACCCTGTGTGTAGCTAAGAATAAGAATGAACAGATAGAGGAGATGATGTAAAAAATTAGAATTATGGTAAAACTTACCTTTGTTAAGTTTCTTCAAAGTCCATAGGGTCCACAGGGAGACCTTGGGGTGTAGGTGGAGGATGAGGACAGTGGGCACCACGCAATTAAAGCTTTAGCTCCCAGGATGCATCGGTCCTTCCCCCTATATTCTGCCCCCGAGCCAGAGGCACCTCAGTTCGTGACAAGCCAAAGGCCGGAGAAGAGAGAAGGAAGACTTGTACACACAAGAATCACACTCTTATGGAGTAGGAGACGTGAAACCAGTGACCAGAAACATCATCCATATGAAGCCAGGTGCGTCAAGGCGGGTGTCCTGTGGACCCTATGGACTTCAAAGAAAGAGAGTTAACAAAGGTAAGTTTTACCATAACTCTTATTTTCTTCAGGGTCCATAGGGCTCCACAGGGAGACCTTGGGGATGACCCAAAGCAGTCATTTAAGGGTGGGAACACTCCTGCACTGAGAGGAGAATCCGGCGCCTAAAGGAAGCATCCTGAGAGGTGAAGGTATTAAAGGCATCAGAAAGGTCTGGACAGAGGATCACGTGGCCGCCTTAAAACTGTTTAGCTGAGGTGCCACGGCAAGCTGCCCATGAAGGAACCACAACAATAGAATGAGCAGTAACAGTAGCCTGTACAGGAAGGCCTGCCTGCGTGTAAGCCTGTGAGATAGTCATGCAAAGCCATCTTGGCTGGCCATCCCTTCTTGTGAAATCCATAGAGCACAAATAAGAAGTCTGATTTCCGAAGGCAACTGGTACAGCCCACATATATCCTGAGGGAACGAACCACATCCAAGGAGGCCTCACCTGCCGAGAGGTCTGGTGATTGAAAGGCCGGGACTACAATTTCCTTATTGATGTGGAAACTAGTAACAACTTTAGTAAGGACACCAGGGCGAGTCCGAAATACACCCCTGTCCTGGTGGAATATCCAGGAGAGTGCCCATAAATCTGGCACTCTTCTGGCGAATGCTATAGCCAGAAGAAAAAGAGTTTTTGCTGTCAGCCACTTGAGTTCCACAGAATCCAGGGGTTCGAATGGAGAACCCTGGAGTGCACGAAGAACTACTGCCAAATCCCATGGAGCCACTGGAGGGTCAAAGGAAGGTTGAATCTTGAGGACACCCTGAAGGAAGGTGTGGATATTCGGTAGTGGAGCAAGTCTACACTGGAACCAAATGGATAGAGCAGAGACATGCACTTTCAGTGAGGCCAGTCGGAGTCCAAGGTCCAATCCAGCTTGAAGGCCAGTACTCTGGAAATCCTAAACACCTGGGGGTCGTAGCTTCTGGTACAACACCACTGAAAATATGTGTGCCACACTCTGGTAGATCCGAGCAGAGGCTGGCTTACGCGCTCTGAGCATAGTTTTGACTACAGAGCTAGAGAATCCTTTGGACCTCAGGAGGGATGTTTCAAGAGCCACGCCATAAAAGACAGACGACCCTGGTCCGGGTAAAGGCAAGGACCTTGAGACAACAGGTCCGTCATTGAGGCAGCAGGAATGGAGTGTCGATGGAGAGACTCCAAATATCTGAGTACCAATGACGTTTGGGCCAAGCTGGAGCAACCAGCAGGACAGTGCCTCCGTCTTGTTTGAACTTCAGAAGAACTCGAGGAAGAAGGGAGAGGTCCACATCACTGATAATGCGTCTACAAAGGTTGCCTCGCATCTCTTGTTCTGGACCCGTACACTGGCAGTTTGTGAATCTCTTGTTCTGGACCCGTACACTGGCAGTTTGTGATTGTGTTGGGAGGCCATGAGGTCTACCTCTGGGAGGCCCCATCTGTTCACTAGGAGTTGAAAAACCTCTTGAAGAGACCATTCCCTGGTATGCACATTGTGACGGCTGAGGAAGTCTGCTTCCCAATTGAGGACTCCCAGAATGAACGCTGCAGGGATGGCTGGGAGGTGACCCTCGGCCCATGTCAGAATGCATGACAGTTCTGTCATTGCTGCCCGACTTCGAGTGCCTCCTTGATGATTGATGTAAGCCACTGTTGTGGCATTGTCGGATTCAACCTGTACAGGTTTTACGTGTAGTATGTGCTGGGCCAATTTGAGGTCCCTGTAGACAGCTCAAAGTTCCAATATGTTGATTGGCAGGGTTGATACAACCGATGTCCAACGGCCCTGAAAGGAGTGCGGACCAGTCACTGCACCCCAGCCCCGGAGACTGGCGTCCATTGTTAGGATTCCCCAATTGGGGATCCAAAAGGGGGGACCTTTGGTTAGAGGAGATGTCTGTAGCCACCAAGATAGAGACAGACGCATCTCCGAAGAGAGCACCATCATCTGAGCTTTGATCCGATGGGTTAACCTGATCCATCTAGAGAGGATAAGCCTTTGGCGACTGTGGAGACATCTGCGCACTCGTAGTTGAAGTGTGGAGATCTTGTCTGATGTCAGAAAGATTCTCTGATCCTGAAAATCCAGCAGGGCTCCCAGATGAATCAATTTCTGTGAGGGATTCAGTGAGGACTTTTTCCAGTTGATTAACCATTCGTGCTTGTGAAGGAAAGCAATGGTTAGCTGTAGATGGCTTTGAAGCACCTCTGGGGATTCTGCTAAGAGCAGGAGGTCAACCAGATATGGTGTAAGTCAGACACCCTGACAACGCAGGTGGGCTGCCATGATAGCTGTAATTTTGGTAAACACCCGAGGAGCTGTGGACAGTCCAAAGGGTAGAGCCTGAAAGTGTTGCTGCAGTATAGCAAACCGGAGATTAACATAAAGTCCCCAGGCTCCATAGCTAGGATGATGGAGGGTAGGGTTTCCATCCTGAACCTTGGTACCCTTAGGAATTTGTTAAGGAATTTGAGGATAGGCCGATGAAACCCATTCGGCTTCTGAACCAGAAAGAGAGTAGAATAATAACCAGTCCCTCCCTGAGATAGTGGGACTGTCACAAATACCCATGCTTGCAGCAAGGACTGTATTTGTAAGGCCCTGTTCGGGTCTGAAGGAGGGCCTGTGTAGAAAAACTGGTGGTGAGGCCGGCTGAGAAATGAGAGGGCGTACTCCTGAGAGAACACTTCTCTTACCCAAGCATCCGTGGTGGTTTGACACCAGCACTGGGCGAACTGAAGAAGTTGGCCTCCCACTCTGGGATCCCCCAAAGGGAGGCCCGTCCCGTCAGGCTGAGGGTTTATCAGGTTTTAAAGCAGGGCGTCTGGTGTTCCAGGTCTGCTTTGTCCTGGGTCTGTTAGCCCTCGTGGAGGCCGACTGCCTAGGAAAGGACTGGCCTTTAGGCTTTCCTTGAGGATGAAAGTATTTAAAAGATGTAGTAGCAGGCAGAAAAGCAGTTTTTGATGCTGCCAATGTGGTTATGATCTTAGCAAGGTCTGGGCCAAACAAGATCTTCCCATTATAAGGTAACCCTTCATGGCCTTTCTTGGAATCCGCATCTGCCTTCCATGAGCGCAGACACAGCCGCGACCGAAACTCTGGAGGTTAGGAGACTGGCATCCAATGTTGCTCCTCCAATATAGGAAGCTGGATCTTGAATGTGAGCAACAAAAGAAATCTGAACCCTAGAAGCTTCTGAGGGAAAAGAGTCTTCAAGTGTATCAGCCCAGCTCTCTGTAGCTTTAGCCACCCATGCAATAGCCATGGTTGGAGGGAGTATATCGATTGCAGGCAAGCTTCCACCTTTCTATCCATAGGTCTAGGAAGTACCTGTAGGGCTAGGCAACGTAGCACTTTTAATTAAACGCATAATATGGAAATCCACCGCAGGGGGTGTTTCCCATTTTGCACAATGAGCCACAGGAAAAGGGTAACATGAGGTCAGACTTTTTTGTGGGTGAAACCTCTTACCAGGCGATTGCCAGGCTGCAGCCATGTGTTCAGCTAGTTGATCCGATAGAGGGAATTCTGCTGAAGCCACTTTCTGTCATTTAAACAGAGGGTGCTTGGATTTAGGGGCTGGCTTATCATCCTCTATTAGTAAGACTGATCTGACAGCTCGCACCAAGGCAGGAATATTAATTTTTGACTAACTCCTCCAGAGGGGAGTCAGGGTTAGAGAGATCACCATCTTCTGCCTCCTCGGTTGATACCTCAGAATCTGAAAGTTGCGTGGACTGTGATGATAACACAGGATGCTTAAAGGGCTTACTGGGTAGGGGCTTCTCACCTTGCAACATGGTTTGAAAGGCATTAGATGTAGCCACCAGACTGCACTGAGTTATAGAGTACGTCTACCCATGGTGGGGGTAAAGGTGGTACCTGTATTGCCTGAACCTGTTGTGGCAACCCCAAAGGGGGCATTACGGCCTGCTGCGATTACCCCATAGGAGGAGTTACAGCCGGAACCGCTAGGCGGTCCGCAATAGTGGCCAGCATCTGAGAAATTGAGCCATGGGGGGAGGGTTGGGCTTTTGTATAGGCACTGCATTGTCTGGTGGGCCTGGTGGAGTATAACACTACTACATAATCCATCTTGTATCAAATCCTCCTCACTTAAGCCTGCAGCACATAACTTGCATGATAGCAGTATGGGAGCAGGTGCTTGCTTGTTACTCTTGCCTTTGCTAGACATAGCTGCAGAGTAATATGGCACACAATATGGCACTGGGTATAATGCAACCACTGTGTATGTAGAATGTTAGTAGGAATGCAATATACTGGCCCTGTCTAATGCTTGGGAGCTCCAGGATCACACAGCCCAAATATGGTACAGTGCAACGACCAACTGTATGTGACAACCCTCAATACTTAGTTCTATGGTGTGAGGTACAGGAAAACCCCTGAATACACCTGTATGTTAGGGCAATAGTCAGAGATTAAAGGGAAAGATATAAATGACCAGGGAAGGGGGGAATAGGGGGATATAGTTTGAGCACAGGATATAATATATTGGATATAATTAGTCAAAAGAATAATGAAAATCCACAATTATAAATATCAAACCCTAGTATAGGTGTCAAGCAAAAATATTGTAAAGTGTGGAGGTGCTCCCCATGAGAGTATAGATAAACGTAGTATGGGGGAGAAGAAGAAAACTCTCTTGTTGGGGGCACTCGAATGTAAAGGTTATAATAAGAATAATATATAAAAAATAACTTTTATTAGATATATTTTAAAATACCAAAAACAAGTCTGAGCCTGTTACTTATTGGCATTACTGTTGGAATAACAGCTATAAATTATCACAAGCAGAACACGAACATACATAGAACATAAGACAACATATAATACAATACTTATCACAATTATGTGAAGCTAAGTGAAATATTACAAATAGGTCTATAATTCTCTGTCTCATACAATATTGAGACCTATATAAAACATATACTAGTTCAATGACCTCATAATGTCGTCATAGCACAATGGCTAATCAGAATTACGGCAGAAGCATACAAGGAAATCTTCTAGAAAAGAATGTGATAATAACCATACAATATTCAATATAGGTTACGTGAGATATCACAGCACAATAACACTGAACAGTAATCAGAGAAATACAATGATAAGGGGGTCAGATGAAATAATAGCTGACCCTGCAAATATCAAAATGAATATAAGTAAATCACAGGTTGTAATGAGAGGCAGATCACACGTAGGTCACCTGTGATGCCACCCAGGTACTTGTAGACAGTAAGGTTATAGGAAAAAGTAAAGCTACTCCTTTATGTGGAGTTTACAAAATAGCAGCTGCTGCATGCCATTGTATAACCATTGAATGGCATGTGAGCGTACTATAAAGGTACTCCCAGGGTAGGGAATAAGTACAATGAGTATCTGCTGTTGGACTGCGTTAAAAAGAAGGTCCTGGTGTAAACATTGCAGGAACCTCTAATAGGCACACCCCAATGAGAGTACTCATAGAGACAATAGTTATCGTAATGAAATAACACAGCATAGGTTTGCGATCTGTGCTGCTGCCAGTCATATACCAAAGGTAGTGGTGAGTGGTGGGAAACCCAGATCGCATATGCAGTGATAGGAAGAAAGAGTATGAGTGTAGCTGCACTATGGCTAGTACAGGACAAGTGGAGCTCTGTTGCCCTAAAGGTATTGCAGGGTCACAAACTTGTCTCTGTTAAATAAAGCCACTCAGTGCGCTAAAGAAAGTGTAGTATGAAAAGTACCTGAGCGCTCACCTCCAGGGAGCCGGTGTGTAGTATAGAAAATCTGCCACTAGAAGAGCCTGTCAGTATGCTGCCATGACGAATCCCGCCTGTACACAGCCGGATTCGCGGGTCTGAGACACGCGTTTCACTGTCGCTTCCTCAGTCAGATGCATGACACACCCAACAACCTGTGATTTACTTATATTCATTTTGATATTTGCAGGGTCAGCTATTATTTCATCTGACCCCCTTATCATTGTATTTCTCTGATTACTGTTCAGTGTTATTGTGCTGTGATATCTCACGTAACCTATATTGAATATTGTATGGTTATTATCACATTCTTTTCTAGAAGATTTCCTTGTATGCTTCTGCCGTAATTCTGATTAGCCATTGTGCTATGACGACATTATGAGGTCATTGAACTAGTATATGTTTTATATAGGTCTCAATATTGTATGAGACAGAGAATTCTAGACCTATTTGAAATATTTCACTTAGCTTCACATAATTGTGATAAGTATTGTATTATATGTTGTCTTATGTTCTATGTATGTTCGTGTTCTGCTTGTGATAATTTATAGCTGTTATTCCAACAGTAATGCCAATAAGTAACAGGCTCAGACTTGTTTTTGGTATTTTAAAATCTATCTAATAAAAGTTATTTTTTATATATTATTCTTATTATAACCTTTACATTCGAGTGCCCCCAACAAGAGAGTTTTCTTCTTCTCCCCCATACTACTTTTTTTTTTAAATGCTAATACCAAACATACAGACTGACTGACTGAGGAAGCGACAGTGAAACGCGTGTCTCAGACCCGCGAATCCGGCTGTGTACAGGCGGGATTCGTCATGGCAGCATACTGACAGGCTCTTCTAGTGGCAGATTTTCTATACTACACACCGGCTCCCTGGAGGTGAGCGCTCAGGTACTTTTCATACTACACTTTCTTTAGCGCACTGAGTGGCTTTATTTAACAGAGACAAGTTTGTGACCCTGCAATACCTTTAGGGCAACAGAGCTCCACTTGTCCTGTACTAGCCATAGTGCAGCTACACTCATACTCTTTCTTCCTATCACTGCATATGCGATCTGGGTTTCCCACCACTCACCACTACCTTTGGTATATGACTGGCAGCAGCACAGATCGCAAACCTATGCTGTGTTATTTCATTACGATAACTATTGTCTCTATGAGTACTCTCATTGGGGTGCGCCTATTAGAGGTTCCTGCAATGTTTACACCAGGACCTTCTTTTTAACGCAGTCCAACAGCAGATACTCATTGTACTTATTCCCTACCCTGGGAGTACCTTTATAGTACGCTCACATGCCATTCAATGGTTATACAATGGCATGCAGCAGCTGCTATTTTGTAAACTCCACATAAAGGAGTAGCTTTACTTTTTCCTATAACCTTACTGTCTACAAGTACCTGGGTGGCATCACAGGCGACCTACGTGTGATCTGCCTCTCATTACAACCTGTGATTTACTTATATTCATTTTGATATTTGCAGGGTCAGCTATTATTTCATCTGACCCCCTTATCATTGTATTTCTCTGATTACTGTTCAGTGTTATTGTGCTGTAATATCTCACGTAACCTATATTGAATATTGTATGGTTATTATCACATTCTTTTCTAGAAGATTTCCTTGTATGCTTCTGCCGTAATTCTGATTAGCCATTGTGCTATGACGACATTATGAGGTCATTGAACTAGTATATGTTTTATATAGGTCTCAATATTGTATGAGACAGAGAATTCTAGACCTATTTGTAATATTTCACTTAGCTTCACATAATTGTGATAAGTATTGTATTATATGTTGTCTTATGTTCTATGTATGTTCGTGTTCTGCTTGTGATAATTTATAGCTGTTATTCCAACAGTAATGCCAATAAGTAACAGGCTCAGACTTGTTTTTGGTATTTTAAAATATATCTAATAAAAGTTATTTTTTATATATTATTCTTATTATAACCTTTACATTCGAGTGCCCCCAACAAGAGAGTTTTCTTCTTCTCCCCCATACTACGATTAAAGGGAAAGATATAAGCTGACAGTAGATGAGAGAAACAGACAGGCAGCGCTAGCATAAGTCACATATAAAGCAGAAATAATAAATACCTGCAAAATGGCACTACAATCAACTACACAGACTCAGTGTCTGGTAGGCTATAGCACTACAAAGGCTGACTCCAGGGAGAGGTGTGTAAGGGGACCGGACCCTGCGTATCCCTGAGAGAGCTGCGGCTGTGCACTTGAGAGAAAATGGCCGACGAAGACCTCAGAGGGTGCGTGGTCGGTCGGAGAACAGCTCAGGGAAGCGAGACCTTAGTGGAATGGCGCCCTGAGGGAAGGGGCCGTGTTAATGAGCTGACATCCCCTTGCCGATTATCTACTCCCACACCATGTGTACCCTGGTGGTCTAGTGGACCATGGTGGCTGGAGCCAGCGTCCACACTCTGCACCTCCGGTCTGTCCCCTGAGACTGGAAGTATGACTGCTGCAGTGCGGGTCACCGCAAGCGATGACCCACTCTTACCTGTCCCCTGGCGTCCGGCTTGCAGTCTGGACCGTCCACGGGGCCGGCTAGCGGGACCCCGGGATGCCCGTCGAAATCCCCAGCCTGAACTGGCGTTGCAGCACCTGAGGGGTGACGGAGCGGCAGCGCAGACGTCGCTGCGCGCTCTTAACAGAAAAAAAGTAAGAGTAACTTAAAATAAATATCTTCTAGGGCTGCCTGAGCAGCCCAACGCGTAATGGTGACCGACTCCGGCTGGGCACCAACGAAATTGAGGTGGGGTATAGGGGGATGGACCGATGCATCCTGGGAGCTAAAGCTTTAACTGCGTGGTGCCCGGTGTCCTCATCCACCACCTACACCCCCAAGGTCTCCCTATGGACCCTGAAGAAGAAAGGCTTTACTTCCAATGATACAATTATAAAGATTATCACAAATTTCTGCAATATTCTACTATATGGTGTTGTGCATGCAAACGATCATGTGTCCTTCATCTGTTAATATGTGGTGCACTTTGATTGCTGCCAGGTATTTGGACACAATGAAGAGAACATTTATAAATTGTTATCTTCATTGTGTCCAAATACTTGGCAGCAATCAAAGCGCACCATGGATCAGCGATAGACACTGACATGGAATATCGCTAAAGGTAATCTCTTTGATTGTGTTTGGGCTATCACCTGCCTTCTTTTTTCTGGGTTCCCTATATTTTTTTGTCTTTAATTTTAAAAATGAGTCATTTCCACACACTGGCCCTGATTCAGAGCTGGTCGTTCTGACAGAGCGCTCGATCTGAATCAGGGCCGGTCTTTTTTTTTTTTTTTGGAACAGCCTCCTGGCCACTTGCATAGCTGTGGGAGACCACCCACAGCTATAGCGAGCGGCCATGATGATGGTCACGGTGGTCAAGATCATCGCGACCATCGGGCTTGCAACAAGACCCTTGTGGTAGGGTCTCGTTGCCGCAAGCCCCAGAGAGATTTCGGCTCTAACAAATCCGGAATCTCTCCACTGACATCTGGGGCCGGCCCCAAACGGTAGGCGTTCTCATAGGAACGCCTCCGTTTGGCCGGCCCACCCACCAGCGACGGACTGCCCGTCGCTATCCGGGTCTCGCGCATGATGGAGCCGACTCTGTCGTGCGCATGCTCTCTGGGCCACCATTGACCCGGTTGCAAGCGCTCAAAGCTTCCGACCGGGTCTGAATCAGGCCCACTGTGTGGATGGTCATGTTTTCAGCTTGTGCTGAAAAAAGCAGAAGCAATTGGATGCAAAGTGTGGAGTCGGCAGAGGTGGATGACAGGTCCAACAGTGCCCAGGAAATGGCTCCACCAGTTACTGTATGCTGAATCCCCAGGCCACGCCTTTATTGTGAAAGGCGTTTGCTTGATGGTATTCCAGACGATCAAGTAGTAAAATGTTACAGTCTATCCTCTTCTGCAGGTTATGCTTTATGTAGCCTTGTAAAAGAGGATCTTCATGCAAAATACCTTAGCAGCTAAGCAGTAGGGATGGGTATCGGAAGCCCACCATCAAAAGATGGCAGTGCTTCCACCATTGAATCTTTTGATGTGATGGTAACTAACCATCACATCGATAGAATTCGATGGTAAAAACTATTCTTATGAATACTCAAGGGGAGGGGCTTGAAGGCAGGCAACGCGCTTAGGACAAGGAGGATAAATAATGTAAAGAAGCGCTGGCTTACAGTGCAGACCGCGTATGGTTTATATATACTGCTCCAGCACTGGGAGGACCCTCTGTATATACTACTCCATCATTGGGAGTACCTGCAGTGCAATATTTATTTATATACAAACACAATGCTCAGTGATGAAGTACTATATACACAGGGTGCTCCCAGTGGTGCTGGAACAGTATATATATTTACTTATATATGCTTTATGATTTATTTATTTTTTTATAGGAAAATGTCTATATTAAGGGAAGTGAAATTACACACAAATGAGGGAAAAATTGTATAATGTTCACTATTTTTCTGCTGACTTTACTTAATTATCCACACCCAAAAGTAATGTTTATGAGGATGCAGCTTTATAGAAAAAAAAAAGTTGGAGGCAGCTGGCTCAGTGCTACTGATGATGACTGTGTGGAGTCTGTATGTTCTCCTTGTGTTTATCTAGGTTTCTCCCACAGTCCAATAACATACTCAAACAAGGTCTTTGTTTATAGCCCTCCTACATGATGCCCCCTGATCAGTGGTGGCATACAGTTGGGGTGATGTAGGCACACCCCTTGACAATTGAATTAGAGATGTACACGTCATAAGGGGTTGGGTATGATATCCCGGCTGTCGGGATGCTGCTGCTCGTAATACGGACGGCGGCATTCCAACAGCCTGAATACCGACAGCCATAGGATGCTATGGTAAGTACTATTCTAACCCCTACCCTAACCCACCCTCCCCGGTGCCTAACTCTAACCTCCCCCTCTAGTGCCTAAACCTAACACCCCCTCCCTGGTGCCTAAACCTAACCTCCCCCCCCTAGTGCCTAAACCTAACCTCCCCCGCACCCTAAACCTAACACCCCCTCCCCGATGCCTAAACCTAACCTCCCCCCCTAGTGCCTAAACCTAACCTCCCCCGCCCCACACTCTAAACCTAACCCTCCCTCCCTGGTGCCTAACTCCACTAGGTAACGCTACCCTCCCCCTAACACCCTGATACTTACCTTGGGGATGCAGACGGATGGGATACTGGTGCCCGGATCTCAACATGGCGGGACTTCGGCGCCGGTATTAAGACCGTCGGCATCCCGCACACCGGGATGCCGACTATCCCATCATAACTCCTGGGCTGTATTTTCTGCATCACCTCCAATAGTCATAACATAATATTCTCAGAAAGTCTTTGCACAGTGATGAAAGAATGAATAAACATTAAATGCTTTAAAACTTTGTTTCTTTGTTTTTACATAACATTATTAATAACCTGATAAGATATAAAAGAATAATAATAGATGTGCAATCTTAAAAAAAGTGGAATCATTAAACAAAGTGCAATTAACAACGGGGGAGCACTTAAACTGAAGTGGTAGGGAAGAGAGGACCAGAGAAGAGGTCTCTTGATCAATATTGTGGGGGAAGAAAACTGACCTTTAGGGCCATTCGGTATGACAGTGGTAACATCAAAATGAATGCAAATTCTATCGTCCGCATTCTGTAAAAATATTAATTTGGACAGCATCTTCCCCTCAATCTGTTTCGTGTCTTGCTTTGATTTCTCCAGCCTTGGAGAAAAGCCGCTCTGATGGAGCTGAAGTGGCCATGGTTGATAGGTGTTTCTTCTCCAGTTTGCATAAGGCAGAGTACATTCTTTCATGCTCTTTCCAAAAACTAAGGGGTTATCAATTAGGTTCACCAACGGAGCACCTGAAACAAGGTTTTGAAACCTTGATTTGCCACTTGCAAGACTTCTTTGCTGCCTAACTTCTTCATATAAATATTTTTAAAAGACTTACCAAAATACATAACCATTTCCTGAGGTATCCCTGATGAACTTAAAGACATCTGGCGTCGCTGAGATGCTTTCTGTGCTCTTTTGTGCTGTTTGCCGAATTGCATACTCATCGTTGGATTTCAGAATCTGAAATACATAATAATATTGACATTTTTAGAGTTTATTTTGATTGAGCTTAACAATCTAAGCTTTATAGCTAATAATGAGCCTAATTCAGAGGTAGACACAAGTAAAACATTGAATGTCCCAATGGTGGATGCAGACTGGAACTGCATGGAGAACCATACAGTTAAGATAGGCGTTCCTTGGTGGTGACGGGGGGTGGCATGAGTCAGCAGCCGTGCCAGTGTCAGTTCCTGCGTTGAAAGATGCAGTTCCTCTGACATCAGCAGCCAAATACCAAAGGAATTTTTGAGCAACCATAGAGTTGGTGCGACCGATGTCCGCTCAATGTTATGCCTTTGTGCGGACCACGGCGAATTACAGCTGCAGCTGGTGGGTGTCTCATTAGTCCAGGGCTCGACAAATTTGTCTACAATCTAGGAGCCAGGATGAAAGTGTAGGAGCCAGACAACCGGTTCTAAAAAAAAAAAAGTGAATCATTTACTAAATCAGCCCTGCTGTGCTGGGACACTGGGAGCCGAGCTCCCAGTCCCCAGCATAGGGCTTTCAGCTCTGCAGCCTGGGACCATGCCCCAGCTGCTGTAGCTGTACCCTTACTCCCAGCAGCTTCCCCTTCTTAGTGTTGGGGGTACAGGGAGCTGACTCTCCCTGTCCCCTGGCATGCAGGCACCTAGCCCCTGCCTCACCGCACAGGAAGCCGGCTTGTCCAGTCTTCCTGTGTGCGGCTCTCAGTCCTGCTGTGCTGGGACATTCGTGCTAGCAGCAGCGGTTTCCTGCCACCTTCCACACTGGGGATCGGGGAAGCAGGCTCTCCCTTTCCCCCAGCGTGTGCACAACCAGCCCTGTGGAGCTGAGGGCGCGGGAGCTAGGCTCCCGACCCAGTCCCCAGCTGGGAGCGCAGAGCGGCTTCGTGCACCCAGTTCCCACCCCCAGTGTGGCACTCAATTGGCCGCCCTTTAATGCTGGGGCGCCGGGAGCTAAGCTCCCACTCCCCAGCAGCCCGCTCACAGCCCCCTTCTGCATCGCTGCGCTGTGGAGCTGGGGGCGCCGGGAGCTAGGCTCCCGGTTCCCAGCACTACACAGGCAGCCGGCTAACCGGTCCCCCTGTGTACCACTTAGCCCTGCAGTCCGGGACATTTGTCTCGGCTGCAGCGGCTCAGCCACATGGTCGCCCATTGCCACAGCCACTGGAGATGATGGGGGTTAACACTCTGTGCTGCTGTGGCCACAGAGAGGGCCGTGCGCAGCAGCAATAAAACTTTTTTTTAAACACCCGGCGCCTAGCGCCGTTAATACATTTAAAACATGGTGCCTAGCGCCCTTTGAATATGGTGCCACTGCACGGGAAGGTTAACCCCTTCAGTGCCACTACCCCACCAAATCACCCCCCCATCGCTACCCTCCACAGCCACAATCCCCAGCCATGCATAGAACCTTACCGGAGGTCTATGCAGCTGGACAGCCGGGATGGAAGAGGAGAGAGCAGTGTCACCGCAGGCAGAGGAGTCAGCGCATGCACTCCTGTGAAATGGCAGCCCATGAATCTCCGCTGGGGCACTGCTTCCTCCAATCCTCCCTCCCTGAAAAATCTGGTCGCCAGGCAACAAAGTATAGTCACCATGGCGACCTGGCCCCCGGGATTTGTCGAGCTCTGCATTAGTCATCTCATCAGCTGCTACATTACCATCATTTTGCAGTAGTAGATGCAACAAAAGTATCTTCCTATTGGCCTGGATGGTCCTTGCCAGGGGCGCCGGCCGAGGTGGGGCGCTGTTCCAGCCCAACTTCACTAGCACATGACCTCTCTCTTCTGCTCTTAGCAGTGTCCCGCAGTCATCTGCACCAAAGACCCCGAATCTCCTTCTGTCTCCTCTGCTCTTACCAGTGTTCTCCATTGATTGCTAGTAAATATCAGAAACATTTAAAATTAGGGAGAGTAATTTTTTTTTTTTTTTTTTTATCCCTAATATATCTCTTCCCCCACAATACCCAACACATACCAATCACCACTCACTAATTCCAATATGTCAACTGTGGAGGAAAAGAGTGCAAGCACCACATCAATAACAAAGCTCTATTCGCAAGGTAATTTGCATATATGCAAATTATCTTGCCCACAATGCATCTTGTTTGTTATTGTTATCCTCTTTTTCTGTGTTGCTGACATATAGAAATTAATAAACAGTGCTTTTCATGTAGTAAGTGTTACTACTGAAAAAAAAAATATATAAATATATATATATATATATATATATATATATATAGTCTCCCTATTTCTACAGGCATGTTAATTGAACTACCTCCAGTGTCAGAGTAATAAATTTAACTTTTCCTTAGTTTTGGGGGACTGAGCTTTATAGGTTGTGGTTAACCCCGTTTTGAAAATATGACATGATCCAAATGGACTGTGTTCTGTCTTATGTGGGATAATATAATAGATTCATGGGGTTCATAGGGTTAGGGTTGTGATTTTTATCATCACAGTAAATTAGTGGTGGAGTGTAGTTATCAGTTGTTAAAAAGTAATGCAGTATATATAGCCCAATTTGAATATATGTAAATTATGTTACCCATAATGCATTTTGTTTGTTTTGATTCAATGTTTTCAAACTTTTCCTGTGTTTTTTTTGCATAAATAAATTTATATATAGTGGTTTGCAATAGAGTAAGTTCTATAATATATATATATATAGTAAAAAGAGAAATAAAAATTATACTCTCCCTATTTCTTCATGTGTGTGAATTAAACTACCCCCAGAGTGTGTTATTTTTTTTTTAGCAGAAGCAGTCATTGGATAGGGGTGCCAGTCCCTTAGTTTGTCAGGGGTGCTTGGACCTCTAGATACACCCCTGAGATATATATATATATATATATATATATATATAAAATAATTGGGCATACATAATAAAAGGATGCAACTTACCTTTGGTCTTTGATTGCGGACCTGAGTCATATCTTCTGGAACTCTGCATTGAATTGAGCAGAAACTGTTTCAAGTATGCTATTTGCTGCGCCAATGCGCAGTGATCTTTAAAATACTGTTTCTTGAAGCAGGGATCTAATAGGGTGGCAATTGCTAATAAGAAAACACCCTCTGAGTGGCCAAATCATTTCTTCATCTCTTTCAAGGCTTCATTTAAAACAGCAATTCCAATCTCCTTGTTTGGGTGGAGGTTCTGAAGATTGTCCGTTATCAGAGAAACAAGAGGGATCACCATACTGCTTGTCAGGTACTGCTCGCCACTCATCAGTTCGGTTGCCTCCTCAAATGGTGCTAGCATTTTAACCAATTCTGTCACATCCTGTAATTCGGAATGGTCAACATAGGTGGTGCACTTGTGTCTATTTGTGATGTCATTTATATGAAGTCGAAGCTCTATAAGGCGTTGCAACATATAATATGTTGAGTTCCACCTTATTGGGACAGATTGGATTAGCTTTAATTCGGTTTCCTTTCTGAGTTCGTCACTGGCCACGACACTTTGTTTAAACCAAGTGACAAGTGATTTTGCTTTAGAAAGAAGTCGTGACACTCTCAATGTGAAGACATTTTTTGACAACTAAATTGAGAGTGTGGGTGAAGCATAGGATGTGGGGTTTTTTGCCAAACGCTTTTTCCACGGCGACTTTTATATTTGCATCGTTGTCTGTAACAATAGCAGTTACATCCTCTGATTGTGGGGTTATACCCCATTCCAAACACAATGCTTGCAGCTGCTCACCAAGATACTTAATCGTGTGTCTTTCCTCAAGAGGTAAGACCCCAAGAGTAGCGCTAAAAAATTTATCTGGCTCATTGTGACACAAAAAAATGTGCTGTTCGACTTTAGCTGGCCACACATCTAAAGATTATCTGTCCAACCAGCCAACTAGTTGATCGGAATGTAAATCTGGTAACGTATGGGAGTACATTTTCTCCTAAATGCCAGAAAACAGATGAAAATGGACGTTCAAAGAAATTTGTTAAATGTTTGATCTAAACAATTTTGTTCAAACAACAGTTTTTGTCCATTTTCCGGCGTTTGGGAGCAAATTGCTGATTGTCATTTGCTTTCATACCTTACCAGATTTTCATTCCAACCAATCAACTAGTTGGCTGGTTGGACAGAAAATCTTTAGATGTGTGGCCAGCTTAAGGCTGGGTACACACTTTTACGTTTGCAGGCTGATCGGGTAAGACTGTCCCGATCAGCCGCGCAGTCTGTCCCCAGTGTGATTCCTGTCAGCTGCCTGTGAGTCTCATACACACTGCAGACATAGCACAGTGTGTGCCGACTTCTATGGGATCGGGAGGTCGAACCGATGAATATTAAACTGTACATATGATGCGACCTCCCGATCCCGACCGTTTATCGGCTAATGATCCTGCATCGGGTGCACACCTAGACAATCCAAAGGCCGATCTCTCGATATTGGATGAACAGCCCGATTATAGGTGTGTACCCAGCTTAAGATAGCTCTGCATCTGATTATCAGTCCAAATATCGGTTGTAAAAGTGTAGTTTTTGTTTTGTTGTAGTCTTTCCCTCAATGAATTGACTGATGTCGTCATATTTTTCAGCTACTTGTCTTTTTATTGTGCTTCTGTTTGGAATGGTGTAATGGGGAAACCACGTATTTAAAAAAAAATTGAAACCAATGTTCTCCACTATTTGAAATGGCTGACTATCTTTACATACAATATAAATAATTGACTGCGTCAATTTCCTGTTGTCGTCACCACCAAACTAAAACGACTTTTTTTTTAAAGGCGCGCATTGTTGGATTTTAATGCGGCAGCTGAATTTGTGGACGTGGCTCTGTGTTGATGGTACTACTGGCCCTGTCTCTGCCTGTTGTTCCCTTACAGTAGGAGAAGCTTCTTCATCTGAAAGGTAGATTGATGTACAACTTTCTAAGGCTGTGGACATGGCCGCGCCCTTGGGGCTGGTGCTAGCACTACTCAGAAGTCTAATTTTCCCAGCAGATGAGCCAGGAACAGGAGTCTGCAGCACATGCTTACTGTCAAGATGGCACTTTAAATTGGAAGTGTTGCCACTAGTTTTTATACTTTTCCCACAAAAATGACAAGTACCTGATTTGTCAGGATTTTGATCAAATACTTCCACAGGCTACTTTTTAGAGGAGCCATTGTAAACAAGTAAAAATTCTGTTGATAACTTAAAGAACAAATATAGTTCACTTAATATATAAAAGAATTGGCTTGCTTCCTTATAGGTTCTAGTGTCTCTGTGTGTCTCTGTGTGAGTGACTGCTGCTGCAGGGCCAGAGCTGCACACTGATTGGCTCTCTTAAGCTGGCCACAGACATAGCGATGTGCTGACGATCAGCCGATGTGTACGTTTTCCCGTGAACTCTTCACGGGAGCTCCCCGGCAGTCGTGAGCACGATTTGGTCCAAAAACCTGCAAATTTGTCTTCCAATCTCACGATCCATCGGATCGTACGAATCGTGAGTTTCATCTTCACTGTCCCAAAACAAGAGAAGAGGCTCTTCATGATTGGTGGGAAATTTAAATAATAACAAAGGGAGGGGCTAGCCAGGGTGTATAAAAAGCAGCCACCATTTTAACCCTGTGCACATTCTTCTCTGATACTAGTGAGGCTTGGTGTATACCATCTGAAACCTGTACATTGCTACTGTGCTCTGCTTTGTATTTGGCTTTTACCTTTTACAAAGTGTGTTATCTACCTGTAAGTGTGTGCAACTGCATTCTATCCTCTTCCTGAATTCTGTGCTGATGCATCCCTATCAGTATAAAGTGGTCGCCCAAGCTGGGGTCCAGCTGATCCAGGAGAGGGCCCAGCGAAGGAGAAGAACATGCTGGACCAAAGAGTGCCTGCAGCAAAGGGATACCCGCTCTCACATGTCCCTGCTGATGGAGATCAAGGACAACAACCCGGACGACTACCGCAACTACCTGCGCATGGATGACGCCACTTTCCAGGAGTTGCTGCATCTGGTGACCCCCCCACATCCGGAGGCAAGATACAAGGTGGCGGAGGGCGATCCCTGCTGAAGAGAGGCTGGTGGCTACCCTGAGGTACCTGGCTACAGGAAGGTCATTGAAGACCTGAAGTTTGGGACACTCATCTCACCTCAGCCCTTGGGCGTCATCATTCCAGAGACCTGCAAGGCTATCGTTAAAGTGCTGCAGTACCAGTATTGCAAGGTAAGAAAAAAAATACACACTACACATTTGTTTCTTGTGAAAGAAAAAAAGTTTTTATTTTTATTTTTTTTGTTTTGTTTTTGTTCAATTTAACTCTTTATATAACTGTGACAGCCAAGAAGGCTGCATTAACAAGACTGTGCTGCATAGCAGTCATGAACATTTGTCTGGCAAGAACACAAGACTATGTAAATTTAAATATATTACATAAACATGTGTATAACAGAACAAAACAGCATTATCACCAAATTGTATCAATCCCAATAGGTAGCCTGCTGTATGCTATACGCGGGTCAGACACCAGATTGAACAGGCCAATACACACATGGCACAAATACAGATTGTGGCCCCGGGCTTCCAGCAATGTGTACTTGTGCCATGTGTGTAGTGACCTTGTCCAATTGGTGTCATCACCACCGTATAGCATACAGCCTGCACCTATTGGGAGGGATGAAATTTGGTGATGGTACAGAAGAATAAGAAAAAAGAAACATTAAGAGTAACGTGGCAAATCCTCCTCTGCCTCCAGCAAAGCATTGTAAACGGTCCTGCTTGTGGTTGGGGTGCTGGGTGGGGGAGTAATCTCCAACTGGGCTGGGGGGGGCTGACATAGGCATTTGGAGCAGGAGAATAAAGCATAGGGTCAGTAATATAGGTGGAGTCGTGTAAATTACTGTTGAGGAATCGAATGAGAAGCTCATAGACGAGCCTATGGAAATTTTTGGAAGTTACCGCATCCCATTTTTCTCATCTGACTATTAATGTGAGCAGTAAAGTCGTCAATAGCATCAGGGGCTTTTTGAAGGATGCCTTCTGCTTTTTGTAGAAACAACTCCTCCTGTTCTGTGTGCTTTTGCTTTTTTTTTTTTTTTTGGGGTGGTACCGAGGAAGATGGTGCTCCTGGTTCAATGGGTGTGGTCATTGTGGTGAAGTTTTCCACCTCGCTATCCCCGATCAGAGGACATTTTTAAGGTTACCTAACACCGTGGAAGAGCATCGCTGAAAATTTTGAACAACGTTGGAATTTCCCTAACTGCGGAGGAGCCATCGATGGAAAACACATCCGCATCAACCCACCTGCCAACACCGGATCATATTACTACAACTACAAAGGCTTCTTCAGCATCGTTCTCATGGCAGTGGTGAATGCCAACTATGAATTTTTGTTTGTGGATGTCGGCAAGAATGGCTGTGCTTCAGATGGTGGGTCCTTCAAACAGACTGCTTTCTACCAGAGACTCACCAGCAAAACCCTCCACTTGCCATCACTGGACGAGACAAAGCACGGCCTGAATTACGTTTTTGTCACAGACGAGGCTTTTGCAGTACATGAACTTGTGATGAAGCCATTTGCACACAGGGGCCTGACCAGAGAGAAGAGGATCTACAACTATCGTCTATCCCGGTCACGGTGCAGTGTGGAAAATGCGTTTGGAATACTCAGCAACCGGTTCCGCATTTTCCACACCACCATAAACCTACGTGTGGAGAAGATAGATTGGGTCGTGTTGGCGTGCTGTGTGCTACATAACTTTCTGCGAAGGGAAACTACACAACGAGAACCAGTCCCAGCTATACCAGAAAATGTAGGACCTCCGGAGGAGATAGCCCAGTTTACATCAGTGTCTGCACCAACAAATGCAACAACATCAACAGCACGTGCCAAAGAAGTGAGGGAGGAGTATATGGCCTATTTCAACGGACCAGGTGTGGTGCCATGGCAGGAGGACTGTCTGTGAGATAAATGACTATAGTAGACAACTGTGATTGAGCAACAAAAAAAACTTATGAACTGTGTCTCTACCTACCAACAAATCCTCAGACTGTGCAATCACTTCTGCCGCCTCCTGTTCTCCCTCTCGCTCGCCCATCAGGACCAATGACTGGCGTTGTGGCTCTTGTTCGCTTATGAAACTTATAAGGTCTCATGTACCAGAGTGTTGGGTGGTGCACGTCGTCACTGCTAGCCCCTGAACTTTTGGACTCATCCAATTTTCACTTTTCTTTTATACACACGGTACACAGATTCCGTATTGTGTGCCGTACTGCTTTAAGGTCAGCATCCGCAATGAACCTTTTTGTATATTCCAAAAGGACATTCAAAGTTGCAAATTTTGCCGACTTGTGGTGGTACTGTCGACAGGATATCCTCCAAAGACACTCCTTTTCCTGGAGGATCTCTAGGAAACCGGTAACAAATTCCCGTTCACTATCCACGGACATTGCTAGGAGGAAAAAATAAGGACATTTTAATAATCTACAAATGTGAATTGTTTTGTAAATTTTTTTATGTATATTTTTACCTTTTTCAAATTTTTATATATTATATTTTTACAGGAATGTTATGTGTTTTTATAGGTATTGTAATCTGTTTTTTTACAGGAATGTTATGTTTTTTTTTTATAGGTATTGTAATTGTTTTTTTTACAGGAATGTTTTGCGTTTTTATATGATTTGTAATACGTTTTATTTTTGTTGTTGCAATGTATTTGTTTATGTTGTTGACATACATTTGTTTATGGTGGTATATTCAAACATCACAAACTAATGTATCACAGCAACAAAAACAAATTTTATATATGTATTGTGTTATTGTAATTTTTTAATATTTGTTGTTAAACTACATTTTTTTTAATCAATTAAAAAAATTTGAGTGATTTTTTAATGCAAGGTTATTTTATAGGTGTCATGTGACATTGGTGGGTAGGTGGGTGGCACACATTGGTGAGTAGGTGGGTGGCACACATTGGTGGGCAGTGGGAGGTTAATGTATGGCCCAGCCACCACCCACGGTGGCTGGTTCATGCATTTAGAAGTGGCTGGCACACGTTGGTGGTCAGTGGGGTTGCATTAAATACAGTACCAATACTCACCAAACTGCGGTAATCCTGCAGGCTCTATCGTGTTTTCCATCTTCCACTATCCATGATGCTGCACAAGATGGCGATTGGGCATGTCCAGGGTCCTGTCCGTCAAATTCCCCAACGTACGATGAATCATGAGATACATCGTGAGTAAAAAAAACCTCACAATTTGGATCAAATCGTGTCCTAGATTGGCAAATCTGGCCTACAGCACGCCAGATCTGAAGTTGCGAGGTACAACGAGCGGGGACGCGCATTGGGATCAGGAGTAGAACTTCACGATTTGCCCATATTTTACACAATTTGTCCTCACGATTCATCGAAATCGTCCAAATCGGGTAAAAAAATCGCTGTGTGTGGCCAGCTTTAGACAGTGAAAGCCAATCAGAGCTAGCAATATGCCCTGAGTTGCCTAGCAGCAGCCTAGAGGGAGTGGGGAGGGACTGAGGGTCATATCTGAGGCAGTGAGAGACAGCCTCCAACGATCCCAGCAGCATGAGCTATGAAGCTTTTCACATGCAGACACACAGCACACAGCAGCCAGGGGAGGCATAGCTTTTAGGATTTAATGAAAATAAGTCACCATCGGAACACGATTACCATTCGATGGCAGCAAACATCGTAATGCTGCCATCAAATAGTAAAAGCACTAACATAGAAAGACAAACATTGATGGTCGGCAAACATCGACCATCGTTGTCCATCCCTACTAAGCAGTGCCTGGACTAGCCGAGCTACTATGTGTTTTGTATTTTTTAGCATCAGGCACTTTTCAGTCTATGCTAGCCTTAATTGCTGGGTATTCCCAAGCCACAATTTGACGTGCTATGTCTGAAGGCTATGCGTAAGCACTCTGCAACTTTTATTAACTTTCTAACAGTGGGCCTGATTCTGAGCCGGACGCTATTTGCGGACGGTCGTTCTGAAAAAGGGGCCGGATATTTAAATTGAGCGCTCACTCTTTGCAGTCTGTGGACGCCTCTATGTCTGAGCGAGCGTCCGAAAAATGCGCTCGCTATTTTGTAAAGACGCCCCTTTGCTGTTCGCATCATACGTCATCTCCTGTATTTATTAGATTAATCGGGAACATCGAAAGGCATCTGAACTGCTCGCAGTGCTTGTGGTAGGATTTACTTCCCGCTATCACTGCGAGCAGTTCAGGCTAAAAGACAACCAAGTGACATGGTCGATGACGCTGCTTTGTTAATTATGCACACCCATTAAACACCGTTTTGACCGTTTGGCACGCCTGCGTTCGGATCTCCACTCCCCCGTTTTCAAGCACCTTCCCCTGTTACCACCCACAAACGGTACATTCTGTCAATCAAAATAACAGCCCCGCGCTGTTTTACGAGCGCACGATTTCCGACCGCATTGACTGGTTTGTGCATGCGCATTATGACCCATACGCATGCGCAGTTGTGCGAACATCGCTCAGAGCGAACGAGCGTCCGCTTACGAGCGTCTCTGAATCAGGCCCAGAGTGATGCAGAATGGCACATTCTCAAATCAGATTTCTATGCTTTAGCGCATTTCCCATATGTGCTTGGTGCCATCGATTGCACTAAACTTAAAACACCGGCCAGAATAGAAGAATTATTTTGTAATCTGAAGCACTTCCACTCTTAACGTTTAGATGGTATGTGATGCCAAATTTCATATTCTCAATGTAAATGCCTGTTTCCCAGGGTCCTCCTTTTATTTTTCAGCAGTCAGCAGTGTTCAGCCTAGATGAAGCTGTTTACACAGTGAAAACGTGCACGTTGGCGTTTCTAGTGGGTATTTTTTGGGGGGGGTTTAATATGTTTTTTTTTTGTACTTTTTTTTTCGGCAGGGGGGGGGGGGGGGGACAGCATGGCATCATTAATGATATCCCCAGATTTGGCTGCATGTACAGCCAACTGGGGATATCGTTAATGACCCGTCGGAGTGGGCATCATTGATCGTTCAGGGCATACACACTGGACGATATATCTTTGAACTATATCGTTATCGTTCACTTTTGTCATTCAGTGTGTACGACCCTCTAGAGTAGACACAATCTCACTGTCTGTTTGTGAACTGTAATCTCTGACTAAAGTTGACAATGTCATTACACATACCTGGCACATGCTTCACCCTGAATCTAATATTAAACTCCAAGCAGCGCAAAACTAAATGCCGGAGCAAACGCAAAACAAAATGTGAAGACGAACGCTGGTTGTTGATTGCATGAACCACACCCAAATTGTCGCACCAAAATACTACATGACAGTTGCTCAGTCGCACGGACCAGAGTTCAACTGATACGACAATTGGAAAAAGTTCCAGCAGCAACAAGTTGTCCGTCAAACCCTCCTCGCGCCAAGCTATCGGCCACGGAGCCGCGCACCATCCCCCATTGAAAAAGGCCCCAAAACCGGACGATCCGGCCGCATCCGTAAAAAGTTGCAATGAGCTGTTCGCTAACGGAGGTGAAGGCCAAATGCGTTCGCCATTAAAATGCATCAAAAACCTATTCCACATACGAAGATCCTCCTTTATCTCCGCGGACAGGCGAACGTAGTGATGCGGCCGAACCACTCCAGCTGTTGCCCTCTCCAATATTCTGCAAAAAACCCTACCCACGGGAATTTAAGGAGCCGAGGAGAGACTGAACTTTACGTCACCTTACCGAATCCTCTGCTAAGCAGACCTCAATAAGACCACGCAGTTTCTCGACCTTATCAATGGGAAGTCTACAACAGCCTTCCATCGTGTCTATCTCAATTCCCAAATAAGATGAACAAAAAGACGGACCCTCTGTCTTCTCATTAGCAACGGGAACACCGCAGAAAAAAGGAGGTCAGAACAAACGTCACTTCTTCCTGGACCAATAAAGAGAAAATCATCTAAATAGTGTGCTATGCCCGTTTGTCCGGTCCCGGCATGTAGACACCACTGCAGAAAGGAGCTGAATTTCTCAAAATAGGCACAGGAAACCGCGCAGCCCATAGGTAAACACTTATCTACAAAATAACCCGAATCTAACCTAAAACCCATAAATCTCATGGCCTCAGGATGCATTGGTAATAAACGGAACGCTGATTCTATATCTAATTTTGCCAACAAAGCGCCATGACCAAAACTATGAACTAAATTCAAGGTATCGTCAAATGATTGGTAAACGACCCTACGACAATTCTCCGGTATGGCATCATTAACAGAACCTCCCTGCGGATACGACAGATGTTGAATCAAACAAAACTTGCCCGGCACTTTTTTAGGATCCACGCCCACCGGAGAAATACAGAGATTTTGCAAAGGAGGACAAGGAAAAGGACCCTCCATCCTCCCCAGCAAAACCTCCGCATGCACTTTATCCCTCAATTCCCCCGGAAAATCCCTGGCAGAGCGCAAATTCTGCGACGCCCTAACTATCAACTGCCTGTCAATGGGTAAACGAAAACCTACTGAAAAACCCTCGAAAAGAAATAGTGCATCCTCTCTACATGGGTATAAATGTAACCATCTAATAAGAGAATCTAAACGAACTGGAAAACAAGCCTTAACTAGCACTCTTGAGTCCCTCAGCACGGTCCTGGGAAATACCTCCCGCCCCACATCGACAGTCCTTGGCCGGATGCTCACCTCCGCAGAGACGACAGGAGTGGCGAATGCGACACCCCGACCCCCTAGTACATTTGGAGTCGTTATAGGCAAAGTATTTCCCTCTCCCCACTCCTGTCGACCCCTGCCTGTTGGTAGCATAGCTTTTCCGTGGAGGCGCACCGTCCAAGGGAGGCCGACGCTGTTGTGAGACCTCTAACCATACTTCCACATCCTTAACCCCGAAAGGAATAACTGAAGAACCGTCATGTTTTTTTCTAAATTGTGAATCATATTCACGCCATGCCAAGTTACGAGACCTGACGAACATGTCGAGCACCAAAAATAGATACCTGAGAATGTTAACGTGCTCCTGCGCCCTGGTCTCCAAATAACATGTCGCAAATATGAGCATGCCTTTCAACCAAGTATTAAAGCTGCAAAAAGCATCTTCTCCTATACCTCCCGATTTTTTAGCCTGCGCCAAGCCTTTCTTCATGTCATCTGTGAGTGCAAAAAGGTCTACAAATTTCCCTTTGCGAATCTTGCCTTTTACACTTTTCCGCAAGCCTCGTAGCACCGCAGTATTCGCGCAATGCACTGTATCTGCCCCTGCCTCCTGCGCTTTTGCCCCTGACTCATCAGACTTCCTAGTCTCGCTACCTGACTTTTTCGACAGCCGCAGCGCAACCAGTCTAGCAATTTTACAGGGGCGAGCGGGGGAACCAGAAGAGTGAGATGAAGAAGAAGAAGAGTCAGAAGAAGACAAAGGAGTTTCATACTCACCGGAACCAGATGGAAGCGGACCCATTTCAGCAGACTTCTCCCTTGACGACGCCACAGCTTCGGATACCGGTGCCGAATCTTCCTGTGCCGAAGCAGGCAACGAAAGAACTGCGGACACCTCACCACCTGGACCATCAGATACTTCTAGGCCTGGAACTAAGGAAGACGTGTGAGCCACCGCAGAAACAGACCTGGAAACCTCCGACGCGGGAAGAGACGTGGTGACCGGCTTAGGAGGAGGAATGGCTGGCGCCCGTGGAAAAGGCGACAAACTGGGCGGGGGCAAAGAAGAGGCAGTTTGGCCAGAGTGCGTGCTGAAAGATGAAACTGAGGGCAAAGGCGGGGGCGCGGCCGAGGCAGGTGGGTAAACTTGCCAAGCTGGCAGGTAAGGGTACTGAAATTGCGCATGCTGAAAAGCAGGAGGATATGCCGAAGGAGGGGCCGTGAAATGGGGAGAATAAAAGGGGGCAGGAGGAACAGCAACAGAAGATGTAAAAATCGGAGGAGCTACACCTGAGCTCCAAGAAGTCTGACCCCTAGAAGGGCCTGCCATAGAAAGGGGGGGTGGCGCATTAAAGGAGGGTGCCTGGCTGCCGGCTGGGGTGTACCATGGGGGTTGAATCGAAACCGGCACCATGTGCCCAAATGATACTCCAGCGAATTGAGTCGCGGGCAAAGTTGGGGAGCTTAAACGCTGCGGTAAACCCCCCGAAAAATGTGAAAAGGTGCCTTGGAAATAGGGAGAACCCGCACCTAAAATGGCCGCCTGAGGCAAGATGGCCGCCGGGCCCGCAGCATGGGGCCACCAGAAATCAAAGCGGCGGAGGTCGCAGCCGCGGTGGCCACGACCCCACCGGACCCAACATAAGGCCA
This sequence comes from Taudactylus pleione, assembly GCA_031769625.1. NCBI lineage: Eukaryota > Metazoa > Chordata > Amphibia > Anura > Myobatrachidae > Taudactylus > Taudactylus pleione. Next base: position 271,615 of record JAUIMM010000461.1, on the reverse strand, counting down.
GGACGGGGCTGAGGTCAGGTGACCCCCGCTGACTGAACGGGGCAGACCCGCGGAAAACGCCGCGCGCACGTCCCCGACGCCGCCGAGAGCCCCCGCAGGAGCCGCGGGCAAAGCAGGTATGCAAGGGGACCCCAGCGGCGCCAAAGGAGATGCGACGCTGACCGGAGTGGGGTGAGTGGACGGGGATGTGTAGACGCGTCACGCGCCGGAGAAGCAGGGTCCGCGATGATGCCAGAAGAGCTGGCGCCGGGGCGTGGTGGGGATGCAGCCGGGCCAGATGCTGAAGCGCCCGGGGAAAGAGTGCGGGGAGAGGAGGGAGCGGACCCAGCAGCCGCTGGGGAGCCGATGGCAAGTGGGGCAGAGCCACTCGGGGTTGATAAATGAAACTGGGAAGGGGAGGTTGGGGGAGATAAGCGGGCGGGCACGCAAATTCAGCCAGCCGGCAGGGAGGGGGGGCATCGCGACGAGGACGGGACATGGTGAAAGAGACAGCAGGTAATAAATTGATAGGATAAATATGCAAGAGATACTCAGCCTTTACGAAATTCCACTGCAAAAGAGGCTGAGCTGCCCTCTAACCCTGCCTTATATATCCTCAATTTAACTCCTCCTTTCCCTCTGCCCATAGGATGAACTGACCACCTGACACAAACCATTCACTCAGCAAACAGGCTGTCATATACCAAACACCTTGCAGAAACCATCAATCTTATCTATCCTCAATCCTATACAGATTTCGTCTACCATAGTTGAGGTGGATACCAGAGTGACTGTGGCCCAGTTAGAGAAAGCAATAGGCATCTCATCGGGATCCCTCCACTCGATACTCCATGAAAACCTTGGTCCTTTAGGACACACTATTCTTAAAATGTTAGTCCTCTGCTGCATTGAAACTCCACAGCCCAGCAACGCGCTGCCTCACTTGATGACATATGAAGGGAAGGCATGCTGGAAAGTATAGTTCCACTACAGCAGGGGCTGACATGCTTAATTGCCTTGTCCTGACCTTTCTATTGCTGTTTATCTTTTTAGTGCAGACTCTCCATTGGACATTCTACCGTCCAGCCAGGACATGACAACAAGAAGGTTTGCAACTGGAAGGGCTTGTAGCAAGGTGAGTTCGACATGTCAGTGGCTGGAGAAAGCTTCTGTGCTGAAACTTAACAATTGTTTTCTACCTTTTCTTCAACCTATTGCATACAGTAGATATCCACAGCTACAGTTATGTTTGGATATGACACATCAGTTAAGGTCTATCCCTTGAGAATCCCTTGAAAAGATGGAAGTTATGCGGACTGCAGCCACGGTGATGCGACTGCAAAGAACAACCACTAAGAGAAGTATTACTCAATCTCACTATGCCCTTTAGTGCACACTATATTAGCATGTTAGTCCTCTGCTGCAGAGAAACTCCACAGCCCAGCAAGGCCATGCCTCAGTTAATGACATCTGAAGGCAAGACATGCTGTGATGTGCTGACCTGCTCTGTTGCCTTGTTTTTTTACCTTTTTTTCCTATTTATGTGTTTTGGGGTACCTTTCTGGAGGATGTTTGCAAGGGTCAGGCCTGCACCAATGTTTCCTGAACTTCAGAGAAGGTGCCTTCTTGGACGTGACCTCAAGATGGAATTGACGGGTGGGCAGGATTGTAGCTTGGTGAGTGACGTGTGTTAGTGGTTGCGGAATGGTCTGTGTGCTCAGAGTATGGACTATTTCCTAAATCTTTATCCACAGCTACAGTTCCAGAAGAATGTGATCCATCAGTTACGGTCTTCCCCATGTGAGTGCGTTCAAGAGGGAGGCTATCCGACTGCCAAGATCAACAACAAGGGTAAAGTACGACACACTCTCAGTCTTCCATTTAGGTCACACTATTCCTTAGCTTGAGAGCCCCGGCTGTAGTGAAACTATATTGCAGCAAAGACCACCAACAGTTGCTCAACACTGAATAGAAGGCATGCTGGGATGTGTAGTTCCACTACAGTAGAGTGCTGTCATGCTCAGCTGCCTTCTGTTTACCTTTTTTGTTCCTATTTATCTGTTTAGGGCTACCTAACTGGAGGATGCTTGCAATGACCAAAGATCGGGCCTGTACCGATGTTTCCTGGACTTCAGAGAAACCTTCCAATCCAGGACGTGACCCCCAAGATGGATTGTTGGCTGGGCAGGATTGTAGCTCGGTGAGTAACATGTATCAGTGGTCGGGCAATGGGTTGTGTGCTCAGAGTATGGACTATTTCCTAAATTTGTCTTCAGTAAATTCTTTATCCGCAGCTATAGTTGCAGAAGGATATGATCCGTCAGTCAAGGTCTGCCCCATGTAAGTGCCATTCAAGAGGGAGACTATCCGACTGCAGCAGGGGAGAGGTGTGAGACAAAAACAACAACTAAGATGAGTATAACACATCACATTCCATCTGTTAGGCCACACTGTACTGTAGCATGCTGTCCTCCTGTGGGATGAAACTGCACATCCAACTTAGCACTGGCACAGTTTTTGGAAAATAGGGGGGGGGGATAGCATATGAAAAAGTATCGTTCATCGTTTTAACTCAGAAAGTGAACGATTTTTTCAACGATTGAACGATATCTATAAAAAAAATCATTGTGTGTATGCACCTTTAGTGTTATATTGAGCTTTGTAAACCTATTTGGTTTTTAGTTTAAACTGCTGTGTATGGATAAGTTTGTGAGACCTGTGTAACCCTCTCTCTGGCACCACATGAAAATTCTGAATTGGTGACAGACAAGCAGTGAGGAGCTCATTTAGATGCGGTCGCTCGCACCCTGCGTATGCAAATCCAGCACATGCCCAGCAAGGCAGGCGATCACACGGCAAAGCCTTAGCACGCCCACTATATCTTGGCATGCGATCACTTAGTGTATGCAAACGCCCATCAGCCATTCATAAGACGCCCACTTGTGCACGTCATCTCCTGGAAGTGCATGAAAACATTGGTACATCGAGCGCCATCGGATGTGATCGCAGCGCTTGAGGTTGACTATACCCTGCCGCAAGCACTGCGATCACTTCAGAGACGTGTACTATGACGCTGCATTTTAATTATGCACGCCTCTGAAACAGCGCTGAAGCACTCAGGCACGCCTGCATTTGCACCTCCACTCCCCCGTTTCTAGTGGTCAGCCCTGTCACCACCCACAAATGGCTTCTCCTGTCACTCACTCTTCTGGGCAGTCTATGCGCAGCGAGCGAACGCATCCCGATCTCTCGCACTGGTTCACACACGATGCATGTGCAAATTGCAAATATCGGCCAGCTACGAGCGATCGCATCATAGCGAGCGGGTCTGAATCAGCTCCTAAGTTTTATATTTAATGTATGGGAAATACCTAGTCTTTCTCTGTTTTTTTTTCATCTTATGGAGTGTAATACATTTGATGAAACCATTACATTATTGGGCCATTCTCTACGTAATGGCACACAGTTCTGCTACAAAAATTTGCTAATGCTTGCAACTGCACATCCGTAATGTGTACCTCACATTCCTGCATGTACTTCGGTAACTTCGGACAATCACGCACAATTACAGCAGCTCTGACCCATCAAGTCTCCTCACATACAGGGAGTATTCAAGCTGCGTATGCTGTCGCAGTGGCTAATTTCTGCACGCTTATGTAACGGCATTCAAACGAATTGGCACGCCTGTGTTTTTCCAACCACTCCCTCGTCACCACCTCCAAACACTGACATCCCGTCACTCACTCTGCAATGGCTTCATTTGTGAGTGCGTGATCGCAGTGCATACCCAGTACGCACCATCAGCTGATCTGCATACGTGTTTGCAATTGCGATCCATGCTGAATCAGGCCCTATATTTGGTACGCCTCCTGTGGTGGCTGGGTTTTACCAGTCAGTGTAATATTTATTGGAAAGCACTTTGTTTATTTTGCATGACCTTTGGTGGACACAATTCTTGGAAGTGTGATTTAACAGCCACCCTAAGGGTGATTTGCACTAGCACTTTCTGGTATTAAAAATGAGAGTTATGGTAAGAACTTACCTTTGTGTAGGTTATATCTGGATCCTGGGCACCAGGCAGATAAAGCTTTGCTCCCAGGATGCACGGGTCCATCCTCCCTATACCCCACCCCCGAGCCAGAGGCACCTCAGTTGGTAAGTAGCCAAAGGCCGGAGGAGGAAAAAGAGAAAGACTGGAACACTCGAGAATCACACTCCCAGAGGAGACGGGAAACCGGTGACCAGCCACATAGCCCATATGAAGCCAGGTGAGTCAGGGTGGGTGCCCTTTGGACTCTATGGACTTTGAAGAAAGAGAGTTAACAAAGGTAAGTTCTTACCATAACTCATTTTCTTCAGGGTCCATAGGCTCCACAGGGAGACCTTGGGGATGTCCCAAAGCAGTTATTTTAAGGGTGGGGACACTCCTGCGCTGAGAGGAGAATCCAGCGCCCAAAGGAAGCATCCAGAGAGGCGAAGGTATCAAATGCATAGAACCTTAGAAAGGTCTGAATGTAAGACCAAGTGGCCGCCTTACAAAGCTGAACAGCCTAGGCGCCACGGTGAGCTGCCCACGAGGCACCCACAGACCGAGTAGAATGAGCAGTAGCAGAAGCCAAAACAGGCAAGCCTGCCTGTGTGTAAGCCTCTGAGATAGTCATACGAATCTAGCCAATGTTTGTTTATTGGCCGGCCATCCTTTCTTGTGAAATCCATAGAACACAAATAAGGAATCTGATTTCCGAAGGAAACTGGTCCGGTCCACATAAATCCTGGCAACACGGACTACATCCAAGTAGGCCTCACCTGCCGAGAGGTCAGGTAACTGAAAGGCCGGTACAATAATTTCCTGGTTAATATGGAAATTAGAAACCACTTTAGGAAGAAACTCAGGGCGAGTCCAGGTGAATTATCAGAAAAGGAGGATGACAGGAGAGCGCCCCCAATTCTGACACCCTCTTGGCAGAAGCAATAGCCAGGAGAAAGAGAGTCTTAGCTGTTAACCACTTGAGATCCACTGAATCTAGTGGTTCAAATGGAGGACCCTGGAGGGCCTGAAGAAGAACAACCACCAAATCCCAAGGAGCCACTGGGGGTACAAAGGGAAGTTGAATACGGAGAACACCTTGTAGAAAGGTGTGGATATCCAGGAGCAGAGCTATCCTTTGTTGGAACCACACTGACAGTGCAGAGACATGTACTTTCAATGAGGCCAGTCGTAGGCCGAGGTCCAATACTTTACCTTAGGAGGGATGTCTCAAGAGCCATGCCGTCAAAGATAGACGCTCCAGGTCCGGGTAAATGTGAGGACCTTGAGACAACAAGTCCGGACGTTGAGGCAATAGGAATAGAGTGTCGATGGAGAGACTCCGTAGATCTGAGTACCAATGACATCTGAGCCAAGCTGGAGCCACCAAAAGGACCGTGCCTCCATCTTGCTTGAACTTCCAAAGAACCCGAGGAAGCAGGGATACTGGAGGAAATAGGTACCACTTCACTAACAGCGTCCAACAATCTTGCTTTGGCACCTCTTGTCCTGGACCTGTACACCCGCAATTTGTGATTGTGACAGGAAGCCATGAGGTCCACCTCTGGGCGGCCCCATTTGTCCACTAGGAGCTGAAACACCTCTTGGTGAAAAGACCATTCCCCTGGATGCACGTCGTGATGGCTGAGGAAGTTCCAATATGTTGATTGGAAGGATTGCTTCTGCTGTCCAACGGCCCTGAAAGGAGTGAGGACTGGTCACTGCGCCCCACCCCTGGAGACTGGCGTCTGTTGTTAGGAGTACCCAGTCCGGGATCCAAAAGGGACGACCCTTGTTGAGATGAGCGGTTTGTAGCCACCAAGACAGAGACAGGTGCACCTCTGGAAAAATCACCAGCATCTGAGTTCTGATCCGGTGGGGTAATCCATTCCACCTGGAGAAGATCAGCCTTGCAGGGATCTTGAATGGAACTGAGCATATTCCACCATGTCAAATGTTGACATCATGGATTCTAGAACCTGCATCGCTGAGTTCAACTGACACACGTCGACTGGAGGCAACTGCGCACTCGCCGTTGTAGGGAGGAGATCTTCTCTGGAGTTAAAGATTCTCTGCTGATGAGAATCCAGGAAAGCTCCCAAGTGAACCATCAGGGAATTAGGGAGGACTTTTTCTAATTGATCAACCACCCGTGCGCTTGTAGACAAGCGATCGTCAGGTACAGGTGTTGCTGAAGTACCATCGGAAAACCCGCCAGCAAAAGAAGAGGTCATCCAGGCAGGAGTCGTATACCCTGACTCCGTAGATTGGCTGCCATAATTCTGGTAAAGACCTATGGAGCCGTGGATAGGACAAAGAGCAGCGCCCAAAACTGGACGTGTCGTTGCAGAATAGCAAACTGCAATCAACACATTGTGAGAAGGCGCTATGGGGACATGAAGGTATGCATCCTGAATATCCAGGGACACCATGTAATCCCCAGGTTCCATAACCAGTATGATGGATTGTAAAGTTTCCATCCTGAACCTGGGCACCCTGAGGAACTTGTTCAGAGATTTGCCGATGAGACCAACCAGAAACAGTAGAATAGTAACCAGTCTCGCGTTGAGACAGTGGAATTACCCCTGCTTTCAGCAAGGACTATATGGCCTCCAGGATCTGCAAGGTCTTGTCCAAGGGAGGGCTTGTGCAGAAAAACTGGAGGAGAGGTCTTCGATGGAATGAGAGGGCGTACCCCTGCGAGACCACTTCTTTTACCTAAGCATCCTTGGTGTGACACCAGCACTGGGCGAACTGAAGAGTATCCCCCAGAGGGAGGCCCGTCCCATCAGGCAGAAGGTCTATCCTCTGACTTGGAAGTAGGGTGTCTGGCGCTCCAGGCCTGTTTCTTAGGTTTGGAGGTCGATTTGGCCGCCGATTGTCTAGGAAAAGACTCCTTTTGCCTTTCCTTGAGAACGAAGGGAAGAGTTTCTAGCCCTAGAAGGCACAGAGGGTGATGGCAGAAAAGCTGACAGACTTAGCCAGTGTCTCTACAATTCTGTCCAGGTCCGGGCCAAACAATATCTGCCCATTAAAGGGCAAGGCCTCTAGGCCCTTTTTGGAATCAGTACTCCGCCTTCCAGGAGTGTAGCCACAGGGAGCGGCGAGCAGACACGGCCGCAGCCAAGACTGGGGGTCAGGAGACTGGCATCCAAAGCGGCCTCACCAATATAAGCAGCCACATCTCTCATGTGGCCCACCAAAGACCTCAGAGCCTCAGGAGCTTCTTCGGGGAAGGTGTCCTCCAGAACATTTGCCCAGCTCTCTAGCGCCTTGGCCACCCATGAGATAGCCAAGGACGGACGGACGGGCAACAGCTCCTGAGAGAGAGTAAATTGATTTTAGGCACATCTCCACCTTCCTATCTGTAGAATCCTACAGGGAAGAAATGGAAGGCATAGGTAACGTAGCACTTTTTATCAAATGAGTAACATGAGAATCTACCGCAGGCGGTGATTCCCACTTCTTGCAGTGACCCTCAGGGAATGGATAACATGAGGCCAAACACTTTTGCGGCTGATACCTATTGCCAGGCCTCCGCCATGTGGTCTACCAGCTGGTCATTGAGAAGGAAAACTGCCGAAGTCAACTTTATTTGTTTAAACTAAGGGTATTTGGATTTAGGGACAGGCTCGTCCTCTTCTATAACTAGAATGGATCGGACCGCCCGCACCAAAGCAGGAATGTTGATACTTGATTTAGGGTCTGTGAGGACATGGGATGTGTGTTACAAATTTACTGGCAGCATCTCAGTCATTGCAGAGATCAATTTACTTTTTAGTCCTTTTGTGTCCCCCATCCGTCTCCTAGTGTATGTGTGATCATTCTCAGGATTTTCATTAGCATGTCTATTATGTACTGTAATAATGTAAGTTATTGAAATGTTTAATACTGGATAAGCCTTGATGTTAGCCTGGTCCATATGTCTGTGTTAGAGCAAGGTGACACCTCCCAAAACAAAAGACCCTCTAAGTTAATTCCCACCTCCCCAGGGGACGCTCAGGATTTACTCCTCCTTCCATTTGCCTGTTTTGTGCTTCACGTGAACCTGGTAGACTCACCGGAACCATCCCAGCAGGTGTTCGTCAGGGAAGTAATACCCAGAGGAGGTAGGAGAAAGTGACAGCATAAGGGACTCGCACCAATCAGGAAACGGTGCAACCCCCCCTGGGAGGTCACAATATCGTGGGAAATTGGAAGATTTTATAACAGGTCACTGAAGGTAACTCCACATGTTAGTCGCTGACTTTGGCTAAGAGGCCTCGCTCTGCTAAGGTGCTAGTGGAACGCATCACCAGTTCTGTGGATTTATACTTTGGAAATTCTGCAAGGACCAATACGCTATTCATTGCTGTGTGTTCTGTGATTAGCTTCTACGTGTGGGGTCCTGGAAACGATTGAGTGGACTTATGCACTATTCACTGCTGTGTGATCAGTGATAGTTTCTACTGTGAGGACTGAGGGTCTCTAGCTATTTCGTGGAATTGTTCTGGGACATTGTACTCTACTGGGACTGCCTCTGTCTGGACTGCTACCTGTTTATTGCCTGTTCTCTGTATTTACCCCTTGCCCTTACATATTATCTGTTGCTGTGTGCTGTGGAAAAATAAACCATCACGTTGGTTTCATCTGCTCGGTGTCTGGGTGATTGAGAGAACCCCGTATCCTCACAGGGTCCACCTACTTTGGAGGGGAATCGGAATCAGATGCATCACCTTCCCTTCAACTGATGACACATCTTTGTCTGACAGTTATGTAGACTGAGACGACAATACAGGTTTTTCATTCTGCAACATGGTCTGAAAGGCCGTGAAGGAAGTTGCCAAACTCTGTACTGAATTAGATAAAATGTCCACCCAGTGTGGCTGTACAGTTATTGGCAGTCCCTGGAAGGGAATGACAGACTTGTGGTACCAGAGGAGATTGCAAGTACTGCGGTAATCCCTGGTAAGGAGTGACAGTCTGTGGCACAGGAGTAAAGTGCAAAAAATGCAGGATACCCTGAGGGGGAAGGATGGCTTGTTGAGGAAACCCCATATGGGGTAAAATAGGCGGGACCGCCAGGTGGCCCACAATGAAGGCCAGTACCTGAGAAAACCCCGCCCAAGGGGGATCCTATCCCGTAGTTGGGGGTTTGAGGGGATAGGGAACTGATAGCTTCTCATACATAACCCATCCTGGAGATAAATTCTCCTTATTTACCCAGCAGCACATAGCTTGCAGGATAGTACAGTGGGTGCAGCATTGAACTCGACATCCATATATACACACACACACACACACACACACACACACACACACACACACACACACACACACACACACGTGGTCTAAGAACCACCCTAACTACACCTATATTAGGGCACCTAACTACAATCTGCCCTAATACAGGTGTAAAGTGAAGGGATAGATATAAACTGACAGTTGAGATGAAAAGGCACAGACAGCGCTAGCATAAGTCACATACAATGCAGAAATATACATTAAATATAAAACTTGCACTACATTCAACTGCCCAGATTCAGTGTCTGAGAAGGTTATAGCACTGTGTACACTGATCCAAAGGAGAGTTACGCAGGGGGACTGGCCAAAACACTATCCCAAGAGATCTGTGATACACCATACAAGAAAATGGCCACCGGAGACCTTAGAGGGGGCATGGCTGTAGGAGGGAGCTAAGCCAGACCGCAGTGGAAAGGCGCTGTGAGGGGAGGAGCCCGCTACAACAGGGAAGGCTGACTCTCCTGGCTGAATATTAACCCCTGCGACGCTGGCTTCCCACGTCGATACTGTCCCTGGTGGTCTAGTGGAAGCGCAGAGTATGGGGGGTCTGCGTCCACCTCAGCGCCCTCCGGTCTGTCCCCTGAGACCGGAGGCAAGGACTACTAATACGCGGGTGACCTGCCTTACCTATCCCCATACGTCCGTCTGCAGTCTGGGAAGTCCGCGGGGCCCAGTTAGCACGGACCCTGGGGTCCCACAGAGATCCCCAGATCGGCACTGGCATCGCGGCGCCGGCTGGGTGACGGAACGGCAGCACAGACGTCCAATGGACAGTCTGTTCCTGCGCTTCAGAAACTACCAAATCATAAAATTAAAATAGCTTTAGGGGCTGCTAAGTAGCCCATCTGTGTTAACAGACCTGACTCCGGCCGGGCTCCTACTCAAACTGAGGTGCCTCTGGCTGGGGCAGGGTATAGGGAGGATGGACCAGTGCATCCTGGGAGCAAAGTTTTAACTGCGTGGTGCCCGGGATCCAGATCCAACCTACACCCCAAGGTCTCCCTGTGGAGCCTATGGACCCTGAAGAAGAAATATATTATCTGTATTTAAGAGTTATCATTATTACACTTATTTTTTATTTCTTCAGGGTCCATAGCCTCCACGGGGAGACTTTGGGGTGTAGGTGATGGAACTGAATCTGGGCACCATGCAGTTAAAGCTTTCAGCTCCCAGGATGCACTGGGTCCACTCTCCCTATACCCCAGAGGCACCTGCTTAGGCAGCCGTAAAGCTTTTTATTTTATGATTTATTTTTTACTAGCTTAGAGTGCGCAGCAGCAGACTGTCCGTGGGACGTCTGCGCTGCCGTTCCGGTGCCACGACACTAGTACAGATCTGGGGATCTCGGCAGGCATCCATTCCATAGAGGTCTCGCTTCCCTGAGCCGTTCTCCTCTTACCACGTCCCCTGAGGTCTCCGGCGGCCATTTTCACTAAGGCACAGGGATATGTAGGGTCCGGTCCCCCTACATACCTCTCCCTGGAGTCAGTGTCTGGCTACAAACACTTAGTCTGTGTAGTTGATTGTAGTGCCAGTTTGCAGTTATTTGTTTTTTCTGCATTGTATGTGACAAATGCTAGCGCTGCCTGTTTTCTATTCTACTGGCAGCATATATCTTTCCCTTTTTCTGACTTTACCCTAACATACAGGTGTATTCAGGGGTTTTCCTGTACCTCACATATATAGAACTAAGGATTTGTGAGGTTTGTCACATATATTTGTTGGACTGTGCTATATTTGGGCTGTGTGCACCTGCAGCTTACCCAAGCATAAGACAGGACCAGTATTATTGCATTCTTACTAGTATCCTACATACACGATGGTTGCCTTAAACCCAGTGCCATATTGTGTGCCACATTACTCTGTAGCTATGTCTAGCAAAGGCAAAAGTAACAAACAGGCATCTGCACCCATACTGCTATCATGCAAATTATGTGCTGCAGGATTAAGTGAGGAGGATTTGATACTAGATGGGTTATGTAGTAGTGTTATACTCCACCAGGCCCATCAGACAACCCAGCGCCTGTACTAGAACCCCCCCATGGCTTCATTTTCTCAGGTTCTGGCCACTATTGTGGACAGCCTGGCGGTTCCGGCCATCATTACCCCTAATGGAGTTATCACAGCAGGCCGTAATTCCTCCTTTGGGGTTGCCACACCAGGGTAATACAGGTACCTCCTGTGCCCCCACCATGGGTAGATATACTGTGCAGAGTCTAATGGCTCCATCTAATGCCTTTCAAACCATGTTGCAAGGTGAGATGCCCTTACCTAGTAAGCCCTCTAAGCGTCCTGTATTATCGTCACAGTCAGGGGCAAACGCAGGAATTCTAGAGGGGGGTTTCCAAATGCTTAATTTCTGTGCAGAGCAAATAAAATAAATAATAGAAATAGAAATGTACAAGATATTTAAATTTAATAACATATGTTGAATTAAAAAGAGGCATAAAAAGTTGTAGATTAATGTAAAAAATAAATCCATGTTGTAAAACTCTACTAACCCACCCTTATATTCTATGAAAATAATGCTGGGAACGCATTTAGATGACGGTTTGGTCGACAGAGCGATCCACTGTCAGAGCGCTGATTGGTAAGCTATACACACTTACCAATCAGCTGCTATACTGTATATGTCTGTGCTGACATCAGAACTGGGCGGGCATTTCAATTTGCCTGCCCATTTCTTATGTCAGTGTCGGCAGTCCCTGTACATTATCTGTGCTGCAGATCTGACCTGATATGTTATGCTATTCCCAGGGGTGGGCCAGGGGGTTAATATTTATTAGATTATGCCAGGCTGTCAGCTATTCCCAGGGGTGGGGGGGTGGGAGGATAATATTTATGAGTTTATGCCATCTGTCTGCTATTCCCATTCCCCCACCCCCCCTGGAATAACATACAGAGGACAGCTGGCATAATGTAATAAATATTATCCTCCCCCCTTCATCCCCCCACCGTATACATGGAGCAGTTGAATGTAATGTTTAAAACATTATATCATGAACCCCTCCTGGCTGCCCCGCCGCCCGTGCCTCTCCTCTCCTCTCTCCGCTACACACCACACCACTAAGCCGCCGCCCCCCCCCCCCCCCCCGCAGTAGAAAATGGCACCATTCAAAAAAAATATTATTAGGACTCCCAGGCCCCGCCGCCCGCCCGCCCGCAAGATTCCCGGCGCTCCCCCCGACACAGCAGTAGCTCAAACAGTTAGACATTATCCCCCCCGCACCCGGCGGCCACCTACCTCTTGCGGCCGCACTCAACAGCTCCGGAGCCTGGCGCAGTCCACACAGCACGCCGCCGATAGTGTCCAGGGCGGCATGAGAGGCGCTACTGACGTCACGGTGCCTGCCCTGGGAACTGGCTGGGAGGGGCTTGCGCGCTGCAGCTCCCCCTACAGCCAGCCCAGGCAGTGTCAGTATGTGTAATAAAAAAAAAAACAACATTTGTTAAGCAGCGCTGCTCGCCGGGTCGGACAGGGGGGGTTTCCAGGGACTCGGAAACCCCCCCTGTGTGCGCGGGTGGTCACAGTCCACGCAACTCTCAGATTCTGAATTATCATCCAAGGAGGCAGAAGATGCTGATCTCTCTAACCCTGACTCCCCTCAAGAGGAGGATGAGAATCGGTCAAAAATTAATATTCCTCCCTTGGTACGAGCCGTCAGATCCATCTTATTCTTAGAAGATGATGAGCCAGCCCATAAATCTAAGCACCCTCTGTTTAAACGACAGAAAGTGTCTTCAGCAAACTTTCCTCTATCGGCTCAGCTAGCTGAACACATGGCTGCATGGTAAGAGGTTTCAACCACAAAAACGTCTGACCTCATGTTACCCTTTTCCTGTGGCTCTTTGTGCAAAATGGGAAACACCCCCTGCAGTGGATTCACATGTTGCGCGTTTAATTAACAGCGCTACGTTGTTACTTCCTTGAAGGATCCTACGGATAGGAAAGTGGAAGCTTGCCCAAAATCGATGTACTCTCTTTCAGGGGCTGTTGCCCGTCCAACCATGGCTATTGCATGGGTGGCTAAAGCTATAGAGAGCTTGGCTGACGCACTTGTAGTTTTTTTTTTTTCCCTCAAATGCTTTTAGGGATCAGATGTCTTTTGTTGCTCACATTCGAGATGCAGCTTCCTATATTGGAGAAGCGACATTGGATGCTAGTCTCCTAACCTCCAGATTTTTGGCCGCGTCTGCCCGCCGTAGCCTGGGGCTACGCTCCTGGAAGGCAGAGGCGGATTCTAAGAAAGGCCTAGAAGGGTTACCCTACAATGGGGAGATCTTGTTTGGCCCAGACCTTGACAAGATTGTAACCACGTTGGCAGCATCAAAAACTGCATTTCTGCCTTCAGCAACTACTTCTACTAGGCCTCGGACTACATTATTTAAGTCCTTTGTCCTCAGGAAAAACCTAAAGGTCAGTCCTTTCCTAGGCAGTAGGCTTCCACTAGGTCCGCCAAGCCCAGGACCAAGCAAGACGCCCTGCTTCAAAACCCGAGGGTAAACCCTCAGCCTGGCGGGACGGGCCTCCCTCTGGGATTTCCCAGAGTGGGAGGCTGACTTCTTCAGTACGCCCAGTGCTGGTGTCAAATCACCACGGATGTTTGGGTAAGAGAAGTGGTCTCTTATGGGTACACCCTTTCATTTCCTCCCCACCAGTTTTTCTACAAAGGCCCTCCCTCAGACCTGAACAAGGCCTTACAAATCCAGAAAGCCATACAGTCTTTGCTGCAAGCAGGTGTAATTGTGCCAGTCCCACTATCTCAGCGAGAGACTGGTTATTATTCTACTCTCTTTCTGGTTCAGAAGGCGAATGGGTCTCATCCGCCTATCCTCAACTTTAAATCCTTGAACAAATTCCTCAGGGTGCCCAGGTTCAGGATGGAAACCCTACGCTCCATCATCCTAGCTATGGAGCCTGGGGACTTCATGGTATCTCTGGATATTGAGGACACGTACCTATAGCGCCCTCACATCATCTCCGGTTTGCTATACTACAGCAACACTTCCAATTTCAGGCTCTGTCCTTTGGACTATCCACAGCTCCACAGGCGTTTACCAAAATTATAGCTATCATGGCGGCCCACCTACGTGGTCAGGGTGTCAGACTGTTACCATATCTGGACCACCTCCTGCTCCTAGCAGAATCCCCAGAAGTGCTTCACCGGCATCTGCAGTTAACCATTGCTTTCCTGCACAAGCACAGATGGTTAATCAACTGGAAAAGGTCCTCCCTGAAACCCTCACAAAGAATGATTAATTTGGGAGCCCTGCTGGATTCTCAGGATTAGAGAATCTTTCTGACATCAGACAAGATCTCCACACTTCAACTACGAGTGTGCAGATGTCTCCACAGTCACCGAGTGTTGATCCACACAGCATTGCAGGTTCTGGGGTCCATGTTGTCCACCTTTGACATGGTGGAATAAGCTCAGTTCCATTCCTGGCCTTTGCAAAGGATGATCCTCTCCAGGTGGAATGGGTTACCCCATCGGATCAACGTTCAGACGATGGTGCTCTCTCCAGTGGTACGTCTGTCTCTCTTGGGGGCTACAGACATATCATCTAACCAAGGGTCGCCTCTTTTGGAACCCGGACTGGGTAATTCTAACAACAGATGCCAGTTTTTGGGACTGGGGTGCAGTGACCGCTCCACACTCCTTTCAGGACCGTTGGACATTGGTCGAATCAACATTTTGGAACTTCGAACTGTCTACAGGGCCCTCAACATGGCACAGCACATACTTCACGGAAAACCCGTACAGGTTCAGACATCAACCATCAAGGAGGTACTCGAAGTCAGGCAGCAATGACAGAAGTGTCACGCATTCTGACATGGGCAGAGTGTCACCTCGGCCGTTTCAGCAGTGTTCATTCCCGGGAGTTCTCAATTGGGAAGCGGACTTCCTCAGCCATCATGACGTGCATCCAGGGGAATGGTCTTTTCACCAAGAGGGGTTTCAACTCCTAGTGGACAAATGGGGCCTCCTAGGGGTGGACCTCTTGGCCTCTCAACACAATCACAAATTACCAGTGTACAGGTCCAGAACAAGAGATGCCGCTCTGTCAGTGAAGTGGACCTTCCAGTTTGCGTACCTGTTTCCTCCAGTCTCCCTTTTTCGAGTTCTTCGGAAGTTCAAACAAGACGGAGGCACTGTCCTGCTGGTGGCTCCGGCCTGGCCCAGGCGTCATTGGTACTCAGATCTTCGGAGTCTCTCCATTGACACTGTTCCTATTGCCTCAACGTCTGGACCTGTTGTGTCAGGGTACTTGCCTTTACTAGGATCTGGATTGTCTGTCTTTGATGGCACGGCTCTTGAGACATCCCTCCTAAGGTTCAAAGGATTCTCTCGCTGTCGTCAACACGATGCTTAGAGCGTGTAAGCCGGCTTCTGCTAGGATCTACCACAAAGTGTGGCATACATATTTCCAGAGGAGCCGTCCTAGGAATTACGACCCCAAGGTGTTTCGGCCTTCCTTCAAGCGGGATTGGACCCTGGTCTCGCTGAAAGTGCATATCTCTGCACTGTCAGTATGGTTCCAACGTACAGTAGAATTGCTCCTCTTCTGAATATTTACACCTTCCTCCAGGGTGTCCTCCGGATGGGATTTGGCAGTAGTTCTTCGGGACCTCCAGGGTCCTCCATTTGAACCACTAGATTCGATAGACCTTAAGTGGTTTACAGCTAAGACTCTCTTCTGGCGATTGCATCGGCCAGGAGTGTAGGAGTTTGGGGCGCTCTCCTGTCGCTCCTCCTTCCTGATATTTCACCAGGACAGGGCTGTGCTTCGTACTCACCTGAGTTCCTTCCTAAAGTTGCTTCTAATTTCCATAATAATCAGGAAATTATAGTCCCGGCCTTTCAAAAACCCGACCTCTCGGCAGGTGAGGCCTCCTTGGATGTGGTCCGCGCCCTCAGGATTATGTGGACCGTACCAGTTCCCTTCAGAAATCAGACTCCTTGTTTGTGCTCTATGGATTTTAAAAGACGGGATGGCCAGTCAATAAGCAAACTTTGGCTAGATGGTTTCGTATGACTTTCTCAGAGACTTCCATGCAGGTTGGCCTGCCTGTTCCGCTTTCTGTTAATGCTCATTCTACTCGGGTCTGTGGGTCCCTCGTGGGCAACTCGCCGTGGCGCCTCGACTGTTCAGCTGTGTAAGGCGACCACGTGGTCTTCTGTCCAGACCTTTCTAAGGTTCTATGCCTTTGATACTTTCGCCTCTCAGGATGCTTCCTTTGGGCACCGGATTCTCCTCTCAGTGCAGGAGCATCTGCACCCTTAAAAGGACTACTTTGGGACATCCCCAAGTTCTCCCTGTGGAGCCTATGGACCCTGAAGAAGAAAATGAGTTATGGTAAGAACTTACCTTTGTTAACCCCCTTTCTTCTAAGTCCATAGGGTCCACAGGGCACCTACTCTGATGCACCTGGCTTCATATGGGCTATGTTGCTGGTCACCGGTTTTCCGTCTCCTTCTGTGTGAGAATGTGATTCTTGAGTGTACCAGTCTTCCTTCTCTCTTATCCTCCTCCGGCCTTTGGCTTATTACGAACTGAGGTGCCTCGGGGGTGGGGTTTAGGGAGAGTGGACCCAGTGTATCCTGGGAGCTGAAAGCTTTAACTGCGTGGTACCCGGATTCAGTTCCATCACCTACACCCCAAGGTCTCCCTGTGGACCCTATGGACTTTGAAGAAAGAGTTAACAAAGGTAAGTTTCTAACCATAATTAATTTTTTTCTTAAACAATTGTTTGTTTCCTGCTAAATGACATGTGGATTCTACAGATACAAATACTTTTACGATTTCTTTTATCTGGTACGCTTGCACTTTAAAGATTTTTTTTTGTACACTAAGGGGTATATTTATCAAAGTTCGATTTTGCATTCGATTTGATGTTCGATTTTAGCTCACCTCAAATCGAATGTATTCATTTACTAAAATTTGATTTTTAGAAGCCTTTTCTAAATCGAAATGAATTTTGAAGAGTGATTTGATGTTCGATTTTTGCATGCCCATGTACAAATCGAACACCAAATCCCACTCAAAAACCCGAATGACAGTCTCAGCCACTAAATTTCTCTTAGATAATCTTTGGTAACCTAGTGGTTCTCACCATTGAAGTCAATGGTGGGAACCGTTCATTGGCAGAGGCGGAGGCTGGCCTCTCAGCCAATGAACGCTCAGCCCTGGCATTTCTAAGAGAAATGCTGCAGCTGACCTGTCATTCGGGAAGTACTTTCCTTAGAGGACGTTACAAAGTTCGCGGTTCGGGCTCGTTTTTTTATTTTAAGAAGAAGCTGGATGCCTATTTGGAGACGAGGACCTGCCCAGATGTGTGAGTACGTATGTGTGTAATAAACTTACTTTCACAGTGTGAGTGTTGTCTTTATTTAAACAGTTCTTTACAGGTAAACTACAGGTACAAGCGGGCCCCCACATGCTGGTACTTGTGGTTTTTTAAAGTACCAGCATGCGGGGAAGGCTTGCTGGGACCTGTAGATCTACTGTTAAAGACAATGTTATCACTTCTATTTTTCCACCACACTTTACATAATCAACCCGGCACTCACCGCCCAGGGTTGCCTGGGATAGCCCAGGCCTGGGGTGCCCTGTGGAGGGGGTCCCCCCCCCCGGGATCCCTAGCCTGGGCTGACTAATGGTCAAGGGTAATGCTTTGGCCGGGGGTTCCCAGGCTCTGCCATTGCAGTCCAGGTTTTGGGGATATCAATGCTTGAGCCCAGATGGCTACATCCCTATCAGAAAGAGTCCGGTGTTGGTTGTGCAAAATAAAGGGGACCCCTACGTCTTTTGTCCCCTGTATTTCCACAACCAGGACTGGCTCTAAAAAGTCTTAGATTGGTTGTGATTTTAGGGGGGTACCCCATGTCCTTTTTTTTTTTAAATTAACACTTTACAAGCATTTTACACATAGATGCATGCATGAATCTCAATGATCTATGCATGCATCTGTCTCATACCTGCGCATGCTAAAATTTACAGCATGAAGCAGGTCTATTTGGAGATTTTAAGTTCGATTTGGCGTTCCTTTTCAAAATGAATCTTAGTAAATGTGGGATTTGTATGTTGGTCTATATAAATGTACCGATGATTTTCAGATGTTCGATTTTGACATTTGATTTTGCCTTTCAAATCACACTAAAATCGAACATTAGTAAATATACGGCTAAATATTCAACCCTATATACACTAGATGGCGCTATTCTCCACATCTATTTCTAGAAATACATGAAGGAAGACACTTTAGTTGGTTGGTAATCCGGCAACCCCGTAAACCAATAAAGGCGTTTCATTCTCATCGTATTGGACTGTGCTTCATATTAACTCTACTAATGGACTACTAACAGGCTCACTATTTGGAATAGTGCTAATCTCTAATAATATTTTATGTATTATATAGATATATATATAAAATTTACATAAATAAAAAAATGTCTCCATTATCAAGAACAAACTTACTAGGTGACCTTTTTTATTATGCTTCATCATACAGGAGGAAGGGGAAGATTGGAAAAAGAATGATTGCACAGGAAATAAACAGTTAATAAGATGATCTAATTATTAGTATGATGTAATTGGATACACATATCTAGGTATATTTCAAAACTGGAGGTGCATCCCAGGAGTATATATCGTCATAGTTCTTGGAAAAGAGAAAAAGAAAAGACTCCTATCCGGGCACACTCCTGCACTGTATTGCTAGCTACAAATTAGTAATAGAGGATTGGACAAACAGGTGTAGAGGTCATTGTCACATGCGAAAATTACAATAGTGTCTCAATTGGCGGACAATCCACCATATATTAACCTATTGCTGTTGTTAATATATCAGAAATTGATGTATTAATAATGTTAAAACTCAAGTTTATTAGTATCTTTTAAAATTGAAAAATAGACACTCAGGATAAACCTATATAGAGTCGACATGAACAGCATGAAAAAAATAATGAAACATAAATAGTGTATAATATACTAAATCTATTAACAGTGATCCACTGTGTTTATACCTATATAGCAATACTGAAGGTATTAATTGATAATATACACAATTGAAATAGACAATTCATCAATATACCACCCTAGATAGTATACGTATCTAAATACAATATCTCAATAGTAATGAACCATACATATGGTATATCTAGTGAAAAAGGTCCCTCAATGATCTACCAGAACCAGTAAATTGATTAATGAGGTAGAACTGACTCAACCTTCTAACATGGTATTGGTAATGGTGTAATACACGATTGTCTAGGATAAGATGTTCTGATATTAAGTGGGTCAACCTGTACATTAAATATACAGATAACGTGTGAAGATAAAAACATATATCACAATTTACATATAAATGCAAAAAAGGAAACAAAAGGCGAAATAATAATAAACAAATACATAGAACATGAAAGAGGTATAATAATACCTCAATGTTAAAATGCTGAACACCACGGATACCACCTATATATGTAATATGGTGGTGTTTAGAGGCGTCCCTCTATTCCAATCAGGGAGAGTACATATGGTACTAAATATTTTCCTGATGGAGATACAGGTATAGAGTGGTGTACTAATATGCCCGGGATCTGCTGTTGCCTGTCATATATATTAGAGGACAGGGAATGAGAGTCCTAGGAACTGGCACCAGAAAATAGAAAGCTGCTTCCTAGTTCCTAGGACTCTCATTCCCTGTCCTCTAATATATATGACAGGCAACAGCAGATCCCGGGCATATTAGTACACCACTCTATACCTGTATCTCCATCAGGAAAATATTTAGTACCATATGTACTCTCCCAGACTGGAATAGAGGGACGCCTCTAAACACCACCATATTACATATATAGGTGGTATCCGTGGTGTTCAGCATTTTAACATTGAGGTATTATTATACCTCTTTCATGTTCTATGTATTTGTTTATTATTATTTCGCCTTTTGTTTCCTTTTTTGCATTTATATGTAAATTGTGATATATGTTTTTATCTTCACACGTTATCTGTATATTTAATGTACAGGTTGATCCACTTAATATCAGAACATCTTATCCTAGACAATCGTGTATTACACCATTACCAATACCATGTTAGAAGGTTGAGTCAGTTCTACCTCAATCAATTCACTGGTTCTGGTAGATCATTGAGGGACCTTTTTCACTAGATATACCATATGTATGGTTCATTACTATTGAGATATTGTATTTAGATACGTATACTATCTAGGGTGGTATATTGATGAATTGTCTATTTCAATTGTGTATATTATCAATTAATACCTTCAGTATTGCTATATAGGTATAAACACAGTGGATCACTGTTAATAGATTTAGTATATTATACACTATTTATGTTTCATTATTTTTTTCATGCTGTTCATGTCTATATAGGTTTATCCTGAGTGCCTATGTTTCAATTTTAAAAGATACTAATAAACTTGAGTTTTAACATTATTAATACATCAATTTCTGATATATTAACAACAGCAATAGGTTAATATATGGTGGATTATCCGCCAATTGAGACACTATTGTAATTTTCGCATGTGACAATGACCTCTACACCTGTTTGTCCAATCCTCTATTACTAATTTGTAGCTAGCAATACAGTGCAGGAGTGTGCCCGGATAGGAGTCTTTTCTTTTTCTCTTTTCCAAAAATTATTATGCTTCATGTCAGCTTGCGGAACAGGCCTATTGTTTAACCCCTTGTTTGCATTTTTTGCCTTTCTCGTATCAAACGATAGTTTCCTCCAAGCAATGACTGTTCTGGAGGCTGAACTGTTTGGTTAGGCCGAGGAGCACATACTTTATGCAAAGATATTGTGCATGCTGGAGGGCCCGTAACAATATTATAGAAAATTACCTATTAAACACCTTTGTCTATGATGCACATTAAAGGGCTAATTCTGAGTTGGGAGCAAAAAACAAAACAAAAAAAAAAGATGTAGGTGGAGCAGGCTTAAAATGTGCAGAGAGAATTACATTTTGGAGGGGTGTGTCAGTATTTATTTACCCTGCATGCAAAAACAATGTATGTATGTATTTGCACCCCTTGAATTGCAACATGGTTTGTTCACGTGCAGTTACTCTTGATTTATTCCCAACTTAAGACACCAGATGGAGAGGGCCAATTCCTTGCTCCCCAGACGCCAGGGCATTCCCCGATATGCCGATCCCGACCAAACCATGGGCCTAATTCAGAGATGGATGTAATAGCAGTGTCACACACAAGCGGCTGTGCAATTCTGTCCCTCTAAAATGCAAATTCAGCAGGTGGTGTCAAGACACCTTCTTGCTGCATTTACGATCCTAGAGCTGCAATCGAGGCCGCAGCCTGGGATTAACATCGCAACCAATGGTCGCTTCTATGGTCAGAGTGCGGGAGCTGAAGCTTCCCGGAGCCTGGCTGGGGTCCTTGGTCACTTGAGAGGCCAGAAATCTGCGTCCGCCGATGCAGACCCTGGCCTCGTCCCTCTCAGAAAACAGGGGCGACACCCTCCCATTTCCGGGAACGGCCACGACCGCGCTCAGCCCCCCCCCCCCAAACACGTTGCGGCTTTGGGGGTGTCTGCAAACGTGATCGCAGGACTCATTTTGCATATGCGCAAATCCAGAAACATGCAAGATGTACGCTAACCATTGGGCAAATCAGGGATTTTGAACATGAAGAATTTCACAGATTTCCCAATGGATTGGCGGTCATCGATGGCAGCCGATTGGCGGTTCCGATAGAATCAGAATATCGGTCGGCAGGTGTTTCCAATCAGGTCCAAAGTGTTTTCCTAACTAAAGGGTTTACTGCACACGAGGAGGCTTTCAGCAGTTTGGGCTCTGGTTCTGGCTGCGACTCCACTGCAGGTGTCTCACTGAGAACGTGGAACTGTACAGCAGTTACTATTCCTTCTTAAACTACAGTTGGCCATTTATCAGCGTTGACATGACGGGTTTATGTTCATTCGCAGACGACAGTCTCCAAAGCAGGAATTTCACGTTTAGTTTTTTAACAAGAAAATGCCCATGAAGAAGCAGACGGCAGTGCCCAGGGTGCCAGCCCAACTGTGGTTCAGCAGAATTGGGGAGTCCCTGGCACCTACAGAGAAAGGAAGCCCTTGCAGCAGAAATAAAAAAAACACTACCAGCCCGTCTGACCTACAGCCAGGGAAAGACCATGAGGGCATTTTCCCCCACCTGCCTCTACCTAATCTAGGAGGGAGCTAACGCATTGTAAGGACTGCCATGGACTATTGAAGCAGAAAATAACGTGATCTATTCAGTAATATATTGGATCCTCATGCATAGCTAATTATGGATGACTTTCCTACCTATTATCAATGCACAGTTATTATCTTGCCAGTTACATGTCATTTGAAGAATGGAGTTATTAGAATCCCGTATTGAAGCCATTTAAGCAATTTAGTTAGTACAGCAATAATTATTTTATCCACAATTTTTTTTTTATTATTTGACAAATATTTATCACATATCGAATGACCCCAATAGCTTTAAGTTCCCAAACAATTTTGGGGTCCCACCACTATTTCTAACTGCTTGTGAATGAGCATCTGTTTTCTGCTGGTTAAAGAATATCACATTTTCTTTTCAAGTTCATGGTTTAGAAATACTGTATATTCCTTCCAAGCTGGTGGATGCAAGTGAACAGAAAGCGTGATCATACCTGGTATAAGACAAAACCAAAACAATGGATACTGAGGGAGCGGAGCCAAGCTACCTAGTACTGGGCCCCGACAGATCTCCCAATGTCCCTAGAGGATCATTGCCCGCTCTCAGCGATGCTGGGCTGCCCCCAAGCTCCACCTACACAGAGGCCTCAATTCTCCCGCTGCTTGTGCAGCGGTATGCGCTCCCACAGCCAAGCATCGGAATGTTGCATCGGATGGCTGACTACCATAGAATTCCCGGTATTTGATGGAAATAGTATTTCCATCAAACCTGAAACATCGATGGTTGCTAACCATCGGCTTCCAATGTCCATCCCTATCAGATTAGTCCCAGAGTGTGTACACAGTACCATGGGTGAATTATCATTCAAAAACATTGGTACTTGTGTACTTTACGGACTCATTGCAGAGAGAACCCAATGAATGTTTTAAATGGTAAGCACCAAAAGTTGTCCCCTCGCGGGCTCGCTGCGCTTCGGGCTCAGTGGCTCTCTACAAGGTTATATTCCCCCTCTATGCCCACTTGGCTGGTAGGGAATGACGCTGGACACTGGGAATGACGTCAGGGTCCTCTCCGTGAAGGGGATTTAGACATTACCATGATGGATAATAATAATGAGTGTAGGACATTTGGGTTCTCTCTGCAATGAGTCCGTAAAATACACAAGTACCGAAACATCATTTAAAACAGTTGTATCTGCTGATTGGGTCTGGTACATGACATTTGTGAGAAACAACAAACATTAATCCTGCACATTGTATATGATCTGCCAGACATATTGTTTCATCTCTCAATGTCATAGATTGTGAGTGAAATCTTTCAGGTGGGTATCTATCTTAAGATCCAGTGGGGGCAGGGACTGATGCATCCTCTGATGAAGTTACCAGGTGTAAAGAAACGCGTACACCTAGCTCAGCAGCCCTTCAATACTGTGAAATCGTACTACTTGGCTACAGACTACGGGGACCCAGGAAGCCTGCACTAAGTGGATTCACCATGATACATACAAGCTCTTACATCTTCTAACCGTCTAGCCCACTGTGCTATGGACCTTATCAGTTTCCCGTGTCGGGAACTCTGGTGGAATACGTGCTTACTTGGCATTCACCTGCTCCAACAGGATAGAGACGGCAGTCTCATCCAAGTGAACAGACAGAGACGCCCACGTTATACTTGGACCCCGGAGACAGCACAAGTCCTTAAGACAATGAGGAGACGGAAGAGAGCCGAGTGATCACCACATTACAAGTATCGGGGTAAGCTACCTGGAATGCACATCCACTAACTCTGTATCCCCACATACTTATATTGGAACGGGACCTATGTTCAAAACCTGATGCCGGGAGACAGGCAGCAGTGAAGATCCCCACAGCTGCAAAAGGTAAGTATTTACTAACCCTACTCCCCCCCTACCCCCTAACCCTCCTTTAGGGGTGCCTAACCCTAACCTCCCTCCCTAGTGCCTAAACCTAACCCCCCCCCTTCCCCGCAGCCTAAACCCAAGCCTCCCCGGGGGGTGCCTAACCCTAACCTACCCCCAGGGGTGCCCCCCTTCCCCTAGCCTTCCTACCTATATATCTATTACCCAGTTTGTTCTAATGTTTACAACTGTAAAGCGCAACAGAATATGCTGCGCTATATAAGAAACTGTTAATAAATAGTAAATAAACCTAACCCTTGGAGTTTTTAAAAAGGGTCTCTTATTCTTTTGTGACTATTATTGTGTATTTATTGTTTATATACACATATTGGTTATGCTATTTCATATATATTTTTTATGCTGGGACCCATGCATTTAATGTCATTTAACTCATTATCATTTTAATAAATTGTATTACATTTCCTATGGTATTTACACTTCATTATATGGACATACAAAAATACTCTATAAGAGCTGCGCTGGTAATATATATATATATATATATATATATATATATAATATATATATATATGGATGTATACTTGCCTACCATTGCCGCCCCAGACCCGCTCTGACCCTGCAGTGCCGACCTGCCTGCCTCCTCCCAGGTGAGGCAGGTAACAGGGTCTGCAATTAGAGACCGATTTGAATGAATATATTGTCTGTAACCCGCTGTGGACTATGTGCCCTATATAAAGAATTGTTAATAAAATAAATAAATTGTGGTTTCGCCCCGTCTCCACTTGTGACACCTACAGAACACCCAACATTGTTAGTACACACAAGAATTAAAAAAAAAAAAAACTGCCATATTTATTTAGGCTGGACTTAAAGAAGCATACAGTATATATACACAGAAACAGCTGAGCCTGTCCCACTTCTAAACCCATAAATGCATACGGATTCCGTTTTTGCAATCAGAAAACCCCGATTGGTAAAGTACAAAAACCTTGTGGTCAATTCTGGCTGCTGTTTTTGGACAGCGATCTCACAATTAGCCGTAAGACAATCCCAAGTAAGGAGTTCTCTGAAGTCTATCCTGGTCTGATCATCATCAAAAGCAGTTGTGTGTAATACAGGTAACTGGTACGTGCAACCCCTTTAGGGGAAAGCACCGGTTTTGAAAATCTGAACCTCACAAAAGGGTATGGTAAAAGGTTAGTCCCCTCACCCCCCCCCCCCTCACCCCCCTCCTAAGGAAGCTCAAGCCATTTTGTCCAGCAGTTGGTAAGGGGTTCACATAAAGAGAAAGATCCTACTATACCAGGGGTTCTCAAATCGGGTGCAGAGGGGCACTTGCAGGGGTGTCACGGGCTGGTGGTCCATTACCAAATAAAATTATTTATAATGAATAGGATAGGCAGATACAGTGCTGGTGGCAGCCAATCAGAATACCTGGGCAAATAGAAGCACAGCGCTGTCCGAAGGGTGCGGTGGAGTAAGTGAGGATACTCTAGTGCTCCATGATGTAAGAAAGTTTGGGAATCCCCTTTGCTATACCAATGACAGATAATACTAACCATCTCAATTATCATTTAGATAAAGGTTATTTCTCTTTAAACAACAGTAACATTTGAAACGTCAGGAAGCCTTCAAAGCAGTGCAGTACTATATCCCATCTCACTGTCCTGCTCGCAGATCCTGCACTAGCCACGCCAAGCTAAGTACTGCGTCTGTATATCTGCAGGGATGAAATGGGCGAGCTTAGGGCTTACGTCAGTCACACTTAACAAGAAGTTTTGTTGTGTTAGACCGAAAAGCAAACAATTTGTCCCATCTCCCCCCCAGGGACATCTACCTACATTGACCCAGCTTTCAATGTGTCATTCGTCACTTAAATTACAAAGATCCATCAGCTGCCATCGCTGGTCAAGAGGGAATGGAAATTCTATGTTAACAGTAAAGGCCATTATGGCTGATTTTCATTGTGAACTTCTCTCTCCCTTTCCTATGAAACAAACCAGTTGTTTATATTGTGTTACATCTATAGTTGTGCCTTCGCTATTTCTGTTGGCAAGCACTAGAACATTGTGGAATGCTTTCACATCATTATATATGATGTCGAAAGTGGACAATGCCCATTTTGTGCCTACATGCGGACAGAGGGATGAGGCAAGAGAAACGGGGACTTCTCGGGTTTTTTTGGGCCAAAACACAAGTAAACGGGGCCCCCCTTAATGTAACCAGATGCACTCTGCTGCTTGGAACCGGTGCATTAAGGCACAACTGGAGTTTGGTTAGAGATGTTGCGGAGTGCAATGACACAGGCTGGCTCCTTCTACCACGGTCATTTATCTCTGCTTTTCCCACGTTGTTTATTAGTCGGTTCCTTTACAACAGTCAGAGTTTTCCCGGTCTCTGATGGACCGGACTTGTCCTTTTGAGCAGGTCGAGTTTTTGGTGGTTCTTTCCTCCCCACTGGAATCCCCTTTTCCCTCAGAGCCCTCATCATTTCCTCTTGCTTCATCATCAACAGAATCTCACGACTCCAGATCAAGATGTTAAAACCTTGAACAAACATGGAGGACAAAGGATGGGACGTTACTTATTTAAACAGAACAAAATGGCAGACATGAGGAGCCTGACCAAGCTAAATCCCCAAAATAAAAATATGACTTCAGTTTTTTTGTCTCCATAATAAGATCATTTTTAATTATCTTTAGACAGAACAAATACGTATATGACCATTTCTATGCTATTCACTGCAAGCAGACACACAACGAAATAGGCCTCAGGTTACCAAACTCCTCCATTACAGTCCAGGTTTTAAGGATATCCCTGTTTGAGTCCAGATGATTAAATTGACTGACGTACTAATCAAGTCACCTGTGCTCAAGCATGGATATCCTTAAAATGAGGACTCTAAATGGCGGAGTTTGGGAACCTCTGAAAAATGATTTTTAATATGGATAGCATCATTTAAATAATGTCGATCTATAAGTATTCTGCTTTCTGTACACAGCATTCTGACAGCGGAATCGCTCTGGTGTGAATGGGAGTACACCAACTGAATGAACACTCACTTAGGGGGTCTATGTACCAAGCCTTGGAGAGAGAGAGAGAGAGAAAGTGGACGGAGATAAAGTACTAGCCAATCAGTTCCTGTCATTTTTCAAATACAGCCTGTAAAGTGACAATTAGGCGCTGATTGGTTGGTACTTAGGGCCTGATTCAGAGGCGCTCACTATTTGCGAGCGCTCGCTCTGAATCAGGGTGGATTTAAAAAAAAAAAAAAAAATCAGCCTCCAGGCTGCTCACATAGCTGTGGGTGACCACCCACAGCCTTTGCGAGCGGTCCGGCGATGGTCGCGATAATCGCGACCATCGGGCTTGCGACGAGACCCTTGTGGTAGGGTCTCTGTTCCCGCAAGCCCAAGTGAACTTCCTGCTCTAATAGAGCAGGAAGTTCACTACTGACATCACGAATGATGTCAGTAGGGCCGCCCACAAAGGGCAGGTCCAAAAACCCCCCTCCCCGCCTACAAAATGGAGCGAGCTGTCGATCAACATCGACAGCCTCCCCGTTTTGTAGCGAGCCCTGGAGTGAGTGATTTCTCACTCGCTACGGAGCTTGTGCACGCCGCGCGTGCACTCTGGCCGACCATCGACCCGCTTGTGAGCGCTATGCGCTCGCGAGCGGGTCTGAATCAGGCCCTTTATCTCTGTTCACTGAATCTCTCTCGCCAAGGCTTAGTGCATAGACCCCATAGAATATTGTGGATTCCTGTTCAGAAAATGACAGCACTGTAAAATGCCTATGTCACGTTGTCCTAACTCCGAGTAAAAATCTACACACTTATTCTGATCATTCTGAACCCCTCCCCCCAAATGTCCTTTCCTCAATACTATTTCCTGTGTTTTGAAAATGGGACTGATCAGCAGAGAACCAGTGGAACAATGGAAAGTGGAAAGTGGAACTTGTGAATAAATCTTCATCTATATGGACAACATTCTTTTTTGACCCTAAAACAGTTCCAAGTACTTCCCCTCTTTGTTGAAGAGGGTTTGTGGCACTAAGCGCCTATTTGATGGATTTACCCTAAAATTGTTCATCTGTGGGACAATTTAATTATTCTTATTTCTAGCGACAACCATCCCTAAAGATCTGGCTTGCCAGTGGCGGGCCTGTCCGGGTCTTCTGACAAACTGCCCTCACAAATCCCCAATACAGCCAGGATGTTTATAGCTTGTCACTCTCAACAATATAATGTGGTACCTCGCACTCAAGCAATAACACAACCCGTAACGTCACCGAAATAGGATTCCTCTGGCACCACTACAATACTACAAATCACCAAACCTCACCAATAACCACCTTTCAGAGCAGGCTTGGTAATTGCTACTGTACTATGGTGGTTGGGTTACTCTCTTTTTCACGGGCTTGTCAGGACCCTCAAGTCTAGCAGCAATATCCCTTCTCTCCACACCAACTCCTGTTTTTGTACATACATTTAATGTCTGTTAATGTTCATTTTAGCATTTCTAAACCTAAATAAAGTTTTTTTTTTTTTTTTTAAATAATTACAAATTTCAAGAAACGTAACATGTAAATTAGAAAATATAGATGGGTTATGAAGAAATAAAAAAAGTAATAAAAATAATAGGACTTACCCATTCCTGATGCTAAAAGGTCTCCCATTGGATTGAACTTGTTCAGCTAATAAAAAAAAAAAAAAAAGGAAAAACAAATTATGTACTACTCTAGAAAGAGTAATTGGACAAAGAGCGATTTATAATAAGCCGTGGCAGGAAGAGGAATAAGTGGGGTGAAATAGCCTCCGATTTTGCTAAAATGGCTGTAAGCAGTTGTCCTGATTTTTTAAAAATGCTTCAATGTGTGTAATAAGTGCAGAGTTCGCAATTCGTCCAAAAAAAACCAAAAAACATACGCTAAAAGAAAATAATTACGTATGGAGGCAATTTTATTGACATTTTAAGGGGGCACATAATAGGGGGCATTTTTGGATTTTTTTTTAAAAAGTCAACAATTTTTATTATTTTATTTACTGGGGCATTTATTTTATATCTAAGGCCACAAATTATATAATATAAAAAAAAAAACTATTGGCAATATGTTTATATTACCCTGGTACCAGAGGCCCAGGGGTACCAGCGAAGGCCAAAAAGCTATTCGGCTTTTAGTCCAGTTATCTCTAAGAAGGAAGGGGTACAGGTTTGTTCTGCGTGCGCCCCCCCTAGGGGTCCTGACTCCATGCTGAATAGCCTAGGCCTATTGGAGGAAGGAGGCAACTTATTTTTGTGTCACAACAGCTACACGCTACAAACACTGCCATGCAAAATGTACATTACATCACCATACAAGCCACCCAAAAGGGAACAGTGCCTTACCGAGACGATGCCAGACGCATAGGGATCATACAGCTGGCAGACTATGTTGCCACTTTGCCCATCAAACACATCCACGGTGCGCAGCTCATCTGCTGTATACCCTGGGAATTGAGGGTCTGGGTAACGTCCAGCGACTATTAAGTCATAGCGGGGATGCCATGCGGCCTGGATATAAGAAATAAAAACATTGTCCATTAATTACAGCACAATATACTTATAAAGATCTCCTAGTGACCATAAATAGAACGTGTTCATTCTGGAGCAGGAACCCAATCACAGACCTTTATGGCAGTCAGGTGCTGGAACTGGCGATGTGGGTGTGGAATGATACGCTGTGGCACTGACCAATCATAGGCCGAGTAAACTCGGATCTCGCTGTGCTGGTCGGTGGTGAGAAGTTTGGCTCCATCCGATGGACTGAAATAAGCTGCAAAGAACATATAAAAAGGGATTAGCTGTATTCATTGGACTGTATGAGTTGAAGGTAAGCAACCAGCTATTGTGGAACCACCAGCAGCAGCGTGGTCACCACTAACAGTTACTGCTCTGAGATTCAGAAACCTAAATCACATGAGCCGCCTGAGACTGTAGTATGGTGGCAGCTGGTGGGACCAACATCTCCTCGTTTCAGTCTATTCTCCTTTTTGGAGGCCTGATCCTGATTCGGAAACAAATCTGTACAGATCGCATGGATAATCTGCAAACTGCCCATACGCTAGAGAAAGCAAATGCAGGCTGCGCTGTACCATGCGCGCACACGGACCGAGACTGAAAGTGCGGACAGACTAATCCCTCCATTGACGGTTCCCTTTGCGTGAAGTGGGCGTATTGGCCCTCCCGCGTGTGGACGGAGATGGCACCCCTGCCTCTGGCAGACCTTTCGCACTGAGCATAGGGTGGGTGTAGGTTCAGTTAAATGACGGCTGCAAACGGAAAAATGGTGGGCAGCCCGACCCCTCCACATGAGGAAGCATGGGTGATCGGCATAGACTCCTCGCATCAGCGTAAGGTAGGCAGCAGGCTGCCGCAGGTGCGTCCGACTCAGGATGAGGTCCTTGATCAGGGAATCCCAACAACACATAAAAGGGAATGGAGTTAACTAAACTTGTGAATAAAACAATTGCTGTTTTATATTCATTCATTTCTTGCATGCAGGGCCCTTCTCTCCTCTCTGTGTCCTAAACAGAACGATGCCATCTAAGAACTGTAATTAAGGGGATGTAGTTAGGAGACTGGCGGACGGGATGCCGCCGGACGAAATCCCGACGTCGCAAGCCTGACAAGGGACTAAAGATAGGTGTCGAAATACCGACGCCCATCTGAATCCCGATTCTAGACAGACGTCACCCTGAACGAGGTAAGCCAGGGCGTTTTAGCTGTTAGCAGCCGCGCGGGGGGGGGGGGCGGAGTGCTAGGTTTATGCAGCATAGGGGGGTTTGGGTTAGGTATTAAGCGGGGGGTGGGAGGGAGGTTAGGGTTAGGCACCCCTAGGGGGGGGTAGGCACTAAGGGGGTAGGGTTAGGTTTAGGCACGAAGGTGGGAGACTTAGGTTTAGGCACTAACAGGGAGGGTTAGGGTTAGGCTACAAGAAGGGAAGGTTAGGGGGGGGAGAAGGGAGGAGGGATGCCGCTGTTGGTATTTTGACAGGAGGCATCCAGACTGCCGGTATTTCATACCCATTACGTAATTAAGTATATACATAGGCTATGGTGCTGTCTGTACTGTTTGTTATACCCTATGTACGGTGCTGCGGAACCCTTGTTGGCGCTATATAAAATTAAAAATAATATTCGATAGCAGGCTTTGATTGACAATTAAGGAACGTAATAAACCAATATTACCGGAGTTCACTCCACGAGCATGAGGCAGTGTATGCAGGCAACTGGACTTGTCCTTAATGTTTCTCAAGTCCCAGAGCTTCACTGTCTGATCCACAGAGGCCGTGGCCAGGAGCCAGTCACAACGAGGGTTAAATTCCACATGTGTCACCTTCTTCTTGTGCAGCCTGGACTTAAAGATCTTTAAAGAGAAATAAAAAAAAAAAAAAAAATGTTAATTCTTTATTCATGTCTGACGACAAACTAGATTCTGGCAGCACAGGCACAGTGTCCGTGCACGCACTCTAAGGTCACCCAGGGCACGGCTCACACCTCTTTGCCACACGTCTCCAGGAGCACCACGTTGCCCACGTTATCCCCAGTCACAACGCACTGTTTGCTGGCCGACACGTCCAGGCTGCAGTACCACATGCTAGAAGAGAATAAAGCAATTAAGAGGTCAGTTATTTATTCTGCAAGTGTTTCAGTTCTGCCCCAATAATCATTCTGGACATCCACTGTTGTGAGGCTACACTTCTGCTATCACTGAGATGGACCATCACTGCCAAATCCCACCAATAGCCGTTACATACTGTATCTTCCCAGAAGGTGGCGCTTCACTTTAAGATGCATTCCAGTCATTTTGCCTAATCACCCAGATTTGTAAGCAATGTGCCACTCTACGCTCCAATTCACTTTTGGGTCAGCCATTGTGATAACATGAGCAGTGTTGGACAACGTCGGTTAGGTCATCATGGCACAGCAATTCAAATCTGGCACCATCGGGGTATCAATGGACTACACTGACCAAGCATTTGTGTACCAAGCAGACATTAATGTATATCAGAGCCTGTATATCAACGAGCTTAATATGATACATGAAACAAAGTTAAGGATTTATACATAACAAAACATGTCCAGCATGCTTCTCTTCCTTCCTTGTACATGGCTGTCATGTTAGCAGGAAGAGCGTCTACAACTCAGCTTGCAGACCGGCAGTAGACCCCGTTAGGGCAGGAGCTTGTGGGGTGGTAACACTTAAAATTTTACATTGTTACATTAGAGCATCATTCAACATTAAACAATGGTATTTTATGTGTACTCACTAGGAAGCCATGACCTAGTTTTGTACATGACTTCTCCCCCATACTGCTGAGCGCCAGAAGTTGTCGGACGGCGACAGGCGCAGGAGTGGGGCTTCAGGTAAGTACAACGTTGTGTTGTGTGTCATTATGTGTAAGGGGCACTACTACTGTGGGCTTTACATAAGGGGCACTACTACTGTGGGCACTGCATAAGGGGCACTACTACTGTGGGCATTGTGCGCATAAGGGGCACTACTACTGTGGGCATTGTGCGCATAAGGGGCACTACTACTGTGGGCATTGTGCGCATAAGGGGCACTACTACTGTGGGCATTGTGCGCATAAGAGGCACTACTACTGTGGGCATTGTGCGCATAAGGGGCACTACTACTGTGGGCATTGTGCGCATAAGAGGCACTACTACTGTGGGCATTGTGCGCATAAGGGGCACTACTACTGTGGGCATTGTGCGCATAAGGGGCACTACTACTGTGGGCATTGTGCGCATAAGGGGCACTACTACTGTGGGCATTGTGCGCATAAGGGGCACTACTACTGTGGGCATTGTGCGCATAAGGGGCACTACTACTGTGGGCATTGTGCGCATAAGGGGCACTACTACTGTGGGCATTGTGCGCATAAGGGGCACTACTACTGTGGGCATTGTGCGCATAAGGGGCACTACTACTGTGGGCATTGTGCGCATAAGGGGCACTACTACTGTGGGCATTGTGCGCATAAGGGGCACTACTACTGTGGGCATTGTGCGCATAAGGGGCACTACTACTGTGGGCATTGTGCGCATAAGGGGCACTACTACTGTGGGCATTGTGTGCATAAGGGGCACTACTACTGTGGGCATTGTGTGCATAAAAGGCACTACTACTGTGGGCACTGTGCGCATAAGAGGCACTACTACTGTGGGCACTGTGCGCATAAGAGGCACTACTACTGTGGGCACTGTGCACATAAGAGGCACTACTGTGGGCACTGTGCGCATAAGAGGCACTACTACTGTGGGCACTGTGCGCATAAGAGGCACTACTACTGTGGGCACTGTGCGCATAAGAGGCACTACTAAGGCACTGTGTGCATAAGAGGCACTACTAAGGCACTGTGTGCATAAGAGGCACTACTGTGGGCATTGTGTGTATAAGAGGCACTACTGTGGGCATTATGTATAATGGACACTACTGTGTGACGTAACGTGAATCAGAGGCACTATGTTTGGTGTAATGTAAATAAGATTGAGCGGCATAATTTGAGTTGGGGGTACTATTGAGCTTTTGCGGCGCGTGCTTTCGGCACACATCCCTTTATTAAAAATAGGATGGAGGGCACATATTTATAGTCTGCAGGAGAGCATCTCACACCCTAGCACCAGCCCTGAGTGACATCACCAGAGTAAGAGGCACAATGCTTCTCTGCTGTCTCTAGCGCCCATTATAATGTTTATGTGGTCGCAGGTCTTATTAGCTGCCCGCGCAGTGGCTGCCTACACTGTATGCAGGTGACTGGTACATTTTAAATTACGTTTTTCCTTCATTCCAATGAGACATCTACCTAGTTAAAATTTTGTTTTCAAAAACCCACTGGTTTCCCCAAGAGACCCTTTCCCATCGACCACGCGATGTACAGAATAAAGCCTCTTACGCCCAGTCTTCTGTGTTTGTAAACATCTGTACAGTACGTCCGCTCAAGTCCTGTAAGATGGTGCTGCCCGCTACGGAGGAGGTGTACAGCTGATTAGGATTGAATGGATCGAATTTCATTCCTGTAATACAGCCTCCGGCTCCAATCTGAGAAATAGAAGAAAGGTGATGAGGAACTACATACGGACCAGCTGGGAAATCTCCACTAATACGGCACTTTCAGACTTACTCCAGGGATTAGAGTGTTATGAAGTTCCTCATAGTCCCACAAAATGATGTCCCCGCCTTTTGACCCCACAGCCACCGTAGTTGGCTGAGTCGGATGCCATTCAAGCGTGGTAACTCTCCTGTCAAAGGGACTGTTAGTTCGATAGAGAATATAAGACGCCAGAGAGCGTAGGAACGGAGTCTGCAGGTACTGGGAAGAGAGCCACACATAATAAGGCATCTGCAGATGGGCAGCAAGCCGGGCATACATATATAAGAGATGTGCAGAGCTGCCCTGGTAACTTACCTTGGCACGAACATTTCCACCTACTGTACTCCGGTACAGGTAATGCACAATGCTTGTCCGTCTGTCTTCATGTTTCTTAGATTTACTGTCATCTGGTGAATCTTTGAAGGTAAATCGTTATATTATCAGACAAGAAAACTAAAAACCTTTAACAGGTAACAACGCAACATGAAAAGACTACAACTGATGTCTCACCAAGTCCCTTCTATAAGTCTTGTAATAAAGAACATGCTACAAAGGAAATCCACCGCAATCAAAGCCCCTGGCTGCACATTCAGATCCGATTAGTTGTGAATTACTCGCACCCGCAAGTAAGCGTGGCTGTATGCTGCAATTACGGTACCTCCGGACTCTCACATCGTTGTTCGCGGCCCCATAGGACTGCTTACAAAAACGTGCGAGTCCGGGGTATGATCGGGGCTATGAATTGCCGTGCCTTTGCTGGCGTTTCTATGCTGTTGCAATGGCAATTCGCCCCCTTCACACCTAGTTTGATCGAGCCCATATAGTGTACTACCCCCCTTGAGCCCTCTATGTCCTTATCCTCTTTTGGAGGTTCGCTCTGCCAATTGTCCCATCCAATTCATCTATTGTCTTCTGGCCCCACCTCCTAGTTCCTAGAGAACTGCAATGACTGGCTGACCCACTTCCTCTCCCCTGAACTTCGATCACTGATGCTAGGTGACTTTAATATCCCACCTGATAACCGCTGGAAACTCCTGCATCCAAACTGCTCACCCCCTTTTGGCCTTACCCAATAATCTCCTCCCCCTTCCTTTCAAGTGGTCACACCCTAGGATCTAGTCTTCCCCCATGGCTGAGTCATCCAAGACTCCACACATTTCCTCTTTCCCCCCTCCGACCATCATCTTACATCCTTTAGCCTCTCCCTCCCCCATCACCCCCTCATTCTCCCAAAGTCACTCTGACCAGTCTTAGGGGGTATACAATTAGGTGCAAGAATAGCAAAAATCCAGCACCTGCTAGGCTTTATCCGCAGGGGCGGGATTTTTGCTATTCAATTGGGTGTGGGGTTTTTCATTTTTTAAGCAGCGGGAGGTTTTTGTTTTCGCAGCCCCAGAGCACGACCAATTTTTCTAAAATACATAATTGTAGGAAAATTATCGGAAATTGCTCTGGGACCCCTGTGGCACCCCCCAATGGCTAATTAAGCGGTGTCTTCTTCCTCCAATTGTCGGGATCTGGTCTTCTGCAGCAGCGTGCGTGGCGTGTGTGTGCATGTGCGCCCCCCCCCCCCTCGGAGGCAGCAGCAGGGAGAACTACATCTCCCAGCAGCCCCCTGGCCTCCCTGCAGGCCCATTCCCAGTGCAAAGAGGGGAGATGACCGGGAGCCGCCGGACCTGTATGTAACTTCTTTTCCTCGCACTGCAGGGTTTTTTAGTGCTGAAAACTCTGCGTGTATTTTTTTTTTAATTGATACCGCGGGTATCGAGAGCGTGCATACCCACGGTGATCCAAAATTGGGCGCGAGGTCCCCCTGAAGAATTTGCTCCTAATTGTATATGCCCTTTAGGGGGCATACACACTAGACTATTTTTATAACAATATCGTTCATATCGTCCAGTGTGTATGCACTGAACGACCAATGCTGCGCACTCCCCCTGGTCGTTACCTATATCCCCAGTTGGCTCAATCGGGGGATATCGGTAACGTTGCCATGCTGCCGAATCTCCTGTGGTTGGAGTTTGTTTTTACTTAGGTTTGAGGCTACAGGGATATTTGCATTGGAGCCGCAGTCCTACTTCTCTACAATCTACTGTAGCAGGATTGATAGTCATAGTACATACATGCAGAGGCAGACCATAAGGCAACAATGAAACCCATGAAATCCACTGTGACAGCTCACATTCTACAACAACATTTCCATTGGCCAACCATAACCCTTAGAAATCTTGTGCTTGTCCCTGAGCCTGAAGTGCGGAGAATGAGGTTATATAGCGTTCATTCTATCCCTGAGCCTGAAGTGTGTGGAGAAACTGTGCAGTTCCTCTTTCCTGCCTGGGGTGTCGCTCTCTGCTCTAGTGCTTCTAGCACACTGTGGTCCGTATCTCAGCAGTTTGTGGCATCAGCTGAGTGTGCTAGAAACACCAGAGCAGACAGCGAGACCCCTGGCAGGATAGAGGAACTGCACGGTTTGGGACCGGTGCAGGGTGCTAGACTGAAGACTAGTCTACGTAAACACTATGTAATATAAATCTATTTAGGGTGTGGGTTACCTTTGCTGCACTCTGGTGAGGCATTTTTCTTCCTAGAGGTTTTTTTGGTTACTTGATCAGCTCCAGAGTCTGGTTCTCGCTTCCTCTTCCCAGGAGACTCCTCTTCTTGTTCTGTACTCTGGGAGGGGGGCTCCAATGTCTTCTTTCCCCGAGATGATTTTTTGGGGGGCATCTAGGGATAAAAAAGGTAGAAAAAAAAATTATATAGTAGGTCGTGTAGAATTTACAGGACAAAACAAAACAAACAGAGCATATATACAAACCACTAAATTAAGGATGTCCAACAACAGAAATCAATTTAAAAAAGTAAATTCCCCATTATTCATACAATAACCACCAAAATCTCAATCATTGTTCTTGTAGACAACCTTCCCTTCTTCTCGGGTACTTTAGTCCCCCCTACCTTTTGAAAACCATATCTAAAATCTACTCTACTTCAGTCCAATCAACATCATCAAGAACATGATTTATAATTTATAGCTGCCCCACTGTGGGGCCATGGTGACCTGTAATGAATACCCCCATCAGTATCCACAATAGTTTCATGCAAGATGCCACATCACAGAGAGTTGGTCCTACCAACCGAGAAGCAGTCGGGAAGCTGACGGACGAAATCCCGACCGCCGGCTTCCCGAAAAGGTATAAATGACAGGCATCGAAATCCCGACGACCTGCCATTAGACCTACGCCGGGAGTCCGACACCCAGCTTATCAATCGAAGGTAAGCTAGGCGCGGACAGCCGCGGGGGAGGAGGGGTTTAGAGGGTTAGGGGCTCTCGAGGGGGGGGGGGGACTTAGGGTTATGCACCCTGCTGGGAGGATAGGGTTAGGCTAGGGGAAGAGGGGGTTAAGGTTGGGTGCCCCCGGGGGGAGGTTAGGGTTAGGCATCACCCCGGGAGACTCAGGGTTAGGCTGCATAGAAGGGGGAGTTAGGTTTAGGCACCCCTAAAGGAGGGTTAGAGTTAGGGGGTAAAAAAAAGTTTGAATGTACTTACCTTTTGTAGCTTCGGGATTTTCAGCCCTGCCGGGCTTCCGCTGTCGGGATTTGAACAACCAGCCATACTGATTCCCTACCAACCATGTCTCAACGTCCACCATGACCCATGCAAATTCAGTACCAAATGCTCTGCCCCAGAACTATAAAAGTCTTTTTGCCAGGCATTTGCAATAGAAAATTCAGTGGCCAGTTCAGGAGCAGAGTTTTTAATGGTTGGAAATGGTTATGTCGGAGGGACGGCTGTATAGGTCACATCTTTTGGGACTCTTGTGGCCGGATTCAATTACGCACGGAACAGTTTCCCACGACTTTGCGCCCACCTACGACTCGCTGATTTCTGTTTGCAACCTAAGTAGGTGCAACTAGCAATCAGCTACAGTAATTGGCTGGTAATGTGCAACGCAAGCTGTCTAACGGCAACTTGTGTCTAACTGAACCCAGCCCTTCATCAAGACCCATCTGGTAGCTGGAGCTTGTGTGCCAAACCATTACCTTCTCTATTCCTCACACTGGTTCTGTAGTGAACACATCTCCGGTTTGACACGTTTACATACCAAGCACTTAAAATATGTTATTTCTACAGGCTGAAAATGGCTCTGTCTTCTCAGGTGAACACTATGCAGATTCTTCATAATCTGACATTTTTATTTATTTTTTTGATCCACCTTCCAAAAAAAACAAAAAAACCCAAGGATGAAATCAGCCATTGTTTTCAACAATAAAATAAAAGGGTATTTGTAAGTAACTCATCACAATTATATGCGGGGTGGTCCATGCTGCCGCAGACATAAATTGCATTTAGTTGTCTATCCAATTGGTAAATATGTAGTTCTGTCATAGACCTGTCAGCTGGGTATGTTGCACACTTGTGCTTAGTGAGATCCAATGTTTCTTCTTGTAAGGATACTGCTACTTTTGTAACAACGTAAAAAAAAAAGGCTCCAGATGAAGGTGCTGCTTGCACTGCAGATCACAGGGAACCGCAGCAGAGCCTCTCCTTCCCCAGGCAACACATTCTGCAGATCTTCCACATCCCAGCTTCCACCTGCATGCAAAGACACCATATCTACAGGATCTTACGGCGAACCGATGCAGACACACCGCTGGCAGCGGCCTCTCAGATATCAAGTGAGAAGACTGCGCTGCAACCGTCGACCTTCCCCACAATAACGCAACCGGATAACACCGTCGACCACAACGTAGAGGAGACGCGGGACGCTCTCCACCGAAGGAATAAGGTACTCCTTGTGACTATCACTACACAGTGGACTAAAGCTCCGTACACAAGGTGTGATTTAGGAAAAGATAAGATCTCGTTCCAGATTTCCCTTGACCTCCTGAACACGCCCCCACCCGCTGGGACACGCCCCTGGTCGCCGGGACCTGCGGGCAGGCATAGATGATGGTTGATCAAAGTGTACGAACAACCATCATCTGCAGATATATCTGTATAGTGTTACCCACCTTAAGTGTACCCATGTTTTATGAGACTGGATGTATTGTACGTGGCGAGGTATCTTCAGTACAATGAGGTAATTCAAGTGCAGTCATATTAAAAAAAAAAAAGTTATGTAAACCAGCTGACCCAAAACCTTTATATTAGTACAATGAATAAAATGCTTGATTAAGACATTCAGGGTGACAGAAGTTGTGGCATGTAAATTGGTTTCCCAGGTGCTAGATCTGCAATGAAAATGAGATAAAGAGGCACCCTGGGGTGCAGTATAATAGCACAAGAATAGTCCCCGGCTGATAAAGCTACTGATCGACTAGATAAAAATAAAAACAAGAGCTTTCCTGCTTCTCTCTTGTGGCCATACAGACCACCTCTTATTAGCAAGACACAGGAACAGTCAAAGAAGAGGGATAATATATATTATATAATCCAAAATAGGGTACACTCACCAGACAAAAGTTATTTTATTGTAGCATAAAGACACGGTCAGCCAATCCACGTTTCAATCCTCACAGGGATCTTTGTCAGATAGTATCTTGGATTGGCCGACCGAGTCTTTATGCTTCAATAAAATAAGTTTTTGTCTGTCACAAGTCTGGTGAGTGTACCCTATTTTGGATACTACATTTAGGGAATTGGTGCAGCACCCTAGCGCAATATGGATATGAGGAAGTGA
Source organism: Taudactylus pleione (assembly GCA_031769625.1). Classification (NCBI taxonomy): domain Eukaryota; kingdom Metazoa; phylum Chordata; class Amphibia; order Anura; family Myobatrachidae; genus Taudactylus; species Taudactylus pleione. The sequence goes on along the minus strand of JAUIMM010000461.1, from coordinate 231,433 downwards.
GTGTGGACCTTGTGGCATAGCGCACTCTCACTCTCTCGGAATTTGCGCTAATGTGGCGAAAACAACAGCGTAAAACCGACCCTGCGCATCTCCATTATATCATACTTACCTACTCTCCCGGAACTGCCGTGAGCCTCCCGAAAATCCGCTGCAACTCCCAGCAGCCCGCAAGAGTAGGAGTAGGCAAGTCCCCCGGAATGGCCGTAGGCCCCTGCATGCGAAAGTGGTCAGTTTGGGGGGGTGATGACAGTATTCGCGCTGAGTCGCGTCATCGTAGCCCCAGCCCCACAATGCCATCCCCACCTAAAAGCTGCACCGACCTGGCAGCCCCCTGACAGAACGTCGGTAAGTATGATTTTATAATAAAAATTATATATATATATATATATATACACACATACATACATACATACATACACAGAGAACCAGCACATCAATTTATAAATGCAAAAACTTCTTTATCAAATGAGAAAAAAATAGCACCATCAATGTATACAGGTGCGTTCACTCAGATAGATAGATATATCTATCTCCAATAGTCCCGCACTCACGTCCCAATAGACTGAACAGAGGGGTGCATCAGCCATAGCATATGATGCTATGGTTGATGCACGTGTTTAGGTGGAACATCTATTTTTGGAATATATGAAGGCAATCTTGGCAAAGGTCCTTCGGGTTCGAAACGTCGATTAAGCGGTATCTATCTATTCACCCATGCGATTGGTTGGAATGAATAAAAAGAAGCAACTAGCTTTGGTGTGTGCCCTCTGTTCTTAGTATAAGGACTATTTTTAGATAGAGATAGATAGATATATATATATATATATATATATATCCACACATAGTATATGTAGCAATTGCTCTTCATTTATTTTGATCTATAAATGAACACCCTTGCGGTAAATTTACATGGCCCGGTTAGTGAGAGAGAAAAACCAGGGCACAAGATAGTAAATGGTCTCGCTAGAACTAGTGTAAACTTGGAAATGTGCCTGTCAGGGTTAAGAAGTGCGGAAGTCTTGCAGTGTGACTGTACATGCTGGTAACACAATTACGGCTCTTCCATATATTTTATTCTGACACTTCTGCTGGTTTTTCTGTGCAATTACTGATGACCAGGAGTTTATTCCGACCATTATAGTGTAGCAATAATTTATCTAATTGTTACTGCAGAGGACACAGGCACTATGGATTGTAAGGGTTGTGTAACCCTAGATAGACAGAATTTGTACTGGCCTTTTATACCCTTAGTGATAAATGAAATGTTCAAAATGATCAAAATGATTGAAAATAAGCATATTTAGGTAAGCGAACTATTACTGCCTGGTATGAGACCTGCCAGCAACACCTTCACAGCATGGAGTGTCCATTGGGTCTTCATTGCCAAACCAGCATTGTGTGATCTTATTCTATTTCAGTGGGACATTTACATTTCATTAATCCAAAAGAGGAGCAGTGTCCATAGGGTGTCCCTCACCCACAGTCCACTTAACATAAATTATCTGATAAACGAAGCCACAAAACTATCCTGGATAAGGACTTTTGTGTAGATGAATGAAAGGTCAATCGAGTGGCTCAACCCAGCTGGTGGAGCACCTCTTCTTCACAGTTATTCCCTCTTCTGTGTAATCCGGACTTTCAGAGAGGTCATGCTACCTTTGCCTTTTTGTTCTGTCGGTTGCGGGTCTATCTTCAGACAGGATGTAGTCAGCATGCCGGCGCTCACAGTGTCGGCGGTCAGAATCCCGGCTACAGAATCCCAATGCGATTAGAACTAGGAGAGAACTTAGGGTTAGGCTGCGGGAAAGGAGGATTAGGGGAAAGGGTTAAGAGGCCTAAACATTAGACGACTTTATGAACGATCCGACCAAAACCAGGAGGTTTTGGTCGGATTGTTCAGAAGGTCGTCTAATTGATAGCTGGCAAGGACCAGAGATGCGCGTGCATGCTGGGTCCTTGCCGACCCCGACTATCTGCGGAACATGCTGGTCAACCTGACGACGATTGTCAGGTTCCACATGTTCACAGATAGGAGGTCGGTCTCCTGCACTGAACGCCGTTCAGTGCGGGCATTGCACCCGGCGACCTGAAGGACTGAACGCTAGATGTTCAGTTTTTCAGGTCACCTAATGGATAGGCCCCTTTAGGATACTTACCTGCATGCGCATTACATGATGTGGATTCTGACCGCCGGCATTGTGTGTACCGGAATCACGTAACCAACCCCTTCAGATTGTTAGTAGATAGCGGGACTCGCAAACCCCTGACCTTTGCTAAAAGCCACTGACAGGTAGTGTGTCCCCAACCTTTAGCCTTCCTTCAGGCCCAAAATTATGTCCATAAGGTTCTCCCTAACCTTTTTCCATCTGACTGGGTTAGGCCATTTCCTTGTATTACTCCCTCATACGTACTTCCCTCTTCTCTTCTCTTGTGAATACCAGACGGGTCTTGCGGCTTGACAGGAGCAGTTTTCACTACTCGCTTTGCACAACGCCGCTTCTCCTGCCATGCTGGATCACTGCTTCTGGGACTGCCGCCTGATCAAAAGATTCTGAGCCCAAATCAAACAATATGCCATGTCGGATTTGGTCAGCTTTCTCCCACTGACTCCAGATTGGGCTGTTTTGGGTATCCTTGGCTCATAGATTCAAATGACCCATGGTAGCAGGAGACTTGGCTATTATTTCCGCAGCAGCCGCGTAACTGCATCTTGCAGCAATGGCTTGCTCCATTTTTTTGTTCCAGGAAAAGCTCTTTTTTGTATTTAAATTGGATTGAATTAAGGCCTCCACAAGGAGGTACAGGTTAATTGTTTTCACCATTTGGGAACGTTATATTGATCCCTTACCTGATGCTATTAAGTTAAGCTGGCCACACACATAGCGATATTTTACCCAATCTGGCCGAATCCAACACATCGAACGACAGTTCGTGTAAAATATGGCCAAATCCTGAGTAAATCGTGAGTCCCCACACACGATGCGATGTGCGTCCCCGCTGGTCGCACACCGCATCGTCAGATCTGCCATGTAGTAGGGCAGATCTGACAATCTAGGACACCATGCACTGTGAAAGTCTGGATGCAGGAGAGATCGTATAAAGATTGGACACCAAATTGTGTGCAGATTGTGTGCAGATCATGTACAGAGCTGCCAGGGAGAGTTTCGAGGGAAATTGCACACATCAGCTGATCGTGTGCAGATCGCCATGTGTGGCCAGCATAAGACCTGCTTTCAGACCACACAATGGTATGAAACCTGAATATTACTGAGTGAGCCCCCAGTACAGCTGGGTAGTTGCTAAATGATGCTGTTGAGGGTCTCTGTCCTTGCCATTCATACCGATCTTTCCCTGTGACGGAGAGGTAGTTACGACGTCTTCCTTTATCCTAACCTGCTGCTGCCCTCTCAGTGTTCTCCCCAGAAATTTTTTCCAGCCGGGTGGCATCCAAAAGTACCCGGGTGGGGGCCTTCGCAATTATGCGCGTGCCGGGAAAAGGGGCCTCCCTTACCAATCCAGCTCAACAGGTCTCATGCTGCTCCCCCACTGGCTCTCAGTCAAAAGTGCCCATTATGCAGTGCCCCCTGTATTTGTGCCCTTTATACAGTGCCCCCTGTAGTTTTTCCCTTTATGCATTGCCCCCTGTAGTTTAGCTTTGCCCTTATGCAGTGTCCCCTGGCTGAAGTAGTGCCCCTAGTCTGGTCCCTTATGTAGTGCCCCCAGGCTTAAATAGTGCTCCCAGACTGGCCCCTTATGCAGTGCCCCCAGGCTTAAATAGTGTCCCTTATGCAGTGCCCCCAGGCTTAAATAGTGCCCCCAGGCTTAAATAGTGACCCCAGGCTGGCCCCTTATGCAGTGCCCCCAGGCTTAAATAGTGCCCCCAAGCTGGCCCCTTATGTAGTGCCCCCAGGTTTTAATAGTGTCCCACAGGCAGTGCCCCCAGACTGGTCCTGGCCCCAGCCCAGAACTTACCTTTACTGGCCGCTTACGCTCCCTCGCGCTGACTGGATCTAACTAGATCCAGCAGGCGTGCGGGGCAGGCTCCTCACGTCGCGGGTGACGTGGGTTCACTCTTTTCTCTTCTCCCTCCCCTCATTTCCCCCCCCCCCCCTTCCTTTTTATTCTTTGTACACTTCTGTCTCTCCTCTAAGTTCTCCACTCAAGACAGCAACAGAAAATAGAAAATGAAGACTGGATGATGGTTCCAACTTCTTTTCTCTAGTCTTGAGGACCCCCCCCCCTTCTCTTATTGAAGACGTTGCGCTTCTTGTCATACCATTCTGTATGCGGCACAGTCTGCTGCAGGTGACACCTTGTTATGAACACTTTTATAGTAACACTTTGATTTTTCTTCTACCCAAGATGATTTTGCCTTTAAATTATTGCAGCTTTAAATAAAAATGATTGTCGCTTTAAAATACAGGAAGACTCACAGGAGCCCGCGCAGCCTATTACATAAGTCCCTCAAATTGCTCAAGGCCCTGGGTGTCAAGAACATTAACCACAAGGAGCATCAGAATAGGTTCACTGCCTGGAAGTCGATAGCCCAAAGCCAGGGCTCGAGCTTCAGTAGGTGCAGAGGTGCTGTTGCTACCGGGCTGTCTGCACCCAGTTCATGCTGCTGAAAGTTGCGTATAAGAGGCGGTGATGCTCTACACCAGGGGTGAAGAACCTTTTTCCTGCCGTGGGCCATTATGAGATATATATATATATATATATATCATTAATCGCAGGCCACGCCCCTCCATATGTCATCACATAGGGCCGGGGCCACCATCGCCAGTGATTACAGCAATGCCTGGAGCTTCCCGAGGATGCTCCGGGGAGCTGTAAGGGCAGCAGTGTGACCGTCTGAAGCATCCTAAGGACGCTCCAGACGGCACTGCTGCATAGATTCTGGCTGCAGGGTGCCATTCTAGGCACAGTGCTAACCAGATGAGGCTAGCAGAAAAAAGCTCAGAGGGCCAGAGCAAATGATTCCGGGGGTCTTATACGGCCCCCGGGCCTGAGGTTCACCTTCCCTGCTCTACACTGAATAACACTCTGCATAATTGACAGTGTACTGAGACCATAACTTGCAGAGCAATTTACAAATAAAATGGACCACAATAAGGCAACTTTATAATATCATTACCTTAAACATACTAATGAGAGGCATTCCACTATAGAGAGAAGAGTGTACATAACCCAGAAGCCTAGCAGGATAGGAGGAGGGGCCTGCAGCAGCTGAGTGAGCCTGGGAGCTCCATCTCTATGAACTTGATCTTGCCAACGACGGGATCTGGCATCGGCGAGTGCATACACACTTGCCAATGCTGGGAGCTGGTACACATTGGCCGTTGTGGATGAATGTTGCGCAATTTGCCGACATATCGTCTAGTGTGTACCTGGCTTAGGAATCAGGAAGATACATTATAATGCTGGGTACACACTTGACTATGTGTACCCAGCCCGTCATCGGCAGATCACGGGACCTGGCGGGGGGAGCCGGCATCAGCAAATGCATACACACTTGGCGAAGCGACGGCGGGGGGCCCATGCTGCATTCGGCAGCACCTCACTAACCAAATCCCCAGTAGTAGTGCTCCCTGTAGTAACGCCTCCTGTAGAAGAGCCCCCAATAGAGTAATGCCCCCTGTAGTAGTGCCCCTTATAGTGAAGATGCTTACACACAGAAAAAAACCAAAAACAAACAGACTTACCTAAAGCCCCGATCCCGCTGACTCCGGTCCACCAGACTCTGGTCGGAACTATGGGAGAGACGTCATGACTTCTCTCCCATAGTGCACTGCACACTGCTGGAGCCGGAAGCTGGAGCTCAGGAGTAAGCTCTGGCCTCCGGCTGGCGCTGCAGGGGGAGCCGGGCGCCCGCTGGTAAGAATCTCAGCCGTCGCCCTGCAAATGGGAGTCTCCCTGCGGCGCTGGGCTGAGATGGGCCGAAGGGGGCAGAACTCGTTTCGTCTCCCATTCCGGCCCACTTGTGGGGGCCCCAGGACGACCACTCCTGTCGCCTCCCTCCTTAATCCGGCCCTGCCCCTGGGGATGAGACATTTCCCCATTCATTCCATGGGAAGGAACAGGGAAAATGTTGCGTACCTGGCTGCAGATACAGCCGACCGATAGCCGGATCTATCGGACATGCAGGACGATTTCAGCATGTCTGACAGACCGATAATTGCAGATCGGTGGCGGCGTTACACTGTACAATTATCGGCCCATGTAGAAAATGATTGGCTATAATTGGGCAGTGTATGCCCAGCATAAGTGTGAATGTGAATAAGACTTTGCAGCTGAATAACTGAGCCTGGGGAGACACAGGTAACCCAGCCACGCTGTTATCCTGTCACCAAAGTTGGAATTTATACACAGAAGGATGACACGATAATATACATGAGAAAACAATGAATGCTTGGGAGTGAGACTGATTACACAAGTTCTTCCCAGTAAAAATCATTGTGGGGACAGTACACATCTAAACCTCTAATAATATATATGATATATAGTGAATAGTCCCTCATTCATTATCACTTTCATCATTTCAAAGGAAACAAAACAGGCTTGGGGGGATTCAATTAGATGCGAGTTTGCTAAAGGCGATAAACTCGCACACTTTGCATTCATGCGTGCCCACGAGATACACACTATTCAATCAGAAGTGCCAATTCGCGCTACTCGCCGCGAGAGTGTGCAAATTTTGTCCAAAAAACAAACATGGAAGATAGCATGAAAGAGTGGGGAGACCTTCCTGGCCCCCCAAAAAGTGAAAACTTTGTTAGCAGAATCATATAGAAGACTTAGGGCCTGATTCAGACCCACTCGCGAGCGGCTGTCTGCTCACAAGTGGGTCGATGGTGTGCACAGCGCATGCGCACGACGCGACGAGCGAAGGACTTTCCTTCGCTCGTTGTGTCTGATCAAAGGGGGCGTGCTGTCGATGTTGATTGACAGCACGCCCCCTTTGGTGGGCGTGCCGGGGGCGTGCCTCCCAGACGGGGGCGTTCCCAAGGGAACGCCTACCGTCAGAAGCCGGCCCCACTGACATCACTAGTGATGTCAGTGGGAGTGATTTTGGCTCTGATAGAGCCAAAATCACTCCTGGCCTTGCGGTTGAGAAACTCAACCGCAGGCTTCGGCTCGCAGTGGCGATGGTCGCGATGGTCAAGACCATCATCCTGCACGCTCGTATATGCTGTGGGTGGTGACCCACAGCTATTCGAGCGTCCAAGAGGACGCTCCATAATTATGGAGGTGGGCCCTGATTCAGAGCGAGCACTCTGGTCAGAGCGTCCGGTTCTGAATCAGGGCCTTAGTGGCCATAAGGAAAGTACTGTTCGCTTTTAAAAAAAGATGTCAATTAGTGGATTTTAACTTTTTTTTTTTTTTTAATTATATAATGTAAAAAGCTGTAGAATTTACTTTGTAATTATACCAAAAACGCCAACCAAAGTATAAAAAAAAACATGCTTTTGGGCTAATTTGAGGTGATTAAAGATTTAAATTATTATTATTTTTTTATAAAAAGCTATTTTTCATTGAAATACATAATTTCATTAAATTTGGGGTGTATTATTTAGCTAATAAAAATTATTTTGGGGTAATTTGAGGCCATTTATTTTTTTTTACACCTCAATAATGTTTATTGGCCTAATTAAACGAAGTGATAAATCCCAAATGCCTAATTAGTCATTAGGAGGCATGTCTGGGAGGGGTGGGGGTTCCGAAGCAAGTCCCGAAATGTTTACCTTAAAATAAAGATTGTCCCTGCTTTTCAAATCCTCCGGGGGGTGCGAACAAAAACAAGCAATTTGGAATTGAATTGCAAATGTAATTCTCAATGCGAATTTTCAGTGAATTCGCCTCACAGGACTAAACACACACCTAATCTGACCAGTTTCAATTCACATCTTTCTTTCTTTTCACTCTTATTTAATATTCTTTTGCTCGCTACATATTTAGGAAAATTAAAAATGATAAAATAAAAAGGTATTTTTTATATTACTTAGTGGAGGACATTAGGGTATCCAGTCATTAGGTCTACAGTAAAAAGGTAGACAATGGAAGTTAGATAGGCAATAGGTCAACGTACTAAAGGTCGACTAGTAAGAATATCGACAGTGTCATATGGTCGTCACACAAATGGTCGACTCATTTTTGTTTTTTCAGGGTTAGGCACTTACCCCGACATTTAGAGTTAGGCACCAGGAGGGTGGGTTAGGCACCAGAAGGGATGGTTAGGGTTAGGCACTTACCAGAGAGTTAGGTTAGGTACTAAGGGGAGGGTTAGGGTGAAAATTAGGGTCAGAAAAAAAAAATGTGTTGACCATTTGTGTGTCGACTTAATGACCCTGTTGACCTTCTGTACCTGTCGACCTATTGCCTGTCTAACTTCCATTGTCTACCTTTTTACTGTACACCTAATGAGCCACAACCCTCCTATAGGTGGTATACTAGACACCTAGTGTTCCCGCTAGGCCGTTTTAGCAGGGCGCCGCACCCTACCCGACTTCAAAAGGATACAATGTACCCTGCCCCTTTTAGCGGCGCCCCGCTAAAAGAGCCTGCGGGTGCCATCCCCACTTGCGTGCCGCAGTGTCCCGTGGTTGGAGAAAACTGCGGTTTAGCAATAACCGCCCCACATCTATTCACAGAGAAGGGAGACCTTGGGGTCAGACCGGCATGTCCTTAAGTGTCAGGCACACCCCCAAAAGTGATGAAAAGGAGGGGGGGGTGTCTTATAGGCACACCTTCTTTTCGACGCCGGAGTGCCCTTTCTCTAGGACCTAGACTGAACACTAGACGCCAATGTATCTATTTCATGTATTTTGAATAGTATCAATTCTCTCATACATACAAAAAAGTCTCATAGTGCACAACATATTGGACTACATAGGAGTACTCCTTGTCATCTTTGCCGTTATACATCCATAATTGGGGTCTACTATGGGGCATCCAATTAAATAGATCACTACTAAGGGGCAAAAAATGAGCTGGGGTAATACAATGGGGTGTAACATGAACAACTGCTGGGGAGAGGTGTCTCTCTAGAAGCAGTGAGGAGGGGGTCCCCTAAAACCGTTACTAAGGGGCTCACAAAATTCTACGTCTCTGCCCAAAGCTATCAAGGATAGTTACAAGGGGATGCAGCCTTAACATTGACACTACTGATGTAGATATGTCAAATGTCGACATTCTGCAGGGACCAAAAGGTTAGGCTGCGGCAGCAGAGGGTTAGGGGTTTAGTGATCCGCACCTTCGGAAGTTCTGCAGCATGAGCCGGAAGTCCTCATCAGCGGACTACCAGACTCGGTAGACACCACTGGAGCCGCCGTCCCAGGTAAGTCACCACTGACCCACGAGGAATGATTTAGCAACATTCTAATCATGTTGACATTTCATCAGTGCCGATGTGATCAATGTCGACAAAATATAGCACACTCAGTTACAGCATATATAATGCAATGAAACGCGTCTGCTTAAGCTCACATCAAGTCTTAGGTTCAATCTCAACAGTTTTGAGTGAATTTATTGATTGATTTTGGGACACGCACACTACAATATCCAGCCAGTATCAGCTGCGACAGTGCAACGCGTCTGGCCAGCTTTTGGCAATTAATAGACAGGAGAGAGTAACAAAGAGATGGGTATTAGGAAATACCAGTATCAGAGAAGACATTTAGAGCCGATGTATGGACAGTAAAGGTGGACACAACAAAGGGTGCTCTCCACAACAGATCCGACAAGTGAGGACACTAAAAACAGAAAAAAATTGGGAAACATTCATGAACACTGGTGCAACCAGACCAACCAGTTATTTTTTTTAATTAAAAGATTAGTGTTTGCTATGAGCAACAACCCTTTTTTTTTTGCACACATTAAAAAAGCAAGGTCTATCAGATTGGATGGTAATGGAGGGTCAACAATCTTATGGGGCATACACACGGTCAGATTAAAAGGATGATATAAACAATAACAATATCGTTTGATCGTTTATATCGTCCTTTTTTTTTTTTTTTAACCCCTCCCAACGACCAAACAATGGTCGATGCGCGGGCACGGATGGTCGATATCGATCATCGCCCGTGCATGCAGGCCAACCTGGTCGATAACGACCAGGTTAGCCTTTTTACTATAGGGACCCGTGAACGTTGATCGCGGGCCGTTACATCGTTTGGGGGTTGGTGTATGTTGCTGGATGTTCAATATCGAACATCCAGCACATGTAGGACGATCAGACAACGATATCTAATCGTTCAATGTGTACGGGATATTACTCTCTACTGTAGTGAGGTTTATCAGGACATCAATCCATGAGCCCAGGTGGGACCATACCGGCTATTTATGCCCCGCCTGTTAGGCACCAAAGAGGGACGGTTAGCAACCCTAACAACAAGTGTCGGTATGTTAGCCCTGTCTGGATACCGGTGTCAGGATTCTGACAGCCGGGAACCCGACTGCCGGCATCCCATACCGATCCCAAGACATTCATATGGTGCAATACATTGCACAGTGCAGATGTGCACCCCGCAAAAGGAAATACACATTGTATTACAACATACAAAGTGCCACAGCAGTGATCCTGAAGTCCAGGAGCAGAGCATTTAGGGCCTGGTGGAAGGGGTCATGTTGGAGAGCAGGCAATAATAGCAATAATAGCACCACCAATGTATCATTAGATAATGTATGCGATCAGTATACACACACACACACCAATGTATCAGTATACAGACACACACACCAATGTATCATTAGACAATGTATGGCTATCAGTATACAGACATACACACACACACACACTAATGTATCAGTAATATATATATATATATATATATATATATATATATACACACACACACACACACACCAATGTATCAGTATATATATATATACATACACACACCAATGTATCAGTATATACATACACACACACACACACACACACACACACACACACACACACACACACACCAATGTATCAGTATATACACACACACCAATGTATCAGTATATACATACACACACACACCAATGTATCAGTATATACATACACACACACCAATGTATCAGTATATACATACACACACACACACCAATGTATCAGTATATACATACACACACCAATGTATCAGTATATACATACACACACACACACCAATGTATCAGTATATACATACACACACCAATGTATCAGTATATACATACACACACACACACCAATGTATCAGTATATACATACACACACACACACCAATGTATCAGTATATACACACACACCAATGTATCAGTATATACACACACACCAATGTATCAGTATATACACACACACCAATGTATCAGTATATACACACACACCAATGTATCAGTATATACACACACACCAATGTATCAGTATATACACACACACACACACACATGTATCAGTATATAGTATATACACACACACACACACAAATGTATCAGTATATACACACACACCAATGTATCAGTATATATACACACACACCAATGTATCAAATCAATCAGTATATACACACACACCAATGTATCAGTATATATACACACACACACACCAATGTATCATTAGACAATGTATGGCTAACAGTTATATATTCTCCAGTGATTGGCAGGACTGGGAACAGGAGGCCCCAGGAGAAGGCGTCTCTTTGTTACAGGACCGCACTGGAATGCAGTCTGGCATCTCAGCAACCAGACACGCTGCCCCCTCTGTCCCCTCCTCCCGGTTACCTGTCAATCCCGGTATCCACCACACACAGACGTCGGTCACCAACACCGCTACCAGTACACAGGCAAGATGTCGCTGTGGCTGCGCGCATGCGCGTCCTACCGACAGGCAAATTACCGTATTGTCTTGTCGCCCCGCCCCTTTCATCTTCCCCGCCTCCAGTGATTGGCTGACTGCGAATTCGGAGGAGGAGTAACAACGTCTTGTCACTAGAGCCGGGGCCGCTGAGAGACTGACAGAGAGGGCTTGAAAGGTCTCCGTGTGCTGAGAGTCTGGCTGCTGGCGGGATGGCCATCGGTGGTGTAACCATCGATGGCAAAATAACAACTAGCAATCAATGTTTACAAACTATTCATTTTATGACCATCGATGGTTTCACCACCGATGGTCATCCCTGTCTTTTGACTGATTGGCCCATGACATGGGGCGTGGCTTAGCGATCGACATCGGCCATAAACCGTCGATGGCAATCCCTAGTTGCTGCTCATTGTGTGTGGTTGGGTGCCAGTATCACTGGCAGCAGCTTCGGAGAGCAGTCAGTTAACAAGTATGGAGTAGCAACGTGTAACCTGTGCCTCTCAAGGTGCCATGCCTACACAGAAATGCTGACTGCCAGGACATGCTGGGACTTGTAGTTGGACACCTACCTGCAGAGCCTAAAGGTGCGTACACACTGGGCGATAAAGTGGACGACTGAACGATAACGATATCGTTATCGTTCAGTCGTCCACTTTATCGTCCATTTTTAACCCCAGAAAGATGAACGATAACGACGACGCGCGTTCCTGCGGGTCGTTCGTCATTATCGTTCATCGGGCTGACATGCAGGCCAACCTGACGATCTCGTCAGGTTGCTGCATGTCAGGGAATGGGGGAGAGAGCCCGGCGCTGAACGATATCGTTAATGATATCGTTCAGCGGCTGTGCTCAATGTCATGAACGACATTGAGCACAGCCTGCCGGGGACAACACTACCCGATATCGCTCAGGGAGCATATCGTGTAGTGTGTACCCACCATTAGGTTGATATAAATATTAGTACTGTAGTAGCATTATCAGTAGGTGAGGTTACCCATGTATGAGAGTTCACCAGGGCCCAGGGGCAGTGATTAGTTGCAGTGGTTTGGTTGATGCTCAAATGTTTTGAATTCCAGATGATATTTAATATTATTTTTTATTATTAATAAGATAATAATGTGCTACGGTCTGTCCTGTTACCCATAGCAACCAATCAGATTCTACTTAATTTTTATCTAGCACCTAGAAAATAATAGCTAGAATCTGATTGGTTGCTAAGAGCAATATCTCCATTTGTAAAAACCTGCACTTTAGAAAATACACCCCTTAGGGCTTTATATACTATTACATTTGTAATGCAGATTGTAGTGTGATATTATTGACTGAATTCACATTGCGAATTCAGGCAATATCACAGGGATTTACTACAAATCCCTTGCAGGGACAGAGCTTGCGATAAGCTCTGTCCCTGCGAATCCCCTCCGCACACTAGTCACTTTATTTTCGGAAAAAATAGAGTGGAAAAGTGGCCGCACATGTGCCAGCCGGCGCTTAGCCCCGCCCCGACACTAAGCCCCGCCCCCCGCGACAAATCCCCCCCCCCCTTAATAGCACTTACCTGCAGTCATCAGCGCTCCGGTGATGTCTTCCATACCTCCGGTCAGCTGACATCCCATACTGCACTGGGACACGGTCACCTGATGACCGGGCCGCAGTGCAGCATGGGACACCAGCTGACCAGCGGGAGATCATCACCGGTCCATGGAATCAGGTAAGTAAAAAAAATTTTTTTTGTAGCAGAGATCAGGTTGCGGTCTGATCACACAGCTGATCATTGGGACCGGCTCCGGGCTCTGCTCTGCCCGTTACAGCAGAGCAGGAGTACGGTAACAGGGGGAGACCCTGGATAACGCCACCTCCAGGTGGCGTTATTATCACAGGGCTTTCCCGGTATTTTTTTACAATTTATTTTTAGTAACTTTGGTCGGATCACATTTCCCATTACAATTATGGGAAATGCGATCTGATTACTAAAAATAAGTGATAATTAGGGGTTGGAGTAGAATTTTACGAATTCTACTCCAATTGCCCTGTAATAACTATAGGTGATACTAAAATAATGTGAAAAGGGTGTGAAAACACCCTTTCTCACTTTATTTTAGTAAAAATAATGTTAATAAATAGAGCCCTAAGTCTCTTCTTCTCACCCTATAAAATAAAGTCCCCAGTTTAGGGGTCTGCCCGTACATTCGGGGTAATCTGAACCACTGGACGGATTTTGATGGGGTTTCTACTATTCTATACAGAATTGGTCGAGGAAGGTTTACGTCACAGGTTTTCAAACCTGCAGGAGATTCTCTTATTACCGCTGGGTGGGGAGAGCGGAGGGGGCGGCGGGCTTGCCTGCCTCTCCAGGGGGGCCGGGAGCGGCCGGATCGGGAGGGTTGGCAAGTATGGGTGAGATGCAGGGGACTGTGGTGACCTGTCGTAGGTTATGAGATGCAGGGGGCTGTGACGAGATGAAATTGATTACGTGTGAAGCCGGGTCACTAAATAAATGCAAAACCAAGCGTGCTTTGCACTTAATATTGCTTAGTGGTGGCCATTGACCATTGATGGTCAGCAACCATGAATGGCCTGATGGTGAGTGTTTTCACCATGGTGGTGAGTGTCAGCCCCGCTATCCGCTGGCACCATCTGCACTTAGGCAAACCATCAATGGTTTCTTACCGATAATGAAAAACCATTGAAGGCAGAGGTCCATGGTGATCCCAATATCATTACAGTTTACCATCAATCAGCTTTGTTTAGTAAGTATACCCCTAGATATTAACAGACAGAGGGCCTGATTCAGACCCGCTCGCGAGTGCTCGCAAGCGGGTCGATGTTGCCCAAGTGCGCATGCGCACGACAGAGGCGGCTCCGTCGTGCGCATGCGCGAGACCCAAATAACGACGGCCAAGCTGTCGTTATGGGTCTCGCACCAAAGGGGGCATGCTGTCGATGGTGATTGACAGCACGCCCCCTTTGGTGGGCGTGCCGGGGGCATGGCTGCCCAGACGGAGGCGTTCCCATGGGAACGCCTACCGTCTGGGGCCGGCCCCACTGACATCACTAGTGATGTCAGTGGGAGTGCTTTTGGCTCTGATAGAGCCAAAAGCACTCCAGGGCTTGCGGCAGACGAGACCCTACCTTAGGGTCTTGTCGCAAGCCGATGGTCGCGATGGTCTTGACCATCGCGACCATCATTTTGGCCGCTCGCTATAGCTGTGGGTGGTCACCCACAGCTATGCGAGCGGCCAGGAGGCCGCTCCAAAAAGTAAGAGGGCTGGCCCTGATTCAGAGCGAGCGCTCTGTCAGAGCGTCCGGCTCTGAATCAGGGCCAGAGCCTGCTTCTGAGTCAGACGCGCTGCCGGCATCGGACCTAGTCGTGCTTTTTTTTCTTCTGCATCTAAAGCGCACTGCGCATAAGTGCAAGAAAGAATGTTCAACGCACAGTCTTAGAAATGTATTGGCTGGTGACGGAGGTGGCTACTAAGTGGACGCACGAAGATGGTGCGTCTTGCGGGTTGCATTGCTGATAGTGGTTGCGTACACAGGTGAAGAATCATTCATATAGGAGGATAATCTGCTCCTGCCAATAGGCTGGTGCAAGTTTTGATGGTACGCCTTTAAGCTGTGTTTGAGCATCTAAAGACGCTCAAAATGGGCGGACGCACGTCTGTACACCAAGGCAAAACTTGTATCCATTTTCCACTCATTGATTTTAAATCTGCTGGTTGCTTGAAAGCAATTGAGGCCTTGTTAGCACACAAGCACTAGGGAGAACTATACCAATCTCATAAAACACACACTGTAGATACGATTTTAAGTTGCACTTTTGCCAATAAATATGTTATTAAATTTGAGCCGAGCCGCGATACTTTTTCGCGGCCCAGACTTTTCGCCTACTTCGCCTGTTTTGTAGGCGGAAAAGTATCGCGCGCGTGCCTGCTTTACCCCTTATTCAATTTGAAAATACGTGAAAACAGGACCCGGCGAAACTCAAACTAGCGGAACGTGCTGTCAGTTTTGGGTAAATCAGCCTGACACCCCCCAAAAGATGCTCTGACATGGGGGTTCCCTATGGTACCCCCCGATTTGGCTTGATGAAGGTATTTGGTGTTTTTAAACGGGCTCAATAGCTGCTAAATAGCGTTTTTCTATATGTGATGCAGAATAGAATTCAGGAGTATTTTTTCCAGAAAATAAGTTATCCTAGCAAATTTGGGGTACTTGAAAATGGGGGTCAGCATATTTAAAAGTTGCTAAAGTGAAGTTGAAAAAATAGTGAAACATCCACCTGCCGCAAACACCTGCAATCAAAAAAACACTTGGGGCATACTTGGAGACCCCCCCAGAGTCAAGTTCGCTAGTTTTTAACTTTGTCCCCCAACAATTTTTTTTTCGCCCCCCAAAATGAAAGTGATTTTTTGGGGTGTTCTTAAGTGTTTTTTTTTCACACAGTTTACCTTTGGGGGACTGTCTGAAGGCTGCACGGGGGTTCCCACAACGTTGCACCACAAAACCCCAATTCTGCAGCTTTTTCCCGCCAGCTATTCATAGGCGAAACTTTTCCGCCTATGACATTGCATTGAACTTGTTCATATGGAAATTATTAGAGATGAGGAGGTGGTTTTTACGGGTGGCAATCGGGAAGCCGACTGCCTAAATACCGGCAGCCGGCTTCCCGACTGTCTTATCCCGGCATGGGTGAAATGCCGGGCATCTAGATGTAGACGCCCGCATTTCCCCGATGCCGGGAGACCGGCGCCTGGCATCACGATCGTAGTGATGCCGGGCGCCGCGAGCGGACAGCCGCGGGGGGGGGGAGGGTTAGGTGTAGGGCTCCCGGGGGGGACTTAGGGTTAGGCACCCCCCCGGGAGGGTTAGGGTTAGGCTAGGGGGAGGGAGGGCCGGCGGTATTTCATACCAATTCCGTTTTTACTCTGTTATCTTCGTATCTCAAAAACGGCATCATATTGGCCATCCAACTATCACATGTTTTGGATAACCAATAAAATAAATCCGAACTAATCCGAACTTGCACTAATTTGGCGAAAAGAACCATATCAAAACCAAACTGCTCATCTTAAGTAATTATAGTAAGTCCAATTATGAGTTTGCCATTTGGTAGCAGAGAGGTTAATATGCCATGTTGGCAATAAATACACTTGGTTAGATGTATGAAGCCTTACCCCTGATAGCATTGTTAGAGCATAGGTCAGCTTCCCAAATCACTGTTTCATTCATTCTACAGTATGGGACAAAAGGCACCTTTAGCTGAGTATTCAACTCTGGCTCAGCGCTTACAGAGCTACCGCTGACAGCCATGAAGGCGGGGGCGTTTCAAGGGGAGGGGGCCAGTGTGTAGTACCGATACCTAATTTAAACCTCAATGCGATCCTGCCTATACCGTCTAAATCCTGCCTATACCTTCTAGAATTGTCGCAATTTAGCGTAATGAGTTGCACAGTAAATAAATGCCTTCAGACTTTGAATGTAATTCCAAAGCACAAAAAAGTTATTATTCAACATAAAAACAGATGGTTACACGCTGTGATCGAAAGACAATTAGCGCAAATAAATCATACAGACCCAAGGTACAGTTGTTATATATGCACGCGCTCTGGGCCCAGATACCGGCATCAGCATTAGAAACCTCCGTCAACAGCACAGCAAGAAGACTCTCGATTGGGGTCAGAGAGCGCACTTATATACTCTTTCAGGGATTGGCAATTCAATAGACAAGTTTGGCATGATTCCATTGGTTCTTCTTAAAGGTGTTTCTGTTACAGGATCGTTTATAGGACAATTTCAAATGGACACAAACAGCCTCCAACCGCCCTTTGTATCCTTTTTCCCGCTGCATGCAAATCTAAGCTGCTAACATTACAGAGTACATTTTAATGTTTTAACTATCTATAGTCCATAGTTTGCAGACGTCTGTTTCGATCTTCTCACAGATGGTACCGGAAATCTGTGGAGACACAGTGGATCAGTACAACACCAGACACGGTCTGCTTACCATGTACTAAACCTTAGATATCAAATAACCTTTATAACACAACATTAATAATCACTGAATAAACCTTGAATTTTACACTTTAATACTAGGGAACCTTTCATGTAAGTGTGCAGTGTATAAGTATTGGGGAATTGGGAAAAGACGCAAGTTAGCGTTGTTTGATGTGTTTTGTGGAGTACATTATGGTGCGTGTCTTGCAGGAATAATTATTTTATATGTTTTAGCGACTGTATTTATGTGGTGAGGACTTTTAACTTCTTTCTATTGCGTGGGAATCGCACGACGCTAAATACTAGCTTTGCCGTATGTACTTATAGTGGCGAGTTTCACTAAAATGGCGCTGGGTGGCCAGTCGCAAAATTGCGTCTCATTGCCATTCGCAAATGGCGTCTCGCAGATCTAATTTTAAACCGATCCTGTCTCAGCCAACTATCCGGCTTCGACAGTCCATCCTTTGATAACAAACAACATGCTATCATACTCTGATTTAAAAATTAATTTTAGGCTTACATTATGACGTGATTTAATGTTATATTATGGGATGGCACAAGGTGGTTCTTAATCCATCAATAATGTGTCTCTAGGAGGGGACATAAAACTACCCTTATACGCACACCGCGGATCCTGGGAGATCATGGGAAAGATGTGGGGATGCACCAATCCTATAAAGGAAGTCTTGAGGGGGAATAGGGACTTACAATAATTAAGGTGTTTTAAAATAACATTTTTAATAGTCCATTTTATGCATGTCTAAACATAATACATTATACGATGGTATTTCCTAGTTCAGGGTTGTAATGCAGTTCTACATTTACCTCGGTATTCATATTGTCACTACTGACCACCACCTTATCTTTACATTTTCCACACTTCAAAACAGTAGGAACACACCGGACACATATTCCAATTACTATGATGACAACCAGTATGAGGAACAGTAGTCCACCTATACTTGCAATCATTTCATGGACCCATTCTCCTAGACTTGAGAACCATTTCCTTGGGTTCAACCATGAAACCCATTCCTCGACCTTCTCCTCTACTTCAGCCACTGAAGCATTATGGTTCTTTTGAAATTCCCATTTTAGCTGCAGAATTTCATCCATCGTCCGGTCTATCACCTCCTTGGGGTCGCTGGTATCATTTGTGACATAAGTGCAACACTTCACTCCAAATTGGGTGGCTAAAGTTACGCAATACCCTCCAGTGACAGCTGTTAAATCATTTAACACTAGTCTGTGTTGCTCCAATTCTTTCTTGTACGCTTGCAACTCCTTAACTGTATACCTGAGTGTGTCATCATACATCTTGGTGATATTATCTATCAATTTAGCAAGATCTTGGATATATCTAAAATTTAGTGTACCCCGAGCGATCCTGGTGGGATCCAGTGCTACTAAAACTTGAAAGCCAGTTGTCTCTCTAATTAACTGTGTGGCTTTATGTACATCACCAGGTATCATATTATATTTATTTTGCCTCTGTAAAGGTATGGTGATGGTGTGTTTTTATGAATACCAAGCATTTCATCATGTGTGAGGGTCATAACCTCTGGGACTACTCTTCCCAGATAACACAAACCTTTGGAACGCGGAGAGAGCCACTTATACGCTTTCCTTCCACATATAAAATATACATCATCGGGGAGAACATAAGGAATAGTATGCATCATGATCATTAAACACATTTCCCTCACAAATAATCCTATCTCAGGTTCTCCCATCTGGCAAATACATGTTTCTGGTTGTATAACCTTAGCACAGTACCCTTCTGGTATTCTACCAACCATTTCTTTGGTGGAACTTAGTGTATATTTATACCGGAAGTGTCTTCCACCTGACCTAATTTTGCGTAATAGTTCATAATCATAGGCTCACGGTCAGCTCTTTGTGAGAAGGTCATCGTCTGATTATTTCCAGTAACCTCCCAACTTCCTGGGTCATTGGAGTTGGTGATGTTTAAACATAAAAGTGATTTATCGATTGAAGGTGGACGCATATCACAGAGACGCTGAGATATTGCTTATACCAGGCTTGGTATATATGTCCTGGCCCCTACACCCCTTAAGTGCATCACGCTGCTGTCTGGCACCTGTGGACCCCCGGAGGTTGAGGTTAGCCGGGGAGGGTCTCCTACCTTCTCGCGGGTTGTGGCCTGGTAACCTTCTGGAAGCCGGGGCATCGATTGTGGCGTCGACACACGGGTCGCGAGCTGACCCTGCCGGCTTCATCAGTGGTCTCTCTGATTCAGCTGCTGCCGGACCCCCTGGAGAAGTGACCGCCCAACCTCTCTCCTGACTGTGCGCGGGCATCTGGCGGCTCTTCCTTCCTACAGGTGAACGTCGCCTGCTATCTTGGATCCTCTCTCCCTGCCTGGATGCGGTAAGAGAGCCGGAGAGTGTCCCAGTGAGTGCTGATCCCGCAGCTCGACTGCCGCTTGCAGATTGAGGGCTCCTTGCCCTCCTGACGCTCTCCACCTTCAGCTGCTACTGCTTTGGTCTCCTGTGTGTCGGCAGTGGACTGAACCTAGTTCAGATAAAACCCTATACTCTCCCATAGGTGACTCTCACTGAGTAACTCTATATTATCCCATAGGTGATTCACTGAGTAACTCTATATTCTCCCATAGGTGATTCACTGAGATCAATCTCTATATCTGTCATATCCTACAAAAAGCCTCCATGAGTGTTCTACATTGATTCTATTGTCACCCATATTATCTGATCCTCTGGCTCCCTCCTGTGGTGAAATTGTAGAGTTTCACCATATATAGTGATTTGATATATCTTTTCAACAGTGTTACTTTGCACCTATTATATTTCACTCCAAGTGCTCCCTATATTAGTTATATCCATATATACAGATGATTTGAAGATCAAGGACAAATAGCACGGGGTTTCCTTTTCTCTCGTGTTACAAAACCAAGCCCAGTCCTGTTCTCTGATGTGATGTGACGGCATTTCTGATGGCTGCCTAGGCCCATAGGAGGGATGGTACTTGGCAGTGACCCGACTCTCCCCTAGATCGGCTCTATCAATGGGAATTATCAATAGTTGATTCTTCATGATACGCACTTATTTTACTTGATAAACGCAGAATGGGGAAGGATAAGAAACAAAGGTCCAAGTCGGAAGCTGGTAGTAGAATAGATAATGGCTCTCATCAAGATCTGAGGCAGTTTTTAAAGCCCGCTGGCACATCTGTCACAGGGGAGATCTCTGCACCAGCCTCCCCTAATATCTCTTCCTCTCCAGACAGGATGTCACTGGGATTTACTCACACTTTTTAGTCCTTCTGCTTCTACCTTCAGTGACGAGATTAGTGAAATCCTCTCACACGTCAGATCACTGCCCACGAAACAAGATTTTCAGTCTCTGGAGGCCAAGCTTCAGTCTACTATTCGCCAAGAGGTGGCTACCATTCAATCGGACATGTCGGAATTGGCAACAAGGATTGATAGTCTGGAAGATCATAAAGATATGTCTGCTGATGCTTTACTCCAAGTTACAGATATTCTTTCTCAACAACATTCAGAGATCCGTTCTCTTAAATCACGTATGGACGACTTGGATAACCCACGGCAGACGCAACAACATCAGAGTAAGAGGCTTGTCTGAAGATGTTACTCGGCCCAATCTTACAGATGCACTCACGAACATTTTTGGAGAGATTCTTGGCCTTGATCCTAATAGTGAAATCCTGTTTGATAGGGCACATAGGGCTCTCCGTCCACGAGGTCTACCTACAGACAAACCTCGAGATGTCATTTGCCACCTTCATTACCATACCCAAAAAGAGGCTATCCTGCAGAAGGTGCGCCAGCTTGAAGAGATTGACTTTAACAGTGATAAAGTTCAGTTGTTTCCCAATCTATCATGGTACACTTTGCAACAAAGGAAATCTCTGAAGCCACTGACGGAACAACTTCGCAAGCTTTCTTTGAGATATAGATGGGGTTTCCCGTTTAACTTGCAAGTAACTCACAACGGGAAGAATGTTATTCTCCATACTCCAGCTGATCTTCCTTCCTTTTTCATGGCTTTGGGTATAGATCCAGTGGCACTTCCTGAGTGGGAATTCTTGCATAATCCTCCGGTGATTCCTTCCCTTCCTTCTGCTGGAGAACGTTGGCAACGAGTATCTAATTCCAAGCAGAAGACACAACGTCTATCTATTCCAGCGTCCTCAGAAGAGACTTGATCAATTTAGCCCCTGTGAAAGAGTGGTGAGATTGTATCGGTTTTCCTTGTTGTACAAGGAATTGGGTCTTCACCCTATATTGTCATGCATTGTTACTGATACTTATTTTAGTGCTGTTTTCGCATTCTCTACTAATCTTAGTAATCTTCTTGATGTTTTCTGTGTATGTTAGTAATTTCTACAACATGTAGTTGTCTTTGAGATTCTCGAAGTAGGAGTCGACTCATTTATACATTTCTCTGTTTTAATGGGTTGCTGTTGATGCCGTCCCTCCGAACCCCCTCAGTGCTGCATCCCCTCACATCCTGGACATGGAGCAGATTTTTGTCTCCTGCTCGTCCAGATGCAGCATACGCCAAAGGGTAAATGTCCCAGAAAAGAGATCTCAAATGCTTAGGTCTTTTTGGGCTGACAAAGTAGATGTAGCTCTGGTACAAGAGACGCATTTTAAGAGTGGTCATGCCCCTCCCTTAAAAATATACTACTACCCACACACCTTTTCTAGCGATAATTCTGCTGGTAAAACCTTAGGTGATGCCATTTTGTTAGCCCGACACCTCCCAATATCTGATGTTTCTATACATAAGCTTGTAGAGGGTAGAGGTATTTTGGTTAAATGCACAATATACTGTCAGCGTTTCTCCTTTTTAAATCTTTACACACCTAATTCTGGCCAACCTTCCTTTATTACTTCTGTTTTGGATAAAGCTGAGACTTGGAAGGGATTACCGTCGTTAGAGGTGATTTAAATTGGCCCCTTGACCCTTTCCTCTCCCTTGACCCTCTTCCAATAAAGCATGTCATAGGCCGGGTAAGGAGCTCAGGCGAGTAAGACGCACCCTTCACGACCATCAACTGGCTGATTCTTGGCGAATCGCACATCCAGCTGAATCTGACTTCACCTTCTTCTCCCGCCCACACCTATTCTAGAATTGATTATCTTTTTTTAAGCCATCGACATTTACACCTTATATCTGACACTTCAATAGGATCGATCACGTGGTCTGACCATGCTCCAGTTTTTCTTACACTTTCCCTTCCGCAGCGCTCGCTCAACCCTTGGACATGGCGTCTTAATGCTCTTCGTTTACAAGACGCGTATTGAAAGTCCCAGATCGAGTCCTCTATAGACTCTTATATTGAGCAGAATGATCAGGACGACATTTCCAAGGTAACGGTTTGGGAGGCGCATAAATGCTTTCTGAGGGGCACTTGTATACAACTAGGTTCATACTTAAAAAAACAGAAAACACAACAAAGAGATGCCCTTCTCGCTGAGATCAAATCCCTGGAAACTTCTCATAAAGCGTCCCTGTCTCCACACTATTACTCTAAGCTGGAGGAAGCTAGGTCCGCTCTTCATAGACTTTCTATGGACAAAATTAAGTTATCCTACCATAAGTACCGTAGCAGATTCTACCAGTGGGGTAATAAACCGGGTAAGATGTTGGCTAGGACATTGCTGGAGCAACATGTTGTCACATTCATTCAAGCTATAAAAGATGATTCTGATCAGACCCATTATGAAACTAAACGAATCGCAGAATCCTTTCGTTCTTATTACTCTAAGCTTTACAATTTGAAGAACGCCAGTCGAGATTCGGACATCTCTTCTCACCGAGTGGCAATATCGTCTTATCTTCATTCACTTGATTATCCTACACTATCTCAAGAAGAGATTGACACCCTCGAATCGCCTTTTCTCGTTGATGAGATAGATCAGGTGATCTCCTCTTCTCTGGCTGGTAAAAGCCCTGGCCCGGATGGATTCTCGACTGCTTACTACAAGGCATTTAAGGGTAGACTGGCACCGCTCCTGACTCGTGCCTTTAATTCAATTTCCGATAGGACTCGATTCTCCAAACAATCACTGGAGGCCCACGTTACTGTCCTACCTAAAGAAGGTAAAGACCCCACCTTATGTCCCAGTTATTGGCCTATTTCACTCCTAAACATTGATTTGAAGTTTTTTGCTAAGCTCCTAGCCAACCGGTTGAAGACTCTTTACCAAAACTGATTCATGATGACCAGGTTGGTTTTGACTTGGGTCGTGAGGCTAGAGACAACACCACTAAAGTTATCAATTTAATACACCAGGCATCTCTCTCTTCTTCACAGTCCATTATTGTATCGACGGATGCAGAAAAGGCTTTCGACAGGGTTGACTGGGAGTTTATGTCAGGTCTTTTGTGCCATTTGGGTTTGGGACCTGCTTGTCTACAGAGCATTTTAGCTCTATATGACTCCCCTACAGCAAAAATCAAATAAACGGGTCTCTTTCTGATTCATTTGCTATATCAAACGGCACGAGGCAGGGGTGCCCACTCTCCCCACTTTTATTTGTCCTTTGTATGGAGGCTGTGGCAAGGGCCATTCGCCTAAATGCAAATATCTCAGGTATTCACATAGGTGGCCAGGAATACAAATTAGCTCTTTTCGCTGATGATCTTTTAGCATTGATTACTAAACCGACTACCTCCCTTCCGAACCTTATACTAGAATTTGAGAAATTTGGTAGGCTTTCCAATTTTAAAATTAATCATTCTAAATCTGTAGCTATGAGCCTGACTGCACCTCCATCCTTGGTAAATTCTTTGAAGCAATCCTTCTCTTTTGTTTGTCACCCCACTAGACTTAAATATTTAGGAGTATATCTGACTAAAGACCTATCTCAATTGTTCTGAAATAATTTCACACCGTTATTACAAGCTGTTCGTAATGATTTCACTAAATGGTGTAATTTACGTTTGTCCTGGATTGGCAGGATTAACGTGGTGAAAATGAATTCCCTTCCAAAAATTTTATACTTAATGCAAACCCTTCCAATTCATATTCCTCCATCATGGTTTCTGGATGTGGAATGTAGTATTCGTAGATTTGTCTGGAATAACTCCACACCACGCCTTAAACATTATATCCTATACCAACGTAAACACGATGGTGGTTTACAGCTTCCCCACATCACTAGTTATTACCATGCTATCATGCTTAATAGACTCCTGGAATTGACTCGGGCTAAGGGTTTCAGACAATGGATTAAGCTGGAGGAAAGTAGCCTGGTTCAAGCTATAGAAATAGCTCATTGGCTTCCTAAACTCCGAATTGTTAAACATCCCACTATAACACCCACATTGCGTTGTTGGAAGAAACTGCGACGTCTCCATCATATCTCGTCTATTATCTCTCCTCTTACTTCTTTCCTGGACAATTCTGATTTCTCCCCGGGATACTCCTCACGGCCATTTAAAAAATGGATAATTGAAGGTCATTTTAGATTAGGTCAGATGGTTGATCCGTCAGGGGTGCGTCCGTTTGCAGAGCTCCAAGAATCATGTAATTTTCCCAAGTCTGATTTCTGGAAATATCTGCAGGTACGACATTTTATTTCTTCCTCATGTAAGCTTTCTGATCTTAATAGGTCTCTCACTCTGTTTGAATCCTTGTGTTCAGCTTCTAAAACGCCGTCCCATACAATATCTACCTTATATTCATTGATTATTGCAAACTTGTTCAAATTACCCCCGATATTTACTAATGTTTGGGAAAAAGAATTCCACGATAAAGTTCAAAACATTGATTGGGAGTTAGTATTTTTTGCCAGTTCCTCTTGCATAGCTAGTTTTGAAAATCTTTACAAAGTTATATCACGCTGGTATAGATATCCTGTACTTCTAAATAAAATGTTTCCACAGGTAACAAAATCCTGTTGGAGATGTAACTCCGCTCCGGGTAGCATGCTCCACATATGGTGGGATTGCCCTTCCCTAGTCCCATTCTGGTTGAATGTATTTGAGTGTTCTAAATTAATTCTTGGAGGAGAAGTTCCTAGAGATCCGGGTTTCTGCTTTTAAATATAACTTCATCTTCCACGATTTCTTACAAGAATTCTCTACTGAGACACTTGAATAATGTGGCTAAAGCTGTCATACCTGTCTCGTGGAAATCTACTGCGCCTCCCTCCATCAAAGACTGGTTTAGAAGGATACATTATTATATGGACATGGAGGACATAGTATCTTTCTCTAATGGTAACCCTACCGACTCTACCGCTGTTTGGCTCCCCTGGCTTATGTTCAAAGATTCCGCACAATACTCCAAGTTTAAATAGGTTGCATAATGTTTCTATATCCATTTTCCATTTTGTGGAATTTTGTGGAAGTATAGCCACCACTTCCATTTAGTCTTAAAAAAAGACTATAAACATCAACCCAATTTTTATGTGTTTGTATGGTTATTATGCATTATAGCGCTCATTTATACAAACCAGGGTGATGGAAACTCTGGAAGAGAATATAAAAATGAACACAGCAGACCAGTTCATTGCCGCAGCAAGGACCTGCAAATTTCTTAAGCTCAGATATCTCACTGCAACCTTTTAACCCTCCCGGAACAAGCTCGTGATCGACAGGTCCACGTTATCAACCTCGTCTCCGCCTTGTTTCTCCACCGGTTGGTTGACCTTCTTGCAGTGAGTGGAATGGACCCACCTTCAAAGATGTGGTACTCGTCAGCAACACCTGATACGGACCTTCCCAACGATCAGTCAAACAACCTGAACGCAAGAAATTTCTGATCATAACATATTCTCCAGGTTCAACATCATGACAGTTTGTTTCAGGCATATCATGGGACAATAATTTCAGTTTCTGCTGTTGCTGTTTTAACTGTTTACTCATTGTTATAAGATACCTTACAGTTACCTCGTTGTTATCTTTCAAATCTTCCTGTGGCCTTATAATCAAATGAGATTGAATACCAAACAATATTTCAAAGGGGGACAGGTTTAGAGGGGGTCTAGGAGTGGTCCTTATGCTATGTAGGACCAACGGTAGTGCTTCTGGCCATCCTAGTCCAGTCTCTACCATGATTTTACTTAGTTTGTTTTTAATAGTTCCGTTCATCCTCTCCACCTTGGCACTGGCTTGCGGTCGAAAGGGGGTATGAAGTCGACTATTAATACCCAACAGCTTACACATATTTTGAAAAACTTCACCTGTGAAATGAGTACCCCTATCACTCTCAATAATTTTAGGGATACCGTATCTGCACACAAACTCCTGAACAATTTTCTTGGCAGTAAACACAGCAGTATTAGTGGCAGCTGGGTATGCCTCAACCCAATTGGAAATCACATCAATGCACACTAATACATACTTGAGATTCCTGCAGGGTGGTAATTGGATTAAATCAATTTGTATTACCTGGAAAGGTCCGTCAGTCGGGGGAATGTGGGATGGTTCGGTAGGGATCGTTTTCCCAATGTTTTTCCTCAAGCAGGTCAGACAGGACATTGCTCTCTTTTCCGCTTGAGAAGAAAAACCCGGTGCGCACCAGTATGCTCTCACCAATTTACACATACTTTGCTTTCCCAGATGAGTCAGACCGTGCGCTGCCTCAGCCAGGCTTGGGTAATATGCCTTGGGAGCTACTGGCTTACCTTGTCCGTCTCTCCAGAGTCCAGAGGACTCTTGTTCACATCCCTTGGACCCCCAGACTGACTTTTCCTGGATAGAACACAAACTTTGCATCTCAATTAATTTCAGCATATCAATTGTTTGGAAAGTCATGATTTGTTGGTACGCTCATTTTTAACCCTGCTGCCCATTTTGCAGCTTCGTCTGCCCTGTTGTTGCCCAGTGACACCGGATCATCTTCACATGTATGGGCTTTACACTTTATTACTACCACTGCCTTTGGCAATTGGATTGCTGTTAGTAGTCCTTTTATATGTTTGGAATGTGCAATTGGTGTGCCTGCTGCTGTTATAAATTTTCTCAGACGCCATAAGCCACCAAAACCATGCACTACTCCGAAGGCGTACCTAGAGTCAGTATAGATATTAGCAGATTTACCTTTCGCTAATTCACATGCTCTCTTTAGTGCCACCAGTTCCTACACTTGGGCCGAGTGTGGTGGTCCTAAAGGTTCGGCTTCTATGATGTCTTCGTCATTTACAACAGCATAACCTGTACATAACTCTCCAGTGTCAGTCTGTCTATGACAACTCCCATCTGTGTAAAATGTCACATCCACATTTTCTAAATTTGTATCCCGTATGTCAGGTCTTGCAGTAACGGTCTGATTCAGATATTCCATACAATCATTTGCATCAATATACCTGCAGAACTCACCTGTTGCCAGCGACTCACCTCTCTCTACCCTTTGTGCATCATGTTGCACATATGGTAAATACGTAGCTGGGTTTAACGTAATGCACCTTTTGATGGTGATGTTTGCAGGTGCTATTAAGGCTAGTTCTCATTTTGTGAACCTAGCTGAGGAGACATGTCTGGTTTGGGCAGAGTTTAGCAAAGCAGATACAGCATGGGGAGTATAGACAATCATATCACGGCCTAGTACCACATCCTCACTCTTACTGTCCAATAGAGCAGTTGCTGCTACACTTCTTAAACATGTTGGGAGTGATCTTGCCACAGAGCCCAATTATGCACTGTAGTATGCTACGGGCCTACTGGCATCACCATGTTTTTGTGTGAGGACACCTGCTGCACAACCATCAGCTTCTGTACAATACAAATCAAAAGGTTTTTCATAATCAGGTATTCCCAATGCAGGTGCTCTTGTCAGACTATCCTTAAGATTAAGGAAAGCTCGCTCTGGTTCCTCTGTGTGTATGACACGATCGGGCTTTGAGGAAGAGACTAAGGGCCTGATTCAGAGCCGTTCGCTATTTGCGGTCGTTCGTTCAAAAACAAGGGGTGGCTATTCAAATGATCCGTTCGCAAATTGCAGTCTGTTCACACCTCTAAGTCTGAACGAGCGAGCAAAACATACGCTCGTTTATTTGTTAAAAACGCCCCCTGGCCGCTCGCACCATACGTCATGTCCGCTATTTATTAGATTAATCAAGTACATCGACCAACGTATGAACTGCTCGCTATTCTTGTGGTTGGTTTTTGCTACCACAATCTTGCGAGCAGTTCTGGCTATAAAATAACCCAGTGACGTGGTCAATGACGCTGCTGTATTAATGATGCACACCCATAAAACGCCCGTTTTGACCTTTAAGCACGCCTGCGTTCGGATCTCCACTCCCCATTTTCAAGCACCTTCCCCTGTTACCACCCACATACGCCTCATTCTGTCACTCAAAATAGCAGGCATTCGCTATATTGCGAGCACATGAATTTCGGCCGCACTGACTGGTTCGCGCATGCGTATAACGATCCGTACGCATGCGCAGATGTGCGAACATCGCTCGGAACGAGCGTACTGCCGCTAGCGAGTGGCTCTGAATGAGGGCCTAAGTCCTGTAATGGCAATGCCAAAATAGAAAAACCTGGGATCCACATTCTGCAGTATCCACACATTCCCAAGAAGGTACGAATTTGCTGTTGGTTCTGCGGCACTGTCTGGTTCTGTATGGCCTGGATTCTGTCATTTGTGAGATGTCGTAACCCCTGAGTTAGGCAGTGTCCCAAATATTTAACCCTGGACTGGCATGGCTGTAATTTGTCCTTAGCAACCTTGTGTCCTGTTTGCGAGAGATGAAGCAACAAAAGTTTAGTATCATTTAAACATGACATAAACGAATCAGAACATAACAATAAATCGTCCACGTAATGTATTAGAACAGATCCATTGGCAGGTTGAAAAGATTGTAAACAGTCGTGTAAGGCCTGGGAAAAGATACTGGGGCTGTCTATGAAACCTTGGGGCAATCGTGTCCATGTATATTGTACACCCCTGTATGTAAAGGCGAATAGGTACTGACAGTCAGGATGAAGAGGCACAGAGAAGAAAGCAGAACAGAGGTCAATGACCGTGAAATGGGTTGCATTTGGTGGGATCTGCATGAGAATGACAGCTGGATTTGGCACTATGAGAAATTGGCTCTCTACCACCTTATTGACACCTCTAAGGTCTTGTACCAGCCTATAACCCCTCCCACCACTCTTCTTTACAGGAAAGATGGGACTGTTGGCTACACTAGCTGTACGAACTAAAATTCCCTGCTGTAACAATCGCTCAATTATGGGATAAACCCCTGATTCTACCTCCTGTTTTAATGGGTACTGGGGAATTTTAGGAGCTTGCCTACCGCTTTTTAAATTTACCATTACAGGACTTAAGTTTGCCATTAATCCAGTGTCCTGTCCATCCTTGGTCCAAAGTGAATCTGGAATTTGGGATAACTTTTGATCTACCTGAAATGGATTCTCGCTTAAACTGGTAGAGTGATACATTATCCTTTGGGGAGTGTCCAGTATATCCCTCACCTCATGCGCAACTCTCTCTGGGATATCTAAAAATACACCATCAGGGGTACAATATATGACACATCCCATCTTACATAACAAATCCCTTCCCAGTAGGTTAGTAGGGGCCGCTGCTGCCTGGAGGAAAGAATGCCTGGTATGCAATGGCCCATTAGTGACTTCTGTGGATTTGTTAAAGGATAATGTTGCACTTTCCCCGTTACGCCCATTGCTGGTACTGTCTCGTTGGTTACCTGTAAATTAAGGCGAGATTTTATCACTGACCTGGTCGCCCCTGTGTCTACAAGAAAAGGATATTTAGTACCAGCTACATCAACCATCATTACCAGTTCTTCCCTAGTACTTCCCGTTACCCTGACTATCTGTAGACTACAGGTACGACCTGACCCCTAGCGTTGACTCCCACTCTCCAATACAGCATTTACGCCCACAATTGGAGCTGGTGTCTGTTGGACATTTACTGGTCTCTGTGCATATCCCTTATGGGGATATCCAGGTACTCCCTGGTTAGGGGGTCCTGCCCTCTTCACCGTAAGTTCCTACTCACATGTCCCAGTTGGTTGCAATTAAGCACTTTCGTGAGTGGGGTGGATGAAAGGATTGCTGTGTGGGTTGAGCGGGAGGGAAAGATGGTGGGTATGGGTAAGGCTATTGAGGAAGATATGGTGGTTGTGGATAGTATGGATGTTGTGGTTGTGTGTGATAAGTGGAGTAGGGCTGTGTTTGCGGTGGTGTAGGATTAGTTAGGACGTGTTACTGTTCAGGTGCAGGTGTGTCTGCTGGCTGTGATGTTACCGTCATTCCTTCTAGAGCTTAAATACTAACAGCCATTAGTTTCTCGCTCTGGATCTCTCTCTTTTTAGAGATGTTCTTATCATGTTCAATAGCGGATTCTATGAGGGTGTCTACAGTGACTCCCCTCCAGCAAGGCTGTGAGGTCTGAACTCGGGTCTTTAGGTTCTCTTTTAGACCATCCATAAGTACAGTGACAATCATTCCCCTGTGGTGAGTGCTATATTTAATATCTTCTAACCCAGTGTACTGGGTGATAGCCTGCAGAGCTCGGTTACAATAATCTTTTGCAGATTCACTCTCTTTTTGTTATATGGTGAAAATTTTGCTCCAGTTAACTACTACTAGAAAATATACACCCAATTGAGTTACAATGCGGGAAATGTTACCTTGGTTAACTTCGTCTGTTAAGGGAACATCTCCATCCAATACACAATCCGTGATAAACTTTGTCACATCGGTATTGCGTGGAAGACAAGCCCTTAACACCACTCGCCAACCTTTATTGGTTGGCTCGTGATAACTACCCAAATTTTTCTAAAATCTTTGACATTTGGCTAATTCTTTTTTGGGATCCGGGAAAATCATTCATTATGGAATTTAGCTCCGCTCTTGTCCAAGGACAATGCATTGCTACTTCCCTTGTGGGCACTACACCGTTCACATCTGCATTCCCATTCGGAACAGTTATTGTCCGGTTGGGATGCAGACCGGCCGCACTGCTACTTTTGACCTTATTACCTGGCTGGAGGTTTAGTCTATTACTGCTACGTATAGGGTTAACAACTTCCTCTACGGGTGCAGTGGATATTAACACTTCCTGTACTATCACTGATGAAGATGGCGGCACCACTTGTGCTTGTCGTGGTGGAGCTTCTAACGTGTACAGCATGGGAAATGGCAGACATAACAATAGGCTCATCATCGCATCATAAACGTTTTCCTTATGATTACTTAAGAGAGGGTACAAATTACTTGTTAAATTTTTGTGGGTTTTTTCAACAACTGTACCTGCACCCCCATCCGCATAGGGCGGCGGTGGTGCGCGTGAACCACTGGCAAAACCTACCACAATGCTACCTTGCTGCACGTGCGCGCATGCACCGCAGTTTAGCGCTGCGGGTGTACTTTCCGGTAACATGCTCGTGACGCAAGTTTGCGTCGCTTGCACACTATTAAGCCACGCATCCCCTTCATGCTGCCATAATTTAAACATTCGTTATACTTTACCTTTTTCACTCGAGAACGCACCATACTTATGTTATCTCGGACATTGTTCAATACATCCTTATCAAAGCTACCAATTCTGGGAAACGGTCTAACACTCTTCATCGTCATCTTAAACCATACATCACAGCACCTAATTGCATAAGCACTGTACTTAGTATGCATTATACGGCGTGCCGACCCAAGCAGCGCTTCCAACACCAGCACATCATTGTCTAACATCTCTACTGTTTGCGTGGCTCCCATCCTGGGAAAACCCCTACGTTTTTCAATAAAGATTTAAACCGGTGAAAGACACTCAAGACACTTTCACTTACCTGTGGACGTCTTGGAAACAGGGCGTATCCACAAACTCTATGGAAGAATATCTGGATGCCTCCACTCACCTATGGAAGAAGCTGCTTCCAAGCAGAATCCCTTTTTGACTACCTTTCAACTGCTAGGGGGTAATACTTACCCTTTGTTCTCCAGTTGATTTCGTCCACCCTCTGTTCAGTTCACAATCACAGTTTAGCCAAAACTATGCGGTTCAATTACAGTGCTCAAATAAGCCTAACCGATTACTGAATACTGTAATCACACTGAGAGCCGAACCCTAACAAAAATACAACCCATACACCTTGTATGTGTATAGTAAACGGTAAGCTGCTACCTAGTCACTAGGCCGCTTCCTACGCCTAGCACTTAAGGGTCCTATGATACCCTTAACATTTTAGGAACCGTGTTACACCCTAAACCAACAAATGCTCACTGTTACACACTTTTTTCCTGCGCAGAAAAATACACATTCACCCAGCTATTGGCAACACTGATAATGCAATCTCAACGGCTTTGTTTAAAACACGTGGCAGCAATACCGGAAATACGTATACGCTAATGTGCAATTAGTCGCATACACAATAATGCGACTACTACACAACACGTATTATGACTTTTACGCTATAGTGTGACTGGTCGCATACACAATAATCGATGAAGGAAAACAAACTTTTTCCTCCCTCGTCCCTGAATTCTCAATCAGCGCTCCTAAAGTCACAATAACAGGTAGCGCACTCTCAGCAACAACACTGGTAACAGATTTCAAAGGCACACTGCGTTCTCCTGTTAGGCGCCTCCACCCTTTTGCTGAGAGATCGCTACCGAGTGTTACCGAGTGACCGGTGGCGTGATTAACACTGCGAGCCCCCAGCTATCGATACCTAATTTAAACCTCTATGCGATCCTGTCTATACCTTCTAAATCCTTCCTATACCTTCAAGAATTGTCGCAATTTAGCGTAATGAGTCGCACAGTAAATAAATGCCTTCAGACTTTGAATGTGGTTCCAAAGCACAAAAAGTTATTATTCAACATAAAAACAGATGGTTACACGCTGTGATCTAAAGACAATTAGCGCAAATAAATCATACAGACCCAAGGTACAGTTGTTATATACGCATGCGCTCTGGGCCCAGATACCGGCATCAGCAATAGAAACCTCCGTCAACAGCACAGCAAGAAGACTCTCGATTGGGGTCAGAGAGCGCACTTCTATACTCTTTCAGGGATTGGCAATTCAATAGACAAGTTTGGCATGATTCCATTGGTTCTTCTTAAAGGTGTTTCTTTTACAGGATCGTTTATAGGACAATTTCAAATGGACACAAACAGCCTCCAACCACCCTTTGTATCCTTTTTCCCGCTGCATGCAAATCTAAGCTGCTAACATTACAGAGTACATTTAAATGTTTTAACTATCTATAGTCCATAGTTTGCCGACGTCTGTTCCGATCTTCTCACCGATGGTACCAGAAATCTGTAGAGACACAGTGGATCAGTACAACACCAGACACGGTCTGCTTACCATGTAGAAAACCTTAGATATCAAATAACCTTTATTACACAACATTAATAATCACTGAATAAACCTTGAATGTTACACTTTAATACTAGGTAACCTTTCATGTAAGTGTGCAGTGTGTAAGTATTGGGGAATTGGGAAAAGACGCAAGTTAGCGTTGTGCGACTATGTGTTTTGTGGAGTACATTATGGTGCGTGTCTTGCAGGAATAATTAGTTTATATGTTTTAGCGACTGTATTTATGTGGCGAGGACTTTTAACTTCTTTCTATTGTGTGGGAATCACACGACGCTAAATACTAGCATCGCCGTATGTACTTATAGTGGCAAGTTTCACTAAAATGGCACTGGGCGGCCAGTCGCAAAATGGCGTCTCATTGCCATTCGCAAAATGGCGTCGCGCAGATCTAATTTTAAACCGATCCTGTCTCAGCCAATTATCCGGCTTCAACAGCAGTCTCTGTCCAGGACCCCCTCCTATCCACGGCCGGCTGTGCCCTGAGCACAGCGCCGCACCGGTAGACTCTGGGCACTAGAGTGTGTCCAGAGTCTACAGCGCATGTGCAGGCCACTGGGAAAATGACGGTGCGGACATTTTCTCGGAGTCTTCCCTACTGCACATGCGCAAAACAGCGGGAAAATGGCCGTGGCGGCCTTTTTTCAGGCGATTTTGGCAGCGCTGATACTGGCACCGATGTGGGACTCCGGGTGGTAAGTATTACAAATATGGGTGCAGAGTGGGCCCCCCCTGGTCCCAGGGCCCGTGTGCTCTGCACATCCTGCACCCATTATAGAAATTCCAAAGCACACAGGACCTTCCATTCATTATTCTATCAGCCAGATAAACTTACAAATACTTTTATGTATATATTTAATCCTTATTACATTAAAGACATGATAATCTACCGCACCATGAGTTTCTTTGGTTCCGTTCTAGATTTTATTTTATAAATAATAGCACTGAAAGGATCTGCAACATTTGTGACACATGATTGTAGTTTGGGTGTGATGTAAAAATCAGCTTTTACATTTCAGTTTACTTACCTAAGGGTGCATACACACCAGAACGATATCGGCACGATTTGGCCAAATTGGACCGACAGATCGGGCATATCGTGCAGTGTGTATGCCCGATTTGCGCTCTCCCGCGGTCGCATGCGATATCTTGTGATTGGCCATACAGCATATCGCATGTGAGGCTGTACATATTAATGAAGGACGGATCAGTGATTGTTCCGTCTTTCAATAAATCTCTTAAGTGTGTTCCGGCAATCATGCGATGTGCAGGGTGAAGGCAAATCGCCCTGAACATCGGCACAATTGCCGTTCGATTAGGTGTGTACCCAGCCTAAGAGGTCAGTTTGCATGATTTCTAAAGAAAGCCAATTAGACAAAGCAATATAAGAGAGGGGACGGCCCCCCACCTCCTTTTCCCCAGAGAGGGTTTTGGCCATGTAAGATCTGCCCCCACTTCATGATGCTATAACTACATTGGGAAAGGGTGGGGGTTGGGCTCTTTCTAGAATCCATTTCATGAATGGTTTATTCAGATTGCTAAATGTCTCCATATGTTTCTCACTGGTTTCCTATTTATAATGTTATCTAAATGCAAAATGTAAAAATCTATCCACCCTAGTCTGCACTAGTTGTATTTCTATTGAGCTTTTTTTTTTTTTGTCTACACATAATGGCCCTCATTCAGAGCCGTTCGCTATTTGCGGTCGTTCGTTCAAAAACAAGGGGTGGCTATTCAAATGATCCGTTCGCAAATTGCAGCCTGTTCACACCTCTAAGTCTGAACGAGCGAGCAAAACATACGCTCGTTTATTTGTTAAAAACGCCCCCTGGCCGCTCGCACCATACGTCATGTCCGCTATTTATTAGATTAATCGAGTACATCGACCAGCGTATGAACTGCTCGCTATTCTTGTGGTTGGTGTTTGCTACCACAAATTTGCGAGCAGTTCTGGCTATAAAATAACCCAGTGACGTGGTCAATGACGCTGCTGTATTAATTATGCACACCCATAATACGCCCGTTTTGACCTTTAAGCACGCCTGCGTTCGGATCTCCACTCCCCATTTTCAAGCACCTTCCCCTGTTACCACCCACATACGCCTCATTCTGTCACTCAAAATAGCAGGCACTCGCTATATAGCGTACAAACGATTTTTGGCCGCACTGACTGGTTCGCGCATGCGTACTAAAAACCGTACGCATGCGCAGATGTGCAAACATCGCTCGGAACGAGCGTACTGCCGCTAACGAGCGGCTCTGAATGAGGGCCAATATTCGGGAGATTCCTTGTTAGAGATCTGCTAGTACAATGTTGTTTTAATGGCCATTATAAGGAACCTGTTTTCAGAAAATACTACACTGTATTTCTATTGGTAAAGCAACACTTTATTACAACAGGCAGTGTTACTGCAATAATCCATGTCTAATTCTGCACTGGAGTGTGACCGCTTATGTAAGAGGATATTTTTTTCAGACTTCTCTGACGGGTGGTACTGCATTCCCCTATGTATACTGCTTATGTGCATCTCAACGGCACCTGCTTACTTGGGTGCTTTTGGAACACACTACTTTAACCATTTTACTGGCGTGGTGTTTCATCTGGCAAGGTCGCATCCCATGTGACCACACTGCCCCTGCTTTTTCAGGGGAAACCCATTCTGCACTTCTGACGGATTCGGTATGATACACCGCCGGCAGCGCGAGCCCGACATGGAAGGAAATCCTGATCGTCTAGAAGGTAAGTACTTACTAACCTAACTGCACCCCCTAAACCTAACCCTCCCTTTCCCCGCAGCTAAACCTAAGTCCCTCGGGGGGTGCCTAACCCTAACCTTCCCCCGGGGGTGCCTAACCCTCCCTTCCCCTAGCCTAAACCTACCCTCCCGGGGGGGTGCCTAACCCTAAGTCCCCCCGGGAACCCTAAACATCCCCCCACCCCCCCGCGGCTGTCCGCGCTCGGCGCCCGGCATCCCTTCGATCGGGATGCCGGTTCTGGTCTCCCGGCGTAGGTTAGTTGACCCTCGCCGGGATTCTGTAGTCTAGATGCCGGCGGTCGACATTGTGACCACCGACATAAACGTATACCCTTCTGACTCCACTGTTATCCAGGTGTTACTGCTAAATACACTGTGAATCCAATGGCTGCAGTGACGATACAATAATTATGAATTATAACTAACCAGCTCTATACGTAGGAGAGCACTGGTGAAGCTGCAGCAGGTTTTGTCCATCAGAACAGCCGTGCAGAAGCCTGGAGCTGGCAGTGTCGCTCACCAGCTGAAGGTATAGAAAGAGTGCTGCTTGCAGTGCACATGCAGCAAATATCAATGGCAGGGATATCTGTCTATGCACCCTGTGCTTTCAGCTGAACTCACCGGCAAGGGTACTCGGGGTTTGCTGGTAACACTTGAATCTGGAATCGGTGGCTGTGCTCAGGGCTGCCATCGGAAATTGTGGGGCAGATGGCTCCATGAGTAAGGTGTCTGACTGCAAGTAAGAGGTGATAGGTTTGAGTCCTGGCTATGACAGTACTTTGAAATGTGTGTGTTAAATTAAAGAGGATGTGATTGAAGGTGCTTGGGGAAGTGGCCAGATGGGCCAGGGAGGTGATTGGGCAGATCCCAGGGATAAAAGAAATGGAAGATACAAGTGAGAGTTATTATAAACAGAAAATGGAAAATTGACAGGCCCAGGCAGCGCCCCCTGCCCTGCGATGGCACATGTCGCACCACCCTAGTTACTGTACTGGCTGAATGGGAAATACAGATGTGTCCACATACATCTACCTCCGTGCGCTACAAGGCGCACTAAACATAACGGGTAAGCGCCATGCAACTCGATAGCGCCGAGCGTCTTTTCGTGTGACTTTTTACTTTCAAATGCACCCGATTCACAAAGCGATGCTGATTAAAATGATATGCGGCATGCCTATATTCTGTGTGCGACTGCGGTTGTATCTGCATGCAAAACGCTACGTTAGAGTATCAGTGGCTGTGACACTGTAACGTAGCATTTCAAAGCTTGTGCATCCTATTCAGATCACTTTGTCAAGACGCATTTGAAGGTGAACATTTGCACGAAAAGACGTTCGGCGCTACCGAGTGACACCAGGGCATGGCGCAACTAGAAGGGCTGTTTAACGCGCAGGAAGAAAGATGTATATGGACACATCTATAGCAGAAGTATCTTGTGCAAACTCCTTCCCCTCTCTTAAGCTGGGTACACATTAGACAATGTGCAAACGATGCGATATTGTCAATGAACTCCCGGACAAATGATATAGTGCATACACACTGTGCACAAAACACACACACGGGGATAATAGGATCCCCAATCCCGGTGCTAAAGGATATATAGGATGAATACAAATAATTTTACGGTTTCAATAATAAAACCTGCTGCAAGTCAGAATACACTACATGCAATATAGGCCCGTATTCAATTGCAGGCGAAAAGCCGTGATCGGCGGAAAAGTTGGGGTACAAACTTAAAAACTAGCGAAATAGACTCCAGGGGGGGTCCCCAAGTATACTCCAGGTGTTTTTAAGTTTGCAAGTGCTTGCGGCAGGTGGATTTTTATCGATTTTTAAAACTTCACTTTAGCAACTTTAAAATATGCTAGCCCCCATTTTCAGGTACCCCAATTTTGCTGGGACTACTTATTTTCTCCTAAAAAAAACCTTCTAAATGTTATTCTTCACCACTTAATTAATGACACTAAATACCACCTATTGAGACCATTCAAGTACCCCAAATACCTTCAGCAGGGCTATTCGGGGTATCCATAGTGGTCCCCCATGTCATTGCATCTTTTGGGGGGTGTCAGGCTGATTTCCCCAAATCTGACAGGACTTTTCGCCTATTTGAGTTTCGCCGGGTCCTGTTTTCTTAAAACTAACATGACTGCGCTGGTGTATAAAATTCAATGATACTAGTACATATCCCTGTTATCAAATTATTACAGATGGCTTCTCTCAAGAAAAAAAATCATAGCAAATATGTCTAGAAAACGAACAGCTCGTCATTATATTACAGCCATTAAACATAGTCATACGGGACAACTTATCACTGATTCTTCTTTAAAACATTTTGAATCTTATTTTACAGAATTATATTCTTTTTTTTTTTTCAAAAATGTTTTTATTGAAGTCAACAAATACACTCTGGTACACAAGCAAATATGACAAGAAACAATGACATAATCACAATTTATAGCATACAGTTCACTTGTGGTTTGAGGTAATAATCTTGCCACAATTTTCTCTTTTTACCAATCAATAGAAAATTAAACAGTAATATATTATAGTGACTTCAACCATAATAGAAGAAATGAAGGGGGAAAAAAGTAGATGGGTGGTGGGGTGGGGGGGGGGGGGGGAGAAGTATAAGAAGAGAGAGATGAAAAAAGGAGAAAATTAATAAAAAAAAAAAAAAAAAAGAAGAGGAAATAAAGTGGGATGGGGGTTATGAGCCATGCACTCCCAGGGTCAATCCCTCACTACTCTACTCTTATTTATGTGGGGGTTTTTTTTGTTTGTTTTTGTTTTCTCTTAAGCGTAAGTTATTGGGGGGTCTTGTAGCAGTATTACAGAATTATATTCTAATGTTCCCTTTAATTAATCAGCCCATGCCCAAATATTGAGGGATGCTAATTTGCCTCCTATCACTCAATCTCAGTCTGAATATTTAGCTAGAGTCATAACTAATTAATACGGCCATTTCAAAACTTCATATTAATAAATCCCCGGGTTTTTCTAATGAATTTTATAAAATTCTTCTGTCACATATTGCTCCCACCTTGTTGGGACTTTTTAATGACATCATACAACATACCCCTTTTCAGCACTTTGATACCGCTCACACAATTTTAGTCCCTAAGCCCAACCAGGATTCTAAGTTGGTAGTCTCATATAGGCCTATTACTTTATTGATCACAGACATTAAATTACTAGCAAAAATTCTTGCTGATAGGCTTCAGGCCTTTCTTCCCCAGGTTCTGTCAGGTCACCAACTTGGATTTGTCCGCAACAAACATTCTGTTAAAGGGGTTAGGGCAGCAGTTGCTGCAGTCATTGTATCCAACCATTTACGCAATTCCCAAAATATATTATTAAGTGTTGATACTACCAAAGCGTTCGATACTGTGCTTTGGCCACACTTATTTTCAGTATTGCAACATAGAAATTTCCATCCGGACTTTATTAAAATCATTCAATATTTGTATTTGTCTCCTTCCACCTCCCTGTTACTTAATGGATATTGCAGCGAACCCATTGTAATGTACCGAGGAACACGCCAGGGATGCCCTCTTTCCCCACTTTTATTTAATTTGGCTATTGACCCCCTTTTGCATTTATTACAGGATGACTCCCAATTTCGAGGGATTAAGATCGGACGTAGAGAAATAAAGTTGACAGCTTTCGCTGATGATATTTTATTATATGTATCAAAACCTGCTGACTTTACCTCACATTGTTCAACTTTTGGCGCTGTTTTGGGCTTTTGTGTTAATTGGTCCAAATCAGAGGTTCTTCGACTGGGTACGGGTAATTTTCTTAGGGGAGGTATTGGCTTGGAAATCTGACCATATTACATATTTGGGTATATGGATTTCTAGGAAGCCTGGACTTCTATATAATCTTAATT
Organism: Taudactylus pleione; assembly: GCA_031769625.1. Taxonomy (NCBI): domain Eukaryota; kingdom Metazoa; phylum Chordata; class Amphibia; order Anura; family Myobatrachidae; genus Taudactylus; species Taudactylus pleione. The sequence continues at coordinate 190,647 of JAUIMM010000461.1, read as the reverse complement.
TTAATACTATTCAGAAAATCGCTGTGGAGCTGGAGAGCTGGAAATCTCTCTCTCTATCATATCTGGGGAGGGCCAGCTGGGTCAAAATGGTGTCGTTCCCTCGTCTTGCGTATTTTATTCAGGCCTTGCCAACGATGCTTTCACCTAAAGATATCCAATATATACATTTTCTTTTTTGAAAATTTATATGGCAGGGGAAAAAATGCGCATAAGCTTGCTTAAGTTACAGCAACCAGTATCTAACGGTGGTTTTAATTTTCCTGATCTCTTGGCATATTCTCAAGCTGCTTTGGAGGCGTCTTTGGACTCTGACTGTTCGCTGAACAGACCAGGTTGGTGGGCAATCTCCGAGTCTCGGCCACTCACATTAATGAAGCGGCCTTAGATATTTGTATGCTCACCTCTAGGATCTCCTCTGCAGCCGTGGCTGCTCGTCGCACCTTATGGTTGCGTTCTTGGAAAGCGGACGCGGATTCCAAAAAGGGATTAGAAGGTCTGCCTTTCAATGGAGAGGTACTATTTGGTCCAGATCTGGACAAAATAATAGCTACGTTGGCAGCAGCAAAATCTGCATGTCTTCCGTTTGCTACGATTCCTTCTAGTGCTGGTGGGTCGTCCTTTCGGCCTCACAGGTCCCAAGGTAGGCCTAAAAGCACAGCCCTTTCCACGGCAGGCTGGGACCAAGAAATTGTCCAAGCCCAAGAAACAGGTCTGGAGTACCAGACGTCCGGCTCCTAGGTCAGATGACAAACCTGCGGCCTGACGGTCCGGTCCTCCTTTTGGGGGATCCCAAAGTGGGGGGCCGCCTGCTTCAGTTCGCCCAGTGCTGATCGAGGACTACGACAGACACTTGGGTTCAGGAGGTGGTCTCTCACGTGTATGCCCTCTCCTTTCGGCACAGGCCTCCATCCCGGTTCTTTATCACAGGCCTTTCGCTAGACCGGAGCAAAGCCTCGGAACTGCGGAAGGTTTTGCACACTATGCTCCAGGCCGGAGTTATAGTGCATGTTCCAAATTCCCAGAGGGGTCTGGGTTTTCTGTTCCAATCTATTTTTGGTGCAGAGACCCAAGGGGTCTTACCGTCCAATACTAAACCTAAAGGCCCTCAACAAGTCCTTGAGGGTGCCTCTGTTTCGGATGGAGACCCTGCGGTCCATTATTCTGGCACTGGAACCTGGGGACTACATGGTGTCATTGGACATCCAGGACGCTTACCTGCATGTCCCTATTCTTTTGCGCCATCAGCAGTTCCACAGATTTGCAATCTGCAACGAACATTTCCAGTTCCGGGCGCTGCCTTTTGGCCTGGTGACTGCTCCACGGGTATTCACCAAGGTCATGGCGGCTCTCCTGCGGACGCAGGGAGTCCGACTGTTGCCTTATCTGGACGACCTCCTGTTGATAGCGGGGTCTCCAGAGCTTCTTTTACACCATCTGTTAAAAAAAATTTCTGGGGAGAACACTGCTGCTGACATGCAACATGTAGTACTCCGGCTCCAAAAGCGACCCTTGAAATCTGGATGATTACCTACAAGGCACAGGTTCGGGGTCTCTTCTTTACCTGGAAAGGTTCCCAATGGCCGTCTTCTTTACTCCACCCTACGAACAGCACACCGTAACAGAGAAGCTACCTAATGAATGTTCCCCTTGCAGACACAATAGCCACACTGGCTCAATGAAGTGTAACCCCTATAGGATGGTGCGGTTGGTTTCCTTTTCTTGTATACGCTCACCACTTGCAGAGGCTCTTCTGCCCAAACCGATTCCTGGATACACCAGCCAGCAGGCTGTGCTAAGTCCGAAGGTACACAAGCAGGGTCTGGGGGCCGGACACTCCTCCTGGAGCAAGGCATGAGAGGGGCAGGGATGAGGGACCCAAGCGGCAGCAGCTGGTCCCCGGTGGAAGCGAGTCCTCTGATCCCGTTAGGGATGGGCATTGATCATCGATGTTCCCAAAACATTGATGTTGCTGGTCGATGTCAAATACTTCTGCCATCGATGACAAAGAACCAATGGTTCCCTGCCATCGATGGATGTGCAGGAGCCGATGTTTGTTTGTTTTTGCAGGGCAGAGCTTAGCCTCGCCCCTGGCAGTCGCTAAGCCCCACCCCTATTATTTAGCGGGCGGCTTCCAGCGGGGTCCTCAGGCTCTCCACTTCTGGGGCTGTTCCCTCCAGACTCCTTGGCGATGCTGTCTCTTCATGGCCACTTCTCATTATGGCAGCAGCGGGGGCCTCCTTTCTGTGGCAGCTCCTTCTCTCTGGTCCCTGCAGCACACTTCTTTATGGGGGTCCGTGGGCACTCTTACAAGCAGCCCTTAGCTGATGAGGTCCCTTAAACTTGACTCTGGAATTTTATTATGATTTTCCTGAACATATTTTATCACATTGGGGTCATCACCTTGGGTCTCTTGCCAACTATATTATGTTCATGAAATAGGAATTTGTATTACCTGTAAAAACACTGACTGTGAAGGTGTATGACCCATCAAGATCAGATCTCATCCTAATTTGGGAGATCAGTCATCTATATATACCTTCCTCATATCACACCTTCATTTTGGGATATTTGAACCACCTAGAACACATATTATAACCTTAAGACTCACAGAAGGTTCCCTGTCACTGTCATCTATCATGCTCTGTTGAAGGCAGAAAGCCAAAACCTAGATCTTTAGAAAGGCCCTTACTACTACTATAATGCTAAGTATGTCCCAGAATATAAAGAGGGCCCTTGTATTCAAAACCTTTTTTCAATATCCTGACCGTTTACAATAAATGAAGGATAACTCAGTTTTTTTTATTAATGGGTTTTTATTTGAAATTTTTTGTTGCAGATATCTATTAATAGGTTTTTAATTTTTTCTTTTTTTTTGCAGATGCCGATTAATAGGTTTCTAAAAAATTTTTTTGTTGATGCCTATTAATAGGTTTCTGCATTTTTTTCTTCTGCAGAAGCCTATTAATAGGTTTTCAATTATTTTTTTTTGTAGATGCCTATTAATAGGTTTCTAATTTTTTTTTTGCAGATGCCTATTAATAGGTTTCTACATTTTTTTTTGCAGATGCCTATTAATAGGTTTTTACATTTTTGATTTTTTTTGTAGATGGCTATTAATAGGTATCTAAATTTTTTTTTTTTGTAGATGCCTATTAATAGATTTTCAATTTTTTTTGGGAGATGCCTATTAATATTGTTTTCAATTTTTTTTTTTTGCAGATGCCTATTAATAGGTTTTCAATTATTTTTTGTAGATGCCTATTAATAGGCTTTCAATTTTTTTTTTGTAGATGCCTATTAATAGGTTTTCAATTTTTTTTTTGGAGATGCCTATTAATATTGTTTTCAATTTTTTTTTTTTTTTTGCAGATGCCTATTAATAGTTCTTCAATTTTTTTTTTTTGAAGATGCTATTTAATAGGTTTTCAACTTTTTTTTTTTTTTGCAGATGCCTACTAATAGGTTTTCAATTTTTTATTTTTTTTTGCAGATGTCTATTAATAGGTTCTACATTTTTTTTTTGTAGATGCCTATTAATAGGTTTCTAATTTTTTATTTTTTTTTGCAGATACCTATTAATAGGTTTTTGGGTTTTTTTGCAGATGGCTCCTGTGGCACCAGTTGTTAGATACTTGGTTTGAACAAGATGGAGTAGGTAGGGTGGAGCAGTGTCAATGGCTTAGGAGAGGGCAACACTGGCAGGGGCATAACTGGGCATGACGGTGGCACGTCCCTAGCAGGAGGGTCCGCCACAGCCCGGGGTGGGTTCTCCACAGCCCGTGCCGGGGGCACCACAACCATAGCTGAGGGCGTCACCTTTGGGGCTATCATTGGCCTTGTTTTTGGTGCCACGTCCCTAGTAGGAGGGTCCGCCACAGCCCGGGGTGGGTTCTCCACAGCCCGGGGTGGGTTCTCCACAGCCCGGGGTGGGTTCTCCACAGCCCGGGGTGGGGGCACCACAACCATAGCTGAGGGCGTCACTTTTAGTGGTATCATTGGCCTCGTTTTTGGTGCCACGTCCCTAGTAGGAGGGTCCGCCACAGCCCGGGGTGGGTTCTCCACAGCCCGTGCCGGGGGCACCACAACCATAGCTGAGGGCGTCACCTTTGGGGCTATCATTGGCCTTGTTTTTGATGCCACGTCCCTAGTAGGAGGGTCCGCCACAGCCCGGGGTGGGTTCTCCACAGCCCGTGCTGGGGGCACCACAACCATAGCTGAGGGCGTCACTTTTAGGGGTATCATTGGCCTTGTTTTTGGTGCCACATCCCTAGCAGGAGGGTCCGCCACAGCCCGGGGTGGGTTCGCCACAGCCCGTGCCAGGGGCACCACAACCTTTGCTGGGGGCATCAGTGGCTTAATTGAGGGCCACCCTAGGCCGAGTTGGGCGTACCAGCAAGGGTTTAGTCAAATAAGGTGATTGCACTGGGCGAGGTGGGGACCAATATGGTGATTTTTTGGGGCGAGATGGGGGCGGCACAGGGCAAGGTTTAGACGGTATAGGGCAAGGTCGGGTACGAGCTGGAGGATTAGGGCGAGGTGGGGGAGGATTTGGGCGAGGTGGAGTAAAGACAGGGCGCGGTGGAGGAGGAACAGGACGAATTGGGAGCGGCAGAGGCTTTGGTGGGGGGACAAAGAGCCTATGTGGGGGGGGAATAAATCCAACCTTTTGGCGCCAAAACGCCATTGTGGGGCACAACAGGCCTTGGTGCCACAGGAGCAGTTGTGCTTTAAAGTAAAATTCTCTCTATTATTTCCTCTTTGTTTTAGCAGTTTCCTCTTTGTTTTAGCAGATTTCTCTGTATCTTCTTTCCTCTTTCTCCCTGAAGATATGGCAGTAGACTGCCTGGAGGTGATCTTATATAGCCACAAGAGCCATGGGCCAGCTGTTGAGTAGAGATGACATCATAGTGGAGTAGTGATGACATCACAGTGGGGTAGAGATGACAGGCAAGGGGATGATGTCATTGGTTTCCATGTGATCCATGACCATATATGGGCATATGCTGAGCACCATGGGCCAGCTGACATCACAATGGGGTAGATATGACATCACAACAGGGTAGAGATGTCAGGTAAGGAGATTATGTCAAACTGAGTTTGGGACCTCACCTGTTGGGGTATCAGTGCCCTAGTTGAGAGGGTGCCGCTGCCATAGTTGGGTACATCATTGCCTGGGGTGGGGTCGCCACAGCCTGTGCCATGGTCACCACAACCTTTGTAGGGGACATCACTCAGTGTGGTGTTAGTATCAGCGACTTAGTGAGGTCGGGTACGAGGTGGAGGAGGAACAGGGCGAGCTGGAGGAGGAACAGGTTGAATTTGGAGCAGCAGAGGCTGTGGCGGGGGGACAAAGAGCCAATGTGTGGGGGGGAATAAATCCAACCTTTTGGCGACAAAACGCCATAGTAGGGCACAACAGGCCTTGGTGCCACAGGAGCAGCTGTGCTTGAAACAGAATTCTCTCTCTTCTTTCCTCTCTTTGTGATCTAGCAGAATTCTCTGTGGGGTCTGTTTACTAAGCAGTGTTAGGAGACAGAGTGAAAAGTGATAAGGTGCCAGCCAATCAGCTCCCAATTGTCATCTCACAGGCTGTGTTTGAAAAATGACAGTTGGGAGCTGACTGGCTGGCACCTTATCACTTTCTTATCACTTTTCACTCTGTCTCCTAACACTGCTTAGTAAATAGACCCTGTATCTTCTTTCCTCTTTCTCCCTGAAGATATGGCAGTAGACTGCCTGGAGGTGATCTCCTATAGCCACAAGAGCCATGGCCAGCTGCTCAGTAGAGATGACATCACAGTGGGGTAGAGGTGACATCACAGTGGGGTAGAGATGACAGGCAAGGGGATGATGTCATTGGTTTCCATGTGATCCATGACCATATATGGGCATATGCTGAGCACCATGGGCCAGCTGACATCACAATGGGGTAGATATGGCATCACAATGGGGTAGAGATGTCAGGCAAGGGGATGATGTCATTGGTTTCCATGTGATAGATGACCATATATGAGCATACGCTGAGCTGTGGGACCCCCTGACATAAACCTGACATGTGCAGGTTGAGGCTGAGCTGAAGGACCCTTAGTTGTTGTATAAATGGTTGTCAGTGCTAATGTTATTATGTTTGTTAGGTCCCTGATTGTTTAAGGTGTATATTTACAAAATGAAAACTGGAGGTGTTGTCAATAGCAACCAAACAGATTCTAGGTATAATTTCTCTATTGCATCCTACAAAATGAAGACAGATTCTGATTGGTTGCTATGGGCAACACTGCCACTTGTTTGCTTTAGAAGCTTTGGTAAATCTATCCCTCAGAGTTCCATGTGTAATCAGAGCTACATGTACCTGACAATACGGTCACCTCAGAATAGGGCAGTAAATGAAGATCCTGTTATTTGATACCATAGGGCTGATCATAGTGGTACGTTGGGGCCGCTGTGTGTGCAGCTGAGTGATTATGGGAAATCTGCGCACGCCTCAAAGTACATGACCATAGCCGCATGCTGCAACTCTTTATTTGCAAAGTGATTGGCAGTCAGGAACCATTTGGGGGAGGTAACGGAGAGTGGCGGCAAAAATGCTGGCGGGTCACAACCGTTTTTTGGGGCTGCGATTGAGATTCTGTATGCATAAAACATGGCGTCGTGTTTCAGTTCCGTCTGCCGTTCTGCGTCACCATAGATTTACTCAAGGCTGCGACAATGGAAGGATCTTCGACCGCTGTGCGGCTTTTTTGCGTCTCATACATATCCCGGCGGCTGCGACATTTGCATATCTTTGCACACTATCTGCCGCACATTGGCAGCTGCGATGGCATTAGCGTACAACTATGTATCAGGCCCATACGCTCTAAGCGCATCAACAGATGATTTTAATGTTAAAAATGTAAATAAATAACAAACAGCGTTGTCGCTCTTCCCCCAAAGGTGCTGCCAGGAGCAGTGGTCATAGCCCAGGCTGGTAGTGGCAGTGTCCAGGGAGTACCAGCATAGGAACCCCCCTAATAAGCCGCTACCATCACTGCTCTATAACAGGCTGGATTGGTGACAATTAGTAACAATCACATTGCCATTACTGTATAAGCACAATTATAGTCGGCTTATATCCACTTTTACCTCCTTAGGCTGCAAGTAGGAATCACCCTCTGAGAGACCACACATGGAGCCACTAGAAGCATGTCTGGTGGAACCGGTGACTGATCTTATAACAGGGAAACTCACAGCATGAGGCCCTCTAATAATGCCCACCAACCCTAGCCTATATAGCACGGGGCTAATTTCCATAACACTAGGGCTCTTCTCACTACCCTGCGAGGTCATAAATGGTTAAAATGTAGAAAAATCTGTATTTTTTCTTGTGGCACTACTGGTCCCAGCAAATGTTAGTAGTCATAAAATGCTTTATAATGCACTGTGCCTTAAGCCATATAGAGTAGGTTGGAGTTGGCTAACATTATGTATGACAGTAGGACATCACGCTGTGGATTTCCCTGTTATAGTATTGCTAGCACAGCTTTTATAGACTAGTGGTGGCACTGGCTATTTCAGGGATGGGCATATTATAGAGAAATTATAGCTAGAATCTGTTTGGTTGCTATTGGCAACACCTCCAGTTTTCATTTTGTAAATATACACCTTAAACAATCAGGGACCTAACAAACATAATAACATTAGCACTGGCAACCATTTATACAACAACTAAGGGTCCTTCAGCTCAGCCTCAACCCGCACATGTCAGGATTATGTCAGGGGGTCCCACAGCTCAGCGTATGCCTGTATATATTCTATTATAACCTTAAGACTCACAGAAGGTACCCTGTCACTGTCATCTTTCATGCTCTGCTGAAGGCAGAAAGCCAAAACCTAGATCTTTAGAAAGGCCCTTACTACTACTACAATGCTAAGTATGTCCCAGTATATAAAGAGGGCCCTTGTATTCAAAACCTTTTTTCAACATCCTAAACGTTTACAATAAATAAAGGATAACTCAGATTTTTTTATTAATGGGTTTCTATTTAATTTTTTTTGCAGATGGCTCCTGTGGCACCAGATGTTAGATGCTTGGTTTGGACATGATGGAGTAGGTGGGGCAGAGTAGTGTCAATGGCTTAGGAGAGGGCAACACTGGCGGGGGCATAGCTGGGCGTAACGGTGGCATCACCGGTTGTGGCGGAGACTTTGGTGGAGTCACCAAAGCCCATGCCGGGGACACCCCAAACTGAGTTTGGGACCTCACCTGTTGGGGTATCAGTGCCCTAGTTGAGAGGGTGCCGCTGCCATAGTTGGGTACATCATAGCCTAGGGTGGGGTTGCCACAGCCCGTGCCATGGTCACCACAACCTTTGCAGGGGACATCACCCAGCGTGGTGTTAGTATCAGCGGCTTAGTGAGGTCGGGTACGAGGTGGAGGAGGAACAGGTTGAATTTGGAGCAGCAGAGGCTGTGGCGGGGGGACAAAGAGCCAATGTGTGGGGGGGAATAAATCCAACCTTTTGGCGACAAAACGCCATAGTAGGGCACAACAGGCCTTGGTGCCACAGGAGCAGCTGTGCTTGAAACAGAATTCTCTCTCTTCTTTCCTCTCTTTGTGATCTAGCAGAATTCTCTGTGGGGTCTATTTACTAAGCAGTGTTAGGAGACAGAGTGAAAAGTGATAAGAAAGTGATAAGGTGCCTGCCAATCAGCTCCCAATTGTCATCTCACAGGCTGTGTTTGAAAAATGACAGTTGGGAGCTGACTGGCTAGCACCTTATCACTTTCTTATCACTTTTCACTCTGTCTCCTAACACTGCTTAGTAAATAGACCCTGTATCTTCTTTCCTCTTTCTCCCTGAAGATATGGCAGTAGACTGCCTGGAGGTGATCTCCTATAGCCACAAGAGCCATGGCCAGCTGCTCAGTAGAGATGACATCACAGTGGGGTAGAGATGACAGGCAAGGGGATGATGTCATTGGTTTCCATGTAATCCATGACCATATATGGGCATATGCTGAGCACCATGGGCCAGCTGACATCACAATGGGGTAGATATGGCATCACAATGGGGTAGAGATGTCAGGCAAGGGGATGATGTCATTAGTCTCCATGTGATAGATGACCATATATGTGCATACGCTGAGCTGTGGGACCCCCTGACATAGGCCCTCATTCAGACCCGGACGCAAGTGGCCGTTCGTACGTTCAGCGTACGTAAAAAAATATTTAAATTCAAGCACTCGCTCGTATTTTCGATCGCAGCCAAACATCCTCCCCAAACTCAAGCGACCCCTCCTCTAACTAACGAGCGTGCCAAATAGCGAGCGTACAGCCCCGAAGTGGCTTGAAGGGAACGCACGCACAAGTACTACCCGGAAGTGGGACTGTCAGATTTCGATTAACTGCTCGTTTATTCTGCCTACCTCCGTCAATCGTATCATGCCAATCAATATATCAATTATCTTAATTGTTTGGTTTTTTTTGGTAACACAATGCAATAAACTTTATTCTTGTCCGTGTTTGTGTTTACCCACAGAATACGTACGGCTTAAACATTCGCTTTTATTTGTCAAAATACATGTTAGCCCCAATTAAACAATTGTTCTATTTGTTTTTCTACCCGCATATTTCCCGGAGTTCATTTCTTTATTTAAATTTGCTTACGCATGTCACTGCATCAAGCCTATCATAACTCTCAAGAGATTTCTGGCCCTGTCGAACACATGACTCCTACACTAACCAATAGAATTGGTCCTGTTAATTACCCAAATACATTAGCCAATCATAAATTTTTTGGGCACTTTATTAAAAATGTTTTTAAACAAATACACCATTGCCATCATGAGAGCCTCCGCATTCACCAGGCGCGAGCTGCTGGTGCTAACGGAGGTGATGGATAGGCGGATCACCAGCCAGCCTCCACCCATCACCAACCGCGAAAAGCGTTCCGCATATGCGGAGGTACGGGCCCGCCTGCGCTCCTTCGGGTCACGCCGCCAGATCAGGCAGCTGGAGCGCAGGTGGTCGGACCTGCAACGGCGGACGCCCCGCTTGCTGGCATGCTTTCGCATTACATACAAACAGTTTGTGGCGAAAAAGAAACCAAAACAAAAACATACCGGAAGAAAAAACGGCAGCTCCAGAAGGCCCTCCCTCGTCCTCCTCGGAGGTGCCTCCATTCCCCAACGATCTGGGCGGGGTAATTTCCGATTCCGGGGAGGGGGTAATTCGAAGAAGGGTGGGTGGAGGAGAGCTTTCGCATGCAGATCGTTGAAAGTAAGTTTTAGGGACTGTGGTTTTCATGTTTGTCTTTGTGGCCCTAACTGTGTGTGCATGTTTTCATGTATGTCATATTTATTCATTGTGCTCATATCTGCATGGCCATGTTTTCCATGTATGTCATATTTATTCATTGTACTCATATCTGCATGGCCATGTTTTCCATGTATGTCATATTTATTCATTGTACTCATATCTGCATGGCCATTTTTTTGTTTTTTGGGATCAGAAAATTGTGTTTTTCTCGGATTTGTGTGGAAACTAACCACAATTTGTTTCACATCTTTTAGGGGCACAGCGAAGACTACGCCGTCATCGTCAGGCCAGACGGCGCTCACGGCCACTCTCCCCAACCCTCCACAACCCCAAATTCCCCTATTCCCCACTCCTCCCCAGCCTTCCAAGACCCTCTGGGGGAAATTTCGGGGCTCCTTCCCCTCCGTCCCAATTCCCCCTCTCCTCCACCCACCCCTCTTCGAATTACCCCCTCCCCGGAATCGGAAATTACCCCGCCCAGATCGTTGGGGAATGGAGGCACCTCCGAGGAGGACGAGGGAGGGCCTTCTGGAGCTGCCATTTTTTCTTCCGGTATGTTTTTGTTTTGGTTTCTTTTTCGCCACAAACTGTTTGTATGTAATCATGTGTCGTTCCCTTTTTTGGAGTTTTTTGCTAGACTTTTGGTGATTTTGCAGATTGCCTTTACCTGTTACTGCTGATTTCAACATACACATATCACACCTGTCGGAATTTGTTGATTGGCCTTGTATTTTTGGCCTACACCATTTGGGGGGATGGCTTTTAATGGTGTAATTATGTTTAGTTTCTAGATATTTGTTTTTTGTTTTTTTTTGGTTTTGGCTTGTTTTTTAATGTGGTTTCATTGTGGTTGTATTAATCCCCACACTTTTCTCACCCACAGAGGAACAGAGGCGTCGGGCTGAATTAGCCGCCTGTGTGGCCCGTATGCGGCACAATATAATCGGTCTGCTGGTGGTCCTTGACCATATGTCGGTCCTCCTTAGGGACTAGTTTTTTTGTTTTTTTGCAAAATGTAAATAAATTAATATTTTCAAAGTAACGTTCTGTCTCATTCGTTATTTCTAAATCAGAGATTGTTTACCCTGACCTAAGTAGACTCTTCCTGCAAGGATTTGCAATTTTTGTCACTAAGATTGTGTGTTGTATTTTTATGTTAAACCGGCACAAGAAACACCTAACAGTAACAATCTCATTTCCCTTTTTTGGTGTAGTCACAATTAGATATTACTACATTTTACAGGTTCCTAGTTGGGGTGCAAGCTGCTTAGGCCAATATTACGAAGCCAACTGATTGTACAGGATTCCTTTGGGTGTTGGTTTGGACCCTGAAAACATATTACATTTTAGCTCAACTGGCGTCATTACTGGATTACCCCTTAGGCAAATGTAACGTGTGTGAACCTGGTTACACTTGCTTGTAACGTTCAAAAAAAGGTACAAAATTTCACTCTCACAACATTTATTCACAACATAACTCAAAAATCAAAGTGGTCACTCACAAACAAAACACACAGTGATAATCACAAATACAACACATACTAACAAAACCAAAAAAAAAACACAACAAATCAAGAACTGGTTGACGAAGGACCATGCCAACATGATTCCACAAATATGGCGTTGCAATATGGGTTCCATAATATATCCCCAAAATGTCCACATACAGGTTTTTTAAGGGTAGCAGGAAGTAGTCATCGTTGGAGTGCCAAAGATTATGTGAATAAACAGAAGATGGAGAAAATAAAAAAAAATTATTCGTTGTTCTCAAACAAACCGTACCACATTGGGTATAAACATTGTTGTTTTGACAATAATTACTGAAAAAATCTGGCCACCACATCATCGCGTATGGCCCCCCCACATACTGACCTCCGACCAACCTCGGGGGGGCCATCCTCGGGGGGGCCATCCTCTGGCTGCATTGGGACACCACTCCTTATGGCGATGTTGTGAAATATCCCACACAGGACCACAATTTTCGAAACCATATCCGGCAAATACATGAGCTCGCCACCAGAGCAGTGGAGGCATCTGAATCGGCCTTTTAAAAGGCCGATACAGCACTCCACCACTTGCCTGGTGGCTGTAAGTGCAGAATTATACTCACTTTGTGGCCCTGGTGTGGGAGCCAAATAAGGAGTGAGCAGCCAGGGCGTGCAAGGGTAGCCACTGTCTCCTGTGAAAAAGAATAGACAACATCAGGATCACTCTGTATGAAGCTTAACATTGTTATGTACTAAAGGTCTCCACTTACCCAGAAGCCACGCATCACCAGCTTGTAGGTTGGTTAATTTGTGCCATATCCCTGATTGCCGGATGACGAAGTAGTCATGTGCACTTCCTGGTAATTTTGCATTCAGGGACAGGATCTGGAGGGGGGCATCACATACCACCATTACATTGAGGGAGTGATAGTGTTTCCGGTTTCTAAATATTGCCTCCAGCTGTGCTGGAGGCTGAAATGGTATGTGAGTACCATCCACAACCCCTATGATGTGTGGGAAGCCAGCTATTTGGTAAAAATTGGCCTTGGCCACACTAAGGGCACCCATATCCAAAGGCATTTGAATAAAATGATGGAGGTGCTTGAAAAGTGCCTCCATCACTGCCCTCAGGATCCGGGAAAAGGAGGATTGTGAGATGCCCGCCACTATTCCCACCGTTGTTTGGAACGATCCTGAGGCACAGAAATGTAACACCGCCATAAATTGCGTAAGTGGTGGTATTGCTGTAGGACTGTCAATTTGCCGCTCAAGATCACTCTCTATTAATGAGAGTGTCTATGATGATTTTGGGAGGAAGACGGTAGCGTCTTAAAACCTCATCATCGGGCATTCCAAAAAGGGTGACACGTGTTCGAAATATCTGGGGCCTTGCACGCCTACGATGCCTACGCCTGGGACGAGATTGAGGTTGGTCGGCTTCCGGGAGCATGGCCAGAACAATCCAACCCAGATCAACCTGAAATGGCAAGATTTGAATGTCAGGCTTTTTAACCCCCCCAAAAATAAAAATTTTAACTTAGCTTGAAGATACCATCCATTGATGCTTACATGCCAGGGTATTGTCATGATACGTGCAAACTGGAAATAATCACAACCTAAATGTACATCATTTTATGCTGGCCATTTCTGATTCCAAATTTTGAGCAAGACAAAACATAAAAGGGGAGAAACACACATTTGGGCAAAGAGCAAAACGACATTGCGCACACTACGTCAAATGGAGGCCAAATGTAAGCAACAAATGCTAAAGAGAAAACACACAATTTTACGGGATGAATAAGCATTTCAAAAAGCGCTAATTAGTTCGCAAATACAAGTCACAATAGAAAGTAATAAAAATGCGCTAATTAGTTCGCAAATACAAGTCACAATAGAAAGTAATAAAAATGCGCTAATTAGTTCGCAAATACAAGTCAAAAAAACGCAGCTAAAAAAAAAAAAAAAAATTAAACAGATTTCGGATTTAGAAAATCAAAGGTTACAAGTGTAAGGACAACCAAAGTTGCGTAAAGACAAACAAGAACATTTACAAAACAATTTAATAAATGAACTTACCAATAGATAATATATAAGATTCCGGATCAAAAGGTCTTTGGGGCAAAGCCAAAAAAAAACCTAAGAGAGATGAAATGACGCCAAAAAAACGTTAGAAAATTCTGAAACAGAAGGAGACACAAATTGAACCAAAGTTAGACTTCCCAAAACTTACCAAAACAGGAAACGGCAAAAAAAATTACACCCGAAAAAAAGCGAACGGAGATAAAAAAGCGAATATAACCAAAAAAATCTACTTCAACCAACGCAAACTCCTAAACCAGCCAACAATCAACTCCAACCAACGTAACCTCCAACATTCAAAAAACGCCACCTCGACTCGAGACGCCCCAAGCCATAAATAGTGTTTAGTTTCCCGCACAAATTAAGGAGGGATCATAGGAACGCACAATCAATGATGCGGCCGAAAAATAAGGACGCATGTATAAATACGTCACGAGCCAAAACAAACATTCTGGTGTATTTCTTGTTTGGAGCTCAGACATGGCTACAGACCAGGGAAACAATGGACAACAGTCTGGCGGTAAGTATTTCAGGCATTTTGACTCAATGATTAATTAGAAACATAATATTGTGCAAGTTGTGAAGTTGAGAAATCTGCATATTTACACAAATAGGTGAGGAGGATGACATGGAAGAGGCTGCTGGGCCCAGTATTCCGGGCAAAGCTGCCAAAAAGAAAAGGCAGCCACAATTCACAAGAAAGGAGATGGAGGTTTTGATTCAGAAGTGTGTGGACATCCTGCCACAGGCAGACAGGAATATGAGTGCAAGCCAGAAGTGGAGAATGTGGGAAGAGGTAGCCGTTGATGTCAATAGGGTGGGTGATTATGTCCGTCTAGCCTGGGATGTTAAACGGCGGTAAGTAAACACTTGCCCCCCCTAAAACCAAAACCCATTTTAAATAAAAGGATAATGGTTCCAATTTCACCCACAGATGGGCCGACTTCAAATATCGCCTGAAGCAAAAACTGTGTCATTGGAATTGAATGATTTAGAAGAGCTGGCACAGGGGTGTGTGCAGCCTGTGGAGGTGTTTGGCGTGTCCAACATGGATACGGACATGCCAGACTTTGCGGCTCCTCATGTTGTCCCAGGTAAATATTGTGATGTCACCAACTCTGAAATGTTATTGTGCCAATATGTAGATTCTAATGTGAGTCTTTTCTCATTTTTCCAACAGAGACAGGCGGATGAGTCTGCTCCAGAGGGGAGCCTTGGCCGCAGAATTTCTGCAGGGGAGGAACCAGTACATCCGGCTGAGGACCCTGCAGAAGCCAGTCCTGGGCAATCCCCCTCGCAGGCAGTGTCCCTCCTCACAGAACTCAATTTTAAATCGGATTTCCATACGGAGATTCTGCAGAGGATGGACGCCAGTCTGGCATGGGTGGCTGAGGCCCTGGAGCAAAATGCTGCGGCCAACGTGACCATTGGTCAGGCCCTGGCGGAAAATACCAGGGCCAACATCCACATCGCCAATGCCCTGGAGCAGCTCGTTCGCCAGCACATGGTGGAGCCGACCTCCCTTCCTGCCGGAACATCAGGATCCTCCACCTCTGGCACAACATCAGCCAATCCTCCAAATGTGCCTAGCCCTGGGCCTAGTCCAGAGGCCACAACATCTGCCTCTGGACAGGCCAGCCCGATGACATCCCGGACCCGGTCTGGCGCCCTCCCTCCCCCAGCCAAACGGACAAAAAAACGGTGACAGCATTGGCTACTTTTCCCACACTCCTTCTGTGCTTGCCTCATATTCCTTTCTGGCCAAAACTTCCCTCTCCTTTCTTGTGAATTGTTTTTAATTTTTGCATTTACGTTTACCAACAATTTATTGTTTGCACAATTAATAAATATTGTGGAATGAACACTGCCAAAAATGTTTGTGTTAAATATGTGCATTAATTGTTTTTGGGATACCAATAAATTTACATGAAATGTACGACTTTGTATTCTGACATTATTGTCAAAATGGGTTACATTTAATCCGGTCCCACAAGCCAACAACGTTCAAACAAAAAAATTTTACATTTGAAAAAAAGGGCTCTTTAAGGAACGTTTAAAACATTACCTAAGGATGCAAATTCACCTTGCAAAACCAAAATGAGGCACAAAACCTAAACATGATGACATTATTGTTACAATAGTCCAAAAACAACACATTGCGGCCAAAATAAAGCCCCACAAATGTACGCTAATTGATTGTGTAATCCAGACATTAGCAGCTATGATTTCCACCTGCTTTCGGTTTTGTGCTATCCAAAAAAACTACTTTCCAAACACATACCAAGCCGGTTTTCAATCCAACACTAATTGATTTTCTGACAAGCCGTGATTAATCGATGCAACATCGTGGAGTGCCGGGACGGAGGAGAAGGCCATCGCCAATGTGGTCGAGTTATCCAGACCCTAAGCTGTGCAAGCATTTTGAAGGGAAAGAGGATTATCCAGTGACGTATGAGTTGGTACGAACACATTTGACGTTCACATTTGTTAATGTATGTACGCCCCAAAAACGCCTCGCCACGCCTACGTTTTTCCATCTCCTCCCCCGTCAACACCCAAAAACGCCCTGTTCTGTCAATCACATTTGACATGTCACTTCCTGTACGCTATTTGACGAACGAGACAAAAAAAGCTCGCAATCTGCCGTACGCACATGCGCAGTGTAACACCGACGCATGCGCGGTTAGTCAACATCGGAACGCAACGAGTGTACTGCTGTTAACGAACGGCTCTGAATCAGGGCCATAATCCTGACACGTGCAGGTTGAGGCTGAGCTGAAGGACCCTTAGTTCTTGTATAAATGGTTGTCAGTGCTAATGTTATTATGTTTGTTAGGTCCCTGATTGTTTAAGGTGTATAGTTATAAAGCAATGATAACCTACTTTTCAGCAGAAAAAGGGGTTATCACTGTGTAGCCAATTTAGTAAATGGGTTTCCGCTGAGAAATAATAAATACCTCATGTGGTCCTGTCAGTATCGCAGTTTTCCTCATACACGTAGGAAGGTAAGGGGATTGCAGTCTTATGTCAGGATGTGTTTCAGTAATTGTAACAAATCCAAACTTTCTATCGGTGTGTATTACTAATGCTGGGCATACACTATACAATTATCTGTCAGATATCTGT
This sequence comes from Taudactylus pleione, assembly GCA_031769625.1. NCBI lineage: Eukaryota > Metazoa > Chordata > Amphibia > Anura > Myobatrachidae > Taudactylus > Taudactylus pleione. Next base: position 173,661 of record JAUIMM010000461.1, on the reverse strand, counting down.
CCAATCTGGCTGGTTGGAATGAAAACCTGGTAATGTATGGGAGGAAATGACAATCGACCATATGTTCACAAACACTGCAAAACTGACAAAATCGGTTGTTCAAATAGGTTAAATTTGTGTGTTTTAACCAATTTGTCTGAACGTCCATTTTTGTCTGTTTTCCAGTGTTTGTGAGCAAATTATTGAATGTTATTTGCTCCTATAATTACCAGATTTTCATTCCAACCAGCCAGATTGGACAGATATCTGAAAGATAATTGTATAGTGTATGCCCAGCATTAGACAAAGGGGCATGGGCGTGTCCGCAATGGGTGCAGGGTGTGCCATGCACACGGGCCCCTGGGTCCAAGAAACTAATGTGATGGAAATGATTGTGGGGAGGAGGGAGAGTTGGATGCAATAATAAATATGTCCACATATCCCTTAGGTTAGATTTACTAAAGCTTCTAAAAATGAAAGCTGGGAGGTGTTGCCAATAGCAACCAAACAGATTCTAGCTATCATTTCTCTATTGCAGGGGTCTTCAACCTTTGGCCCTCCAGCTGCTGTGGAACTACAGACCCCAGGATGCCCTGCCACAGTTTTACCATACTGTTATATCAAAATGGCGACAAGGCATGCTGGGATGTGTAGTTCCACAGCACCTGGAGGGCCAAAGGTTGAAGACCCCTGCTCTTTTGCATCCTACAAAATGAAGACAGATTCTGATTGGTTGCTAAGGGCAACACTGCCACTTGTTTGCTATAGATGTTTTGGTAAATCTATCCCTCAGAGTTCCATGTGTAATCAGAGCTACATGTACCTGACAATACGGTCACCTCAGCATAGTGCAGTAAATGAAGATCCTGTTATTTGATACCATAGGGCTGATCATAGTGGTACGTTGGGGCCGCTGTGTGTGCAGCTGAGTGATTATGGGAAATCTGCGCACGCCTCAAAGTACATGACCATAGCCGCATGCTGCAACTCTTTATTTGCAAAGTGATTGTCTGTCAGGGACCATTTGGGGGAGGTAACGGAGAGTGGCGGCAAAAATGCTGGCGGGTCACAACCGCTTTTGGGGTGTATCTCAGGCTTTGATTGAGATTCTGTATGCATAAAACATGGCGTCGCATTTCAGTTCCGTCTGCCATTCTGCGTCACCGTAGATTTACTCAAGGCTGCGACAATGGAAGGATCTGCGACCGCTGTGCGTATTTTTATGCGTCTCATACAAATCTCAGCGGCTGCGACATTTGCATATCTTTGCACACTATCTGCCGCACATTGGCAGCAGCGATGGCATTGGCGTACAACTATGTATCAGGCCCATACGCTCTAAGCGCATCAACAGATGATTTTAATGTTAAAAATGTAATTAAATAAATAACAAACAGCGTTGTCGCTCTTCCCCCAAAGGTGCTGCCAGGAGCAGTGGTCATAGCCCAGGCTGGTAGTGGCAGTGTCCAGGGAGTAACAGCATAGGATCCCCCCTAATAAGCCGCTACCATCACTGCTCTATAACAGGCTGGATTGGTGACAATTAGTAACAATACGTGGCTGGCACCTCACATTGCCATTACTGTATAAGCACAATTATAGTCGGCTTATCTCCACTTTTACCTCCTTAGGCTGCAAGTAGGAATCAGCCTCTGAGAGACCACACATGGAGCCACTAGAAGCAGGTCTGGTGGAACCGGTGACTGGTCTTATAACAGGGAAACTCACAGCATGAGGCCCTCTAATAATGCCCACCAGCCCTAGCCTATATAGCACGGGGCTGATTTCCATAACACTTGGGGCCTGATTCAGACCCACTCGCGAGCGGCTGTCCGCTCGCAAGTGGGTCGATGTTATGGACTGAGCATGCGCACGACGGAGGGAGCTCCGTCGTGCGCATGCGCCAGACGCGACGAGCGAAGGAAAGTCCTTCGCTCGTTGTGTCCGATCAAAGGGGGCGTGCTGTCAATGTTGATTGACAGCACGCCCCCTTTGGTGGGCGTGTCGGGGGCGTGCCTCCCTGACGGGGGCGTTCCCACGGGAACGCCTCTCGTCAGAAGCCGGCCCACTGACATCACTAGTGATGTCAGTGGGAGTGATTTTGGCTCTGATAGAGCCAAAATCACTCCGGAGCTTGCGGTTGAAAACCTCAACCGCAGGCTCCGGCTCGCAATTTCGATGGTCGCGGCCATCACAATGCACGCTCGTATAGCCTGTGGGTGGTGATTTTCATGGAGCCCGGCCCTCATTCAGAGCGTGCGCTCTGCTCAGAGCGTACGGCTCTGAATGAGGGCCTTGGTTGTCTAAATATTGGTCAGGTTAGCATTTGACTATTGTAAATTTTAGGTAACACTAAATAAAGGGTTTAATTATTTTTAAATGAGCCCCTCCTGATAAGTTCTGCGAGGAACAAACATATTACAGGCTGAGTCTCCCATAACCACAATGCTTGGGACCAGAAGTATTTTGGATATTACATTTCTCCATATTTTGGAATATTTGCATACCATAATGAGATATCCTGGGGATGGGACCCAGGTCTAGACAGACTGCATTTATGTTTCATATACACCTTATACACACAGACTGAAGATAACTTTATACAATATTTTTATTAACTTTTGTGTATTAAAGAAAGTTTGTGTACACTGAGCCATCAGAAAGCAAAGGTGTCACTTCCTCAGTCTCGCTCAATACATTCCATACATTATTTCGGAATATTCTTTATTTCGGAAATTTGGATATGGGAGACTCAACCTGTAATAAAATCAATAATAGGCACATTATATCATTTATTAACACTTCATTTTTTTTTATTTTCACAGAATGTTCTCAATGATTCCACCGCCCCAAGCTCTATCTGGCTGCCACCCACAGCTAGGCCGATGCTCCCCGGCCTCCACTAAACGCTCCCCCCCCGGCCTCCACTAAACACTTAAAGAAATACAAATAGATATTTCTACACACAAAAGAGTATATTTACTAAAGTGCGGGTTTTTAGAAGTGGAGTTGTTGCCCATAGCAACCAATCAGACTCTACTTATCATTTATCTAGCACCTTCTAGAAGATAATAGCTAGAATCTGCTATGGGCAACATCTACACTTCTAAAAATCCACACTTTAGTAAATATACCCCAAAATGTTAAATAAATGTCACAGACTAGTGTTATAGAAGCTGACTGTCATCTTTTAAATAACATTTTCTGTTGGATGTTGGACATACAGAACTTTCCAGTACTGTATGTAAACATATGAAATATACTCACTCAGAGCAAGCCATGTTTGCAGGATGCACTGACTGCCCGGGAGCTCCTATTTCATTCAACAGCATGTTGCTAGTTTTTTCATAATTTGAAAGCATCTAAAGTTATAGCTAAAGTATGTAATGTGCAATTATACAAATAAAATGTGTTTTCATCGTTCGTATACAGGGCCTGATGAACGCAGATTCACGATGTCCGAGAATCTGCGCAGGTGCCTGACTCGGACTGCGAATGTGCAGTACAGGCCCTGAATATTTGAATGCAGAGCGGCATCATACCGTCAGTGATTGACAGTCTCCAGCCATTTGTGGGCGGCGACGGCCTCCGTTTCCTGTCTGCTGACGGAGATTTCCTAGCCTCTTTCATCTGCGGCAGCCGGCTTGCGTAACCCCATGGGTCACGATGCTGCGTTGTAGGACACAGCTCGGATAAGTAATGCATGCTGGAGGCCTCCTTCTGCATTACCATAATTGCAAGGACAGAATTGCAAAGCTGCTTGCGTGCAGCCTAAGCTGAATCAGGCCCATAGACAGTAAGACATCGTTGCCTATTTTTGATAAAGCATTTCAGGGAGATTGTGAAAACAACACCTATGAGCGTGGCGGTAAAGTGGACGTAAACTGCTACATCTGAGAGGCGTCACCGCCCCAAAGCAGTTACTAAGATCTATGGGCCTGATTCAGAGCCACTCGTAAGCGGCCGCTCGTTCGCTCCGAGCGATGTTTGCCCAACTGCGCATGCGTACGGATTGTTATACGCATGCGCGAACCAGTCAGTGCAGCCGAAATTCATGTGCTCGCAAAATAGCGAATGCCTGATAATTTGAGTGACAGAATGAGGAGTATGTGGGTGGTAACAGGGGAAGGTGCTTGAAAACGGGGAGTGGAGATCCGATCGCAGGCGTGCTTAAAGGTCAAAACGGGCATTTTATGGGTGTGCATAATTAAAACAGCAGCGTCATTGACCACGTCACTGGGTTATTTAATAGCCAGAACTGCTCGCAAAATTGTGGTAGCAAAAACCAACCCCAAGAATAGCGAGCAGTTCATACCCTGGTCGATGTACTCGATTAATCTAATAAATAGCGGACATGACGTAGGATGCGAGCGGCCAGGGGGCGTAGTTTCCCAAAAAACGACCGCAAGTTTTGTTCGCTCGTTCAGATCTAGAGGCGTGAACAGACCGCAAACAGCGATCGGTTCATTTGAATAGCCACCCCTATTTTCTGGACGAGCGAGCGCTAATTGCGTCCGGCTCTGAATCAGGCCCTATATGTATTGTTTTACAAGTGGTTCCATATAAGTGGCCAGGTGAAACCTTATGATAATGCATGTAGCCATAGGGATTATTGTGCCTTATAACCAACTAGCTGGGATACCCGGCGTTGTACGAGTTGAAGACTAGACCCTGAAGTACACCTGCAGCCTTTATTTGTTTACATTGTCCTCGCCTATAACCCCTTTCCATTAACCCTGAAAAGGACCCCACTATTTCCTAACATGCATGCAAACAGTGGCGTAAATACTACCATGGATGCAATGTGTGCGGCTGCTATGGTGCCCGAACTGCCTCTGTGGCCCCGCCGCTCCCCCTGCATCCAATCACGCAAGGTGGGTCGATCCAGTTAGGGCCGTCGAGGGGTGCCGTCAGAGCTTGCAGACTAGCAGCCAATCAGCAGTGGCGGCTCCTGATTGGCTGCCGACCCACAAGCCCAGATTGGCTCACGACTGGCACCAAATTGACTGGAGTCAAATTGCGCCGGCACTGTCTGTCAATGTCTGCCGCCCGGCCACAAGCCCACACCTGCTTGGTGCTGATGGCGCACAGAGGGAAGACGAGAGGCTGTTGGAGGAACATGGGGAGGTGAGTTTTTTTGGGGGGAGCGTAATGTGTAAGGGGCACTTCTATTGTGTGGAATAATGTGTTATATGTGGCGCTACTACTATGTAGCATAATCTGTAAAGGTCATTACAGTGTAGTGTAAGAGAGTGCTGAGGGAACCCTAGCCAGTGACGGTGGGCTGGGCTTTACCCCCAGCCTGATGTTATTTGGAGGCGTGCCATTCAGGCACGCCTCCACATAACGTCACTTAGGGGGCGTGGCCTATGGTAATGAGGATGCGTCCCAGGGCGCATCGTACCGGGCTGGCACAAGGTGCTCAGACCCATGGAGCCGTCCCTGCGTGCTGGCATTAGCAGAAGTTACAGTCCGAGGAAATGATCACACAGAACAAAACATAACAGGCCCTTTGGTGTGGGGATGACGGTCATATTGCGTTTTGCAGCATGTTACATAAGAACCAGACCAGGGGAAAAGTTTAATGCTTTCAAATACACAGGAGGAAATGCAATTAGCAGCGCAGCCATAATGTACTTGGAACTGTACAGTCAGCAGCAATGCTACTTTTTACTCTCATACTCCCAGTTATTTAGGTAAGGCAGTGAGACCATGGGTGTAACTACCATAAGTGCAAGGGGTGCAGCTACTATGGGACCCAGAGCTAAGGGGGGGGGGGGGTACATCTGTGTTATATACATGTTTACTACTGGGTGGTACATAGGGGCCTTTAAATACCTAGTTACACCCCTGAGACATATGGTCATTTGTTACAGTGGTTACTTATTGAGACTGGGTAGGGATGGGTGTTAATGCCACTGGAGGGGATCTATTGCCATTGGGGTAAAGGTTATTGGTACATTACATGTCCACAGGGTGGTGCTAGACATCCTTAGGTTCATTTTTAGGTTTCAGCTAAATTAGTTAAGAGCATTTTCAAATATGTTATTGACCTAATCTCTTCGCTATATATGTATATCGAGATAAAGTACCCGGTTTAGGGGTCTGCCTATTCATTCGGGCTAATATCTTGAACCACTGGATGGATTTTGATGGAGTTTTCACTATTGTATACAGCATTGGTCGTGGAAGGTTTAGGTGTATGAACCATTCATCTGTGATAAAAGAGCGCCGAGCGGTGACTATTTTAGTGAAGCAAATCTTGCACCAAGCTGCTGTATAGGAGCTGGTCAGGGTGCTGAAACAGCAAGAGACAGTGGGGTACAGGATCCCAACATTCAGAATGCCAACAGTCAGAATCCCAACAGATTTCTGTAGGTATTATAATCCTTCCCCTAACTCTCCCCCTAACCCTTCCGTCCCGCAGTCTAACCCTCCCCTCCTGCAGCCTAACGCTAACCCTCCCCCCTAGTGCCTAATTCTGCCCCTAACCCTAAGTTTAACCCTAACACATACCGCCGCAATCTGTCGGTATTGTGACCGTCGGCATCCTGACTGTATGGATGCTGACTACATCCCGTTTGTGACACATTTTATACACTGCTAACGACATTGCTAAGACGAGGATGTCCCTTCTCTCTGATTTTGGCCCTCATTCAGAGCCGCTCGTTAACAGCAGTACGCTCGTTGCGTTCCGATGTTGAATAACCGCGCATGCGTCGGTGTAACACTGCGCATGTGCGTACTGCAGATTGCGAGTTTTTTTGGACTCGTTCCTAAAATAGCGTACAGGAAGTGACATGTCAAATGTGATTGACAGAACAGGGCGTTTTAGGGTGTTGACGAGGGTGGAGATGGAAAAACGCAGGCGTGGCGAGGCGTTTTTGGGGCGTACATACATTAGCAGATGTGAGCGTAAAATGTGTACGGACCGACTCCTACGTCACTGGATGATCCTCTTTCCCTTCAAAATGCTCGCACAGCTTAGGGTCTGGATTACTCGACCACATTGGCGATGGCCTTCTCCTCCGTCCCGGGACTCCACGATGTTGTTGCGATTAATCACGAAAGGGCAGAAAAGCAATTAGTGTTGGATTGAGAACCGGCTTGGTATGTGTTTTGAAATCAGTTTTTTGGGATAGCACAAAACCGTACGCAGGTGGAACTCAGAGCTGCTAATGTCAGGATGACACAATCAATCTGCGTACATTTGTGGGGGTTTATTTGGGCAGCAATTTGGTGGTTAGGGCCTATTGTAACAATAATGTCATCATGTTTTCAGTTTCGCACCATTTTATTTGTGCCTCTTGAATTTGCCGAATTATATGAATTTTTAAACGTTCCTTAAAGAGCCCTTTTTTTTTTTTTTTTTTTTGGCCGAGTTTTTGCCTTTTGGCCCAGGATTAAATGTAACCCATTTGTACAATAATTTCACAATCCAATGTCATTGTTTAATTTCCAATTTATTGCTCAAACAAAAAAACTTATTTTTAAAATTTTGGGGACATCTTTTTTGCCCAAAGATATGTTCCCAAATCAAACAAATTGGCCCAACATAACTGTTGACATAAACATACAACAAAAAAATAAAAACATTTCACAAGAAAGGAGAGGGAAGTTTTGACCAGAAAGGAATATGAGCCAAGCACAGAAGGATTGTGGGAAAAGTCATCGTTGCTGTCACCGTTTTTTCACCCGTTTGGATGGGGGAGGGAGGGCGCCAGACCGGGTCCAGGATGTTATCGGACTGGCCTGTCCAGAGGCAGATGTTGTGGCCTCTGGACTAGGCACAGGGCTAGGCACATTTGGAGGATTGGCTGATGTTGTGCCAGAGGTGGAGGATCCTGATGTTCCGGCAGGAAGGGAGGTCGGCTCCACCATGTGCTGGCGAACGAGCTGCTCCAGGGCATTGGCGATGCGGATGTTGGCCCTGGTATTTTCCGCCAGGGCCTGACCAATGGTCACGTTGGCCGCAGCATTTTGCTCCAGGGCCTCAGCCACCCGTAGCAGACTGGCGTCCATCCTCTGCAGAATCTCCGTATGGGAATCCGATTTGAAATTGAGTTCTGTGAGGAGGGCCACTGCCTGCGAGGGGGATTGTCCTGGACTGGCTTCTGCAGGGTCCTCAGCCGGATGTACTAGTTCTTCCCCTGCAGAGCCAGCAGAAATTCGGCGGCCAAGGCTCCCCTCTGGAGCAGACTCATCCGCCTGTGTCTCTGTTAGGAAAAAAGAGAAAAGCCTCACATTACAATCTACATATTGGCACAATAACATTTCAGAGTTGATGACATCCAAAGATTTACCTGGGACAACATGAGGAGCCGCAAAGTCTGGCATGTCCGTATCCATGTTGGACACGCCAAACACCTCCACAGGCTGCACACACCCCTGTGCCAGCTCTTCTAAATCCGTCAACTCCAATGACACAGGGGTGGGACCCCCACCTGTCCCCCTTGCATGCCTAGCCCTGTCCGCGAGTTTTTGCTTTAGGCGATATTTGAAGTCGCCCCATCTGTGGGGAAAAATGGAAGCCATTATCCTTTGGTTTAAAATGGGGTTTGTTTTTAGGGGGGGCAAGGGTTTACTTACCGCCGTTTGACATCCCGGGCTAGACGGACATAATCACCCACCCTATTGACAGCAACGGCTACCTCTTCCCACATTCTCCACTTCTGGCTTAGACTCATATTCCTGTCTGCCTGTGGCAGGATGTCCACACACTTCTGGATCAAAACCTCCATCTCCTTTCTTGTGAAATGTGGCTGCCTTTTTTTTTTGGCCGCTTTGGCCGGAATACTGGGCCCAGCAGCCTCTTCCATGTCATCCTCCTCACCTATTTGTGTAAATTTACAGAATTCACAAAATCACAACTTGCCTAATCTTATGTTTCAAATTAATCATTGATACAAAATGCATGAAAGACTTACCGCCTGACTCTTGGGCATTTTTTCCCTGGTCTGTCGCCATGTCTGAGGTCCAAACAAGAAATACACCAGAATTTGAATGTGTTTTCGTGACGTATTTATACATGCGTCCTTATTTTGCGGCCGCATCATTGATTGTGCGGCCCTATGATCCCTCCTTAATTTGTGCGGGAAACGAAACACTATTTATGGCTTGGTGTGTCTCAAGTCGAGGTGGCGTTTTTGGATTGTTGGAGGTTATCTTGGCTGGAGTTTATTGATTGCATAGAAAGGAGTTGGCGGTTGGAGATTCGTTTGTTGGTTAGATTTGCGTTTTTTTTTTCCGTTATCTTTGTTGGTTTATATTTTTGGGACCTCGTTTCTTGATTTGGTAAGTTTTGTGAAGTCTAACTTTTGTTCAATTGTTGTTTCATTGTGTTTCTTATTTATTGTAATTTTTGGATCCATAATTTCTTCTTTTTTAGATTTTGTTTATTTTCGACCCAAAAGACCTTTTTGATTTTGAGTCTTATATATTTGCTCTTGGTAAGTCCATTTTTTATCTTGTATTTGCAAACTAATTCGCGCATTTTTAGTAGTTACTCTTGTGACTTGTATTAGCGAACTAATTAGCGCATTTTTAGTAGTTACTCTTGTGACTTGTATTAGCGAACTAATTAGCGCATTTTTAGTAGTTACTCTTGTGACTTGTATTAGCGAACTAATTAGCGCATTTTTAACAGCTTAATAATCATTCTAACTTTTTGGTGGTTTCTCTTTCGCTTTTTGTGCCAACATTTCGACCCATTTTGATGTACTGTGTTAAATGTCGTTTTGCTGTTTTGCTAAATGGGTGTTTGGCATATTTTAACTTTGGTCTAGCACAAAATTTATAAACAAAAATGCACAGAGTGAAATGTGTCAAGGAATTTTGGTGTTTATTTTCAGTTTGGACGTATCATGACAATACCCCGGCATGTAAGCAGCAATGGATGGTATCATCAAGCTAAGTTGTTTTAATATAGTTTTGGGGTGGGTCAAAAGCCTTACTTTGAAATCTTTGAATTTCAGGTTGATCTGGGGCGGATTGTTCTGGCCATGCTCCCGGAAGCCGACCAACCTCAATCTCGTCCCAGGCGTAGGCATCGTAGGCATGCAAGGCCCCAGATATTTCGAACACGTGTCACCCTTTTTGGAATGCCCGATGATGAGGTTTTAAGGCGCTACCGTCTACCTCCCAAAATCATCATAGACACTCTCTCATTAATAGAAAGTGATCTTGAGCGGCAAATTGACAGTCCAACAGCAATACCACCACTTACGCAATTTATGGCGGTGTTACATTTCTGTGCCTCAGGATCGTTTCAAACAACAGTGGGAATAGTGGCGGGCATCTCCCAATCCTCCTTTTCCCGGATCCTGAGGGCAGTGATGGAGGCACTTTTCAAGCACCTCCATCATTTTATTCAAATGCCTTTGGATATGGGTGCCCTTAGTGTGGCCAAGGCCAATTTTTACCAAATAGCTGCCTTCCCACACATCATAGGGGTTGTGGATGGTACTCACATACCACTTCAGCCTCCAGCATGGCTGGAGGCCATATTTCGAAACAGGAAACACTATCACTCCCTGAATGTAATGGTGGTATGTGATGCCTCCCTCCAGATCCTGTCCCTGAATGCTAAATTACCCGGAAGTGCACATGACTCCTTCGTCATCCGGCAATCAGGGATATGGCACAAATTAACCAACCTACAAGCTGGTGATGCGTGGCTTCTGGGTAAGTGGAGAGCTTTAGTACATAACAATGTTAAGCTTGATACACAGTGTTCCTGATGTTGTCAATTCTTTTCCATAGGAGACAGTGGATATCCTTGCATGTCCTGGCTGCTCACTCCTTATTTGGCTCCCACACCAGGCCCACAAAGTGCATTTAATTCCGCACTTACAGCCACCAGGCAAGTGGTGGAGCGCTGTATCGGCCTTTTAAAAGGCCGATTCAGATGCCTCCACCGCTCTGGTGGCGAGCTCATGTATTTGCCGGATATGGTGTCGAAAATTGTGGTCCTGTGTGGGATATTTCACAACATCGCCATAAGGAGTGGTGTCCCAATGCAGCCAGAGGATGCCTTACCTGAGGATGGCCCCCCCGAGGTTGGTCGGAGGTCAGTATGTGGGGGGGCCATACGCGATGATGTGGTGGCCAGATTTTTTAGGTAAGTTTTAACAAAACAGTGTTTAAACCTAATGTGTTTGTGTTTGTTTGCGAACATCTAATTTTGTTTTCTTTTTTTCACCATCTTCGGTTTGTTCACATAATCTTTGGCACTACAACGCTCACTACTTCATGCTACCCTTACCAAACCTGGATCTGGTCATTTTGGGAATATATTCTGGAACCCATATCGCAACGCCATGTTTGTGGAATCATTTTGGCATGGTCCTTCCTCAACCAGTTCTTGATTTGTTTTTTTTGTTTTTTTTTTTATTGGTATGTGTTGTATTTGAGATTATCACTGTGTGTTTTTTTTGTGAGTGACCACTTTGATTTCTCAGTTATGTTGTGAATAAATGTTTGGAGAGTTAAATGTTCTTCCTTTTTTTGGACGTTACCAGCAAGTTTAACCAGGTTAACACACCTTACAAGGGGTAATCCAGTACTGACGCCAGTTGAGCAAAAATGAAATATGTTTTCAGGTTCCCAACCCACACCAAAAGGAAGCCTGTCCAATCATTTGGCTTTGTAAGATTCTCCTAAGCAGCTTGCCCACCAACTAGGAACCTGTAAAATGTAGAAATATCTAATTGACACTACACACAAAAAGGGAAATGACATTGTTACTGTTATGTGTTTCTTGAGGGTGTTTTACATACAAATACAAAACCCAATCTAATTTTTAAAAAATGCAAAAACTTGCAGGAACAGTCTACTTATGTCAGGGTTAACTATCTTTGGTTTTGAAAAAACGAATGATGCAGAACGTATATTAGAAATAAACAATTTATTTTGAAAAAGATAAAAACAAAAAAAAACTACTGCCGAAGGATGCCAGACAGCCGGTCAAGGGCCACAAGCACCCCAATTACATTTTGGCGCATGTGTGCCACACAATCTTCGACCTCTTGCCGACGCCTCTGTTCCTCTGTGGGTGAGAAAAGTGTGTGGATTAATCAAACAATAGGGAATCCACATTAAAAAAACAAAAACACAACGAAATCACTCCAAAACCAAAATGTAAAAAAAAAGGGGTGCTGCAAAAATTACAAGGCCTATGTAGAAATACCCACAGGTGTGATATGTGTATGTTGAAATCAGCAGGAAGAGGTAAAGGCAAACTGCTAAATCACCAAAAAACAACCCAAAAATCACGAATAAAGGAACGACACATGATTACATACAAACAGTTTGTGGTTAAAAAAAACGCGAAAGAAAAACATACCGGTAGCCAAAACGGCAGATCCCGAAGTCCCTCCATCTTCATCCTCGGAGGAGCCTTCATTCCCCAAAGAACGGGGCGGGGTTATCACGGACTCCGGGGAGGGGGTAATTGGAAGAGGGGTGGTTGGAGGAGAGGGGGAAGGGGGACGGAGGGGAAGGAGGCCCGACAGTTCCGGGAGAGGGTCTTGGAAGGCTTGGGAGGAGGGGGGAATAGGGGAATTATTTGGGGTGGAGTGTTGGCTGGGGGTGGGTGAGAGTGGGCGGGACCGCCGTCTGGCCGGACGGTGACGGCGTAGTCTTGCCTGTCCCCGTAAAAGATGTTAAACAAATTGTGGTTAGTTTCTGGCCAAATCCTGGCCAAATAACATTTTAAAATCACCCACCACCAACAAAAAACATGCAAATATGAGTAGAATGAATATATCAGAAATAGAGGGAAAACATGGCCATGCAGATATGAGGAGAATGAATAAATAGGACAGACATAAAAACATGCACACGCAGATATGATGAGAATGAAAAAATAGGACAGACATGAAAACATGCACACGCAGTTTGTCCCACAAAGACAAACATGAAAACCACAATACATAACACTTACTTTCCACTATCTGCATGCGAAAGCATGCCAGCAAGCGGGGCGTTCGCCGTTGCAGGTCAGACCACCTGCGCTCCAGCTGGCCGATGTTGCGGCGTGAGCCGAAGGAGCGCAGGCGGGCCCGTGCCTCCGCATACGCGGAACGCTTCTGCCGGTTGGTGATGGGTGGAGGCTGGCTGGTGATACGCCGATCCATCACCTCCGTTAGCACCAGCAGCTCGCGCCTGGTGAATGCGGAGGCTCTCATGATGGCAATGGTGTTTTTCTTAAAATTCATTTTTGATAAAGTGTGCCAAAAATTTCTGATTGGCGAATGTATCTTGGAAATGAACAGGAGCAATTTTATTGGTTAGTGTATGAGTCATGTGTTCGACAGGGCCAGAAATCTCTGGAGAGTTATGATAGGCTTGATGCAGTGACATGCGTAAGCAAATTTAAATAAAGAAATGAACCCCGGGAAATATGCGGGGATCCACAGCAATAGAACAATTGTTTCATTGTGGCTAACATGTTTTTTGAGCAATAAAAGCGAATGTTTAAGCCGTACGTATTCTGCGGGTAAACACAAACACGGACAAGAGTAAAGTTTCTTGCATTGTGTTGAAAAAAAAAAACAATTAAGCTAATTGATACATTGATTGGCATGATACGATTGATGGAGGTAGGCAGAATAAAGGAGCAGGTAATCGACATCTGACATGGCCACTTCCGGTTTATACTTGTGCGTGCGTTCCCTTCAAGCCATTTCGGGGATGTACGCTCGCTATTTCGCACGCTCGTTAGTTAGAGGAGGGGTCGTCTGAGTTTGGGGAGGATTTTTAAATGCGATCGAAAATACGAGCGAGCCCTTGAACCCTGCAATTCAACACCCGCTGGCTCCCCATCACCCACCGGGTATGATATCCTGTACTTTTTTGCCTACTACCAAGTGTACAATTATTACCATTTATTTGTACATTGCACGATAGTGCTTATTTTAATAACAGGAGTCACATTTCCTGCTGCAATCAGAACTCACCAGACCTGTCATTTGTCTTATGTTTCATGCCTTGATTCATCCACAATATATATAATTCACCTATTGCATATGTCTAATGTCCATGGCAGATACCATTTTTCTGCCTCACCCAGTATTTATCAACTGATTCTGTGAATTCTCATCCCTTTTGAATCTACAGCACGTCTTGACTGTATGCATTTATATTCCATGCATCACCTTGTATTCATGAATAAATTTTATTTTATGTCTACACTGACCTATGTCATCTATACGGTCGACTCCGTCACAGCATTTATGTTGAGGAGCGCCTAAATACATGGTAATACCTACCTTTAGATTATACTACTTGTTTTGATGATTCAGATCACATGTTCCAATGGTGTCTTCCAACAACAGTGCGCCACAGTATTTATAGAGCAGACAAAGCTCACAGGGTGAACAGAGAAGTGGTCGTTTGTTGTTGGACACAGTAGTGCACGCAGGGGGGGTTCTGAGTACCCAGAACCCTCCCCCTGACATTCTCGAGAGAAGCACTATGTTTTTAAGCCCCGTCCACCTTGCGGCAAAATGCTGTGATTAGCAGGTCAATCGGTAGTAGGCGGAGCCAATATGACGTGATTCCATTAGAATTGTGTCATTTGGCCCCACCCCCTCCTGATTGACCCGCGAATTGCAACATTTTGCTGCTAGGGGGAGGAGCCTAATGACATGGTGCAAGGTAGTGTGTGTGTGACGTGTGTGTATGTATGTATGTGTGTGTGTGACTTATGTATGTGTGTGTATATATATGTGTGTGTAGAAACACCCCTGTAAAAATCCTGCGTTTGCCCCTGGGACTGATGGCAGACTGAGAACACGGTTTATGATTATGAGATATCACTTTGTGATGTTTCTGGGTAGTAATCATAAACTCTAATGTGTTCTGTGAAGATGACAGATCTTCTATGGTTGCATTCACAGCATCAGTCTCCCTATTTGCCTTATTAATCGTATTCTGCAGCACACTGTGGGGGAAATGTAACAGCTTGCGTCTTGCAGACATCGGTGAGATCCCTGTCCGATGTTTTAAAGCGGCAATCAGTGGCGGCTCCAGGGGTGGGGCTGCAGCACAGTCCAAACTTCAAATAGGGGAGTCACACCAACTGCCAGTGAGTCCCAGACAGTGAAATGACAGTTGGTGTGTCTCCCCTAATTGAATTTTGGACTGCGCTGAAGCCCCACCTCGGGAGCCGCCACTGTTGGCAATCGTTTAAAAAGGCCAAACCAACCAACTTTTTGATTTTTTTCTGGAACTACGAGACAAATACACAATGGAGACGTTCTGCTCAAATTTCACATTTTAATGGCATTATCCTTCAACATACAGATGGATGACTTTATATAACCATTGCTTTATGTAAAACTCCATATACAGTCTCCCTTCTTTCCTTTCCAGGCTCATTAGCTTCTTCAGATTCCCCTAGCTGTAGTCCCTACCGCTGGAGGGGAGACATATGCAGGTGCCGGTCGGCTTGGCTGGACAGGACCCTAAGCATCAATGGGTCGTATTCAGTTTGGAGCGAAAAAGCAGTTTTCAGGGAAACTTTTTCGCCGATGATGTCATTTTCGACAATTTCATTTATCCCCGTTTTCAATGTTAGTGTCTTTTCGCCGGTGTGAAAAAGCAATGTAATAGGCAAAAAAGTTTCGCCTATGAATACCCGGTGGAAAAAAGTGCAGAATTGGGGTTTTGGGGTGCAATGTTTCGGGAACCACCTTGCACCCTTTGGACACCCCCCCCCTGATGCTAACTGTGTCAGAAAAACACAAAGGACACCCCAAAAAAGCACTTTGACAAAATGGGCGAAAAAAAATCAAAGTGGGGGTACAAATTCAAAAACTAGCGAAATAGCATTTGGGGGGATCAGCAAGTATGGGGGTTGTGTATTTTTGATTGCATGTGGTTGCTGAAGGTGCGTTTTTGGCGCTATTTAATGCTTGGCTTTACACATTTTAAAATATGCTTGCACCCATTTTCATGTACCCCAAATTTGCTGGGAATACTTATTTTACTCAAAAAAAAAAGTAGCAAAATGCTATTCTTCACCACTTGCTGAAAGACGCTAAATAGCGCCTATTGAGATCATTTAGAAACCTCAATACCTCTAGCAGGGCTATTCGGGGGTACCCATTGTGAACCCCCATGTCAGAGCATCTTTAGGGGGTGTCAGGCTGATTTCCCTAAAACTGACAGAACTTTTCACCGATTTCGAATTCGCCAGGTCCAGTTTTTGCACATTTGAAATTGAATGCGGTGACGCGCACAATACTTTTTCGCCGGCAAAACCTCCCATGACGGCGAAAAGTCCGGCCTCGGACTTGTCGCTTCAAATTGAATACTGGCCAATGTGTCAGGGTGCCGTTGTTCCACAGGAGGCGGGTTCCAGTAGAATGTATTGAGTATCTGACCCAACTCCCAGTCCAGGACTACACCTCGCAAGGCTCTAGTTTAGTAGAAAATTGTAGTGCAAGCTTAGGCAATGTAGATCTCTAGCAGCTGTGGAACTATAATTACCAGTGTGCCCTGTCAGTCTCTTGCATACTGGGACTTTTAGTTCTTAAACAGCTGGAGAGTTACAGATGACTTATCTCCACTGTAGTCTGCACTGTATAGTGTAAAACATGCTTTGATGACCTGTGGCTCTCCAACTGTGGTGGAACTACAACTTCCAGTATACCCTGTGAGCCTCTCACACACTAGGACTTTCAATCCTCTGACTACTTCAGTGCTACAGGTTACCCACCTATGATGTAGAACAGTCTAGATCATTAATATTATTATATATTGCCACCAATTATACAGTGCTGTACAGATCATTTTTTGCCATTCACACCATAGTGTATTGTATAATCTAATTGGAAGTTTAGCGTAATGCCCAGATATATATGAATTACAAGAAAAAAGAAAGATACTCTCTACCAGTCAGAAAATGACTGTAACATAAGTGGTCGTGATTGGATACCACCCTTGCCGAATTTTCGGGGGCCCCCTCTGGAGCGGGCAGCCAGGCCAGGTCAGCAATACTGAGGGGGGGAGGGTCGGGGTATAATGACATAAATCGTTTCTATTATTTCCTAACTAAAGAGAGATTTTGTCAGCCCTATGTTAGATAACATATTACTAGCCCTAGGCCCTCATTCAGAGCCGTACGCTCTGAGCAGAGCGCACGCTCTGAATGAGGGCCGGGCTCCATTTTCATGGAGCGTTCTCCTGGACGCTCGTATAGCTGTGGGTCACCACCCACAGGCTATACGAGCGTGCATTGTGATGGTTGAGACCATCGCGACCATCGAATTTGCGAGCCGGAGCCTGCGGTTGAGGTTTTCAACCGCAAGCTCCGGAGTGATTTTGGCTCTATCAGAGCCAAAATCACTCCCACTGACATCACTAGTGATGTCAGTGGGCCGGCTTTTGACGGGAGGCGTTCCCGTGGGAACGCCCCCGTCAGTGAGGCACGCCCACCAAAGGGGGCGTGCTGTCAATCAACATTGACAGCACGCCCCCTTTGATCGGACACAACGAGCGAAGGACTTTCCTTCGCTCGTCGCGTCTGGCGCATGCGCACGACGGAGCTCCCTCCGTCGTGCGCATGCTCAGTCCATAACATCGACCCACTTGCGAGCGGACAGCCGAATCAGGCTGAATCAGGTCTGAATCAGGCCCCTAGTTCCCCTCTAGGTGATGCTGGAAACCTGCACTGATCACCACTGCTGAGGCCACCCGGTGATGTAATCCACAGCTCTCATATCTAAGCCACAATCGCGTGCATGTGCTAGCCGTGGGTGGCATCCAGGTGATCACCGCATAGAATGTTTCTGCTGGGTTCCGGGCATTCCTCCAGGTGATTAGACCTGGCATGGAGACAGCAGCCACAGAGCCATGCTTCCCTCCCTCCTAAACGTACAGCTTTATATGATTTCATTTCCATCACACAAACATCTTACAGCGAACAGACATAAGCAGAGAGATATACGTACTATTGTACTTGCTCTAAATTGTAACATTTTATCACTAACTAATAACCTGTCATTTTGTATAACAGTTAATTAACACGTTTACTAATAGAATTATTGGCCCCTACTTATTCTGCCACAGACATGTATTTAGTTAGCCTAAACAAAGGGGATCGGTATGAATCACGAGTCGCTGGAAGCCCGGGAGTGAAGATCCCAACAGGTGAGTACTTTCTATATTCACTAACCTAACCCCCCTCTAACCCTCCCTTAGGGGTGCCTAACGCCCCCTGTATGTGCCTAACCTAACCCCCCCTTCCCAGCAGCCTAAACCTAAGTCTCCCGGGGGGGGGGGGTGCCTAACCTCCCCCCCATGTGCCTACATCTAACCCCCCCTTCACCTAGCCTAACCCTCCTAAGTCCCTCCCAGGAGCCCCTAAACTAACCCTCCCCCTGCGCGCGGCTGTCCGCCGCCCGGCATACCTTCGATCGGTATGCCAGGCATCGAGCTCCCAGCGTAGGTAAAATGACAGGCGTCGGGATTTCGACGCCTGCCATTAGACACCTGCCGGGATTAGACAGTCGGGAAACTGGCGGTCGGCATTCTGACCGTCGGCTTCCTGACTGCATCCCATATAAAGCCTTGCCTGTATGTTCTACTCTGTGCCGTAACTAGGGTTGGTGGTGCCCAGGGAAAATAAAGTAATGGTGCCCCTTGAAAATTGCTCTGAATGAGGGCCGGCCTCAATGAAAATGGAGCGTCCTCCTGGACGCTCGTATAGCTGTGGGTCACCACCCACAGGCTATATGAGCGTGCAGTTTGATGGCCGCGATGGTCTTGACCATCGCGACCATCGAAACTGCGAGCCGGAGCCTGCGGTTGAGGTTTTCAACCGCAAGCTCCGGAGTGATTTTGGCTCTATCAGAGCCAAAATCACTCCCACTGACATCACTAGTGATGTCAGTGGGCCGGCTTCTGACGGGAGGCGTTCCCGTGGGAACGCCCCCGTCAGGGAGGCACGCCCCCGGCACGCCTACCAAAGGGGACGTGCTGTCAATCAACATCGACAGCACGCCCCCTTTGATCAGACACAACGAGCGAAGGACTTTCCTTCGCTCGTCGCGTCTGGCGCATGCGCACGACGGAGCTCCCTCCATCGTGCGCATGCTCAGTCCAGAACATCAACCCACTTGCGACCGGACAGCCGCTCGCGAGTGGGTCTGAATCCGGCCCTAAGTCTTATGTGGAGCCACAAAACAAACACACACTAAAGGCACAAATTAGGGAAGTGCTCAAACGTGAGAGCTAGGCAAAGCGTCAGTATAACAAAGATCATTACCACTTACAAACACACACTGTTGTGGAATGAACTTCGACAAAATCCAACACTGAACTGAATAGCGCAATGTAGGTGGCGCTACCTGATTACGAATATTCCACTTTTATCCCTCATTCCCAAACCACAGCACTTCCAATGCTCCCCAAACCACAGCACTTCCAACGCTCACCAAACCGCAGCACTTCCAACACTCCCCAAACCACAGCACTTCCGATTCTCCCCAAACCACAGCACTTCCAATGCTCCCCAAACCGCAGCACTTCCGATACTCCCCAAACCGCAGCACTTCCAATGCTTCCCAAACCACAGCACTTCCAATGCTCCCCAAACCACAGCACTTCCAATTCTCCCCAAACCTCAGCACTTCCAATGCTCCCCAAACCTCAGCACTTCCAATGCTCCCCAAACCACAGCACTTCCAATGCTCCCCAAACCACAGCACTCCCAACACTCCCCAAACCGCAGCACTTCCAATGCTCCCCAAACCACAGCACTTCCAATGCTCCCCAAACCACAGCACTCCCAACACTCCCCAAACCGCAGCACTTCCAATGCTCCCCAAACCGCAGCACTTCCGATGCTCCCCAAACCACAGCACTTCTGATGCTCCCCAAACCACAGCACTTCCGACGCTCCCCAAACCACAGCACTTCCAACGCTCCCCAAACCACAGCACTTCCAACGCTCCCCAAACCGCAGCACTTCCAACGCTCCCCAAACCGCAGCACTTCCAATGCTCCCCAAACCGCAGCACTTCCAATGCTCCCCAAACCTCAGCACTTCCAATGCTCCCCAAACCTCAGCACTTCCAATGCTCCCAAAACCGCAGCACTTCCAATGCTTCCCAAACCACAGCACTTCCGATGCTCCCCAAACCACAGCACTTCCAAACCACAGCACTTCCAATGCTCCCCAAACCACAGCACTTCCAACGCTCCCCAAACCGCAGCACTTCCAACGCTCCCCAAACCGCAGCACTTCCAACACTCCCCAATCCGCAGCACTTCCAATGCTCCCCAAACCGCAGCACTTCCGATGCTCCCCAAACCGCAGCACTTCCAATGCTTCCCAAACCGCAGCACTTCCAATGTTCCCCAAACCACAGCACTTCCGATGCTCCCCAAACCACAGCACTTCCGATGCTCCCCAAAGCACAGCACTTCCAATGCTCCCCAAACCACAGCACTTCCAATGCTCCCCAAACCTCAGCACTTCCAATGCTCCCCAAACCTCAGCACTTCCAATGCTCCCCAAACCACAGCACTTCCAATGCTCCCCAAACCACAGCACTCCCAACACTCCCCAAACCGCAGCACTTCCAATGCTACCCAAACCGCAGCACTTCCGACGCTCCCCAAACCACAGCACTTCCGACGCTCCCCAAACCACAGCACTTCCAACGCTCCCCAAACCGCAGCACTTCCAACGCTCCCCAAACCGCAGCACTTCCAACGCTCCCCAAACCGCAGCACTTCCAATGCTCCCCAAACCGCAGCACTTCCAATGCTCCCCAAACCTCAGCACTTCCAATGCTCCCCAAACCTCAGCACTTCCAATGCTCCCCAAACCACAGCACTTCCAATGCTCCCCAAACCACAGCACTTCCAATGCTCCCCAAACCACAGCACTTCCGATGCTCCCCAAACCGCAGCACTTCCGATGCTCCCCAAACCACAGCACTTCCAAACCACAGCACTTCCAACGCTCCCCAAACCACAGCACTTCCAACGCTCCCCAAACCGCAGCACTTCCAACGCTCCCCAAACCGCAGCACTTCCAACACTCCCCAATCCGCAGCACTTCCAATGCTCCCCAAACCACAGCACTTCCAATGCTCCCCAAACCACAGCACTTCCGATGCTCCCCAAACCGCAGCACTTCCAATGCTCCCCAAACCACAGCACTTCCAAACCACAGCTCTTCCAATGCTCCCCAAACCGCAGCACTTCCAACGCTCCCCAAACCACAGCACTTCCGATGCTCCCCAAATCACAGCACTTCCAATGCTCCCCAAACCACAGCACTTCCAATGCTCCCCAAACCGCAGCACTTCCAATGCTCCCCAAACCGCAGCAAGTCCAAACCACAGCACTTCCAGCGCTCCCCAAACCGCAGCACTTCCAACGCTCCCCAAACCACAGCACTTCCAACGCTCCCCAAACCGCAGCACTTCCAACGCTCCCCAAACCACAGCACTTCCGACGCTCCCCAAACCACAGCACTTCCGATGCTCCCCAAACCTCAGCACTTCCAATGCTCCCCAAACCTCAGCACTTCCAATGCTCCCCAAACCACAGCACTTCCAATGCTCCCCAAACCGCAGCACTTCCAATGCTCCCCAATCCGCAGCACTTCGAAACCACAGCACTTCCAACGCTCCCCAAACCACAGCACTTCCAACGCTCCCCAAACCACAGCACTTCCAACGCTCCCCAAACCACAGCACTTCCAACGCTCCCCAAACCGCAGCACTTCCAACGCTCCCCAAACCACAGCACTTCCGACGCTCCCCAAACCGCAGCACTTCCGATGCTCCCCAAACCGCAGCACTTCCAATGCTCCCCAAACCTCAGCACTTCCAATGCTCCCCAAACCACAGCACTTCCGATGCTCCCCAAACCGCAGCACTTCCGATGCTCCCCAAACCACAGCACTTCCAACACTCCCCAAATCACAGCACTTCCAATGCTCCCCAAACCTCAGCACTTCCAATGCTCCCCAATCCGCAGCACTTTGAAACCGCAGCACTTCCAATGCTCCCCAAACCACAGCACTTCCAACGCTCCCCAATCCGCAGCACTTCGAAACCACAGCACTTCCAACGCTCCCCAAACCGCAGCACTTCCAATGCTCCCCAATCCGCAGCACTTCGAAATCACAGCACTTCCAACGCTCCCCAAACCACAGCACTTCCGACGCTCCCCAAACCGCAGCACTTCCGATGCTCCCCAATCCGCAGCACTTCGAAACCGCAGCACTTCCGATGCTCCCCAAACCACAGCACTTCCAACGCTCCCCAAACCACAGCACTTCCAATGCTCCCCAAACTACAGCACTTCCAATGCTCCCCAAACCTCAGCACCTCCAATGCTCCCCAAACCGCAGCACTTCCAACACTCCCCAAACCACAGCACTTCCAACGCTCCCCAAACCACAGCACTCCCAACACTCCCCAAATCACAGCACTTCCAATGCTCCCCAAACCGCAGCACTTCCAATGCTCCCCAATCCGCAGCACTTCGAAACCGCAGCACTTCCAATGCTCCCCAAACCACAGCACTTCCAACGCTCCCCAATCCGCAGCACTTCGAAACCACAGCACTTCCAACGCTCCCCAAACCGCAGCACTTCCAATGCTCCCCAATCCGCAGCACTTCGAAATCACAGCACTTCCAACGCTCCCCAAACCACAGCACTTCCAACGCTCCCCAAACCACAGCACTCCCAACGCTCCCCAAACCACAGCACTCCCAACACTCCCCAAACCACAGCACTTCCGATGCTCCCCAAACCACAGCACTTCCAATGCTCCCCAAACCGCAGCACTTCCAATGCTCCCCAATCCGCAGCACTTCGAAACCACAGCACTTCCAATGCTCCCCAAACCACAGCACTTCCAACGCTCCCCAAACCACAGCACTTCCAATGCTCCCCAAACCACAGCACTTCCAACGCTCCCGAAACCGCAGCACTTCCAATGCTCCCCAAACCTCAGCACTTCCAACGCTCCCCAAACCACAGCACTTCCAACGCTCCCCAAACCACAGCACTTCCAATGCTCCCCAAACTACAGCACTTCCAATGCTCCCCAAACCTCAGCACCTCCAATGCTCCCCAAACCGCAGCACTTCCAACACTCCCCAAACCACAGCACTTCCAACGCTCCCCAAACCACAGCACTCCCAACACTCCCCAAATCACAGCACTTCCAATGCTCCCCAAACCGCAGCACTTCCAATGCTCCCCAATCCGCAGCACTTCGAAACCACAGCACTTCCAATGCTCCCCAAACCACAGCACTTCCAACGCTCCCCAATCCGCAGCACTTCGAAACCACAGCACTTCCAACGCTCCCCAAACCGCAGCACTTCCAATGCTCCCCAATCCGCAGCACTTCGAAATCACAGCACTTCCAACGCTCCCCAAACCACAGCACTTCCAACGCTCCCCAAACCACAGCACTCCCAACACTCCCCAAACCACAGCACTCCCAACACTCCCCAAACCACAGCACTTCCGATGCTCCCCAAACCACAGCACTTCCAATGCTCCCCAAACCGCAGCACTTCCAATGCTCCCCAATCCGCAGCACTTCGAAACCACAGCACTTCCAATGCTCCCCAAACCACAGCACTTCCAACGCTCCCCAAACCACAGCACTTCCAACGCTCCCCAAACCACAGCACTTCCAACGCTCCCCAAACCGCAGCACTTCCAACGCTCCCCAAACCACAGCACTTCCGATGCTCCCCAAACCTCAGCACTTCCAATGCTCCCCAAACCACAGCACTTCCGATGCTCCCCAAACCACAGCACTTCCAATGCTCCCCAAACCACAGCACTTCCGATGCTCCCCAAACCGCAGCACTTCCAATGCTCCCCAAACCACAGCACTTCCAAACCACAGCACTTCCGATGCTCCCAAAACCACAGCACTTCCGATGCTCCCCAAACCTCAGCACTTCCGATGCTCCCCAAACCGCATCACTTCCAATGCTCCCCATTGGGGAGCACTTCCAATGCTCCCCAAACCTCAGCACTTCCAATGCTCCCCAAACCGCAGCACTTCCAATGCTCCCCAAACCTCAGCACTTCCAATGCTCCCCAAACCTCAGCACTTCCAATGCTCCCCAAACCACAGCACTTCCAATGCTCCCCAAACCGCAGCACTTCCAATGCTCCCCAAACCGCAGCACTTCCAATGCTCCCCAAACCACAGCACTTCCAAACCTCAGCACTTCCAATGCTCCCCAAACCTCAGCACTTCCAATGCTCCCCAAACCGCAGCACTTCCAATGCTCCCCAAACCGCAGCACTTCCAATGCTCCCCAACCCTCAGCACTTCCAATGCTCCCCAAACCGCAGCACTTCCAATGCTCCCCAATCCGCAGCACTTCGAAACCACAGCACTTCCAATGCTCCCCAAACCACAGCACTTCCAACGCTCCCCAAACCACAGCACTTCCAATGCTCCCCAAACCACAGCACTTCCAACGCTCCCCAAACCGCAGCACTTCCAACGCTCCCCAAACCACAGCACTTCCGATGCTCCCCAAACCTCAACACTTCCAATGCTCCCCAAACCGCAGCACTTCCAATGCTCCCCAAACCACAGCACTTCCAATGCTCCCCAAACCGCAGCACTTCCGATGCTCCCCAAACCGCAGCACTTCCAATGCTCCCCAAACCACAGCACTTCCAAACCTCAGCACTTCCAATGCTCCCCAAACCTCAGCACTTCCAATGCTCCCCAACCCGCAGCACTTCAAATGCTCCCCAAACCGCAGCACTTCCAATGCTCCCCAATCCGCAGCACTTCGAAACCACAGCACTTCCAATGCTCCCCAAACCACAGCACTTCCAACGCTCCCCAAACCACAGCACTACCAATGCTCCCCAAACCACAGCACTTCCAACGCTCCCCAAACCGCAGCACTTCCAACGCTCCCCAAACCACAGCACTTCCGATGCTCCCCAAACCTCAGCACTTCCAATGCTCCCCAAACCACAGCACTTCCGATGCTCCCCAAACCACAGCACTTCCAATGCTCCCCAAACCACAGCACTTCCAATGCTCCCCAAACCGCAGCCCTTCCAATGCTCCCCAAACCACAGCACTTCCAAACCACAGCACTTCCGATGCTCCCCAAACCACAGCACTTCCGATGCTCCCCAAACCTCAGCACTTCCGATGCTCCCCAAACCGCAGCACTTCCAATGCTCCCCAAACCGCAGCACTTCCAATGCTCCCCAAACCTCAGCACTTCCAATGCTCCCCAAACCGCAGCACTTCCAATGCTCCCCAAACCTCAGCACTTCCAATGCTCCCCAAACCTCAGCACTTCCAATGCTCCCCAAACCACAGCACTTCCAATGCTCCCCAAACCGCAGCACTTCCGATGCTCCCCAAACCGCAGCACTTCCAATGCTCCCCAAACCACAGCACTTCCAAACCTCAGCACTTCCAATGCTCCCCAAACCTCAGCACTTCCAATGCTCCCCAAACCGCAGCACTTCCAATGCTCCCCAAACCGCAGCACTTCCAATGCTCCCCAAACCGCAGCACTTCCGATGCTCCCCAAACCGCAGCACTTCCAATGCTCCCCAAACCACAGCACTTCCAAACCTCAGCACTTCCAATGCTCCCCAAACCGCAGCACTTCCAATGCTCCCCAAACCGCAGCACTTCCAATGCTCCCCAAACCGCAGCACTTCCAATGCTCCCCAACCCGCAGCACTTCCAATGCTCCCCAAACCGCAGCACTTCCAATGCTCCCCAAACCGCAGCACTTCCAATGCTCCCCAAACCGCAGCACTTCCAATGCTCCCCAAACCGCAGCACTTCCAATGCTCCCCAAACCTCAGCACTTCCAATGCTCCCCAAACCACAGCACTTCCAATGCTCCCCAAACCTCAGCACTTCCAATGCTCCCCAAACCTCAGCACTTCCAATGCTCCCCAAACCTCAGCACTTCCAATGCTCCCCAAACCGCAGCACTTCCAATGCTCCCCAAACCGCAGCACTTCCAATGCTCCCCAAACCGCAGCACTTCCAATGCTCCCCAAACCGCAGCACTTCCAATGCTCCCCAAACCGCACTTCCAATGCTCCCCAAACCGCAGCACTTCCAATGCTCCCCAAACAGCAGCACTTCCAATGCTCCCCAAACCTCAGCACTTCCAATGCTCCCCAAACCTCAAACACTTCCAATGCTCTCCAAACCACAGCACTTCCAATGCTCCCCAAACCACAGCACTTCTAATGCTCCCCAAACCACAGCACTTCCAATGCTCCCCAAACCGCAGCACCTCCAATGCTCCTGAAAACCCTCGTCTATACATCTGTCTGCATCTCAACTTCGTTGTCGCTCGCAGTGAATATTTATTCGGAAAGTGATTGGCAGGCAGGGACCGTTTGAGGGCAGCAACGGGGGATGGCGACTCAAGTGCAGGCGTGTCATGACCGTTCTCAGGGTGTCTGCCTGCGGCTGCGATATCGTACACAGTAAAAATGGCATGAGAGTTCCCAGAAGCCATTCTATGTGACCGTAGGGTTACTCAGCAGCCCGATAATAGACTGATCCGCGACCGGTGCTGCGTCTTTGTTCTCAGTCGTTTGCTTTTGCAAAGCTGCCGGTGGGCGTCTCAGACAAATCCCGGCAGCTGCGATATTTGCATATTTTCACGCAGCTGCTGTGTACATATTGGTAGCTGTGATGGCATTAGCGGCCATCTCTGAATCATGCCCACTGCGCATTTCTTCCAAACTCTCAGCTGGCGCTGTTCTGTGCAGCACACAATCACATATATAGTACCTACACGTAAATGTAAGGCAGTAATATAGTGTAAATGTCATAAATGTGAAGGTTAGAGTACTTCCCTTCTCTCGTCGGGATCTCCTCCTGTCGGGCTTCCGCAGTTGGGATTCGAACCGGCGGCTAAAGAGTCGCCGGTATTTCGATACCATTCCCTAATGTAGAAGGTGGTGACCAATAGACAGTAATGTGAATTGTTCTTGGTCACCTACTGCATTAGGATCCTGTATCTTTGCCAGAGTAAAGATTCTTTAAATGTACTGGCCGGGTGACAGCTGCATGATCTGAGAGGCAGGGTGGGGGTGGGGAGAGCAAATCATATCAGCCCTAATTTTTTTTAAGGGGGGGGGGTTCCCGGATACTATTTTTCGCACAGGGCACCAAAATATATAGTTACGGCTCTGCTACGCTGTTCTCTGCTGGACTGCCTGCAGGAGTCATGGCTCTCCATTAGTTGTAATGTTAGCCACCTATCTTATATAGGGGTCACTTCAATTAGAAGCCAGCTTGTATAACGAAGCTCGCACACATCGCGTGAATGAGTGCACTCAAGAAATTCAATAAGAATGGCCAATTTATGGTAATAGTAGCAAGGTTGCACGACTTTTCTACAAAAAGCGACAAGGGAGAAGTGCATGGTAAAGTGGGGAACCAACCTGGATCCCAATAAAAAGTAGGGTCAGATTAACAATTGGGTGGAATTATTACTCCAGGCCTCCACATAAAAATAAGACCATCATCAAGACAACATGATGATGACCAGCTGCCCAGCTGGACACATGGTCAGCCATAAATCATCATATTTTGCAACATGTTTACACACCCACACAGCACTGGCCACACCCACACAGCACTGGCCACACCCACACAGCACTAGTCACACCCACACAGCACTCGCCACACCCACACAGCACTAGTCACACCCACATAGCACTGGCCACACAGCACTAGTCAGACCATTGGCATATCTATAATGGGTGCAGGGTGTGCAGTGCAGACAGGCCCATAGGTCCAGGAGATCCACACCGCACACCATGTTTTATACTTACCTCTCGGAGACCTGCGTCTCCACTGCATTAGAACCGCAAATCACCTGAAAAATGGTGTGGTGGCCATCTTCCCAGAGATTTGTGCATGCGCAGTACAGGTTTCCCTGGTACCATGGCGCAGGCGCCATGTTCCTGAAGACCTGCGCAGAAGACTCTGGCACATGACCTGAGGCTACTGTATCACAGAGAGGAGGGGGCTCACACTGAATAGTCTGCACACGAGCCCCCTCCTCTCTTAAACCGCCCCTGGGTCAGACCCACACAGCACTGGCCACACCCACACTGCACTGGTCAGTAGGGATAACCAGTTGGTGGTTATATCAATGGTATAAAACCACTTAAAAGGAAACTATAGATGGTTTCAACCACCGATGGTCATCTCTGCTTTATGACATACTGCCGGCCAATCAGAACCGAGGAGCGAGGCTTCACGGGTGAGTCGGGTTTAGAGCTAGGCTGCATGTCCTGACATTAAGTTAAAAAAAAAAACATTGGGGGCTCTCTCCCATCGATGGTGGAAAACCATTGGATGTTAACCATTGATGTTTTGTAAACATCAATGGTCGATGACCATACCTACTGGTCAGACGTCCTCTTCTAATAATAGGACCATGATTTCAGCCCCATGCTTATGTGGCCCTTAATTCAGCCCTGCAAAAAAAAGTGGCAACTGAGATAGTAGGACCATATAGACGGCTGTTAGTAGCCATAAGGGAAGTACTGGAAGTTCTTAAAATGTATCAAATGGCTGATTTTTGCACTTTTTATTAATGGTTTAAAAATGATAGCAAGCAAGTGATCTTCAGCAAATTAAGGTCTTCCCAGCACTTTAGGGTACAGAAAAATATTAGTACAGTAATTTTGTGTTTTTATACAAGTTTGTAAAAAGTTGGAATAAACACATGCAATTTCAAAAACCCATCTACTATCAATACAACACCTCCACATACTTATCACACATCATTTACACCTCTACATACGTCCCACATCATTTACACAGCCACATACCTGTCCCACATCATTTACACCTCCACATACTTATCACACATCATTTACACCTCTACATACGTCCCACATCATTTACACCGCCACATACCTGTCTCACATCATTTACACCTCCACATACCTGTCCCACATCATTTACACCTCCACATACCTGTCCCATATCATTTACACCTCCACATACCTGTCCCACATCATTTACACCTCCACATACCTGTCCCACATCATTTACACCTCCACATACTTATCACACATCATTTACACCTCTACATGTCCCCACATCATTTACACCTCCACTTACCTGTCCCCACATCATTTACACCTCCACATACTTATCACACATCATTTACACCTCTACATATGTCCCCACATCATTTACACCTCCACATTCCTGTCCCACATCATTTACACCTCCACATACCTGTCCCATATCATTTACACCTCCACATACCTGTCCCACATCATTTACACCTCCACATACCTGTCCCACATCATTTACACCTCCACATACTTATCACACATCATTTACACCTCTACATGTCCCCACATCATTTACACCTCCACTTACCTGTCCCCACATCATTTACACCTCCACATACTTATCACACATCATTTACACCTCTACATATGTCCCCACATCATTTACACCTCCACATTCCTGTCCCACATCATTTACACCTCCACATACCTGTCCCAGATCATTTACACCTCCACATACCTGTCCCACATCATTTACACCTCCACATACCTGTCCCACATTTACACCTCTCCATACATGTCCCAAATCATTTACACTCCACACACCTGTGAATAGTACTAAGTGTAATCAGTGGAGAGGAGTAAATAGAAAGTAATTCTTATTCATACGTGCCTTAAATTATTTTAGAGCGAAACACTATAATCTGTATTTTGTTTTATTTTATATATATCTGAAAACGACGTGCCTGAGTGACATCCCAAATTAAGAGGTGTCCCATTTATTACATCACTCTCACTTCTGAATTACTCCTCTCCAATGATTTAGGACCTCATTCAGAGCCGGACGCTATTTGCGCTCGCTCGTCCAGAAAAAGGGGCTGGCTATTTAAATTGACCGTTCGCTCTTTGCGGTCTGTTGACGCCTCTAGGTCTGAACGAGCGAACAAAACATGTGGACGTTTTTTTCTTTAAAACGCCCCCTGGCCGCTCGCATCATAAGTCATCTCCGCTATTTATTTGATTAATCGAGTACATCAAAAGGCGAATGAACTGCTCGCTATTCTTGTGGTTGCATTTTCCTACCGCAATCATGCGAGCAGTTCTGGCTAAAAGACACACAACTGACGTGGTCGATGACGCTGCTTTGTTAATTATGCACACCCATAAAATGCCCGTTTTGACCGTTTGGCACGCCTGCGTTCGGATCTCCACTCCCCGTTTTCAAGCACCTTCCCCTGTTACCACCCACATACACCTCATTCTGTCACTCAAAATAGCAGGCATTCTATATATTGTGAGCACATGAATTTCGGCCGCACTGACTGGTTCGCGCATGCGTACTAAAACCCATACGCATGCGCAGATGTGCGAACATCGCTCGGAACGAACGAGCATCTGCTTACGAGCGGCTCTGAATCAGGCCCTTAGTGCTGTTCATAGCTTGCTAGCACTTTTATCTTATCCACACTTCTTTATTTTAATGGTAATTTGGGTTTCACGGGTGGAACCAGGTAAGGATTAGGTGGCTCTGCACTTTGAAGTGCCTATTAATCACCCAGATGTTTTTTTTATTCACCTACATGTACCTGTCCCACATCTATTAAACGTTATTGAGCAAATAAACATGCAAATTAAAAATTGGCATACCTGGGGTATTTGAGCAAAAGAACACAGATACCAGTTAATATGCGTTGTCATTCATACTCAACACCACAAATAAGCACACATACCTGCACATATTCCACAAGCGGAAGTCCCTGTTAACCGACACGTTTCCCATGTAAACAAGCCAAGCACTGGCGAAACGCACGCAAGTAACAGGGAATCCCACTGTGCGCACTGCCGGATCCCATCCGTTACGAACACACAGCAGCATTCTAGAATATACAGTGTACAGGTATTTTCTTCCTACTTTCCTACACTCTCATCAGCTTGGTCTCCGCAGGGCCGCCATCAGGGGGGGACTGCCGATACCGGAGTCCCGGACCCGAACACTTGGGGGCCCGCCCGGCACCTGCTACTGTCCGTTCACCCGCTACTACCCCCTGACAGGCCCAATGGTAGTACGCTGCAGGCATGCAAGTGCCCACCACTATTCCCCCGGCCGCCCCCCCCCTGCACAGTACAGTGAGTAAATGACTCCATGTGAGTCACTTCTCACCCAGCCGTGCCACCGTCGAGCTCCGCCTCCCACATTGGCTGGCTTCTACTTCCCTGCCCTCAGTAAAGTTGTTTTTTTTTACACTTAAGCAGGCGCGGTGTGACGTCATGACGTCACACCACGCCGCTGAATGAGAGAGAGGAGCAACGGCGGACGGGTAGTGTGAGAAGCCACGTCCGGAGCATACAGGCTGACAGAAGAAGGAGCGAGATAGGTAAGTTAAATGTGTGTGTCTGTGTCCTTTCTCCCAGACCCGGGCCAGGCCATTTTGTTGGAGTGTTTAGTCAATTTCAGACAGTGGAGACAGTTGATGGGACTGAGGCCCTGATTCAGAGCCGGACACTCTGACAGAGCGCTCGCTCTGAATCAGGACCGTCCTTATCTTTTCTAAGAGCGGCCTCCTGGCCGCTCGCATAGCTGTGGGTGACTACCCACAGATATAGCGAGCGGCTAAGCCCCCGGCACGCCCACAAAAGGGGCGTGCTGTCAATCACCTTCGACAGCACGCCCCCTTTGGTGCGAGAACCTTAACGACGGCTTGGCCGTCGTTATTCGGGTCTCGCGCATGCGCACGACGGAGCTGCCTCCGTCGTGCACATGCGCACTTGGGCACCATCGACCCGCTTGCGAGAGCTCAGCGCACGCGTGCGGGTCAGAATCAGGCCCTCAGTCCTTGTGCTTAATGGAATTCTCCCCTCCCATGCTGCCTGGCAGGCTCCAGCATTACTGTAAGTCTCTGAATTGGGCCCTAATTGCACAGCCGCAGACTGGACAAAGTACTTTAATAAAAGGTATAGGTGACCTCCTGCACATTATATCAAAATATAGTTGCTAATGACCAACATACAGGATACAGTAATTATGGGCAGATGTATAGTGGGGAAGGGGGGGTGGAGAAGAGATGGGGGCCCTGTCTAGTTTGTCAGTCCCGGGCCCCATAATTTCTGATGGCAGCCTTGGCTCTCTGTGATGCTGGATACCAATTACAGACAAGCTGAAAGCAGATGCAGATCTATTTACACCCATAGCCATTTGCACTGTGATACTCTCACCCTATCGTTCACTGTGGGAAAGCACACGGTGAAAAGCATATATCTAGCACATGACATTATGGGTCTTTGCAACACTGCACTCTAACCTTGTCACTGTATAACAACAGCGCTTAACTGTATTTACCAGAATTGTGACACCTCTTATATCCCTTTGTTACATCCACAGGCTAGTGTGATCAGATGCCCTCATTTACTGTCCAATGCCTCATGGCAAATACTAGAAAGTAAAAATCTGGCACCTAATAAATGGGTCTTTTCTATCTACACTCTACTTTTACTTCTAGCACCTTTGAATAATTATCTGAGTTATACTGTATATCTGCATATATTGCGGCTGCTTGGAATCTTATATCCGCTATTGTACTGACTTATCTTTTTATAGTGAATAATATTGGGTCTGTGTTAAGTCACATTGGGACTGATTTATTACGGATCGCAACTGTGAATGTAATAGCGATTGCGCACGCAGTTCCACTGCGATAGTATGCTAATCCATTGTGATCGCTATGCCGTCGCAGCATAACATAAGGACGCCCACTTTACCTTACACACATCTGTAATCTTACCTTACTTTACCTTACACATGTAATTTTTAGCAAGACTGCAAAACCATCGGTACAATAGAGTGCCATCGCATCCTCACGCACACTTGCACAAGCTCTGACTTTACTCAGGAATTGCTAACTTCATCACACGCTATGAGTTCTCAAGGAGCGTACAGCATCGCAGTGGATAATTCATGCACGCCCATGCAACGATGTTCAAACGCACTGCTTCCCCCCCTCCCGTCACCCCCCCCCCAAACAGTGCTTCCTGTCAATCAATCGTCGATGGGTCTGTGTAGTCTCTGCGGTCGTAGTCCCGATCACCGGTTTGCCCACTGCGATGCATACACTACGCAACAATCTGCGGATGCGATCGGTAGTGAATCAGGCCCATTATTAGGTATTTTGCAATTGATTGCATATATTTTGTTTAATACAATTCCACCATTTATATACATTGTATTTATACGAATACATATCTGAAATCTATTGTTTGTTATTCATATAGCTGACAGTCATGTACATGATATCGGTGATCATTTTGACTTTCATGTTGCTTTAAAAAAATATGTTTGTTTTTGTGAATCTTTTATTAAGATATAATAAAAAAGTTAAGTGTTAACAGTTATAGTTAAGAGTGCCCCCACAAGGAGAGTTTCCTTCCCCTTGTGGTACTTGGGTCCAGAAACCAGCAAGGCTCTGAGCTCAGGGCATGTTTCAGAGACGTAAGAAACCCGATGTTTGCGTGGGGGGGACTGCGCATGTGCAGAACAGGTCTGCGCATGTGCAGAACTCGCAGTGCCGTTAAACTGCAATATATTTGGGGACATAACAGGGGGGGTGATCACCCGGTCCATTTTACAAAACTGGGGCATGTCACCCAGTTTTGTAGGTGCGCCGAGGTCAGGGTCTGCTTCCTCACGCAGATTTCCTTGCCCCGGCTGAGCAGTTCTGGTGGCCATTCTGAGTAAGCTGCG
The DNA here is from genome assembly GCA_031769625.1 of Taudactylus pleione. Classification (NCBI taxonomy): domain Eukaryota; kingdom Metazoa; phylum Chordata; class Amphibia; order Anura; family Myobatrachidae; genus Taudactylus; species Taudactylus pleione. The sequence continues at coordinate 139,891 of JAUIMM010000461.1, read as the reverse complement.
TCTTCGGGTGCAGCACTTCGATCTGCGTTGCTGGTAAAAGGCGCCTTTTGTCCTTAGATGCCTCCTGTTGCATTAGCCTATTTTAGCAAAGTTGATGGTCCAAAAATTGCAGCAGCTACGCTATATGCGTCTATCTCTGAATCAGCCCCTCAGCTGCAGCAACCAAGATTCAGGACACAGCTCAGCATAATGGCTCCTGGTCTCACCTGACTGGTTGCCAGGAGACTGATTAAAGTCACTATACATACATCTAGCCGCTATAGCTGCAATTCCCCGTTCTGCTGACATCAGGGTTGGGGAATCAGGAATATATTGAAAAATCTGGATTTCCCGACCCGAAAATGGTCGGCATCGGCGAGTCGTGATATTGTACATGTTACATTTCACTGTTCCCGTCGAAGGATCGCCAGTCATCAATGGCTGCCGATCGGCAGTACGGAGAATCGCTGCCATAGCTGTATGGGCCCCTTAATCTCAACAGAAGCTACTGCACTGCTCTTCTAACACATACTTAATTAAAATTGACTACATAAATCAATTATATGTTGTATTGACTGGTTGACAGCCGTTACATTATGGCTGATGTGGCCAAGCTCCCTCGCCAAAGCCTCCAGGTGCCTCTCGGAAGAAGATCACCATCTAAAGAAAAGAGAAATACATATAATAAACATCACTTTTTGCTTTGGAGCCACACTTTTCATGCATTTAACATTTCACGCGTCTTATCTATACACATTAAATGTCACATGAAACGCATTGATCTGTTGTGTTGTGCTTTACATAACATACATGAGAATGTTATGAACACTTTATAGCTTATTGCTTTGTGTAAACCAATGAGCCAGAAGTTGTTGTATAACCGCCAATGGGGTAGTTGTAATGATGATCAGCTGGCTTCTTCCAAAAACTGGCCAAAGGCACCACAATTAAAACATACACTATGTTATGATCTCCTCATTTCAAAACAATACACACAAGCAGATAAAAGGCACATTTTATTTACCCTTCACCTTCCTGCACTGCTCCAGCCCCGTCTTGTTGGGCCATGGTTGGTGTTGTGGAGAGCAGGGAGCCTGGGGAATGATTGGGACCTCGGGATGGAATGGGGTGAGGGCAGGGGAGGCTTCTGGGGTAGCTGCTGGCAAGGAAAGGGGCCTGGGGTGGGGATGTGGAATGTTGAGGGGAGGGGGCCTGGGGAGGGGATGTGGAATATTTAGGGGAAGGGGCCTGGCATAGGTGTAACTACTATAGGTGCAAGGGGTGCAGCTGCTATTGGGCCCAGAGCTTAGGGGAGCCCATCATCCTTGTCAAAGTTACATGTGTTATATACATTTTTCGCCATTCGGTGTACGTAGGGGCCCTTACACACTTTTGCTATGGGGCCATCAAATACCTAGTTATGGTCCTGGGGACGGGATTGGCCCTCTTCTGCCACCTTTTCTTTCCTCAGCCTTATTGCCTCTGCATGTCTCTTCAGCATTACCATAAGTTCTCTGCTCAGCTGCGGCAGAAGACACAGCACCGACATCACTTGTATCCAGCTCTGAATCAGGCCCTAAGAGTGTATGCGTTGTGTATTAGTGCAGCATGAGGCTAATTCAGAGATGTGTGCTAACCCGACGGTTAGCGCACATCTCTGATTGTGCCGTTCTGCGCTGGCACAAGACCCATACTGCGCATGTACAGTACGGGTCTTGCGTAATCGCACGCAGAGCGGCAGCAGACTGAGTGATTGACAGTCTGCTGCCGTATCTGGGCGAGGAGGAGGCAAGAGGCCAGGATGTCCGTCGGCTGACCGAGATTTCCTGGCCTCTTTTAAACAACTACGTTCGCCCGCTTGAGTGACGCCATGGGTCTCTGAGCCGCAGAAAATCACGCAGATGTTCCAATGTTGCATCCTAAGGACAAAGCTCGGAACAAATATCCAAGCAGGAGGCGTGATGCCTCCTGCTACATTACCTTAATAGTGCTATCGCAGCTACTACCATGGTAGCAGCTGCGATAGCAATAGCGTCGGACCTTGAATCGCCCCCTATGTTCCCTGAACATGCCCATGACACATCCACATTTGCAGATTTTGTCTCTGCCACCTACAGCAATGGCCAAAAGTTTTGGCCACCCATTCTTGCCTAATCAAAACATTGAAATGTTGGGTCCATGGCCAGGAAAATCCCACTGAGAACTTGTGGTCAATCCTCAAGAGGCGGGTGGACAAACAAAAACCCACAAATTCTGACAAACTCCAAGCATTGATTAGGTAAGAATGGGCGGCCAGTCAGTCAGTATGTGGCCCAGAAGTTGATTGAAAGCATGCCAGGGCGAGTAGGTCTTGAAAAAGAAGGGTCAACACTGCAAATATTGACTCTTTGCATAAACTTAATGTAATTGACAATAAAAGCCTTTGACACTTATGAAATCCTTGTAATATTACTTCAGTATACCATAGTAACATCCTGACATAATTGTAATATTACTTCAGTATACCATAGTAACATCTGACAAAAAGTTCTAAAAACACTGAAGCAGCAAACTTTGTGAAAATCAATACTTGTGTGATTCTCAAAACTTTTGGCCATGGCTGTACACTCACGCCCACTTTTCTCAATCCTCTGTTCAGGTCCGTGCGACGGCTTAACTGAACACAGTAAACTCCGTCGGAGATCGCAGTGTGTACTTCGCGCATGCACACTAGGACTTTCCTTGGAACTGCGCAGTTTGCGGATTATCGCTCTTAACATGCGCTCACTCTATACCATCCACCTCTAAATAAGGTCCTGTGAGGGGTGCACAAAAAAAAAATCAAAATGAAATGCGAGTTTGCTGCGAGAACAGCTCGCAGGTCCCAACTTGCACCTAACTGAATTGACCCCATAGATCAGGGGTTCCCAACCACGGAACACTAACAGTCCAGGTTTTAAGGATAGCCATAAGGCCTGATTCACTACCGATCGCAACTGCAATTACGCACGCAATTGGCCGATTGTTGCGTTACGCATATGCATTGCAGTGCGCATGCGCGAAATGGCAACTGTGATCGCAGTGACTACGCAGACCCATCGCAGAGTGATTGACAGGAAGTGCCATTTGTGGGTTATGACGGGGGGTGGTCGGCGAAACACAGGCGTGCCCGTGCATTTGAATGCTGTTGCAGGGGCGTGCATAAATTAGCCACTGCAATGCCGTACGCAGCCTGAGGACACATAGCATGTGGTAAAATTAGCAATTCCTGAGTAAGGTCACAGCTTGTGCAAGTGTGCGTGAGGCTCCGATGGTACTCGATTGTACCGATGGTTTTGCACTCTTGCTAGACATTACGGTTGTGCGTAAGGTAAAATGGGCGTCCTTATGGTGTGCTGTGTCGGTATAGCGATTGCAATGGAGTAGCATACTAACGCAGTGTGTCTGCGTGCGTAATCGTGATTGCAATCGCAGTTGCGACCCTTACTGAATCAAACCCTTAATCAGTACCTCAGTTATTTTGATTTAACCATCTGTGCTTAAGCATGGATATTACTAAAACCAGGACTGTTAGTGTGCCTTGAGGACCGAGTTGCTTGCTGTCCCCAATTTTTCCATGGTCAGGCCCTGCTGTTAGGACTGTTTCAGTTACAATGTCCTTTTCTTGTTAGAAAATATGAGATATGGTAAGAACTTACCCTTGTTATCTCTATTTCTACGAAGTCCATAGGGTTCCACAGGATACCTTGGGGTATAGGTGTGACGTCAGTCGCAGGGCACCAAAGAGTTAAGCTTTCAGCCTCCCAGGATGCACTAGGTCCCCCTCCTATACCCCGCCCCCGGGCCAAGGCACCTCAGTTAGTTACCAAGCCATAGGCCGGAGGAGGAGAAGGAAGAGAGAGAACAAAGATCTGGACACATACAAGAATCACATTCTCACCAGAGGGAGACGGAAAACCGGTGACCAGAGCAAAGCCCATCTGCAGCACAGGTGCGACAGGGCGGGAGTCCTGTGGAACCCTATGGACTTCGTAGAAATAGAGATAACAAGGGTAAGTTCTTACCATATCTCATATTTTCTACTTCAGGGTCCATAGGGTATCCACAGGATACCTTGGGGATGTCCCAAAGCAGTATCCTTTAAGGGTGGGGACGCTCCTGTGCAGAAAGGAGAATCCGCCGCCCGAAGGAAGCATCCTGAGAGGCGAAGGTGTCAAACCTGTAATACCTCACGAAGGTATGGACAGAAGACCACGTAGCAGCCTTGCAGATCTGAACTGCCGAGGCACCACGTCGAGCTGCCCACGAAGGACCCACAGACCTAGTGGAATGAGCCTTCAGAGAAGGAGGGACCGGTAGGCCTTCATGAAGATAAGCTTCAGAAATAGCCATACGGATCCAGGCTGCCAAAGTTTGCTTTGAAGCAGGCCAACCCTTTTTACAGAAGCCATAGAGGACAACAAAGCGTCCGACTTCCTAAACAAAGAAGTGCGGTCAACATAAGTCCTTAAGGCCCGCACAACATCCAAAGAGGCCTCACCCACGGAAAGACCCGGTGAGTTAAAGGCCGGAACAACTATTTCCTCGTTAACATGAAACTGGGAAACAACTTTGGGAAGAAACTCGGGCCGAGTGCGGAGCACTGCCCTGTTCCCATGAAAAACCAAGAAAGGGGGTCTACAAGAAAGAGCCCCTAACTCAGAAACACGTCTGGCTGAAGCAACGGCCAGAAGGAAAACAGTCTTAGCTGTTAGCCATTTAATATCCACTGAGCCCAGTGGTTCAAACGGCGGTCCTTGGAGAGCCCTCAGGACCACAGCCAAATCCCAAGGCGCCACAGGTGGAACAAAGGGCGGCTGAATACGGAGAACACCTTGCATAAAGGTGCGCACATCCGGGATTGTAGCAATCCTACGGTGAAACCAGACAGATAGGGCCGAAACCTGTACCTTCAAAGAAGCAAGGCGAAGCCCATGATCTAGTCCCGCTTGTAGGAAGGCGAGAATCCGAGACAGACGAAACTCCCGCGGTGCATAACCTCTCGGTCGACACCACTGGAAGAACGTATGCCACATGCGATGGTATATCCTCGCGGAAGACGGTTTCCGAGCTCGTAACATGGTACGCACCACAGAGCTGGAAAACCCCCAGGACCTCAGCATGGCCGTCTCAACAGCCACGCCGCCAAAGACAGCCGAGTCAGGTCCGGGTGAAGACAAGGACCCTGAGACAGAAGGTCCAGTCGTAGCGGCAACCGCAGAGGACTGTCCACGGACAGACCCTGAAGGTCTGAGAACCAGTGCCGTCTGGGCCACGCGGGAGCTATCAACAGGAGCGTCCCTCCTTCCTGTTTGAATTTCCGGATTACCCGTGGAAGAAGGGAGACCGGAGGGAACAGGTATGCGAACCTGAACGTCCACCGGACGGACAGAGCATCCACCAGAGACGCCCCTTCGTCTCTTGTGCGAGACCCGTACACCGGCAACTTGTTGTTGTGCCGGGACGCCATGAGGTCGATTTCTGGAAGACCCCACCTGTCCACCAGTAGTTGAAAAACGTCCGGGTGCAGGGACCATTCCCCTGGATGAACGTCCTGGCGACTTAGAAAGTCCGCCTCCCAATTTAGCACTCCCGGGATGAAGACCGCTGATATGGCCGGAAGATTGCGCTCCGCCCAAACCAGGATCCGAGAGACCTCTACGAGAGCCGCCCGACTGCGAGTTCCTCCTTGCCTGTTTATGTAGGCCACGGTGGTAGCATTGTCCGACTGGACCTGCACCGGGTGACCCTGGAGAAACCGCTGTGCCTGCAGGAGAGCATTGAAGACCGCACGGAGTTCCAAGATATTTATTGGAAGCTCCGCTTCTGTCGGCGTCCACCTGCCCTGGAACAAGTGTGGACCCGAAACTGCTCCCCAGCCCTGAAGACTGGCGTCCATTGTCAACAGGACCCAATTTGGAACCCAGAACGGACGTCCCTTGTTGAGGTGGGTCGTCTTTAACCACCACGCAAGGGACAGGCGAACCTCCGGGGTGAGCACAATCGTCTGGAACTTCAGAGACTGAGGCAGCCCGTTCCACTTGGACAGGATCAGGTGCTGCAGAGGTCTGGAGTGAAACTGGGCGTATTCCACCATGTCGAACACCGACACCATGGAGCCCAGTAACCTCATCGCCGAGTGTAAGGACACCCGGCGGCTGTGCAGACAACTGCGCACCCTTGACTGTAAAGCAGAGATCTTGTCCTCCGTCACGAAGATCCTTTGCTGTCCCGAGTCCAATAAGGCTCCAAGATGCAGAATCCTCCGAGACGGGATTAGAGTGGACTTCTGCCAGTTGATTAGCCAGCCGTGCCGTTGCAGCAGTGCAATGGTCAGGTCCAAGTGGTGTAACAGGAGCTCTGGAGATCCTGCCACCAATAACAGGTCGTCCAAGTACGGCAACATGCGGACTCCTTGCAGCCGCAGAGAAGCCGCCATGACCGCCATAGCGTCCTGTATGTCCAATGACACCATGTAGTCCCCAGGTTCCAGCGCCAGAATGATGGACCGTAGGGTCTCCATCCGAAACTTCGGGACCCGCAAAGACTTGTTGAGTGCTTTGAGGTTGAGAATCGGACGATATGACCCATTGGGTTTCTGTACCAAAAATAGATTTGAATAGAAACCCTGGCCCCTCTGGGAGAATGGAACAGGCACTATAACTCCAGCCTGGAGCATAGTGTGCAATACCTTCCGCAGCTCCGTAGCCTTGTTCCGGTCTGATGGTAGACCCGTGGTGAAGAATCGAGCCGGGGGTCTGTGCCGGAAGGAGAGGGCGTACCCGTGAGAGACCACCTCCAGAACCCAAGTGTCTGTCGTAGTGAACGACCAACACCGGGAGAACTGCAGCAGGCGGCCTCCCACCCTGGGATCCCCCAAGGGGAGACCCGGACCGTCAGGCCGCAGGCTTGTCATCTGGCTTGGGGGCCGGACGTCTGGTACTCCATGCCTGTTTCCGGGGCTTGACCGATTTCTTAGGGCCAGCCTGTCGAGGAAACGACTGTGGTTTGGGCCTGCCCTGGGCCCTAGATGACCGAAAGGACGATGGTCCAGAACCAGAAGGAGCAGCGGCCGACGGGAGACAAGCAGATTTGGCTGCCGCCAGCGTGGCCACAATCTTATCCAGAACCGGACCGAAGAGAACTTCTCCGGTAAACGGCAATGCTTCCAGACCTTTCTTGGATCTGCGTCCGCCTTCCAGGATCGCAGCCACAAGGTGCGACGAGCAGCTGCCGCTGCTGAAGAAATTCTAGACACCAGAGTACTAATGTCTAGAGCCGCCTCGTTGATGTAGGTGGCCGAATCACGGAGATTGCCAATCAACTCCGCCTGTTCGGCCGGACAGTCGGATTCAAAAGAAGCCTCTAATGAATCCGCCCAGCGCTCCATCGCTCTGGCAACCCAGCAAATGGCCATAGCCGGCCGTGCTGCCCCCCCTGCAAGGGAATAAGCGGACTTCAGGCAGATTTCTACCTTGCGGTCCGTAGCATCCTTAAGGGAGGACATGGATGGCATCGGCAATGTGGCACTACGGACAAGACGGGTCACGTGAGAATCCACCTGTGGAGGGGATTCCCACTTAGCAAAATAATTATCCGCGAACGGATAAGCCACCGCCAGGCGTCTCTGCGGCTGGTATCTTTTGCCAGGTTGTTTCCACGCCTCCTCTAAATGGTCCACCAACTGACCCGAAAGAGGAAAGACTGTGGCATCGCCCTTCACATCTTTGAAAAAGGCATACTTAGATTTAGCCGCTGGGGGAACTTCGTCCTCAATCACCAAGGCTGTGCGGACCGCCCGAATAAGTCCAGGAATATATACTTTGGACTTAGCATCAGCGTCCTTAGTATGGAGAGGTTCCTGATCGTAAGGATCCAGAATCTCCCCATCATCAGACGTCCCTTCGTCATCCTCATAAGGAGCGGACAGAGACGCCACCGGCCTTTTATGAGGCCGCATCACAGACTCCCCTTGCAACACATCCGACAAGTGCTGTACAGAACTCGTCAGGGAGTTAACCCACGCTGGCTCCTGAGAACCCGGGAGCGGGGAAATAGGGAGACTGTGGGGTACCACCAATTGTCGTGGGAACCCCTGCATGGGTGACGACACCACAGACTGCTGGGACAAACCCATCGGAGTAAACGCGGGCTGCGGAGCTAACTGGCCCACTAAAGCTGTTAACGCCTGAGCGAAACAAGCCCAGGGCGGCTCCTGTACCGGTGCTGTAACCGTAATAGGCCGCGCCATGGACAAACACTGCCGGCAAAGGCCCTCCGCGCTACCCTCCCCCTCCGCTAACGGTACTTTGCACGTGGTACACTGTAGCCGGAGGGGAAAATCACTTTCAGACATGATGGCACCATGTATGTGACCTCTCTCACCAATTAAGTATTAAATAGGCGAGAGACCACCCTGCAGCACCGCACCGCAAGGGCTTTAGCAGAAAGAACAGGGACAGTAATAAAGCTGACAGTTTAGAGAAGAAAAGTTACAGGCAGCGCTAGCACAGTCACATACAATGCAGAGAAATAACAATTCCTGCACTAACAGCGCTGATCACTCAACTACACAGACACAGGGCCTGGTAGGACACAGCGCTGCATACACAGACCTGAGCCACAGCGGAGGAGAGGTATGCGGGGGGACCCAGACCACGATGCTTCCTTCCAGACTTCCAGCAGCGTTCACCATGCGTTGCAGAGAAGATGGCCGCCGAGGAGCAGAGAGAAGCTGGCCTGGGGGAGGAGCGCTGACACAGGACCAGTCAGCACAGTGCAGAGAGGGCTGTGTGCAGCGGGGGAGGCGCCGGCTGTGAGACAGGGAAGGCGCGCTCCCCTGGCATGCATTTAACCCCTGGGACGCCGCAGCGCTACCGCTCTGCTACGGTCCGCTGTCCCAGGGGGTAGTGGAAGCGCAGGTTGGTCGCCTGGCTCCACGCTGCAGCCAGTCCCCAGGGAGCCCCCTGCCTGGGGACTTAGGACCATGTGATCAGCGGGGACCCACCGCGGGACCCCGCTGCTTACCTCTGTCCCCCTTGAATCCGGCCATGGTCCGGAGCATCTGGGGTCACCGCTAGCTGTGACCCCAGACGCCCACCAGCATCCCCGGATCAGTACCGGCGTTCTGGTACCGGCGGGGTGTAGGGAAGACAGCATGGACGTCAGGACTGACTGTCCATGCTGTTCATCCAGATGTGCAGCCACCGCTGCATGAAGAAAAAGCTTCAGGGGCTCTTCTAGCCCCCACTCCAACAGGTGCACCCGACTCCGGCCGGGCACCAAACTAAACTGAGGTGCCTTGGCCCGGGGGCGGGGTATAGGAGGGGGACCTAGTGCATCCTGGGAGGCTGAAAGCTTAACTCTTTGGTGCCCTGCGACTGACGTCACACCTATACCCCAAGGTATCCTGTGGATACCCTATGGACCCTGAAGTAGAAATACTGCGTCCCTATTGTTCTATATCAACCAAATGCACAGTACAGTATCTCATTGTGTATAACAGCTGCAACAAGCAGTATACACTATTAGGGCGGAATTCAATTATTTCTAGCCGCTATCGCACCCGACGGAGCTATTCTATTCTTGCTCCTGTCGGGCGCGATCAGCTGCCAGCGCTACATTTCAGCTCGCACCCCCTGGGGGATGAGAGCTGAAAAGTGTGGGAAAAGTGACATGTTTGGGCGCCCAAACATCACTTTTCGCGATCACGCCCAGCACTTTGGTCGGGTTTAGCTGCTTTACGCGGCTAAACCTGACCTCTATGGGCGCGATCAGCGCGAACATCTTGGACAATTGTATAGCGGCCCGCGATCTCCTGTCACTTTGGACGGGAGATGCGGGCCGCGAATACAATTGAATTCCGCCCTTAGAGTCTCTTGTAGAGGTGGAATGAAATTGGGAGCACATTGCTCAAATAAAGCCCGCACAAAAACAATGTGTATACAGTATATATTAGCCCATATACACAGCTGTATGCGATTTGAGATGCGACCACATCTGCACCATTTGCAGCTGGTTTCATCATCCATGAGCGTGTGTGTCTACCCCATACTATGAGCAAAAGATACACCTCCTAGAAAGCGTATATTCCCTTACTTCGTGCCCTGCACAGGTTGCCTTTGTGTGAACTTTTTCTATGTGAGACCACCCCACCACACCCCAGTCCTGCATCGATGCGATTAAAATATGTACGACTTTGCACAGCGTACTTGCGTGCGCTCATTGTTGGTGCACCCGCATTGCCGATATATGCCAGTTACTTATGTCCAATTTTGCATCAGTCCCCCTATTCTCCAGGCTGTATAAGTAAATATATGAAAAATTTATATATACTACCTTATAGCCTAGTTCAGAGATCATTTAAGAAATGGATATTATAATATATTAAAGTCCACTCTTCAAGCTTCATTCAGAATCGCACACAGACGCGGCTGCAGCTATTTCTTCAAAGCTGAAATGGTGCACCACCGGATGCACCATCCAAACGTGCACCAGCCCTGTGACAGGGGCTGTTTCTCAGTCTTGTGTGAGCAGTTGTGCGTTTTTACACACAGCCGCTGTCAGCGACACGCCAGCCTATGCCTAGCCTCCCCCCTGTTATCTCTCAGAAACGCCCACTAAAAAAACACGAGCTGCTTCCAAATTCATTCTGCGCCTCGGTGCGTTACCATTTAGACACATGCGCAGTACTTAAAACATCATCCAACTGCGCTCATATCGGCAAAGAGCTCAACTCTGAATCCAAGCCCTTGTTATGGTAAATGCAACTACTCAACAATAACTTGTGACTGGAAGTTATTTTACAATGTTGGCAACTGGATTTATGGGCCAGACCTTCAGAGGTCCGTACTGGCACTCTGCCTAATTTTTACTGTGTTTATCTTAATGTATTTAACTTTATGCATAATAAAATCTTAATAGTTTATTATTATAAATATTTAACCACAGGCTCAATTAGACATGAATCATTTAAATGCAATTTTTTTATTTTTTTATTACAGGCTGAAATGAGAGCACTTTCGGTAAGGGGTGACTCAGAAAAGGAGAATTTGGTAAGGAAAACTGTATAAGAATGTGCCTGCATGTAGACCTACTTCACATTTGTACATGGAGTGTACCTGGCCATGTTCCATTAGCATTACAACTAAAATGGACACTGATACCAACCATTACACAGAATAAAGACACATTTATTTTATTGATGAACTCGGCACTAGGGGGTATATTTGTTAAAGTGCAGGGTTTTAGAGGTGGAGATGTTGCCCATAGCAACCAATCGGATTCTAGCTATTATTTTCTAGAAGGTGCTAGTTAAATGATAAGTAGAATCTGATTGGTTGCTATGGGCAACAACACCACTTCTAAAAACTCTCACTTTAGTGAATATATCCCTAGGACACAGTACAGCCGCACTAGGGGAGGTGTATGAAACCTTCTATAGAGTGGGGAAATAAGAGAAATTGGCCACAGCAACCAATCAGCTTCTATCTAGCATTTATCAAGTGCATTCTATAAAATGAAAGGTATAAGGTGATTGGCTGCCATGGGCAACTTCTACACCTGTCCTCTTCAGAAGGTGCGACAAATCTCCCCAGCACAAGTGTTGACGTTGCAGATATCTTTGTGTTTTTAGGCATTTAAAGACTTAAGAGACACGTGAGGTGGTACATTCCGGCACATGAAAAGACTGCTAGGTATGAATAACAAAACATGGACCAGAAGATCCAAAGAATGAAAATGAATAAAAACAAACATGACGACGACAGGAAACAATGTCAGTCTTTAGGTAAAGGGTTGAAATGGTTGTAGAACTGTCAGCCTGATCTCTGATGGAGAAATAGCTGCTGCTTAGAGTGCACTTGTGAGCTGCACACAGAGGAGGCGGCCATTTTCTGACTGACAGGCAGTGTCTGTTTGGGAAAAGAGACAGGTGTCGTCGCACAAAACAGAGGCACGTTGTGGGGGTGCTGAGGCCAGTGACTGCGTCTTCTGATGCAGATTTACTGACCTCGGCAGCGGAGATTTGGTGGCCATCCTGTATCACCTTAGGGTCACTCAGATGGCCGATGCCTGCCCGAAGGTCGAGGTGGTGATCCAATGCTGCATCGTCAGGTTATTAGTCACAGAATAAAATAAGAGGTATATGTAACCCCCGGGCAAACCTGCCACAGGAGTCTGTACGGTCGCTTGTAGCTTCATTAAATGGCATATCAGTGTCTCCACTTGGACCAGTCTCTCCGAGAGGATGTCATCCCCCATGTGTCGCCCCGGGAGAGCCGCTGCCTGACCCGCCAGACACAAATAGGTTACGAATGTGTAAACAGGGGATACGCCAACGGGACACACTTAATAATGAATAGAGGAAAGAGGAAGGAATTGTGTCAGGAGGATGCAGTTGAGTAAACAAAACAAGTAAAAATGTCAACGTTGTCTTGTGCACAAGGATTGAACCCGCGAACAGTCGCTCTGGCTATAGTGTGAGAGAGACACTTGGCTACTAATGTACAGCTCCCATGAATTACAATGTATAAATAAAGCTCATTGAAGCTGGGCATAGCGCTGTATAGTGTACTGAACTGCTTTTTTTGCCATATCAACATGCTAATTGTTATATATTTTATTTACATAGTGTATACCATGTATGTACTGTATGTCCTTCCTCTGCACGCCACAAGGTTTATGGGAGGCCAAAGAGCAACAAAATTGTGTGTGGGGACAATATGATGTGCTGGCAATTTGTTTAAAAATGATAATGTGTAAATACTATCCACAAACACACTGTGATTCCCCAAGTTCACATGATGTCACGCTGAAACCCCAGGTTCACATAATGCCTCATTGCCTCCCACGCTGGTGATGTAGCTGTGTGGGGTGGTCACCTGCCACATATGCCCGATTTATAATCCGGCACTGACCACATGGCAAGTACTTTTTAAGTTCTGAAAAGTGATAAAGTGCAGAGTGATAAACTACCAGCCACTCAGCTCCTAACTGTCATGCTACAGAGCATACTTGCCTACCCTCCCGATTCGGCCGGGAGCCTCCCGAAAATCGGGTGTTGCTCCCGGCGCCCCGGAAAGGCAGGCAAGCCGCCCGGCCTCAGCAAGCCGGCTGTATAAACCCCAGCAGTGGGGGGGGGGTCAGTGACGCGATTCACGCTGAATCGCGTCATCGTAGCCCCGCCCCCTGCCTCACAATGCCATTACTCTTGGCATTGTGAAGAGAGTGTTGCGGGGCCACGATGACGCGATTGCGCTGTCACATCCTATGCCCCGCCCCAATTAAGCATTATGCTCCAGGCCACACCCCCTTTTGCCGCAACACACCTCCCGTGTGGTTGCCCGACAGCTCCCTCCTGGAAGGAGGGAGCCAAATGTCGCCATCCCTGTGTTACAGGCTGTGTTTGAAAAATGACAGTTGGGAGCTGATTGGCTGATGGTTTGTCACTCTCCAGTTTATCACTTTTCAGAGCTTAGTACATATGGCCCCCTAACATTTACTGTACTACAGACAGAGCTCTAACTTAATAATTGTTTTGCTGTGCCACACTAGACGATGAAAGTTTCAAACTGGCAGCTCTGCCCACAGGTCAATTGCAAGTAATAGCAGAAAGCTAACACACCACGTGTCAGGACAGTTGTTATTTGTCCACAATGCTTATATACTGATTGGATTGTTAGGCTTAGAGTGAGTCGGTTTCTATAAATATTCGGTACTAGTTAATTATACATGTGCGGCTGCACCACTCAGCGTTGCCCGCATATTATGATCAGATCACACAATAGCTCAGACTGGCAGGCACGTAGTGTGTTGGGGTAACTGACAGATAAGCAGCGGGGTTTGGGGTGACTGCAATGGAAGCAGTTGGGTCAGGATGACTGGGAGCAGGGCTGAGGTCACATGCAGGTGCTGGGGTCAGGGTGACTGGGAGCAAGGCTGAGGTCACATGCAGGTGCTGGGGTCAGGATTACTGGGAGCAAGGCTGAGGTCACATGCAGGTGCTGGGGTCAGGATGACTGGGAGCAAGGCTGAGGTCACATGCTGGTGCTGGGGTCAGGGTGACTGGGAGCAAGGCTGAGGTCACATGTAGGTGCTGGGGTCAGGATGACTGGGAGCAAGGCTGAGGTCAAAAGCAGGTGCTGGAGTCAGGGTGACTGGGAGCAAGGCTGAGGTCACATGCAGGTGCTGGGGTCAGGATGACTGGGAGCAAGGCTGAGGTTACATGCAGGTGCTGGGGTCAGGATGACTGGGAGCAAGGCTGAGGTCACATACAGGTGCTGGGGTCAGGATGACTGGGAGCAAGGCTGAGGTCACATGCAGGGGCTGGGGTCAGGATGACTGGGAGCAAGGCTGAGGTTACATGCAGGTGCTGGGGTCAGGATGACTGGGAGCAAGGCTGAGGTCACATGCAGGTGCTGGGGTCAGGATGACTGGGAGCAAGGCTGAGGTCACATGCAGGTGTTGGGGTCAGGATGATTGGCGGTCAAGCAGTGGGTTTGGGGTCACTGTCAGGTAAGCACCGGTGTCTCAGTGACTAGTAGGCAGGTAGGTAGCAGGGTTGGGATTAATAGGGCTGAGCTCTGGGAGATTTGAAATCAGCTTGCACTGAGGAGCTACCTGATTAGAATGTACGGCCATTGCTGACCAAAGTGGCACCCGTATAGTCAACAGTACCAATTCCATTACTGAGGTTGGTACCCAGAAAGGGGTGTCCTGGTCTCGTTCACAGAAAATCCATTTCCATGAACATTTATTACAGAGGAGGGCTACCTACAGAACATTTATTGCTGTATGATATAATCATGAAACAGAGGATAACAAAGCTTTAATTGATTGATAAGCAAAAAATAAATGTAATACATTGAAGCAAGGGATTTTACTTTTACAATAAGGGTCCAAGACTCTTTTTGGGGTTCGCTTGCAGACTGCACAGCATTAATACAACATACAGAGGCTTATTCCTTTTTTTTTTCTTTGTACGGTATGTGCCCAGTACTAAAGATTCTTTATCACCACAATTTGCGGTAATAAGTAACCTTTGATCAGCCAAATGTATCATTATTGACCCACCGGGACATGGACCCACCCTGGTGATCAGTAAGAAGTAACGTGATCACATATACAATCACTTTACTTCCTCCTTCTGCCCCCCCCCCCCCCCCCGGTGCCGGTTCTGCCACTACTGCGCATGCCGTGATGGAAATATACGGTAAGTAGCCCAGAGGATACAGTGCCTAACGCCTTCTGAAACAGCACCCCCTGCCCTGCGGTGCCCTGTGCCACAGGTCGCACTATCCTAGTCCCTGCCCATATCTTTAATATCTACTGTGCCCCCCCCCCTCCCCTATACATTCAGGGGTTACTTAATATTTGATAAATAGGTCCCACAGCCACAAACCTGCTATCACAGACACACCTCATGTGTGAGGAATGAAGGAATCTTACAACTACCCGCTTACATTTAGAAAGTTATCTGCAGAATTCAAAGGATTCAAGATCACATCTGTGGGTCAAATGTCACCCATTCTTTACTGTAAAGATATTCACCTTCCTCTAAGGATTATTACAATCTCTTTGAACAGTTTGCATTTAAAAAAAAAACATAGTCATTGGGTTTTTAGCAGATAAATACATCCACAAATCTCTGTTTGGGTCATAATCCGGATTTAATATAAAATTCACTCCCAAAAACAGTGGGATAAAAGTAGGGCATACATATTATACATAATATAATAAAATGTAGTTTACAATCATACATATTATACATAATATAATAAAATGTAGTTTACAATCATACATATTATACATAATATAATAAAATGTAGTTTACAATCTGCACAAATCACAGTACACAATACATCTCAATCTGTAGTGGGTTGAAATGATATTTTGCCATTGACTATGGATGGTTAATCTGGTTTTCACTAGGGATGGCTGATAATCCTCTGATGTCTATAGAAGTAGCCATTTGGTTGGAATTAACCCCTTAGTTGCATACAAAAACTGTATTGCGTTCTTAGTAAAAGCACCAGAAACCAACGCTCAAGTATGCACAGAAGTGGACACATATCATTTAAAACAAAGTTTCCCAAACTCGGCCTGATTCTGAGTTGCACTAATATGCTAATGTCACAGCTGGTGGCGTCTTGTGCAAATAGAGGCAGGCTTCGGTGATCCGCAACTGCGTCCGAGGATGCCGTATCAGATCACTCTGAGTGACCATTGGTCATCTGAGTAACCTTTAGGTCACTCAGGATGTCCAGTGTTTTCACGCAGCCACTGGCTTAAGCACATCCAGAAAATGGGGCCAGCTCGCCCCCCGTTTTCTGGGATGCTGCCTGACGCCGCCACAGCTCCGCCTCCAAATCAGGCTGCGGCATCTGGGCACTGCGAGCAAACTCGCAGAAGGAGATCTGCACGTGTGCAGTACAGATCCTGTGCATTTGCAGATCTGATAACATAGTAGTCATATGCAAACCATCGGATTAGGCATCCTAACAGTCCAGGTTTTATGGATATCCATGCTTGTCCACAGATCTACTGACTGAGGCACTAATTAAGGGTCTGATTCGGGTGTAGACGATATTGTGGGGCTTAATGCCGTTTTCCGGTTTTCGAAGAACAGGTCCTGCGATCTAGCTCTCAGATCATGGGCTCTGCCCATTCTGTAATCACAGGATCAGAAAAGCTCGACCACATTTAAATGGTGTGTGAGCTGAAATTACTGGATTACAGGATGTGATTGTTCCTTCTGCCCAAAAACCTCTCACAGGGTGTTTGGATGGGCTTGTGACAGAAACAGAGGGGCCTTGGAAGAAAAATGGGTATATAATATCCCCATGTGAATTCAGTCCCCACTGCAATGGTTTGCAGCAGAATGCAAATGAAGTGGGTGTGGCTGCATCTCCTCTTGAGAATCCTTAAAGTGGCCATACACAGCACGATATACGCGCCGATCCGACGGATCGGCACGCTATAGGTGCTATATCGTGCCGTGTATGGGCACGATATCGTACCTGATATCGTGCTACGCGCTCCCGCGGGGTCGTACATCGCATCCCCAGGTCTTCCTGCAAAACCATCTGACCTGGGATGCGATGTACGATCCCATTCACATGGTGGAGGGGGGAGCCGGCATATCGTGCGGTCTGCGGGGACCGCACGAATGCCGGCAGTGCATCGCACCGTGTATGGCCAGCATTACAGTGTGCAATTATTGCCAGGGGGTGGGGAATCAATATTTTTTTCCCCTTCAATTTGCTAATTCATGCATACACACAGCCTGGAGACCCTCTTCATTCACAAAATGCAGAACACTTTACTAATGGTGCAAACATGGCAATTAGCGTTCCGGACAATATATCACACATTCGGTAAACGCTTAAAAATATTGATATTGTAAATAAATCGATATTCAATTTGCATCCATAATGTGTACCTGTCCCTGTTCTCATCTTGTTTCCCCTGTGTACCAGATAGTGGGAAAAGCTGTGGCCCTGATTCAGAGCCGGTCGCTCTGACAGAGCGCTCGCTCTGAATCAGGGCCGGTCTTTTTTTTTTTTTTTTGTAGAACGGCCTCTTGGCCGCTCGCATAGCTGTGGGTGACCATAATGATGGTCGCGATGGTCAACACATCGGGCTTACGACGAGACCCTTATGGTAGGGTGTCGTTTCCGCAAGCCCGAGAGATTTCGGCTCTAACAGCCAGAATCTCTCCACTGACATCACTTGTGATGTCAGTGGGGCCGGCCCCAAGCGGTAGGCGTTCTCATGGGAACGCCTCCGTTTGGGCAGCCACCCCCCTCGTCCCGCCCACCAAAGGGGGCATGCTGTCACTCAACATAGACAGCACGCCCCGTTTGGTGCGAGACCCGGAGCGACAGATTGGCCGTCGCTATCCGGGTCTCGCGCATGCGCACGACGGAGTCGGCTCCGTCGTGCGCATGCGCTCTGGGCCACCATCGACCCGGTTGCGAGCGCTCTGCGCTTGCGACCGGGTCTGAGTCAGGCCCTGTGTTTGGAAAAGATTTTCCTAAGTGGTAGAGCAGCTTTAAGTGACAGTGGGCAGTGTATTTTCTAAGGCTTACAGACACATGAGGGAACTTCTGACTTTGGGCCTGATTCAGAGCCGCTAGTAAGCGGCCGCTCGTTCATTCCGAGCGATGTTTGCACAACTGCGCATGCGTACAGATCGTAATACGCATGCGCGAACCAGTCAGTGCGGCCGAAAATCGTTTGTTCGCTAAATAGCGAATGCCTGCTATTTTGAGTGACAGGAGGAGGCGTTTGTGGGTGGTAACGGGAAGCTGCTTGAAAACGTGGAGTGGAGATCAGAACGCAGGCGTGCTTAAAGGTCAAAACGGGCGTTTTAAGAGTGTGCATAATTAATACAGCAGCGTCATTGACCACGTCACTGGGTCATTTTTTAGTCAGAACTGCTCGCAAGATTGCGGTAGGAAAATCCAACCACAAGAATAGCGAGCAGTTCATACGCTGGTCGATGTACTCGATTAATCTAATAAATAGCGGACATGACGTAGGATGCGAGCGGCCAGGGGGCGTAGTTTTCCAAAAAACGACCGCATGTTTTGTTCGCTCGTTCAGACCTAGAGGCGTGAACAGACCGCAAAGAGCGAACGGTTCATTGAATAGCCACCCCTTTTTTCTGAACGAGCGAGCGCAAATAGCGTCCGGCTCTGAATGAGGTCCTTTGTTCTAGGCACTGATCGATCAAAAGAAGGAACGAACATCAAACTATTAGGACTAGGAATGGCCATAGCCATAGACCATCGCTGGCTTGCCACCAGTATTCGATGCTTTTGCCATAAGCTCACACTCAATAAATATATTTTGTGTTTGGTCACCAACTAAGGGGGAGATTTATCAAACCTTCTAAAAAGGCCAAGTGCAGGTGTTACCAGTAGCAACCAGTCAGCTCCTGGCTAACATTTTATATCACGTACTAGATCAGGGGTAGGCAATGTGTGGAACTGTGGGCCTGGTTCAGCAAGGACAGCAAATGCTAAGCTGCACGCAGGCTATAGACATGATGTATGCACGCTGGCAGCATTGCAGTTGTGAATCTTGCAGATATGGTAATGTACAGGAGACATCACACCCCCTGTGCTTTACCTATCAGAGCTGCATTGTCCAACGCAGCATCGGATACTCTGCGTAACATTGGCCGGCTAAGGTGACCCATGGGGTCACGCAAGCCAGCCACCACAGATGAGAGGAAGAGGCCAGGAAATCTCTATCAGCCGACGAAGATCCTGGTCTCTTCCCACCCCCCCCAACGGCACTTACACGCCACCCCCTATATATATATTAAGGCACTACAGCATAAACGTCCAACAAGCCTGGGACATAGTTGCCGACTTTCTGGATGCTCATTCCAGGAGGGTGCAGCCAGTTCGGCAGGGCAGCAGGGGCGTGGCCGGACGGTTGCCTGACGTTTGTAGGCGTGATGGAGGCGGGGTCACACGATCGCACCATTTTGGCCCCTCCCTGCTACACATGTCCGGTAATACAGGCATTGTAGTGAATCGCGTAACTGGCCGCCCTCGCAGCGGGGGTTTAACAGTAAATTGCGGGGGGATTGGCGGCCGCCGGGAGACATGCCTGCCTTTCCGGGGGCCAGGAGCTGCACCCGATTATCGGGAGGGTAGGCAACCCTGGCCAGGGACATCTTTCCCAGCATTTGTTGTAGCAGGGATCAATGGCAATCTCGAATTTGTTATCATTTAAAAAGGCCAGCAGCACAAAATTGCATAGCAATACATCAGACTAACGGGCATACACTGTATGTAATAAAAATTGCGGAAGTGTTAATGTATGTATTATACAATTTGATATTTTTGTATTCACGATACTTCTTTTTTTGCACATGTCCTGAAAAATGCTGAATGTTTTCAATTTGTTTTTTGCTATAATAAATGTAAAAAAAACAAATGCAAGGTGATGTGACAAGGGGACCACTCCAGGTAATGTAGGTGATTATGTGTATGTATGTATTAAAACTGTACTTTCACGGTGTATGCGTCTTGTGTTTAAATAAACATTTCTTTACAGGTGAACTACAGGTACCAGTGGGCCCTTAATGCCCCGCATGCTGCTACTTGTGGTTTTCCAAGTACCAACATGCGGGGGAGGCTTGCTGGGACCACAGCAAAAGACAATATTTAAAACTATATATAATGCACTACATTTACACTATCAACCCGCCACCCACCGCCCAGGGGTGGCGGGGATAGCCCCGGGCTATCAGCCTAGGCTAGGGGTTCCCTGGAGAGGGGGACCCCTTTATTGTGGGGTCCCCAACTCCCCAGGGATCCCTGGCCTGGGCTGACTAGCGGTCAGGGCTGATGCTGCGGCTGGGGGGCCCGGTGATAGGGCTGCCCTGGCTGTGGCATCAGTCCCCCGCTAGAAAGGATCCAGGGCTGGTTCTGGATCTTACAGGGGAACCCTACGCAACTTTTTCCCTGTAAATCCAGAACCAGAACTGGTTCCCAGAGGCCAGTACTGGTTGTATTAAGTACAGTGGAACCTTACGTATTTTTTTCCCTGTAATTAAACAACCAGGACTGGCTATGAAAAGTCCGGGGCAGGTTCTATTTTGGGGGGGACCCCACAGTATTTTTTTAACAACATTTAACTATTTATAAGCTTGTTACAGTAAGATATATCCAGGCATCTCACTGTCTGCATGTATCTGTGTGAAAACGAACTGTTCATGCTGAAAGTGAAAGCATGAAGCAGTTCTATACAGTCAGGGATTTGCAGTTCAGTTTGAAGCGGGATTTGCTGCACGATTTGTACATGAACATGCCAAATCGAACCAAATCAAATTCGATTTGAGAAATGCTTCTCAAATCGAATGTTAGTAAATGAGGGATTTGAACTTTCGATTTGAGTCGGTTTGAAGTGAGCTAAATCGTACTATAAAACTAAAGTCCAATAGAAACTTAGTAAATTTACCCCTAAATGTGTAAACAAGCTCATAATCCATTTATTTTGATAAACAGTAAAAATATATCATATTCATGGGGCCGTCCAGCCAGCCGCTCGTTCCAAGTCCACATATCTACACCACTAGTTTGGATGGGGATTATCCAGACTGTACCTCAGGCAATAATAATAAACCACTGTAGGGATCAGTCCTTTAAGGGAGCACCTGTGACTGACATATGGGCACACACCCATCTATTAGGTCTGACTAGCTGGAGCCTTTTCCCTGCGCAGCCATGAACAAAAATGCAGATATCACAATATCATATAGTCCTAGTTCCAGTCATAGGATCAACCTCCATGCACCAATACTGGGGGAGGTACAATGCAATTCGACTCACCCCAACCTCATTTTGGGGGGCTCCTATCTCAGCCTCATGGCAGCCAGGTAACGCACCTCTGGGGGGAGACAGTCACATCCTCTCCCTGTAAATGTCAGTAAGAGGATAATAGCAATGTAACAACAGGTGAGAGGAGTCAGATTCTGTATTAATGAGGGAATTCAGAATACAACCAGAGAGGGAAGAGAGAACCTTCCTGCAGCCGCATAGGGAGGGAGGGAGGCGGGGAGAGGGGGATCCTATTAATTAGCACTGGGGGAGTACTTCAGGGAGGGGCGGATACACAGATTAGACGTTCGTGTAATTCACACACACACACACACACACATAATACACGGGGGAACGGGACCCGCTGCCATTCCGCGTGGAAAGCACCGTGGGAGCCTCTAAGGAACGTACACACCAGGGAGCAGACAGACGGACACAGGCCGACCCTCCCCCTGGATTCTCGGCCTGTTCTGTCCAGAGGTGAGACCTTGTGAGAGTGCTGCCTGGGAGCCAGGTGAGGGAGTGCGGAGTGACTGCTAGTGAAAAGTGACGGCATTGGAGTGGCCGGGTCTGTAAGATGATCAGTCCCCGGAGACAGCCAAGAGTGAGTGTAGCGTCCGTGCTACTGCTTAGAGTCAGCTATGATAAGTGTAGGGATCTGGTGCTACTGCTTAGGATGGGTGTAGGGATCTGGGCTACTGCTTAGAGACGGCTAGGATGAGTGTAGGGATCTGGGCTACTGCTAATTGACAGCTAGCATGAGTGTAGGGATCTGGTGCTAATGCTTAGTGACCTGCAGGTGAGTGTAGGGGATATGTGCTACCTGCTTAGAGACAGCTAGCATGAGTGTAGCCTCTGTGCTAATGTTTAGAGCCAGCCTGGATGAGTATAGGGGGTCTGTGCTACTGTTTGGAAACAGGCAGGAGGAGGGTGTTGGGGGTCTCTGCTACACTGCTTGGAAACAGGCAGGAGGAGGGTGTTGGGGGGTCTGCGCTACACTGCTTGGAAACAGGCAGGAGGAGGGTGTTGGGGGGGGGGGTCTGCGCTACACTGCTTGGAAACAGGCAGGAGGAGGGTGTTGGGGGGGGGGGTCTGCGCTACACTGCTTGGAAACAGGCAGGAGGAGGGTGTTGGGGGGGTCTGCGCTACACTGCTTGGAAACAGGCAGGAGGAGGGTGTTGGGGGGGTCTGCGCTACACTGCTTGGAAACAGGCAGGAGGAGGGTGTTGGGGGGGGTCTGCGCTACACTGCTTGGAAACAGGCAGGAGGAGGGTGTTGGGGGGGTCTGCGCTACACTGCTTGGAAACAAGCAGGAGGAGGGTGTTGGGGGGGTCTGCGCTACACTGCTTGGAAACAGGCAGGAGGAGGGTGTTGGGGGGGGTCTGCGCTACACTGCTTGGAAACAGGCAGGAGGAGGGTGTTGGGGGGGTCTGCGCTACACTGCTTGGAAACAGGCAGGAGGAGGGTGTTGGGGGGGTCTGCGCTACACTGCTTGGAAACAGGCAGGAGGAGGGTGTTGGGGGGGTCTGCGCTACACTGCTTGGAAACAGGCAGGAGGAGGGTGTTGGGGGGGTCTGCGCTACACTGCTTGGAAACAGGCAGGAGGAGGGTGTTGGGGGGGGGTCTGCGCTACACTGCTTGGAAACAGGAAGGAGGAGGGTGTTGGGGGGGGTCTGCGCTACACTGCTTGGAAACAGGCAGGAGGAGGGTGTTGGGGGGGGTCTGCGCTACACTGCTTGGAAACAGGAAGGAGGAGGGTGTTGGGGGGGGTCTGCGCTACACTGCTTGGAAACAGGCAGGAGGAGGGTGTTGGGGGGGGTCTGCGCTACACTGCTTGGAAACAGGAAGGAGGAGGGTGTTGGGGGGGGGGTCTGCGCTACACTGCTTGGAAACAGGCAGGAGGAGGGTGTTGGGGGGGGTCTGCGCTACACTGCTTGGAAACAGGCAGGAGGAGGGTGTTGGGGGGGGTCTGCGCTACACTGCTTGGAAACAGGCAGGAGGAGGGTGTTGGGGGGGGTCTGCGCTACACTGCTTGGAAACAAGCAGGAGGAGGGTGTTGGGGGGGGTCTGCGCTACACTGCTTGGAAACAAGCAGGAGGAGGGTGTTGGGGGGGGTCTGCGCTACACTGCTTGGAAACAAGCAGGAGGAGGGTGTTGGGGGGGGTCTGCGCTACACTGCTTGGAAACAAGCAGGAGGAGGGTGTTGGGGGGGTCTGCGCTACACTGCTTGGAAACAAGCAGGAGGAGGGTGTTGGGGGGGTCTGCGCTACACTGCTTGGAAACAGGCAGGAGGAGGGTGTTGGGGTCTGTGCTGCTTAGATAAAGGTTAGTGCAGTGGGGTCTAGAGGTGACGTACAGGCTGAGAGTAGTGAGGTGGAGAACAAGGTGTCATTGCAGAGGCGGTGTCTAGGTTTAGAGAGCTATACATGGGAATGTGCACTACAAGTCAGAAATAGAGGGTAGGTGATGAGACTGAATTGTGAGTGATGTTAGGGAGTGACAGCTTCTAGATTAGGAGGTGAAGTGGTGTGAGTGCACTGCAGTAGTGTAGTATAATGAGTAAGGGCACGTAGGTTGGTGGATGAGAACAATGAGCTCCTGGATAGACCAGGTAAGTGTTGTGAGGAATTGACCAGTGGATGACTTTAGTAGCATCATAGTTTTAGGGTGCAAGAAGGTGACACTTATTCCCCCACTGATTTAGATTAGGACCATAAATTATTGCCCAGGGCCCCATTTCTTATATATAATAAAAATCTACTAATCTTACTTGGGTAGTTATCTGCTTCTCAGAGACCATCCATGGTGACCGTGCCTGCTTTACAGCCTTACAGATAGAACCTCCTATATGGAGTAAGTAGAGAGATGCTGATGGTGTAAATACCTTTTTAATTATATTTTCTTCAAACAAGTAATTTCTCAGAGGAACTTCTGGTGTATGTTGTACATCTTTTCCACCAAAAAAACAGCTCTGCTGACACTGGGCATAGGTTGGAACTGGGTTTTACCTTTTTTACACTGGACCCAGGGTGCGCCCTGGGTCTAGCTGTTCACATCGGACCTGGGTCTTCCGGCATTACAACGGCCGCTTGGAGATGTCCTCTCCAAGCACTACTGAAGACAGCGAGTTCGCTGGTTTGAGGCATGACCCGGATTATCGTGACCGGGTCGTGCCGTTTACTCTCGACCGTTACCAGGGTTGGATTTCCGGGTCACTCAACCCGGGTTATTTTTCTGGAACCCTTTTCCACTGAGCCGCGACCTAAGTAGACCCAGCAATAACCCGGGTTATTCAGTGGAAAAGGGGTATTGGTAATAAGGTGATTGAAGAATGGGCATGAATTACAGTGCAGCTGGTCTAGACTGCCTGCTGGTAATTGTAATGTGCTTTTTAAAGCTAATAAAAACTCTACACAAGTATTTATTGTGTCTCTAATAAAATAATGAGATATCAGAGCTCTCCTGTATGTTTTTAATACTTAAATTTGTTTTGTATCTTGTGGTGTGTTTAGTTTTTTTTCAAGCACTGAGTCCTATAGGAGAAAAGTGCTTTATTTGATTTTAAATGCGTTGAAATGGAACAAGCTGTGTTCCTAAAACCGCAAATTGGAATAGTCTCAATGGGTGTAGTGTTCTACACCTGTATGTGCATTCAAAACACATAATGCTCATTCCTTCATTGTTGTAATTGCTGTGTAACTCAGTGCAAGCTCTTGTATCAGCTGTTTTTGGTGGTTTTGTTTTGTTTGTTTTTTTCTCCCTTTGCAAAAGGTGATGAAAAATGGCCGTCTGCCATGTCCTGTAATGGCAGTGGCTGTATGTAGGGGAATAACTCCCAAACCCTCACCCAATAGCACACTTATTTCTAATATATTCAGTCTTGTTAAGCTTCTGATCTGAAACGTTTAACCTATATACTTATAAATAGCCTTAATGGCTTGTTATGAAGGCCAACTATTACTTTCATGTTTACCGGGCCTTTAAGCTTAGGAGCAGGTATTGGCGGTGTATTTCATGCCAAGTAACCGTGTTTACCTGTAAGTCAGTTCGCGGAAAGTGAGGTCAGGCTGACAGCAGTGTAATCTGGATGAATGGAGTTAAGTGCGATCAGCTGAGGATATTGATTTACAACGTGTGCGC
Source organism: Taudactylus pleione (assembly GCA_031769625.1). Classification (NCBI taxonomy): domain Eukaryota; kingdom Metazoa; phylum Chordata; class Amphibia; order Anura; family Myobatrachidae; genus Taudactylus; species Taudactylus pleione. The sequence continues at coordinate 114,416 of JAUIMM010000461.1, read as the reverse complement.
TAGTTTGCAGGTATATTGCAGCCATAGTAATTAGATAATATAACGTGTTCTGTATATAACGGAGAAGTCCGGCACTCATGCAAACTCGAAAGGTATAAATGCCTCAGTGCCCTCCCCAGAGCGATGGGCGGCACTCGGAGGGCTTGTATAAGATGGCACAGAGTCACAGGTAGGTGCGTGCTGCGTTACAGGTTTTAATAACCTTCAAGGACAGACATAAACAAAATGCAATATAACAGCAGCACAACCTTGTTTTTGCCTTTTAAATAGCTGCTTTAAATCTATGGGTTTACGTTGCTGAGATCTCGTCTGCAATCCGCAAGCTGTTATATATGGCCCCCTGGTTTCTAACCACAATACAACAAAGTACTTCTAGGTTAATGTCATGATTCAGTATTTAGTCTGGGAGCTCAACTGGCCAGGGAATGATAAAAACAAACTTTCTGTAAAGTGCTATGTATTATGTCAGCGTGCTACATAAAGGTTATTATGTAACCAGACAGCCATTGGCTTTCAGTCATGTGACATCACTATACTGCTCAAAGGATTTAGTTATTATAGGGTTTTGTTTTTTTTTAAACCCGTGTATTATATACACTAAGGATGGGTACACACTGGAGCGACCGGCAATCTCATGATTGCTGGTACACATTACCCGATTTTAATTAACAACAGAACGATTACTAAATCAGTCCTTAATCTGTATGGCGCCACATGCAAAACCGTGTGATTTGGCTGTGCAGCACGGCCAATTGCGCAATATCGCATGTGACTGCAGGAGCGAGCAAATTAGGCGCACACACTGCACGATATGCCTGATTTTATCGTTCCAATTTGGCCAAATCGGGCCGATATCGCTCCAGTGAATACACCGATTTACACTTAGGAAGTGTCCTAAGGATGCTCAAGGCGGCACTGCTGCATAGATTCTGGCTGTAGGATGCCATTCTAGTGAATACACCGATTTACACTGCTGGGATATCTGCTGGTGGATTAGTTTAACTGGATTCTAACTTGGGTGAACCGAAAACTGACAACAAATCCTTGTATAATAAAACGTTGATCTGAGTTCTGCGTTTGGTGCGACTTATGGCCGACAGTTTGTCTCTATTTGGGTGTAATGTTCAGCTAACGCCACATCATGGCTTTGTATGGAAGATTTGAGGATTTTTTTTTATTTTTTTTTAATTTATATTCTGTAAATTTGCTTTTTTTATATAAAAAAAATGTAGGCACATGTTGAGATTTCTATAAATCACAACATTTTGGAGCATGTGTGGTTTGATTGTGGCGATACTTTGACTTGCAGGGTTTATAGATGGTAAAAAGATGTTTTATATTTTGGTTCTACTGAATGTGATTTAAAACCATAAAATAAGTTTATAATTTCCTCATTTAAACGCAGGTATAGTGTGTGAAAAAACCTTTTTGTTTACAAAAAAAACCCCCAAAGTTACGGAAGTTGGATTGTGGGAGATGATGGATAATTTGTTTCCTCCATGCAGGATGATACAGGGTCTTGGCTCCTTCATTGCAATACATTTTTTTTAGGACCTAGCACTCTCTACCTGTCATACATTAACGTGCTAGTAGAATAGATTATATTGGTAAAAGCACACGCAGAATATTAACATGTTACATCTAAAGTACATGCAGTTATACGTTTGTGAATGTGCTCTGACTGTCCTGGATAAACTAGGAAGCCCAACTGTGTGTATCTTATGCAACACTGTAGCCAGTGTTTAGTGTAAGGATGGCCATTGGTAGCGAGGTATCGAATGGTTCCATTTTTGCCATTACATGACTAAAAATGGCACATGGACTGTTTTCAGCTAAGGAGCACTCCCGCTAAGTCAGTGTTTTCCTCTTTGGTGTATTACATCACCAAACATCGGGGGAAGTGCGTACTGGAAAGAAGCAAGCGATGGTGGCAACCATCGCCATACTGCAATGCCAAAGCAAATGCCATCGGTCTGAAAACATTGGCAGTTGCGATAAATCGGTTACTGGTGGCCTTTCAGGACATCAATTGCTACAGTATCTCTTCACCACCTCCTGTAAATTTTAGCGTTGCTACTGCAGATCATCTAACGCCTCCTCGTACTTGTGCAGAAATCTGTTCTATGAAATTACAACTTCACTCAGGCTTCTTGCATCAAATTCCTTTCATACATTTAAATCTTTTATCCTTTAACACGGGGGCGGTGAACCTTTTTTTCTGCCAGGTCCATTTTGATAAATATATAACATTGTTTGCGGGCCAGGTGCAGGCCGCAACCCTTTGTGTGACATCACACAGGGATGGGGCCACAATCGCCGGTGCTTACAGCAGTGCCTGGAGCATCCTGAGGATGCACCGGGGAGCTGTAAGGGCAGCGGTGTGACCGTCTGAAGTGTCCTAAGGATGCTCAAGGCGGCACTGCTGCATAGATTCTGGCTGTAGGATGCCATTCTAGGCTCCCTGCTAGCCAGATGAGGCTAGCAGAAAAAAGCTCAGAGGGCCAGACCATATATATGGCTCCTGGGCCTGAGGTTCCCCATCTCTGCTTTAACCCATCCAGCTGCCATCACTTCTCACTTGGGGCCTCGTTCAAGTTTGCAAATACATAAGTTTCAGATTTAATCGCGCCGAGGATCTGCAGATGGCAAAAGCCCTCGCTTAGTAAATTTGCCCCAAAGTTTCTGAGCTCTTCTCCCGCTGTACTAGCTGTCCAGTCTACTCTATTCTGTCGCATGTTGATTGTCTGTCTTCTTTTCTTTAATCTAGCATCTCCCACTCCCCTAATACCTTCTCATCATTATTCCAGTATGTGGTAATTACGTCTATGCTGTGTAAATGCTGCATATCCTCTCCCCATCCCATTTCCCAGTGTTACTCCAGGCCTCCTGAGTGGCTTGCCTACACGCTCTTCATGTGTGTCTTTCCTCATATCACCTTTTGGATTTTCTGCATGCAGTCTGTCATTTGTTCCCAACACTGCAGAGACGTTGCTGGAGGCGGCTGGTGACTTTATTACTGCTAAATCTAAAGGGCGAATCTCTGCTGCATTTGGCATTTGACCTCTCATAGCTCATACAAACGATACGTTTCTTGGACTGTTTGATCCTGTGCTGCTTGTCTTGCTAACAGGCAAAAGCACCCTTCAGTGATTGTGTTCCTGGTCAATATCCCGACAGAATGCTGGCGCTGGAATCCCGATACCTGTCAGGATCCCGGCGTCTGCATCACGAAGGTAAGTAACTGGGTTAAGGCGAGGGTTAGGGTTGGGCACTAAGAGGGGGAGGGTTAGTTGCAGGGTGTGGGGAGGTTAGGTTTGGGGGGGGGGGGGATAGGATACTCACTGACAATTGTTAGTATCCTAACCCTTTCGGGATACCGGCGTTGGGATTTTGACTGTCTGGTTCCCGAGCGCCGGCATCCTGTACCCAGCCCCATCTGATCTCCACCTACTCTACCAATTTGGTTACTGCAGTAAAAGTTTCTTCTCTAGAAATTCGGCAAAAAAACAATTAAATTTTGTGCTTACCTGACATCATTAGTTTGTTATCTGGTGGACATGGTTGCGCCTCTGTCATATTTTGATTGTCTGCATTCAGCACTGGTTTTGCCTATCGCATAGACCATAAATTATTTCACCAACCCATGGCACCCTGTTTGGGAACCACTGCCCTAAACCAAAAGCTACTTACTGTAGTCTCCCTTTCTGACTATGGGGTTAATGTTGCCCATAGCAACCAATCAGAGTATTTATCAATTCCGTTATATCAAATATTGGCTAGAAGCTGACCTTTTGCCATGGGAGCTTCTCTGCTGATCCACTGCTGCCCTATTTTCACTGCATGATAGATCAGCCCCCTACATGACAATCACTGTTCCTCTCAGGCTTGCTGCTTAGGTGTCATCTGTGACTCAGGTTAGATGAGGGCAACACAGGACGATGCCGAATTCTGTTAGGTACATCTAGGAAACATGTCCTGAATATGCTCGTATGCCAAACAAGAAACTACATAATGTGTAATTTATGCTTGTATAATATCACCTTGACTGATGAAATCCCCTTCTTGCAGTCACTAGCCAGAATTTCATCATTATGGCCCATTTTGAAAGCAGCAGACAGACTAATATTCTGTTACCTTGCCAGTCCCTTAATTTGTAACCTTTACTTTATAAAATCCTAAAGCACCCGATACTAACATAAAGGGGATTGGCGTTCTACATTTAGAAAATTAGGGAGCCACTGGGTTACATTCACTATATACCCTAATGGGTGTAGTAGGTATTACCGCCGTACACATGGCCGACTGTTCAGTTCCCGACAGCGGCAGCCCGGCAAGGGGGAAAATCCCGATCGTCACAGGTAAGTATTCACTAACCTAATTCTACCCCCTAACCCTCCCTTAGGGGTGCCTAACCCCCCTAAGTGCCTAAACCTAACCCTCCCAGGGGGTGCCTAGCCCTAAGTCCCTCGGGAGCCCTAAAACCTAACCCTTCCCCCCCCCCCCCCACCCCCCTGCAGCTGTCTGTGCCCGGCTTTCCTTTGTTTGGTATGCCGGGCTCCCAGCATATGGATAATGACAGGCGTCGAGTTTTCGTTAGTTTCATTAGTACCTTCCCGGAATTAGAGAGTCGCTAAGCCGGCTGTCGGCATTTAGACCGTCTGCTTCTTGACTACATCCCGCCCTAATGCAACAGGACTTTCCTCATAGCTTCCAAATAAGCGTTCCTTGAAAAATTCTCCAATGTAGGCCGCTTACCCAAATATCCAAACCACCTTCTTCACTTTCCTGCCCTATTACACCCAAGAACATTCTCTATAAATATTGCCAACAGAACTTTGTATATTCTTTCTTTACTAAACCTACTATTCCCAAACCAACATTGATATGTACTGGAGTTGAGCACCGCTGTGATGGAGGTATACATCAATCTTTGTCTGGGTCAGAGAGCACATTGCTTCTCACAAACTGAAAAGTGCTTAGTAGAACTGCTGGGGGGTCCTCTAGGACTAAAGTTGAGAACATCTGCTCAATCGTATTGACCTACTGAGCACTTTGCAGTTTGTCGGAAGCAATGTGCGATCTGTGGCATTGAGCCTCCTGTATGAAACTAAAAAGTAACTGCACCTGGGTAAAACCATGTTGCCTGCAGGTGGGGCAGATTTAAAATTTGCAGAGAGAATTAGATTTGGGAAGGGTGTGCCCTAACTATCATCTGAATTGCAGTGTGAAAAGAAAGATGTCCAGCATTTGTGGGATACATGTAAAAACAGCCAGTGTTAATCCTGTATGCAAAAATAATAAATGTATTTGCACCCTTTACATTTCAAAATGGTTTGTCCAGGTGCAATGTTACGCTCTGTTTTTTACTATATTACCAATTTGGAGTCGGGCCCAGTATATGTCCGGAAAACAGTGCTGGGATTTCAGAACACTTTGGGTGGGATATTCTCCAGCGGGATCCAATAGGATCCCTCCCAGGGTCCCTTGCAGCTCGCTCATGCGCTGGCCTATGATCCCGCATGCGCAGTAGGACTTCCTGGTCATAAACCAGGAAGTCCTCCCACCGCAAAGGACAGTTCTCATCAGAAGAGCTGTTCTTTGTGGTTTTAATAGCAAATATACATGCATATGGCGTTAAATGACGGTGTATGTGGTAAGTGACTTGATGTATCGCATTCAAAATGCAATGCTTGGTACATTCCACCCCAAAATCTTAAATTTATTACGATCTTTGCTCATTTCCCTGCACTTTTTTGAACGATTGCAAAAAATCGTTCACTTTCTGAGTTAAAACGATGAACGATTATCGTTCATGCGTGTTCATGTTTGTAGTTCAGTCAGACTGACTAACGCAATGATTTTCAGTAAGGGAATATGCAAAAATCGTTTGTAGTTCAAAAGAATCATTCATTACATTTAGTAAACGAACTATTTTAGTAAACTATTTTTTTCATTTTTCCATTGAAAAAATGAACAAAAATCGTTTACTAAATCGTTTGTGTGTATGCAGCTTTAGTGTTCCCGCCAGGCTGTTTCAGCGGAGTGCCACGCCCTGCCCAATTTGAAGTCAATGAAATGCTCCCTGGCGGCGCCCCCACTAAAATAGCAGTGTCCCGGGGGGAGGGGGAGTTCCGTTGAAACTATTTCTGGCGAGTGAATAGATGCCATGCGCACAGTATTTATTCACGCTGCAGGGAGAGCTTGGGGCCAGCCCAGCATATCTGTGAATGCTGGACATGCCCCTTTTCTAGTGACCGCACGCAAGTACAGTACAATGCTCTTGAGAGCCCCCTGCCCACCCTAGAAGGAGCACTACTTATATATTGCATAATATGTACCTAAATAGTTATCTGGATCCGATTATGAAAGTTGTACTGGGTACACCCTACTAGATATAGTGTTTGATTTGAACAACGAATGATATATTGGGGACCGGCAGGTGTGTGCACCCTGTGTGTCTGAACTAAGTCGTTCACAGGCCTATCAGGCAGCCTTGCAGCACAACCGATGGCGATATATCTGTGCATCTGCCTGTATGTAGGGACAAACCGCAAACCACCCGTACCCTGGCGGCAGGGACTCCCCACACTGACAACTGGGCATAAATTTAAACACCCGCCTAGTTGTGATGTCTGGCCCAACATACTGATTGGTAAGTGTGTATAGCTTAGCAAATCGCCTGCTCTGTTTGGTAAGTGTGTACATTGTTTAACCTTTAATATTTTGAATACATAACTGCCCAGTCTTAGGTATCACTCTTCAGACCTAAATCCAGAGAAAAACGTTATATGAACTGCAGCCTACAACAGTAGCAATTACTTGCTCCCTAATACCTACCCTTCATGAATTACTTCCTAGGCCTTGATACCAGTTTGGGGCCCACACTATGATTAAGGAGGTTGGGGTACCTGGCCAATATTCCCAATTGGAAAAACAGGGCTGTTTAAGCTGTGCTTCATAGATGCTGATAGCCTCCAATCCAAAAGGTATGATGGCAAATTATATTTTGGTTTATCTCACGGCAATGTAATGGGCTGATGAGTTGGGAGAGAGGGATCAACTTTGCACCTGGACAAACCATATTGCAATACAAGGGGTGCACATATTTTCTTTTCTTTCTTTGCAGCGTGGTAAATGCTGCCTGTTTTTGCATGTAGTCCATAAACACTGGACAGCTTTATATTTAGCCCAGCGATTTAGAGTTCAGCTAGGACACGCTCATCCTAACTCTCAATCTCTCTGCAGTGTTATCTTCCCCCACCAGCAGTGCTAAATGGTTTTGTCAAGGTGCACATTTGGTCCTCTTTCTGTCTCTTTCCTGCTGTAAGTGTTCGTTCATTTATTTATTACCAGTTATTTATATAGCGCACACATTCTGCAGCGCTTTTACAGAGAGAATTTGTCCATTCACATCAGTCCCTGCCCCAGTGGAGCTTACAATCTATGTTCCCTATCATATGCACACACGTACAGTACACACTAGGGTTCATTTTGTTGGGAGCCAATTAACCTACCAGTATACTTTCTTCTTCGAGGTCCATGGGGTCCACAGCCATCACATTGGGGTTTATGGATTCATCCAGGCACCAAACAGTTAATCCGAGCTCTCGGCTCCCAGGATGCACTAGGTCCTCCCCCATATACCCCGCTCCTGGTCACAGGGCATCGGTGCACTGTTTGGTGCGAGAAGGCACCATACTAGCAGTGGGACTGTTTGCAGTCCCGAAGTTCAAGCTACAGGAAGGCAAGGGCACGTGTTCCCACATGGGAACCACGCGTCTAGCAGATGCACGGGTCTCTGCTTCAGCAAACCCCGCCGGCGCTGCAACGCTAGTTGTGGCTAGTGATTTCGGCAGGGCTCTCCGGACAAGAGGGCTCTGGACCGCGACCGAGCGGGGGTGCAGGTAGGTGGCCGCCGATGCCGCGGTCACAATGTGTCCGTCCTCCGGCTTAGAGACGGGCCGGAGGATTGCTGTGTGGGCAGCCAGTCACTGGGTCTGCTTTCACAGACCACCGGGATATGTCTGACAGCCGCAGGGGGGGCGGGCGGGCGGCCCATGTCAATTGCTGGGTGGTCCATACAGCATAGGGGAGGCACGCTTCCCCGGCGGCCCCTCCCCCCAACCCGAACTACGGCCCTCCTGAGGTCCCGCTTTTGGGTTGCTCCACCCAGCCTCCTATTTGAGTCAACTACAGACTACACTCAGTGTCTGTTGCTCAGGAAACATTGGGTCAGTTTCCTTGTATACTTCTCCTTTGGGATCATTTATACAGAAGCTCCATATATGCTACTAGGCTTTGCTAATTATAGTGCATGGGAGCCTAAACAAATTGCATAGACTCTAAGTATATATGCAATGCATTGTTTGTGACCTGTGAAACTGTGTGTATTGCTTACATTTAATTACTGTTTCTCTCCCTGCAGCCGGTGTGTGGGGCGGGGTTTTATATATATATATATATATATATATATATATATATATATATATATATATATATATATATATATATATATATATCTTTTAAATATGTCAAGATTCTGAAAGGCAGGTGGCTGAGGCCCCTCTTTTGATATCATGTGTAGCCTGTAAGGCAGGTTTGTCCTCTCAGGACTTTGTGCAAAATGGCTTATGTGTTCGATGTTTTAGAGTCTCCACAGCAATCAAATTTGCCGCCTTCGGGTCAGGAACCCCCTTGGGCTGCTTTTTCCCAGATCATGGCCCAGGTGGCCGAGAGATTGGCAGTTCCAGCTGTTCCGGGGATGATAGTTCAGCAGCAGTTGCAGCCAGCTGTATTTTTGCCTCCTATGTTACCATCTTGGATAGATATGCGCGGGGGCAAGCAGGCCCTTCGTCGTCTTTGACTTTTCAGCAGCCGCCTCAGTTAGCCAATCCTGTACGGCCAAAAGCTAGAAGGCGTTTGGCTACACAGGCAAGTCAGGGCACAGATTCTGATTTGTCTTCTGAGGAGGATGAAGTATCCTCTCAGGGATCTCTCTCCACAGAAGAGGGGGATCTTTTCCCAGTGGCTGATGTCCCATTCTTAATTAGGGCGGTCAAAGCGGTTTTGAATATCGAGGAGGCAGAGCCTATACATAAGAAGGCTCCGGTGTTTAAGCGCCAGCGGGTGGTCAAAGCAGAGTTTCCCGGGTCGGAGCATTTATCGGAACTTCTGGGCGAAGCTTGGAAGGCTCCGGACAAGAGGTTCCATGTAGCTAAAAAGATTTCGGCTTTATATCCGTTTTCTTCTCAGCAGTGTTCTAAATGGGAGGTTCCACCATCAGTGGATACGCATGTGGTACATTTAATGAAGTCTTCCACTTTACCAGTACCTTCAGCCTGTTCCCTTAAACATCCTACTGATAAGAGGCTGGAGGGTTGCCTTAAGACTATTTTTTTCAATCTCAGGGGCAGCTACCCGGCCGGCAATGGCTACAGCCTGGGTGGCTAGAGCTATAGAAGAATGGATGAAGGCTTTGGCCAAGTCCTTGCCTGAGTTGTCCAAAGAACAGCAGGATATAGTTTCCTATGTGAAGGAGGCTTCTTCTTACCTTGGAGAGGCAGCTCTAGATGCAGGGATATTGTCTGACAGAGCTTCAGCAGCCTCTGTATTCGCTCATAGAGCATCTCGATTAAGAGATTGGAAGGCTGATTCAGGGTCCAAGAGGGCCTTACAGTCTCTGCCCTTCACAGGTGGAGTCCTTTTCGGTTCGAAATTGGACAAAATTGCAGCCTCTAAGGCTGTAGGGTTACCTTCAGCATCAGGGTCTAGACAAAGGTCTTCCTTTCTGCCTCAGGGGAAGGTCAGAGGGCAGCCTTTTGGTAGAGCAGGTGTTGGTAGAAAGCCATCACCTAAAAAGCCCTGGCAAACCAAACGCCCGGGTTCCGAGCCACAGGATAAACCCGTGGCCTGATGGGACGTGCCTCCCCCTGGGGGATCCCGGGTAGGAGGCAGACTTCTTCAGTTGTCGAACGTCTGGCATCTCACAACAACAGATGCCTGGGTTCGGGAAATAGTTTCCCAGGGTTATGCCCTAATGTTTTTGAGAAGTCCGCCCCAAAGGTTTTTTTTCCATACCCCTGCCTGTGGGGTCGGTGAAAGCGTTGGCTATACAACAAGCTGTTCACTCCCTGTTGAGGACAGGGGTGATTGTTCAAGTGCCACAGGAACAGGTGCAAAAGGGGTTTTATTCCAACCTGTTTCTGGTTCGGAAGCCAAATGGGTCTTTCTGACCAATTCTAAATTTAAGTGACCTCAATACGTTCATACGGGTACCCAGGTTTCATATGGAGACACTGAAGTCAATAGTATTAGCCTTGGAACCAGGGTACTTCATGGTATCCCTCAATATTCAAAACTCTTATTTAGATGTGCCCATTGTGGTATCCCATCAATAGTTTCTGCGGTTTGCAGTAGGGCAGGACCATTTTCAGTTTCAGGCATTACCGTTTGGCCTGTCCACAGCCCCCTGGGTTTTTACCAAAGTCATGGCGGTGATAATGGTAGCCCTCAGGCGCCAGGGCATCAGAGTTTTGCCTTACTTAGACGATCTCCTTCTGCTAGGGCAGTCTTCGCAGGAGTTGATGAGGAATCTCGAGATGATTCTCTTGTTTGCAGAGGCACGGTTGGATTGTGAACTAGAAGAAATCCTTCCTTCAACCAGCACAGCAGTTGGTGCACTTAGGGGCACGACTGGACTCGGTAAAGCAGAGATTGTATTTACAATCTCTGCTTTACCGAGAGAATTTAGAGAAGATTGCGATCCTACAGGGGCGCATACGCAATCTTTTACACAACAGGCGGGTATCAGTGCATGCGGCCATGCGAGTGCTGGGGTCAATGGTATCCACCTTCAGCCTGGTGCAATATGCACAATTCCACTCCCGGCCATTGTAACGGTGGGTTCTCTCATGCTGGAACAGGGATTATCGGTCGATAAAATCTCAGAAGATCTACCTCTCCCCAGAGGTCAGGTTGTCCCTGTCCTGGTGGCTACGGACGGACCACCTCAACCAGGGTCGGCCGTTTTGGATATCTGATTGGACTCTCCTCTCCACCGATGCCAGTCTTCGGGGTTGGGGAGCAGTGTTAGGCCCGCATGTCTTCCAGGGGAGATGGACAAAGGCAGAAAGTTGTCTACCCATAAATGTACTGGAACTGAGGGCAGTTTTCAGGGCATTGGTACAAGCCCAGGATCTTGTGCAGGGCAAGCCGGTGCAAGTACAGTCCGACAATGTTACCACAGTAGCTTACCTAAATCGGCAGGGAGGCACCCGAAGTCAGGGAGCCATGGCAGAAGTGTCAAGGATCCTTGTATGGGCAGAACGTCATCTTCCTGCGATAACGGCAGTTTTCGTACCAGTAGTACAAAATGTGGAGGCAGACTTTGTAAGTCGGCAGGAAATAGACACGGGGGAGTGGGCTCTCCACCCGCAGGTATTCCAGGTCTTAGTGGACAGATGGGGTCTTCCAAAGATGGACCTTATGGCCTCAAATCGCAACCACAAGGTCCCCAGGTACGGGTCCAGGACCAGGGACCCGCGGGCAGACTTCACGGATGTGTTGTCAGTAAGGTGGAAGTTCAGGCTGGCGTATCTTTTTCCGCCTCTAGCTCTTCTTCCAGGGTGGTGTCAGAAGACACCATGGTGATATTGATAGCCCCTGCTTGGCCCAGGCGCCATTGGTTTACCGATCTACAAAACCTCTCAGTGGACACGCCTTGGCCGCTTTCTCTCAGGCGAGATCTGCTGTTACAGGGTCCCAGCTGGTATCCGGATCTCCCTCGGTTAGCTTTGACGGCATGGCTCTTGAGGCCTCCGTGTTAAGAGCCAAAGGGTTGTCAGAGCCAGTAATAAAGACCATGATGAGGGCCCGAAAGCCTTCTTCGGCCCAGGTTTACTATAGGGTTTGGCGTGCTTTTTTTTTTTTTTTTTTTTTTTTTCTTTCAGTGGTGTAAACTGAGAAAATATGATCCTAGTGTGTTTAGGATCTCCCATGTACTCGCTTTTTTCCAGTCAGGGTTAGAGCAGGGTCTTCGTCTGGCCTCCCTAAGAGTGCAGGCTTCTGCGCTTGGAGTTTGGTTCCAGCGTAGCGTTTCTTCGTTGCCTGATGTTAAAACCTTTTTTCAGGGAGTTTTGAGGGTGCAGCCTCCGTTTGTTCCTCCGGTAGCACCATGGGACCTGTCTTTAGTTCTTAAGGCTTTACAGGCTTCCCCCTTTGAGCCATTAGTCGGTAGATCTCAAATGGTTAACAGCAAAAACAATTTTTCTTTTGGCCATTGCCTCTGCTCGTAGAGTGTCCGACTTGGCGGCCTTGTCAGTTCGCTCTCCCTTTCTGGTTTTCCACCAGGATAGAGTGGTGCTGCGGACCCGAGCAGGACATCTCCCTAAGGTGGTATCACGATTTCATATAAACGAAGAAATTGTGGTACCAGCTTTTCATGTGTCAGGTCTGTCCTTAGGTGAGGCTTCCCTGGATGTTGTACGTGCTTTACGTGGAGCGCACCAGCAAATTGAGGAAGTCTGATTCTCTTTTCGTTCTTTATGGCTGCCATAAGCGGGGGTGGCCAGCCAATAAGCAGACTTTAGCAAGATGGCTTCATATGACCATATGACAAGCATATACTCAGAGTCTGGCACCCTAGGACCCACCTATCAGGGCACACTCTACGCGGTCTGTGGGTCCTTCGTGGGCAGCCCGCTGGGGCGCGTCTGCGGAACAATTGTGTAAGGCAGCCACGTGGTCGTCTGTCCACACCTTTATAAAATATTATGCATTTGACACCTATGCCTCCTTTGGGCGCAGGATCCTCCTTTCTTCCGAGACACAGGAGCGTTCCCGCCCTTAGGGGTACTGCTTGGGTATATCCCCAATGTGATGGCTATGGACCCCGAAGAAGAAAATAGGAGTTATGGTATGACATACCTTTTGGTTAACTCCTTTTCTTCGAGGTCCATGGGGTCCACAGGACACCCACCCTAACGCACCTAGTGTTAATGGGTAGTTTTGTTGTATCTTGAGTGTTTCCGTCGTGGAGAGAATGTCTAGAGAACATATGTCCTTCCTTTATATACCTTTTTTTTTTTGCCTTCTCTTGGTGGACTTTGACAAACCGATGCCCTGTGACCAGGGGCGGGGTATATGGGGGAGGACCTAGTGCATCCTGGGAGCCAAGAGCTTGGATTAACTGTTTGGGGTTTATGGATTCATCCAGGCACCAATGTGATGGCTGTGGATCCCATGGACCTCGAAGAAAAGGAGTTAACAAAGGTATGTCATACCGTAACTCCTATTTTTGGTGTGTGGGAGGAAACCGGAGTACCCGGAGGAAACCAACACAAGCACAGGGAGAATATACAAACTCCACACAATTAGGGCCGTAGTGGGAATTGAACCCACGACCTCAGTGTGTGAGGCAGTAATGCTAACCATTACACCATCTGTGCTGTGTTCATAATGTGGGATGGCCGCAACACCAAGCATGGGACCTTTTCCTAAATGCTATACAGTATCCTGTATACATTATAAATTCTCACCCCAGACTCCTGCAGTATAACACTCACTGACAGATTTGTGTGTCTGTGTAAAATATATGGGAAGCGGATGGGAGATTAATGCTTAGAATGTAACTTCTCTCCTCCCTTGAATTGCTGCATCACTGCTGTGGTTGGGTTTGAATCCCATTCACCTGGACACCTGGCAGTAAACTGGCTCTCAAAGTGCTGTGGCCACTGCAAGTCCTAAGTCTCCCATATTCCGCTTCTAGTCACTTACTGTGACTCTCACCCCCTGTCCTATTTAAGGTGCCTTGCAGGACAGCAGATGATGTGATGATCATGATGACTATCAGCACCTGTGTCTGTGTCCTGATTCCCCCACGAATGGCTTGTGAGTTAGTGTGGTTTCTATATTATATAAAGTCGCAGCCACCTACACACATTACTTAATTGATATTTGCGTTCGGAATGTGTCAGTCAAGGACTTTTTTCTTTTTAGAGGTAAGACGAGTCTTTTGCAATTAATTTGTTCTTTTATTTCGTATTTGTCAGCCATTGTACTTTACATGGTAAATGCTACGTTTTGCTTTTACTAGTAACACTGTGAAGCCACTTCTACTGGCGTAAACTAAGCTTGTATGTTACTCTTTTTCTCCTAACATAGGCCTTCAGCTCGGCATACGGGTCGGGTACAGGATCCCGGCGGTCATAATCTAGATGCTGGCATCCCGATGGGATTAGGATACCGACACTTATCAGTCAGTATCCTAACCTTTCTCCCTCTCCCCACCCCTAACTCTAACCCCTCCCTCCCTGGTGCCTGAGCCTAACCTCCCCCCTTTGTGCCGAACACTAAACCGCCTGGTCCTTCCCCTAACCCCAGTACTTACCGTCAGGATGCTGGCACTGGGATTCTGACAGGTGTCTGGAGTCCAGTGCCGGCATTCTAAGCGCTGACATTCCAACTGTCGGTATATTGACGGCATTCCTATTCTGTCAGGATTTCGGCGCCAGCATTCTAAGCTCCGGCGTCCCAACTGTCAGTATATTGACCGCATATTAATAATAATAATTTTGTTGGTCATCCAGCAGAGGCCAACTTTATATTTATTGTAAGATCTTGTTTCTTACTATAGTTTAGCACTGGTTAAACCTGTTTAACACATCCTCATGGCTCTGCAGATTTATTTGTTAATGTATAGTGTAAGGTTGAGTGCTGATGTGATTACGTCATTCTGCCACCCCTCCTTTCTGCCCCCATCAATGTAAAGTACCACTCGGGGTTCAGGCACGTTTGTTTGTTTTTTAAGGTGGTGGAACTCATCCTTTCCAGTTTTGAGGTACAGTATAAGTGCAGGACTAGTCCCACTCATCCTCAGCACTGAAGGAGTTTAGCATAGAAATGTCATTAACCTTATTCTTAATCTCTGATTGCAGAGTTGATTTTCCTGCTTTAAGCACACATTGTCCTCTTATACTGTAAATTACCTATAAAACCTGACTAAATGATCTTTTGTCCTGCTTGCCAACACTAATAACCTCCCCTACAATGACCACTTAAAGAGTACCTGAATAATGTTTGTCATATCTATGGCTCCCTGGTGTAAAATTGATTTCCATGCATTCTCTTGCCCTCTAATCATTTAGGAACTTTCTGGTAATGATGGAGGTCATAGCATACATGCATACACTCCCGAAAGTCGCGGGAGGCTCCCGTTTTTGGGGGTAATCCACGGCAGTGTAGACCCTTCTCCCGCATCCCGCCCACTTCTGTAGTCCGTCATTAGGGGGCGGGGCTTAATGACGCTATTCTATTATAATCTCATCATTTACCACGCCCCCTATTAAAATGATTCATGGAAGTTTTGCCACGAGGGGGCAGGGCCTAATGACGCGAATGGTCTGGCCGCCATCACTGCCTGACTGCTGCCTCTCCCCGGGTAGGGCAGATTAAAAGTTGGCATGTATAGGTCGTAGTGACTGGCTGGGGATTATGAAGGTTCAGCGATGTTTAGTGCATGTTGGGCCTTTCTTGCCAAATGTGGTCTTGTAATTGTACCGATGTGGCCTCAATATGCCATGCGGCATAAGATGCCTGCTGGAGAGGGCTTCGCTGAGCAGAGTAGTGTCTTTTTCTGCTGGAAAGTGCGTCTTAAGGTGTGCCCACAGACATAGCGATGTGCTCACGATCAGCTGATGTGTACGATTTCCCTTGAAACTCTCCCCGGCAGCTCTGCACACGATCTTCACACGATTTGGTGTCCAATCTTCATACGATCTCTCCTGCATCCAGACTTTCACAGTGCATCGTGTCCTAGATTGTCAGATCTGCCCTACTGTACGGCAGATCTGACTATGCAATGTGCGACCAGCGGGGACGCGCATCGCGATCGTGAGTGGGGACTCACGATTTTGGCATATTTTACACAATTTGTCGTCACGATTTGTCGAAATCGGCCAAATCGTGTAAAATATCGGTGTTTGGCCATCTTCAGTCTCAACGAGGTGCGACAAAACCGCTTCACGATACTGCACTGATTAATATGCAACACTTGTGTATCTGTGTGTGACTGAGTCTGAATCTGTACAAAGGAACTTGGCGTGGAAAAGCCGCGGCTGCTGCGTCGTAGCACTGTGTGTACAGATTAAGAGTCTGTTACACACCGATATAAGTGTCGCATATCCAATTAATTATTTTTTAATTGTCTCTTGGAGATTTTTGAGGCTGAAGGGGTGCATAACGGTGGGTTTCTTTCTGATCTAAGTGAATAGTTATACACACAACCAATTGAGTGAGTACAAATGAACACCCTTTATTACAGGAAACAACACACAACATTCAGAGTATATACTCAACTTTTGTCTATGTATTCAGACAAGTGATTCATCCTCTTCATAAGATGTAGTTCATCTGGGGAGCCCTCGTTTCACAATGCCCAGGTCTTTCAATTTACATTGTAGGCACCCTACCGCAGTCTCCAGTCCATACACGAGCTGAAGGGCTTTTTTTCTAGGTCTTGTTAAGTGTTTTGTCATATCGTGTTGCGACTGGTGCGCCAAGCGTCTCTTCCGCTAGAATGTGTGCAAGTGGAGTTGCATGGGACCTGGTGCGCCGAGAATGGGGAGTTTGTGGCAATAGTGTATTAGGACACATCTGTAATTCTCATATTGGGGGGTGTGTTTTTTTTTTTTTTTTTTTACTTAATCTAGTAACTGGGCAATTTGTTCCTGGTTCATAGGTCCTGTGTATTATTGCTTTGTGTGTGGTTTATTCCTACCTTTACACTAGATCATGATGTTTGGCTCTTTTGTATAGTAAGCATCTAAGGTTGTGTCGGCTCCCTCCACCCCTCCTATCTTCATAATTTTTTTTTTTTTTTTTCCCCCTCCAGAACAAAGCTTGTTCTGTCCAGTTCAGCACTGTGATTCTTTAACGAATTCAAGAGGGCTCCTCCACTGTATGCGGTCTGTGGACGCTCCTGCATCTTCCTGCATTACGTAGATTAATTCAATCCGTGCCTGAATACAGCTCCCTCACACAGCGCTGTCGCTGCTCCGTGCCAACGCAGATTGAAATTTTCCAAGCTAGTTGTTTGCCAGGCAAACCAAAGGCTCCTGGGAAGTGTTTATCCTAGCATTCCCCGTCTGCATCCTCTCTCTGCTTCTCAACCAGGTAAGATACTGATATATAGAACCTAGTGGTTGTGGGGAAGGGGATTTGTACATTGATACCGAAATCCAGCAACAATTTCTTGCCTGTAAAACTGTACCGGTGTGCAGGGACTGCCTGCAGGGCAATGTACGAGAGGCTTTCTGTGTTGTGTACAGTTCAGCAGCCTGTACGTGGAATTGTCTGCAGTAATTTGACCTATTTTAGCTGCAGGATTTTTCTGCAGAAAGTGAGCTAAAGATTTCGGGGGGTGGAGGGCGTACTGTAGAGCAGGGCTGGTAAGCGCTCCTTATCAAGTGTTGCTGCTACAGTCTTGCTGTAAAGGTTAAAATGCTTCAGAAAATGCCACATTGAAATCTGAGCCCCCTCCAATCAGGAACCCACAGTAACTCTTCCTCTGCCAGTGCACCAGGGTACCTCTGCCCATAGACTGCTGTGCGGAGGCTTGGTGCGCTGAGAAACTGCCCCTCTGTCTTGGTTTGTTTACTTTGCAGCAGGCATAAGTCCATCCTTGGCATCCTGTTGCTGACTGTACTGCATATACAATATATCCTGTTTATATTTTGGTTTTTGGATATGGCATCCTGCAGTGACAGAATCTGATTACTGGACAGTGGACCTATTTAGGGCTGAGCCAAGGAGACTTCATTTCTCTATTTCTGTGGCGCTTAAACCTACGGCTTTTGGCAGCATCGCGTCGGTCATTTTAGAGCGAAGGCATTAAAAGAAGAGACTTTGTTTTATCTGCTTATCATGTTAGCGCAGTTTGTGCTAGAGGAAGGGGGGGGACACGGCTGCTTCTGTGGGAAGAGCTATTCCTAGCTTGTACTGTGTTGGGTATCAGGGAGGTACACTTGTAGCTGACTCAATCTCCTTTTAAACCCGTTAGGGCAGTTTTCATGCCAGCTGTCTTGGACGAGCCTACAGCTAGAGGCATTTACTTAGTGTGTGTGTGTGTGTGTGTGTGTGTTTTTTTAATATACAGTTGCAGATAAAGCGGCAGGCTCTTTTGACCTGGGTATGCTGCTGTAAACGTAGTGCATCTGTACGGCTGGCAAGTGGACCAAGCAAGTATCCACCCAAAGCAATTCTATGTCCAAGATGTGTATAGTGTGTTTTCTATAGTGGTGTATACTCCTGCCAGCATCTGCACATACTGTATGTTTAATGTGCCTGCATAGAGAGAATTGTGAGGGTTTCTATATTCTCTCCACGTTGTAACTGTTTTCAGAGATCCTGTAAGCATTTTGTCCCCTGCAGACCCCTAGGTACCCAGTTTGCCAGCACTCTGTAAGATTG
Source organism: Taudactylus pleione (assembly GCA_031769625.1). Classification (NCBI taxonomy): domain Eukaryota; kingdom Metazoa; phylum Chordata; class Amphibia; order Anura; family Myobatrachidae; genus Taudactylus; species Taudactylus pleione. The sequence continues at coordinate 95,951 of JAUIMM010000461.1, read as the reverse complement.
TGTAAATAGATGAAGAATTATTAGGATCTACTTTGATTCACTGGAAGCTGTATGCATAATATGTCATTTTCCAGCAGTGTCTGTACTGCTGAAATAAGCAACTGGATTGGTAACTTCAAAGCTACTTACCGATATGACTCTGCTTACTGTGGTCAGATTCTTTGTAATTACATATGTACATTCATGTCCTGAAGTTCTACCCCCGGGAACCCTTTATACACCCAAGGAGTTAGTTTTATTCTGCAGAGGTTTCAGAGATTATTATTACTATTATTTTTACGCCGCAAGTGTTCCGCAGCGCCTTACATAGAACTAATAAGCGAACAACGAACAAGTAACTTACAGTGCAGGACAAGGACACGATTTATATACATTGCTGCAATAGCGATTAAAGCAGCCGGGAGTTGGCAGTCACGTGTTAGGTGCCCTTATGGGAGTAAAGAGTAGAAGAAAATGTAAAGAGAAGCACATGAGGGAAGAGGTCCCTGCTCGTGAGAGCTTACATTCTAAAGCTGTAATCTAAGGGACGGTCAGGGTTTCCCTTGTTCATATCTGCATGGGACATTTTTAGGTGTGTAACTCAATATAATAATGTGTTCTCATACATTTAGGCTCCTTGCGTGTTAAACAGCCCCTTCTAGTCGCAGCATGGCGTGACTCTGTAGCACTAAGCGTCTTTTTTTTTTTTCTTGTGCGACTTTTTCCCTTGAAATGAGTCTTAAGGTGCGTATCCACTACACGATTAAACATGCCGATTGAACGATAACTTTATTATTCAATCGCTTGTTAATCGTCCGCAAATCGGGCTGGTCAATGTCAAAAACGACCAGCGACGTGTGCGCCCTCTGGTCGTTTTTGACATCTATCATCTCCCGAACATGTTGGTCAACCTAACGACATTGTCGGGTTGCCCATGTTCGGGGATGATTGATTGTGCCTACACTGAATGACTGCTCGTTCAGTGTAGGCACATCAGACTGTGGAACGACTGCACGATTACAATGTCGGAATCGCGCACCCGTTTCAGTCATCAAGTGGATGTGCACCTTTTATTCGTAAAGCGATGTGAATAGGATGCAAAAGCAGCTTATGCTGAATAAAATATGTGGCATGCCTATATTCTGTGTGCAACTGCGGCTGTATCTGTATGCGATATCCTACGTTACAGTGTCTCACTCTGCAAATCGAGAACTTTCAAAATTCCCCGATCATTGATGATCACTGATCCATGGGTCGCATCAGTAGAACGGGGTTTCAGGGCCTTAGATGTATGGGCCCCTAGAACGAGCCAATTTTTCTCCATCTGTTGAGCCTTTGGCACTGACTAAATTTAACAGATTATCATAGACACTTTTTTTATTTTATTTTTTTATTTTTCTTTGAATAGCTTTTATTTACTACTTTTTGGTTTTTTTGTTTTCATTTTGAATGAATAGAATTCATTAGCAGCTTGTTTTTCCTTGTGATCTAAAATTCCTAGTCACCATGATGACTCCCCCTGTACAACCATATTATTGAGCATTTCAATAAACCAGTAATAGCAGATTGGAGGAGAGTATTACACATTTAAAGAGGAGAAAGTTTATCACTTTCCAGAGCTTAGTACTATCAGCCACTCCGCTCCGAACTGTCATGTTACAGGCTGTGTTTGAAAATGACAGTTAGGAGCTGATTGGCTGGTAGTTTATCACTTTCCAGAGTTTAGTACATCTGCCCCAAAATGAGAGAAATGACTCCACTAATTTTAATCCATCAAGCTTGGACGGCTTCTCTAGCTCCTTTTTAATTTGTGTGTATGGAAACTTCACCCTATGGCCTGTAATCGCCACCTTCTTTTAAATCCCGTCTGTACTAAGCTCCTGAATATCTGACAAATTTCTCTCAACATCATTAGTCTTATGCATTATAAGATTACTTGTATCTTATGTATTAGTGGTTCTTCAAAGCTACGTTCCCGGATAGGGTAAATAAATCTGCCCACCCGCCACGTTTCTAGCGGAAACCATGACTTTCAGGCGGCTGATTTTCCTGGGGCTCAGTCACTCGGCTCACTGACTAAAGTTGTGGATGAAGGTGGGTAAAGCTAGGGAGAGTGCAGCTCTCTACTGGTCGTCCTGCTCGCACCCATTTCAGCAGCCATTTTAGAATCGTGAGCGACACGTTTCACATGTTTTTACAAGAAATGAAATTAAAAAAAAAAAAAATGTTTCAGTGTAAAGGTCAATTAGTAGGGTAGCGTACCGGTCGCCTGTTACAGTACATACAGCCATTTTGTGGACTGTGAAAATTCTGTTTTAACCTATTGATTTTGCAAGAATATAGCTACATCACTGGGACATGAGGAGGAAGTATAGGAGCCTTGGTATTCCTAGCAAAGGAGCACACTCATTTTCCTTAATTGTACAAGAAGATCCTAAGGGTCTATTTACTAAGCAGTGTTCGGAGACAGAGTGAAAAGTGATAAGGTGCCAGCCAATCAGCTCCCAACTGTCATTTTTCAAACGCAGCCTGTGAGATGGCAGTTAGGAGCTGATTGGCTGGCACCTTATCACTTTTCACTCTGTCTCCGAACACTGCTTAGTAAATAGACCCCTAAGGCTCTTACACAGCAGGTGATCTAACCCACAAAACGTATATCTTTTACTAAAGTTTTCTTTCTCCTCTAATTAAATGGGAGCTGTACGGGAACGAGGGTACAGTGTCCAACGTTTCACTTATACTGAGTACTAATATTCATTTTGTGCTCCGTACAAGTAATGTTTTTGTAGAAATATTGGTATAAAGGGCTACACTTTAGTGGAGGCCCTGAACATGCCACACTGAGCATAAAGCGCACACGGAATGTCCTTTTACTGATCTGTGTGACATTCGATCAAAATAAAATGCAATACTGTAGCCTTAAAGGTCACGGCTGTAAGAAGATGTTGGCTTGCGAACTCCTTATTTTGTGAATGTCAATTTGCATTGATCCGTTCTATATTGAAGTTTTATTTTCTTGCAGAAGATGTACTTCACACTATTTTTCTTTTTTTGGTAAACTTTAGATATATAAATAAAATGGTTAAACTGCTACATTTTTTGTGGGCCAAAAAACAGGAATCCCAATAAAATGATTGTCAAATATTTTAAGTGCATTACCTATCCCCAAGACTGCCGCCTTTTTTTTTTTTTTTTTTAATAGTGAAAAGATTAAATCGCTCCAACCTCTGCCTATATCCTCTATTTTTTACTTGCATAGGTTGTTTTCACCTATAAATAAGGCTGTCCTCTTGTGAGAGATGAATTTACCACTTGACTAATGTGAAAGAAGGGCCAGCGTCTCTCAGTATGTGAAGAGTTGGCCATATAACTGGCCTTTGCAAGCTACAGTATTTATCTTAGCAGCAGCCATTGCAGAATAGTGAATTGATGTTTCCCTTCTCTTTACTGCGGTTAGAGACTTGGATGCGTTGTAGCGAGAGCAGTGAATGTACCCTGTCCTCATTACTGTGGTAGGGAATCGCGGTAGGAAGGGAGAGCGTGCGATTGTCAGCAGAGGTCTGTGTAGGTCAGGGTCTCTCCTAGTGTTTGCACTGCGTGTTGTGTAAGCGGACGGGCACTGTTTTGGGGCTGAAGGGACAATGGGCGTGATTGAAAAATAATGGAGGGAATTAGGACACTTTGGTTTAGACGCTGTTGCTTGACACTTCATATTTTATTAGACAGTCAAACTCTTCATATTGCACACAAGGTAAATTTTCAGTGTGTGTGTGTGTGTGTATATAATACAATTAATGGTACATTCAGTATTTATGGCAGCATATAAAGACTACAAACCAGCTCTTCATTACAGCTGCCCCTGTCCACCTATACTTCTCACACTAATGCCCCCTCTCAAATGTCCGTCTCCAATTAGAATGTAAGCTCTTATGAGCAGGGCCCTCTGTACCTTCTTGTATTCACATCTGCCTTGTATGTCCTGGTTTGCACACTTTCCCGCACTGTGGAGCACTGGTGCCGCCCATTTACCTGGATACTGATCATATATAAAAAAAAAAAAAAAAATTCTCTTTCCCGCTACCCTGTACCTTTTCAATTAGATACTGCCAAATAGCATTTGTGAATTGCGCCAAGTAAGGGATTTGGGTGCAGTTTTCTTCTTGCCCTCCTGTGACAAGTAAAGCCGAGCTGCTCATGTTTGACCTTCCACTTGTTCTTCGCCCTTGGCAAATGTCACCTACAACGAGCGTCTCCTTTACTTTAATTTTAGAACCTTTTATTTAGAAGTTGTACAGTAACCCTGTGCTAACTACTTGGTCTGTGTAATTGTGTTTGCAGCAAGCTGCCTCCAATGTCAATTTGTTCAAGTAACTATTCTTGAGAGCCCAGTACCAGTTTCCCATATTACATTTATTTTTTTTCCCATGTTATGGACACATTACCATTTATATAGCGCACCCATAATCTGCAGAACCTCTTTGGCCATTCAGTCCCTGCCCCAGTGGAGTTCACAATCCTGTTTTCTCACACACACACACACACACACACACACACACACACACGTAAGGATCCAACTAACATGCCAGTATATTTTTGTTTTGTGGGAGGAAACCGGAGCACCCGGAGGTAACCCACACTTACAGGGGGAGAATATACAAACTCCACACAGATGGGGCAGTGGTTGACATCAAACCCACAACCTCATTTCTGTGAGGCAGTAAGGCTAACCACAACGCCATCCGTGCTGCCCCATATGCTCTCTACAGCACAGTGTAATGCGATTGGCACTATACAAGTGCTCATTTGTTACCGAAACACGAAGGCAGCCATTTTGTGATCTGAAGAATGCATGATCATTACTCGGGGCACGATACAAAATAGCCCCGTGAGCTATTCAATTCAGCATGCTGTTTGATCCAACTGTTGTCAGTTTAGGGCCGTATTCAATTAGTTTCGCACCCGCAATACTTCTTCGCATGCCGGACTTTTTGCCTACATCACTGGTTTTGTATGCGGAAAAGTATCGGGCGCACTCACGCTATTCTCCGTATTCAATTAGGATGTGAAAACGGCACCCGGCGAAACAAACCGTCAAAATCCTTTTAAAAATGGGGAACTCTGCCTGACATCCGCCAAAAGATGCACTAACATTGGGGATCACTGTAGATGCCCCCGATTAGCCCTATTGAAGGTATTTGGGGCATTTAATTGGTGCCAATTAACGAATTTACACAAGTGGTAGCATTAAGCGACACTTGTTTTTGTTGTGATACTTGAAAATGGGTACAAGCATATTTGTAAGTTGCTAAAGTGAAGTTTTAAAACTCTTAAAAAATCCATCTGCCACAAGCACCTGCAAACCAAAAAAAAAAACACCTGCCCCATACTTGGGGACCCCCCCAGAAGTCTATTTTGCTAATTTTTAAGTTTGTCCCCCAACTTTGCACTTTTTGCCCCCAAAATGAAAGTACTTTTTTGGGAGTGTCAAGTTTTTTTTTTTTTTTTTGGTTTGTCTTTGGGGGACTGTCCCAAAGGTGCAGGGGGGGGGTTTCCCAAAGTTTGCATCCCAAAACCCCAGTTCTGCACTTTTTTTTTTCGCCTGCTATTCATAGGCGAAACTTTTACGACTATTACATTGCTATGACTTTTTGCATAAGCGAGAAGTCTTTGGAATTAAATAAAAGGACAAGTTTTCACCAGGCGAAATGACGTAATCCGCGATACTTTTACGCAGATTCTAACTTTTCGCTTCTAATTTAATATGGCCCTAAGTTGGAAAATGCCAGTTCTCGCGACTTAATATTTGTGTTTGGTCGCAAGAACCGGCATTCTCCGGCTAAAGTGCCGGCCGCAAGGCTGTTATCGCCGTGCTAAGCAGGAAAACAGCCGCACGGCTGGCACTTTTGTCGGTTTTCTCCTCGGGGGTGCGAGAAGAAATCCTTTAGTCGGACCAAACAGCGTGCTGAATTGAATAGTTTCGGGAGCTCCCTTCCAGGGTTCTTCAGCATCACATTGAATCAAGCAATAGTGGTGTCTAGTAAATGTGATAGTCGGCACTTTCAAGAGTATTACTTAGCATCACAGTACCCTGGCTGAGATTTAACCATTTGTGTGTTTTTTGTTTGTTTTTTCTCTTTACTGTGGAGGGCTTATTTTTTGATTTCACATCTGTATGCTTTGTTTGTGGTGGTTGAGTTTTTTTTTTTTTTTTTCAGTCTATGCATGTGGTTTGCGATATTTTTGGAAATAAAAAATGAAAATGTAGTTGCTCTCAGTGGTTTTGTAGTGCCCTTTTTAGTGGTGGTGCTGTTGAATAGTCTGTCATTTTGTATGATTTAAACATCCACCAAAAAACATGGGCAGCAACGTGCTATACAAAAAGCACTATCCTGACTAGCACAGCTTTCCCACCAGGTTAGAAAGGGACAGTAATTCTGCCTGAATTTACTTCATGTTATCTCGCCTGGGGGTTTATTTACTAAAGTTCGATTTTTGTATTCTGTTCGGGGTGTTTTTTTTTTTGTTTTGTTTTTTTTACATTTGTTTCAATTTTCTTAGAGGAGATTTACTAAAACCCAAATCAAACAGAAAAATTTCATTTAAAATCGAATTTCTGCAAAACATTAATGTTTTCCCATAGAAGAATCTAGGATCCCATCATTTACTAACATTTGATTTCCAAATCGAAAGTAAAACTAACTCGAACTTCAAATCCCCAAATTAATAGACCTGCTTCATGCTTTCATTTTTAGCATGTGCAGTTCTATTTGACACGCATGCATGCATCCATCAGTGAGATACATGCATGTATCTTAGTGTAAAAAGCTTAAGTGTTAATTTAAAAAAAAAAAAAAAAAATTGACATGGGGTCTGCCCCTAAAAGCACAACGAGCTCCAGACTTTTCATAGCCAGTCCTGGTTGTGTAAATACAGGGGAAAAAATACGTAGGGTTCCCCTGTGCTTAGCGCAACCAGCACCAGGCTCTGACCCGGTCCTGGTTCTGGAAATACAGAGGCAAAAATGCGTAGGGTTTCCCTGTAACTTCCATAACCAGCACCTGGCTATATCTAGCAGGGAGGGTAATGCCACAGCCAGGGAAACCCTATCACCGGGTCTCCCGGCCAAAGCATTACCCTTGACCACTAGTTAGCTCAGGCCATTGATCCCTGAGGAGTTGGGGACCCCCCCAATAAAGGGGTCCCCCTCTCCAGGGTACCCCAGGCTGATAGCCCAGGGCTATCCTAGGCACCCCTGGGTGGTGGGTGCCAGGTTGATTGTGTAAACATCTGTCTTTAACAGTAGAACTGAAAGTCCCAGCAAGCCTCCCCCGCATGCTGATATTTGGAGAACCAAAATTAAAATAGAAGTGCCGTGGCTGAGCGTTCATTGGCCGAGAGAGGTGAGCCGCCTCCTTTAGTAACCTTGCGGTTCTCACCATTGACTTCAATGGTGGGAGCCGTTCATTGGCCGAGAGGAGGCGGCTCACCTCTCAGCCAATGAACGCTCAGCCACGGCACTTCTAAGGGAAATGCCACGGCTGAGGCCGTCATTCGGGAGGTACTTCGATCGTGGGTCTGGACTTTTGTGTCCCCCCCCTGTATTTGCACAACCAGGACTAGCTATGAAAAGTCTGGGGCTGGTTGTGCTCTTAGGGAGGGAATCCCACATTGTGTGTTGTTTTTTTTTTTTTTTTTTTTTTTTTTAAATGAACACTTAACAAGCTTTTTACACTAGGATACATGCATGCATCTCACTGATGTATATAGGGCATCTGTGTTAAATAGAATTGCTCATGCTAAAAATGAAATCATGAAGCAGGTCTATTAATTTGGGGATTTGGAGTGGGATTTGTACATGGACATGCAAAATCTAACATCAAATTCCTCCTTAAAATGAAACCAAATCGAATTCGATTTGAAAATCTAATGCAAAATAGAATAGTAAATTTGAGATTTGCTAAGCGATTTTGCAGTTTTTTGATTTGAGGGCCCTATTCAGACCTGCTCGCTATGTTGGGTTCACACATAGCCTGCCGATGTTTGCAATCTGCGCATACGTATAAGACGCAGTGCGGGAACCAGTCCATGCGATCGCCCCTTGTACATAGACTCCTCGCTAGAATGAGTGACAGGACGAGCCATTTGTGGGTGGTGACAGGGGTTGGTCGATGGAAACTGGGGTGTGTTGGTAAGGATGCTGGAGCGTCTGCATCTTAACGCCGTTTCCGAGGCGTGCATAATTAAGACACAGCGTCATAATACACGTGACATGGCTGAATTACACACTGAAGCACTCGCAATTCTTGCGGTAGGGTATGGTCAGCCACAAGTGCTGCGTATGGGTCCGATGTTACTCAATGTTACCGATTGTTGAATACACTTCCTGGAGATATGTATTACTAAAGGAAAGTGGGCGTCTTAAGACAGGATGGTGGGCGTCTAAATACACACCATGATCGCACGCTAAGACATAGTGGGTGTGCTAATGTCTTGCCGTGCGTTCGCGGGATTTGCGTACTTTGATGGCTGCGTGCGAACGCATCTAGCGAGCGGGTCTGAATCTGACCCTCATTTTGATGTAAGAGATTCCCAAAAATTAATGCCAAATCGAACTTTAGTAAATTTACCCCCTGGTGCCATTTGGCAGATTAATTTGAAGCCTTAGGGGGCGATTCAGACCCGGACGCAAAGCAGCCCACTTTCGCTGCCATCGGGGGCAGGGTATGCGAATTCCACAATCACACGGCCAGGTTTAAGGACGCCCTTTGTCTTAGAGAGCGACAGCAGAGCGAACGCACGCCGGTGTAATGACGCCCACTTTTTTCTTTCTCTCCAGGAAGTGTATGATCATGCAGTAACATCGAGAGCCATCGAAGCTACTCGCATCCCTTGAGGTAGACCCTACCCTACCGCACAGCACTGCGATCACTGCAGGCTGAAATACAACCAAGTGATGTGTACAATGATGCTTCCATGCTAATTATGCACACCCATTAAACGCCGTTTTGACGCCCAAACACGCCTGCTACCACTACCCCGTTCACAAGCACCTTCCCCTGTTACCACCCACAAACGGCACTATTTGTCACTCAAAGCAGCGTCCAGTCTGTGTACTACAAGCGCACAATTCCCGAGCACAGTGAATGTCTTGCGCATTTTGACGCATGCGCAGACTGTCAACTATCGGTCATAGCGTGCGTTTGCAGCTTAGCGTCCGGGTCGGAATCAGGCCCTTAGTTCCTGGGGTTGGGAACATTGAGCTCTCTTCCATATGTCGAGGTTTTTACGTAGAGGTCTAAATATATTCTTGCAGTTCTCTGGGTGCAGTTTACACGGTACCATATTTCCATTCTAATTTTCTGACCTGCTTGTATCCAGTTTCACAGCTAACTATTTGGTGAAGGAGAACAAAGGGATGCTGTCTTACCAAACTGCATATATTAATTTATGGTTAAACATGCCTTTTAATCTATATAAAATATCTGACCATGGCCGCACAGGGCTCTTTATAGGCAATGGTCTGGAGATGGTCCAACAATTCAGAAGTACCGAGCACTCACATGGGGCAAGTGGCACATTCATAGTGATGTGAAATGCCCCATTGTAGTGTGGAAATGCCCTCTTCTTGTACGGTGTCCCAGTTCTAAATATATTAAAGGTAGAACGTATGGCCTCCTAACTTTTTTTTTTTCCTCTGTCGAAGGGGACCAGGGAAGGATGCCCCATATCCAGGCCCCCCAGGAGTAGCTGCGGGCCTGGATAAAAGGGGGTGTGACCCAATCATGGAAGGCGTGGCCACGCCCCCTTCGGTAAAAAAAGTAACTTTTTGCAGCACCGCGCACTGGGGAGGGGGTCGCTCTGAGCCCCCTTATCCTGTCTCATAACCATTGGGGGGCGCAATCAGCTTGATTGTTACCCCCACAGACATAGGAGGCTGCTGGCTAGCAGCCGCGAGCTGTCTCCCAGTGCAGCCCAACACACAGCAGCGTGTGCTGGGCTGCTGTGATGTAAGAGGGAGGGGAAACAGGTGCCGGAGCCGGGCCCCTTCAGCAAGCCTGGGTAATTAGTACCCATTTGATTCGACGCCCCGGAGCCCCTGTCCATATCCCTCTTTATTTTTGTCCTTACCATTGTACCCCTTGCTTCTAAAATAAAGTCTAACCCGCACATATCTGGTACAGATGTTATTGGCTGATCACAAATTTGCCCTTCACGCAGGTGACTTTCTGCTACTCATAAGGTGCCGCCAACTTTACTTCAGAACTTATTTCTATGAGCTTCTTGACTCTCTCCAACTTCAACATAAGTGTATCCATGACCGAAATCAGACTTTTCTCTACCTTTTTTTGAAAACTTTTCTAGAGCTGACTTAATGTGAGAAAGTTTTGAATTCCTGATTGGCCGCATTACTTTGATTCATTTTGAACAATCATTCTTGCTTACTTCTTCTGAATCCAGCCCATTTTATTTGGTCAATTCAAAAGAAACCGTGGATCCAAGCTTATACCCCATCAAGATTTACGGAAACTGGGGATGCAGAAGATCTTTATTAGTCTTGAGGTTCTACATTTTTGTCTCACTGGCCTCCTCTCTGTGCTGTAAAATACCCTTCTTTTAAACACTGGATATGAGAGGGATCCTTTCAAAACAAAATGGGGGAAGCTAGACCTGGAAGATTGGGTTGACATTTTTGAGGGTGTTGCCAAATGTTTCATTAAGGAAACCTCTTCCAAATTGCTAATACTACATCTTCAGCAGGCGTCTACCTGGAATCTTCAGATGCCTGCTGGGAGGATTGTGTTCAGTTTGGGTCTTTTCTGCATGTCTGCTGGAGCTGCCCCAAATATTAGCTGCCCTGGAAGGGTGTAATCTCTCCTTCATAAGCAGGTTCCATAGGACTCTAAATCTATACTTCTCCCTTTTCCAGCCTGCCCCAGACATGCGTATAAACTCTTCTGACATATCGTGAGTGCTGCAACCTGTCGAATAGCTGTGTCTTTGAATGAAGAATCCTCAAGCCCACCTTCCCCTCACCGACCATTACTGTGGTATACTGTACATTTCAAACAAAACTCATGACAAGCATCCTGAGAAACTTCTCTGCATGCTTCTCAAAGTGTGGGTACATTGGCCCTCATGAAATAATTGATCTCTCCTTAATCTTCGATCCTCTACAAGATGTTGGTCATGTTTGGAGATGGAAACCATCTTGGTAATCTGTTCTAAACTGGTCTGATTCCTTCCATGTAGGTACCTCACCCTCTCTGCCCACCTCTTCCTCCTTCTTGACAATAACCATTTTACAGCAGTTATTTGTTTTATGGGTCGCTGTTTCACTTTTTTTATCTGTTTTTTTTGTTTTTTTGTTTTTTTTAGACTGACTTGTTTTTCCTTATGGATTAATTTTTTTTCTATTTTTTTTTCCAGTCTGGGTGCATTTAGGAAAAAAAAAGTCAGGGAGGAGTTAGGAGTATGCTTTATGGCATAATAGTCGTGCTCGTATTTATTGCCGCATTTGCGGCTTGCAGTAGTGCATGCGCTGTATTTTATTATGTGACCTGAAAAGTGAGTGTGCGGCTACAATAGGTGGAAGCTCACTTTATGTACAATCTAAATGTGTTGTTTGTGCATAAAATTCAGAGAGAAACCTGGGCTAGGAAACAATGTTCTTGCTGGCAAAAATGGTATGAGGTACCAATAAAGTCATGCATACAGTGTGTATTTTTATATAATATATATATATTAGAATTTTTTTATTTTTTTTGTATAATCTGAATTTTATGTGATGAATCTGCACAAAATAGTCCTAATTTGGTGAAATTAGAAAAATATATATAACAAAATCTTTATAAATAAAATTCCGAAAATTGGCAGGTGCATGTGTAATCACCCCCTTTTTGCTATGAAGCCCCTCAAAAGTTCTGGTGCAACCAATTACCTTCAGAAGTCACATAATTAGTGAAATTAAGTCCACCTGTGTAAAATTCAAGTGTCACATGATCTGTCAGTATAAACACACCTTTTCTGAAAGGCCCCAGAGGCTGCAACACCACTAAGCAAGAGGCATCACACCATGAAGACCAAGGAGCTCTCCAAACAAGCCAGGGACAAATTTTTTGAAGTACAATTCTGGGTTGGGTTATAAAAAAAAAAAAAAAAAATCAATCTTTGATGATCCCCCGTAGCACCATCAAATCCATCATCCTCAAATGGAAAGAACATGGTACCACAACAAACCTGCCAAGAGAGGGCCGCCCACCAAAACTCACAGACCGGGCAAAGAGGGCATTACTCAGAGAGGCAGCACAGAGACCAAAGGTAACCCAGAAGGAGCTGCAGAGTTCCACAGCAGAGACTGGTGTATCTGTGCATGTGACCAAAATAAGCCGGACACTCCGTAGAGCTGGGCTTTATGGAAGAGTGGCAAGAAAAAAAAAACATTACTAAGTGATAAAAATAAGACGACACGATGTGAGTTTTCCATAAGGCATGTGGGCGACTCTCCAAATGTATGGAGGAAGGTTCTCTGGTCAGATGAGACTAAAATTTAACTTTTCGGCCATCAAGGAAAACTCTGTCTGGCGCAAACCCAACACATCCCATCACCCCAAGAACACCATCCCCACAGTGAAACGTGGTGGCGGCAGCATCATGCTGTGGGGATGTTTTTCAACAGCAGGGACTGGGAAACTGATTTGAGTCGAGTGAAAGATGGATGGTTGCTAAATACAGGAATATTCCTGAGCAAAACCTGTTTGTCTGCCTGTGATTTGAGACTGGGATGGAGGTTCACCTTCCAGCAGGGCAATGCCCCGAAGCATACTGCTAAAGCAACACTCGAGTGGTTTAAGGGGAAACATTTAAATGTGTTGGAAAGGCCAAGTCAAAGCCCAGATCTCAATCCAATTGAAAATTTGTGGTCAGACTTTGAAGATTACTGTTCACAAGCGGAAACCATCCAACATGAAGGAGCTGGAGCAGTTTTGACTTGAGGAATGGGCAAAAATCCCAGGGGCAAGATGTGGCAAGCTCATAGAGACTTATCCAAAGCGACTTGCAGCTGTAATTGCCGCAAAAGGTGGCTCAACAAAGTACTGACTTTAGGGGGGTGAATAGTTATGCACGCTGAAGTTTTGTTATGTTGTCCTAAATGTTTGATTCACAATATAAAAAAAACAGTTGCAGGCATGTTCTGTGAATAAAATGATGCACACCTTCAAACAATCCATTTTAATTCCAGATTGTGAGGCAACAAAACATGAAAAATACAAAGGGGGTGAATACTTTTGCAAGGCACTGTACATGCATCTTATGGAGACTGCACCCTATTTTTGATGGTTTAGATTAAAAAAAGTATGGATGGATACTTACATTTAAGGGTTACACAAATTCAAAGCAAAATTTGGACAGTGGTTGGTAATTTAATGGGAGCTGTATAATGTGCTCTTATAATTAAATGATAGATATAGATACCTATATACATAGGTTACTGCTGACAAAGTATCAACACCTGAATGTTGGCATTCAGGATGCCCATGTGCTTTGAATGTCAATGGATAACATGTCGCCATTGTTAATGTTGGGCTCAAAAAATAATGTTAACTTTGTGTGTATATGGAGCCTTGTCTATCGACTTTGTAAGCATATCGACATGCTGAATGTACATGTCCATATATAATGGTGTCAACATCTTTGGGGAATTCAATGCAATGCTCATCAACCATATACAATAGGGCCGACTACGCAAGTTTTCCCCATAGAGGTGGGTGCAAAAACTTGCGATGCCGGTGGGCGTTCCAGAACGGCACATTGCATACTTCGCTCCGCCATGAATTCCCTACAAATTATTTTGGTATATCAGTGTGTAATGTAATCTCTATTGTAATATGTTTAATTTTTTTTCCTGGTTCTATTGTACAATAATAAAACTTGGCACCTAAAGATGTAGGAAATAATAATAATTGTGTTCCTCTTCCTGGTACATGGTGTATAGGTACTGTAGGAGCTTGGTTGGGAAAGAATGCATTTTGTTGCTGTAGAAATGTTGATATATATAATGAGATATAGATTTGTTTTATTTTATTACACACACACGCACTGGCTGTAATTTGTCGTATGGCAGGCACCACACCTTTACTCTAGAACCAGCTCTCAGCCAGCTGTTTGTAGTGTAATATGGCTGTGCCGCACTTCTGTTTGCTTCTGCTTAGATTCTTGTGCCCGTGTACGTACTTTTCCCATGACCCCGAATATTGTACTGTTCTTTAGGTGTGGTGGTGACACTCATCTGTGCTATGCCAGCTTTGTGCCAGTCCCAGAAGAGGCAGAATGGAAGTGTCTTTACATGTAGTTACTTTCTTTTTGTCGCCGTATGATGGTAAATGGGGTGGTGTCTACAGAAGTATTATAAAGCAAATTTTTAAGAAACTTCCGGTTATGGCTGCTGTTCTAGAGAAACAAAGGCTTCTGGATAAAAGCTGCAGTGACATTTGCACGGCGGGATGGAAGGTTGTGAAGTCCTGGTGACGACATCTTTCCAGTTCCGCTGTGCGGCTGAACTCCATTGTGCAATTGTAAATTCACATTTCTACAGAACATGCAGCCTATGGCTTTGGCTGGGCTGACGGACCATACATTCTGCTATATGGTGCGGTTGGGGTACAATTGGGAGCACCTGAGGCCACAGTCCTCTGAGCTCAATGAATGTGGCATGAAGGATTTTTTTTTTCTTTTTCACTTTCTTCTTCGTTCCCTTTTTTTATATTTTTACTTCCTTCTGCTCCTGGCATTTCAGTGCCTTCCTGCATAAGCATTTCTCTTAGGGGCCTGTTTTTTTGTTTACAGTTTCTCTATTCATGGACCTTTTTGTTGTTGTTCGTTTTTTGTTTTTTTTGTGTGTATATTATTTTCTTGACATGGTTTAGTCTATAATATGTTTTAGTGCTTTTATATTATATGGGTTTAGCAGGTGGTGGGTTATAAAAAAAAAAAAATATATATATATATATTATATAATTTTTTTTTTATTTCAACTTCCAAAACTCTTCAAAAATAAACTCCATTTAAAATAAAATGGTTGACTAACTGCTTCACCAGTCCAGTCTTTCCATTCCTGCCAACATTTTAGCCTTTTGCAGATACGGACTTTCAGTAACAAGGTGGTCAGACATTTCGGATCGCCTAAACCAGTGGTTCTCAAACTTGGTCCTCAGGACCCCACACAGTACATGTTTTACAGGTCACCCAGCAGATACACAGGTGTACTCATTACTCACTGACACATTTTAAAAGATCCACAGGTGAAGCTAATTATTTCAATTGTGATTCTGTCAGGAGACCTGGAAAACATGCACTGTTTGGGGTCCTGAGGACTGAGTTTGAGAACCTGTGGCCTAAACATTGCCTAACTAGGAATCGTAGGGTCTGGGGCAAGAAGGAAACTTGACTCTCAACTGTAACCAAATTTGCCTAAAATATGAATTTGCTACACCTCCCTTCATACTCACGCCCTGGGCAACTGCCCCTCCTGCACAGCCCTAGTTATGGCCCTGCTCCCACCCCCATTTAATTCATGTCACTCAGATGGGCATGTTTGCGAACCTTTTATTGCCATAGTCCTCCTGTTCCTGCCAAGTAATAGACTTGAGCACCCTTGAAAATTAGAATTTCTATATTCTGGGCTGGAGTATCATTACAGTGGGTCTATTATATTCTGCGAGCACTTATATTATCTGTCAAATCTGCAGGAGAATATGCTACCAGCCCTCTCTCCAGTTGCCAGAAAGCAAAGTTAAAGTTTTGGTCTGACCTTTGGTACTTTTTATTTGATAAGCACTTCACCCCGCTGCTTACATTGGGTCTAGGTCCAGGCAGCTGTAGCCTTCGACCCTAGGGCAGCTTTTAGTGTCTAAAGTGGCATATCTGCTAAGTACTATGGGAGAGTTGCCCGCTCTGCCAGCAACGATTATAGAATGTGGAAGTATATCTAGCACTAGGGTTCTGGTTTAGCTGTGCGGTCACCTTGTATGTTAAATGACTGATATTATTCTGCTCTATTGACTGATCAGTAATTTATACAGAGCAATCGTCGTCATTCCCATCACATTGACTCTCTACACGTAACTGCATTGCTGTTCTACTTTTGTGCAACCGCTTACTTCTGTAATAAATATATAATGTACTTGCCCATACACCCAGGCAGCCATTTTGTGACTGGATCGTTCTAGGTTCCTTCCAAAAAAAACAATATATTGCTGTATTCTAGAGGCATGGATTACTGAGCACTGCGGAGGATAAAAACTGTCACTTGTCAAAATATGCCGTTAATGTAAGGCTGGGCAGGAATTGTCATTTCTTTGACTTCTTTTTATGTGTTTCTGCTTAACAAGTGTGTGGGTTTATTGGATGGCTTGCTTATGTCATTTTTATAAAAATAGACCTTGAATTGCACGCGTGCATGCATTTACTACGCTGGTCTGTCAATTGCTAGAACACAATGGCTAAAAGCAGAATAAGTGAAACTGTCTTTTGCATGTGTTATTGCAGGGGACGGTATATACAGAGATGGCTGCACATGCTGTAGTATAATATGGCAAGGAGTTTATACTAGATGTATATTGGTATGGTTAGAAGTACCTGGTTTATATAAATTAAATGTCCACCATCTACCCATACACGTTCTGTATTCCAGCGTGAAGCCCAAGTTATATAGTAGAACATCATAGAACATAAAACTCTGTGATCATTCCCAGGGTTTCCAGACCACTCTGGGTAATGAACCCCATAGCTCAGGAACCAATTTGCCAATATTTTTTATTTTTTTTTGATTATAGTTAGTATACCTTGTATCTGAGTACTACTCTATCCATGGTAGCTAACGCCACATACTGAAAAAGGCCACTACAAGCCTATTCCTTAATAACAGGATGGCGTAAAGCTGACCACACATCTAAAGATTATCTGTCCAACCAGCCAACTTGTTTGGTTTGAATGAAAATCTGGTAACGTATGGGAGTAACTGATGATCAGCAATTTGCTCCTAAATGCCAGAAAACCGATTTAAATGGTCGTTCAGACAAGTTTGAACAAATTGTTTAGATCAAACATTTCACAAACAGTTTTTGTCCATTTTCTGGCGTTTGGGAGCAAATTTCTGATTGTCATTTACTGTCATACCTTACCAGGTTTTCATTCCAACCAATCTACTAGTTGGATAGATAATCTTAAGATGTGTGGCCAGCTTGATGCTGCCCATCCAATAGACTATTAAGTTGAGCGATAACTATCGTTTGCAAATCGTCTGCAAAAATGTGTAAAACGACCAGCGATGCATGTGCCCGCTGGTCGTTTAGACATCTATCATCGTGCAAACATGCTGGTCAACCTGACGATAACATCGGGTTCAGCATGTTGCCAGATGATTGATTGAGCCTGCACTGAACGTCTGCTCGTTCAGTGTAGTCTTATCACAGACATAGAAACGACTGCACGATTACAACGTCGTAATCGTGCTGTCGTTTCTATGATCTGCTAGTGGATGGGAATCATAACTGAGTCAATTGCAAACCAGTTCATAGTTCTCACGCCTACATTCATAAGGTAAGAAGCAATCTAACTATTCTCCAGTCTTTAATTGTGGGGAGCAATAAGGACATCACTTACAAAACTGGAATTTACTGGGCCAAAAAATACAATGCTTTGAGAATAAAATAACGAAAAGGCTATTAAACAGACCTACAAATACAAGAGAATGCAAACCTAGATTAATCGCCTAGAGGCCCCCATACATCCACAATCGATTGTGGCAATTCTGCATTTTGCAGATTGTATAAAAACAAATCTGCAATGTATGGGGTTCACCGATATTTGAAACCAAAAATGTATTAGAATTGTTTAATCAGGTTGTCCAACATGTTGGCTTCCACAGATCAGTTGGGGCTGCAGATTTCTAGTGTATGGGAACAATCAGCAGATTTGCTAGCGTTACTAGTAAAAGGATGAGCCTTTCAAGATTGGCAGATCTGTATTTGCAGATCTTTATCAGTGATTTGAAGATGCTAGATTGGGAATTGTTCAATTGTGGTTTTCTGATGGCTGATGTATGGGGGCCTTTTACACAGGCTAATGAGTCTGCTGATTGCTTGCAGCTGGCTTAGGAGTTCTATTGTACTGGGCTGCATACAATGAATACATTCTTAAAACTTTCCTTACCCCCAGTCCCCTTTCAGGTAAAAAAAAAAATTCTCAGGAAGGAAGTGCCTTCCCCATCTCACAGGCGACCCTCCATTGAGTTGTCCGTGGAAAACTTTAATGTAACTAGCTAGTTCAGAGACCCACAGACTGGCATCTCTTTGCGATACAGATAGAAAAACAGCCTTCCTGAGCAATTCGTCCCTTTTTAAAGTATAATTAACCTGGTTTCCTCTGCATTATAAAGCATGTTACCTGGGAGGACATCCTTTTTTATAGGCATTCATACCTTAGGTTTGGGATGTGGTCAGCATCCCAACAGTCTGGACCAATGTACCAATGGTCACCATGCAGAGAGCGGCATCCCGACTGTCCGAATAGACAGATTGCGGATAGGGGGAGGGTTAGGGTTAGGCTGCGGGAGTAGTGGGTTAGGTGGAGGGTTAGAATACTTGCCTAAATCTGTTTGTATTCCGACTACTGGGATCCCGTAACCACGATTTATTCCATGCTTTGCCTGCACACAGTTCCAAATTAAGCGAGCACAAATTTATTTTCATTTTTTATATATACAATATTTCACTGGTCTGGACCTCTTTCTTCATAATCATATAGGCCTAGGTGTATGAAGCCTTTTTTTTTTGGGGGGGGGGGGGGGGATGTACTAAGCCATGGAGATAGAAAATAACCAACCAGTCTGCTCCTAACGATCATGTTGCAGCTGTGTTTGAAATACGACAGGAGCTAATTAATAGGTACTTTTTATTGCCTCTGTATCTCTCTCCAAGGCTTAAGCTGGCCACACACTAGACCAACTTACATCCAACCAGCCAACTAGTTGATTGGTTGGAGTGAAAATCTTGTAAGGTATGAAAACAAATGACAATAAGCAATTTGTTCTCAGATGCTGGAAAATGGACCAAAACTGATGTTTGAACAAATTGTTTAGATCAAACATTTAACAAACTTGTCTGACTGACCATTTTCATCTGTTTTCTGGCATTTAGGAGCAAATTGCTGATCATCAGTTACTCCCATACGTTACCAGATTTTCATTCCAACCAATCAACAAGTTGGCTGGTTGGATGTAAGTTGGTCTAGTGTGTGGCCAACTTTAGTCCACCTCCCCTATGATATACTCAGAATGTAACAATACGTTTATATACTAATCTATATTATCCTGTCCTATCCTGTGTCCAGCACTCAATAAATCTTAGCCAAGGAACCCCGGGGTCCTAGTCCAATACGGTATCACTGCAACAATATTCTCAAACTGGGACGGCACTCAGAGGATTTTATAAATCCTCTAGTACTGTCCCAGTTTGTGAGTAGATAGATAGGATATGATCCTAGAAGTATGTGTCTGGAAAGCATCTAAGTCAAAACATTAGAGCCGGCTGTGTGTGTCTGTGGTTTGTGTTGTACAGCAAATGCTAATAAAAGAATATTAGTACTTAATACATAGTATGCAGAATGTATTTGTCTAAATGACCTTTTATAGTATACAAAGCTTGTGTCCCAGGTTAGACCCTGCCCCTACATACAGCCTAATGGAGTGGTTCCCAAACTTTTTTGAATCGCGCCGCCCTAGTGTATCAGCATTATTTTCTCGCCACCCCTAACCCATAAGTTATCGAGGAAATGTAGTAAAGTGAAGTAAATTATGCTGACCTGTCATCCTTAGGGTCAGTTATGTGGTGGTGGGCAGGTTTGTGCTTCTGTTTGTCCACATTTACATTACATTGACTATTTAAAAAATTTGATTTGGTGCTGGACCACAAACCTGAGGCACAACTGCAGGTGTCCCGAGGCACCCCAGGGTGCCATGGCGCACAGTTTGGGAACCACTGGTCAAATGTAATTGTTTAAACTAGCTACTATTGGTGCTTAGACTAGTGTCAAAGTACTGTTCTTGTGGGGGTTTTTTTTTTCTCTCTCCATCTACTATGGAACACTGCACAGTGGGGTATAGACTGTGGTAGAGTAGATCCTGGCACTTTAAATTTAGAAATGTGACTGGCTCCTCCCTCTCTATGCCCCAGTTTAGAAATTGTGCCCGAGAAGAGCCGGTGCACAGTGGGCTTGCTCCAAGCCCATTAGTATTTTATTTTTCCATATATTTTTTTTTATTTTTTTTTTTAAATCCTGTGTGAGGTCAGGCAGAAATGCACAGGGCTTACTCAAAAGCTCCTATCCGCCACACAGGACACTGAGAAAACAGCGGGAGCTGCAGGGAGTGTGGGCTGAGACCCATCCGCGCACATTCTACCACTCCTGAGCAGAAAGAGTGGTGAACATAGCTACCTTCTACCTGAAAACAAGAGACAGTTGTTTTTATTTGTTGTCAAATGGTGGTTAACGTTGTAGCTGGAATTTCTGGCAGCCCGGTCTGTCAGATCTGTTACTGTCCCAGCGGTATCTCCTCCGCTACCCCCACAGTAACCGCAACGCTGGGGTTTAGAAAAAGTGTGTGTGTGTGTGTGTGTGTGTGTGTATATACGCACCAGCCACTTTTCGTGTTTTGGATCTGTATATTTTTATTTATTTTTTTTCTCTGAAAAGCATAAAAACAGCTAAAATCACAGAATTTGTGGGTTTTTTTTTTCATTCCTATGCTATTAACCTCAATAACATTCGTTTCCAGTCATATTCTGAACACCTCACGCCTCACAATATTGTTTTTAGGCCAAAAGGTTGCACCAAGGTAGCTGGATGACTATGCTAAGCGACACAAGTGGGCGACACAAACACGTGACACTGCAGTGGCAGACAGGATGGCAGTTTGAAAAACTAGGCCCCAAACAGTACATAACACAAAGACAAAAAGAGGTGCCAGATGGAATTGTCCTTGGGCCTTCCCACCCACCCTTATGTTGTATAAACAGGACATGCACACTTTAACAAACCAATCATTTCAGCGCCAGGGTCTGCCACATGACTGGCTGAAATGATTGGTTCGTTCGTGCCCCCACAAAACAAGCTGGCAATTAGTCTGTCCCTGCACAAACTGGCTCTACGAAGGCAAGATGTCATCCTCATCCTCCTCATCCACCGATTCCTCACTCTCTTCAGTGTTGTGTACATCCTCAGAGTATTAATTTGTCCCTGCTGGAATCTACCACCACAGGTCCCTCTTTACTTTTTGGAGGCTGGTCTCCCTGGAAGAATTGATCATTAATTTTGATTAACATCATCAATCATCATCAAGAGGTGGAATGTTTGGTCTTCTGCCCAGGCATGATGGGATTTTTCATCCCACGGGATTTTTCATCCCTCTTCACTGTCCACAGCTGGAGTGAAAAATGGCGCCGACGCGGGCACCTTTTTTATAGAATCCAAAACCCGTGAGAATCCGACAGCGGGATGATTACGTTTTCCCTCGATTTCAGGTCCAAGCCAGGCGGGAAAACTCTAACTTGACTCTGATCTGGCTCAGATCGGGGGGGGCTTGGATTTCAGAATATATATATGTGTGTGTGTGTGTGATATTTATTTATTTAGTACACACTACCGTTCAAAAGTTTAGGTTCACCCAGACACTTTTTTTGTGTTTTCCATGAAAACTGACTTATTTATCAAATGAGTTGTAAATTGAATAGAACATATAGTAAAGACATTGGCAAGGTTAGAAATTATTTTTATTTTAAATTGTTTTGTCCTTCAAACTTTGCTTTTGTCAAAGAATGCTCCTTTTGTAGCAATTACAACATTGCACACCTTTGGCATTCTAGCTGTTAATTTGTTGAGGTAATCTGAAGAAATTTCACCCCACGCTTCCTGAAGCACCTCCCACAAGTTGGATTGGCTTGATGGGCACTTCTTGCGTACAATACAGTCAAGCTGCTCCCACAACAGCTTAATGAGGTTGAGATCTGGTGACAGCGCTGGCCACTCCATTACAGAAAGACAGAATACCCGCTGCCTGCTTCTTCCCTAAATAGTTCATGCATAATTTGTAGGTGTGCTTTGGGTCATTGTCCTGTTGGAGGAGGAAATTGGCTCCAATCGAGCTCTGTTCACAGGGTATGGCATGGTGTTGCAAAATGGAGTGATAGTCTTCCTTATTCAAAATCCCTTTTTTACCTTGTACAAATGTCCCACTTTACCAGCACCAAAGCAGCCCCAGACCATCACATTACCTCCACCATGCTTGACAGATGGTGTCAGGCACTCTTCCAGCATCTTTTCACTTGTTCTACATCTCACAAATGTTCTTCTGTGTGATCCAAACACCTCAAACTTTGATTTGTCTGTCCATAACACTTTTTTTCCAATCTTCTTCTGTCCAATGTCTGTGTTCTTTTGCTAATATATTAATCTTTTACTTTTATTGGCTGGTCTCAGCTATGGCTTTTTCTTTGCCAATCTGCCTAGAATGCCAGCATCCTGGAGTCGCCTCTTCAATGTAGACGTTGACACTGGTGTTTTGCGGGTACCATTTAATGAAGCTGCCATTTGAGGACTTGTGAGGCGTCTATTTCTCAAACTAGAGACTCTAATGTACTTGTCTTCTTGCACAATTGTGCATCGGGGCCTCCCACTTCTCTTTCTACTCTGGTTAGAGCTTGTTTGTGCTGTTCTCTGAAGGGAGTAGTACACACCGTTGTAGGAAATGTTCAGTTTCTTGGCAAATTCTCGCATGGAATAGCCTTAATTTCTAAGAACAAGAATAGACTGTCGAGTTTCACATGAAAGTTCTCTTTTTCTGGTCATTCGGAAAGTATAATCGAGCCCACAAATGTGATGCTACAGATACTCAACTAGCTCAAAGGAAGGCCAGTTTTATAGCTTCTCTAACGAGCAAACCCGTTTTCAGCTGTGCTAATATAATTGCACAAGGGTTTTCTAATCATCCATTAGTCTTCTAACGCGCTTAGCAAACACAATGTACCATTAGACATTAGAACACTGGAGTGATGGTTGCTGGAAATGGGCCTCTATACACCTATGTAGATATTCCTTTTAAAAACCAGATGTTTGCAGCTAGTATAGTCATTTATCATAATAATAATGTATATGTGTATTTCTGATTAATTCAATGTCCTCTTCATTGAAAAAATGTGCTTTTCTTTCAAAAATAAGGACATTTGTAAGTGACCCCCAAACTTTTGTGTGTAAAAAAAAAAAATGATATATATTTCTATCAATCTCTCTCATAACACATAGCTACAAAGTGCAGAGCACTAGTTACAGCAGGTTAATTATATGGCTCCCAGATGGGATGATCAAAGCTATTTGTCTCTTGAGATATATGGGGAGAAAATACTTCCACATAGGGAAGTATATCCTACTCTAGAACGTCGGGGAAATATAATCCACAGGCTGGATGGCACGGAATAACAGAGTAATTATGTATGTGTTAATCTTGTGTGCTTGCTTAGGCAGCATAAAAAGCTATTTTTGTAAGCTGTGTTTTTTTTTTTATTTTTTTTTTTTTTTTATGTCCAGTGCACAATTGTTTTAGTGGCTCTAGACTAGTCATATTATGTAGTTTACATTGTGATAGTCACAATTGCCTAAAACGTTGCTAGGTGTCTGGGTTCAGTTCGGGCTTTGCGAAGAGGGGCAATTCTACCTCACCATTTTTAGGTCCTGGGCTAGCTCATCTCGACTTTGGACTATAGCTAGTGTAGTTCTGTCCCAGTCAATTTCTACTAGGAACGCAGTTTTTTTTAAATGTATGTACAGTGCATCCGGAAAGTTTTCACAGCGCTTCACTTTTTCCTTTTTTAACTCCTGGTGCAGGAGTCTGACCTTAAACTTACTCTGTTGGTACTAACTCTTCTTTTCATAGAGATTTCTCATGCATGTATGTACGGATGTGTATATAGATATATAATTCTGTTCTTTGTATGAATATTCATTCTAATCGGGGATGCCTGTTTAAAACCCTTACAGGGGTTGTAATACAGATATATCCTTTCTTTAATTGGGATAAATAACATATTCTGTATCTAGTGTTCCTGGTAGGCGGTTTTAGCGGGGCTCCGCGCCCTGCCCAATTTGTGAAGTGCAGAACGCGCCCTGCCCTCCAACGAGGCAGCCCGCTGATACAGCCTGCGGGTTCTGCCTCCACCCGCGGGTCGCTGTGTCCCGTGGGTGGTCAAAACGGCGGCGCAGCGGTCATAGCCGGTGAATGGGCGCATGCGCCCAGCAACCATTCAGTGACCGCAGCACTTGGGGGCTGCCTGGCATGTCAGTTAGTGCCGGGCACGCCCCCTTCTTTGGCCACTCCCCCTTTTCGGGCACACACAAAAGTGCCCTAACTCTGGGTCTGGCTCCTTGCCTCCTGCCGGACCTAGAGTGAACACTATATATCCGTATAAGGGTCCCCGTCTCTGTATACAACCTGTAATATTGTCTGGTCGCAGACTGAACAAAGATAAGTCAGCAAGTTAAGTCTGTAAGCGGTAGCCCCACAGTAGCTTCCTACCAGAATATAGAGAATCCAGGTTATATCCCATACTTAAGGTTTTTTTGCTTACAGTATAGCAGACTGCAGTTACGGCTACTATGCCTGAGGGCCATCCTCCAAGACGCAGGCCTGGGAGGTATTACATGCTGGGTATCAAGTAAATCTTTGGCCCTGCAGTTCATTTTTGTTCGTTTACCATATCCCTCTCGTTGTGTCATCTTAAAGGGGGTGGGGGGGTATATTCTCTATATGGATACACATCCCTAATGGGACACTCCAAAGTAAAGTCATAGTATGCAGTCCTGTTGCATGACCTACATGGCTAAACTAACACTACTGCTAGTTTCTACAGTATTTTCTGCTGCAATTATCCAGGCTGAGGTCCGAGATGTAGAGCTTTGGGTTTTAGACCACCGATGCTACTCTCTGTACCTGACGAGACTGGTTGCTGAGAGATGGAAAGGTCAGTGACATTCTCCGTAGCGCCCTGAGGACTTCTGTCTGGTCGCTTACCCCACTAATGTATCAGTAGTTGCTCCTGATAATGCAACCTAACATTACACAGCTGTTATTACTCCCTCCCACACCCTAGCTGCTGTCTCGGCAGGCATCCGACTTCTATGGTATCTGTTCATGTTAGTTGGCTCTACACCTTAGGTTTTTTCCTAGCGTGTGGGCTCATAATTCCAACGTAAAGATTCGTAACACCATTATACTAGAATCTGTTGGTATACCATATTCTGAATTGAAGGGTATCTATGGGTTCGCACACAGGTTTACATAAATGTGACAGTCCTTGGTTCGATTCCTGTGACCGCAATGTTCAACGCAGTAGGCCTAGTTTGGGTTTACTGTTAAGTCTCGTTGATACTTTTCATTATATTTTCATGGCTGTCCTGGTGTATAGGATAATTTCTCTTTTGAGTAGTAGCTGCTCAGGGGGCTGTTGCATCTGTGATTGACAGCTAGGGTATCCCAGTTGTTTACATTTCTACACACACGCACACGCATCAGGTTGGAAGTAGTCTGTTGAAGGTTTATTGCTGTGGTTTTCTTTTCCGCTGTTGCCGGAGGTTGATGGTGGCTTTTCCAGTGTGGATGCTGGCCTTCTCACGGTAGGGTCCCAGTCACAGTTCTATCCCTCTGTTCCAGTATGGCCTTTTCTGCTGTCTGACACTCTGCAAGGTGTTGTAGTCTCAGCCTTTTCGATGCCCTCTCTGCCTCCTGCCCAGTGGGATCTTCACTTGTTGGACACTTCTATGTTCTAACCCTTCTGCTGGTTTCACACTCCCTGATTGGTTGGACCTCCAGAATGGTCCTGGTTGACCTTCATGTATACCTTTTTTTGTTAAACACGTCTCTGGTCAGGATCAGTTACCGTATCTATTTGTATAATGTCCGGCAGTGCTGGGGTTCTCCTGTCTGTTTTTCCTATAGATTCTTGTTGGGGCTTTCTGCTTCCAATGGTCCCGGTTGGTCTGTTTTCAACTGAGATTATTGGGTTCTGACGATTCTCATCTGTTATCCACTAGCTAGCCGTTTTCCGGTTCCATTCACCCTAAGCTATATATTGGGGAATTTTTCTGTGGCTGTACTGCAGGGAGTTCTGTTGTCTCCTGTGCTCTGGCCCTTGGCGGTCCCTGCTTCGGATGGGCCGCAGGGTCGGCAAGGTCTCAGCACTTCCCATCCAGGAGGTCGGCTTTGGGACGTCCCCAGTGTCTTGAGCACCAGTGTCCCCTAGAGGATGAAGGAGAAAACAGGATTTTGGTACTTACCTGCAAATCCATATCTCCAACTCCACAGGGGACACTGGAGGCCCTCCCAGTGCTGCGTTCCTGACATTTTTTTGTTTGGTTCATTAGATGGTTGCATGACTGCCTGTGTTCCCTGCAGTGGGTTCCTCTGTGTTCTCCTTTTAGTCGGTCTTCTTCGATCCTGTGATCTTCTTCTCCTTCTCTTCATTTGCCTGTTGTCCTCCGTCTCTCCGTTTCTAAACAGTCAGGCTCAGTTTCTAAACTGGGGCATGGAGGGCTGATGGGGCATGGAGAGGGAGGAGCCAGTCACACTTCTAAATTATTTAAAGTGCCAGGCTCTACTCTACCACCGTTTATACCCCAGTTTCCCCTGTGGAATCTGAGAAATGGATTTACCAGTAAGTACCAAAATCCTGTTTCTTCTTTTTTTTTTCTTTTTAAATTTGTGCAGGCTCTAGTGATACCGAGCTGGCACTGTCACTTTCAGGGGGTGGACTTGTGCATCTGAATGATTAAAAACCAGTGCCTGGTCTCATTTGCTGTGCTATACATGGTCTGTATGATACTAAAGTTTAGTCTTGTGTGTTACTAGTTATGGATCATGCATGTTTTGTGATCAACTTTATTTCAGTGTTTTATGGTGTCGTATCATTCTAGGAATTTGTATTTTGTTTTCTAACTTTTCTTAGCAGATTTTTCTGGTTACCATTACTGGCTCTAGCCAATACTGGAGAGAGGGGGTGGGGTGGAGGGAGATCACATGTCTGGGTAGCATTTGCAGGAGGCTGGGTTTGTTGTTGTAACTACAGGACTTCAAGGCCCAAAATACTACAAACATTCTGCAAGCAGTCAATCCTGCTTCTACCCCATTCCTCTACACTGAGTCACTATTTTGTGGTCAGCATGTCATGAAAAGTTGTCATTTCTCAATTCTGAATTGCCGTCTTGTGGCTAACAGGCATATTTATCACAATCTGCGGTTGCGATGTGAAAACTTTGGTTACAATTAATTTGTATCCTGGGACAGAGCTTGGGAGAAAATCCCCTCCCAGCACTTCTTGGGTATTTTTTTTTTTTTTTGCCCCACCACTGTGATCCTGCCTTAATGTCCCTGCACCCGGAGGCGGCTTCTGTGTTCAGCCAGGGATCGGCGAGCTCCGTCTTTGACCTTCAGCTGATCTGTGCAGGTCATCTGCTCAGGACTTCAGCTGATGGCACAGATCAAAGAAGGAGCTCACTGATCCCAGAGTGTAGGCAAGGGTTTTTTTGTTTTGTTTTGTTTTTTATTTTACTTAGTATAATAACTATTTTTTCTTTGATCAGCCTGTGTGTCTAAATAGACCACAGGCTGATCACAGAAGTAGGGGAAACCTGAGGGAAGCCTCAATAATGCCATCTGCAGATGGCGTTATTTTCGCAAGACTCCCTCCAAATTCTTTTACAATGTTGTGTTGAGTAAATCTGAAATCTATCGCATTTTCCGTTACAGGTATGGGAAATGCGCTCTGCATACTAAAAATATGCAAATTTGAGTGTATGGGGAATTTTGCAGTCTCTTTGATATATTTAAGTCATAGTAAAATGTTTGAGGACACATTTTCACATTTCAGTAACCACATATTGATAAAGATGTCCCTAAATAACTAACATACATGATGGATGTATCCTGTTAATTCATTAGTAACCCATGACTCATGAATAGATGTGTGTGAATAATATACGGTACGTCGGTGATGTCACCGGTTCCAAACAGACAGGCTGCAGTTTGTCCACAAAATGGATGCTTCCACTGTGTAGGTGACGGGCATACTTTAGCAGCAGTGTTAATTCTAAACGTCAGGGCTTTCGTTTTGATTCATTACTGTACTGGCATGGCTGACTTTATTTGGATGAATGCTTCTGTTCAATATCTTGGATTAATGTCTGGCACGTTGCCCTGCAAGCGCTACAGCGTATACTGTGTGAGTGCCATATCTTACTGACTTGCCTCGTCAACCCCATATTGCAGGCTCTCCGCCAAAGAGGTCTTTAATTAGATATTTTGTGTTTCAGCTGGAAAGCTGTAGCATTCATTTTTAGCTGTCATAGTAAATGTGTATATTTTTTTTTTTAACTACAAACCAACTATTTGAGTAAGGTAGATTGGGGTGATCCGTGGTTACACAATCTTCAGTACTAGTTCAACAGCCGTCAAGTCAAAAGCTGCTACTGATCACTGGCTGTAAGTTTGTGGCTCTAGACCCTGAAGCTGCACACTGATCTCACACTGTCGGCCTGTTCTCCTATAGCACAGTGCTCCCAGTACGCCCCCGTGCAGGGACTGGGATCATGCATTTGGTATTTGCAGAGAGCTGGGGAGAAGCAGCCTGACGCCCTCACTGCCTCCGTAGGCTCTGCACTCTGGGAAAGAAGGGAACAGCTGCTATGGGTGCAAGGGAATTCTGAGTCTGTAATCTTTAACCAGGGTGGGGATTGAAATTGATCTGGTGCCTCTTGCCATGACTCATTATCAGTTTGTTAGTTAAAGGGGGAAGTTCAGCATAGCAGTACATAAAATAAAAAAAAGGTTTAAGTTTAGGTGTACAGCATTTACGTAACAGCTGTATTTAATAAAGCCGACTGCTAATATTTAAAAATAATTTGGGTCTGACGTTGGATGCACATGGTGTGATATGTTTGTACAGCCGTGTGTTGTGTTCATTCTAGCACCCTGCACCTGTCACAACCCGTGCAGTTCCTCTTTCCTGCCTGGAGTGTCGCGCTCTGTTCTGGTGTTTCTAGCACACTTGGCTGATGCAACAAACTGCTGAGATACGGACCAGAGTGCGCTAGAAGCATCTCGGCAGTTTGTTGCATTAGCTGAGTGTGCTAGAAGCACCTGAGCAGAGCAACACCCCAGGCAGGAAAGAGAAACTGCATGGGTTGTGACAGGTGCAGAGTGCTAGAATGAACACTACGCGTGTTCAGACAATAGGTCTGTGAACATTGGCCCTGATTCAGAGCCGGACGCTCTGACCAGAGCGCTCGCTCTGAATCAGGGCCCACCTCCATAAATATGGAGCGTCCTCCTGGACACTCGTATAGTGTCACCACCCACAGCATATACGAGCGTGCAGGATGATGGTCGCGATGGTCTTGACCATCGCGACCATCGCCACTGCGAGCAGAAGCCTGCGGTTGAGTTTCTCAACCGCAAGGCCAGGAGTGATTTTGGCTCTCAGAGCCAAAATCACTCCCACTGACATCACTAGTGATGTCAGTGGGGCCGGCTTCTGACGGTAGGCGTTCCCTTGGGAACGCCTCCGTCTGGCAGGCACGCCCACCAAAAAGGGCGTGCTGTCAATCAACATTGACAGCACGCCCCCTTTGATCAGACACTACGAGTGAAGGAAAGTCCTTCGCTCGTCGCGTCTCGCGCATGCGCACGACTGAGCTCCCTCCGTCGTGCGCATGCGCAGTGCAGACCATCGACCCACTTGCGAGCGGACAGCCGCTCGCGAGTGGGTCTGAATCAGGGCCCTTGTTCATAGACACATCAGGTCGGCCCTGCAGCACAGCCGATGCAGATATATTAATACATTTACATGTGTGTATGGGCAACCCACCAACCGTCCGTACACTTCCTGCAGGGACTGCAGACACGGACATGTCGACTAGGCGGGCAAATTTAAAATGCCCGGCCAGCTGTGATGTCTGACCAGACATATAGAGCAGCCGATTGGTAAGTGTTTATTGCTTACCGACTCAAACAGTCAGTCGGGTAGTGGGTCGTTTAGGTGTGTACCCAACTTGAGTCGCACGCAATAACAGTTCATGAAAATTTTTAGCTTTGTTAAAAAAGTCATACAGCATATGCATCCCATAGAGTCGCAGGGCAGATTGAGCAGCGGTGACTGGGGCGCACGGAGATATTCCATCTGATGGGTGTGTAATGGATTGTCGGAGTAGCAATTGCAAACTCTGACGCTAAATCGTGCACATTGAAGTCCGTACTATGATGGAGATTCTGCACCTAGCACGGGGCTGGTGTAAGTCCGGATGGAGCTTCCAGTGGTTGGGGCTGCAGACACACAACGTGAGCGCTCAACCCTTGCGCACTCAGACACTCTCTTGTACACCAGGGGAAGGGCTGATGGTAGCATTAGCATAAAGTCGCAGACGAGACTACGCCAAAAGACGTTAAAGCAGCTGCAGCAGTTTGTACTGAATCAGTCTTTGTGTGAAAGTTTCCTGCGACTTGTAGGATTAGTGTAAGCACGGTACGCCAGGTTTTCAGGGATCACCCCATGCTTTGAACACTTTGGAGATTGTACTCTGCTATTTTGTGACAGCCAGGAGAACGGTCAGACAGCTTGGGTGAGTTGGGACCAGCAGCACTAAGCACCTAGGACTCGGGTGTGTAACACATGCAGCCTCTGTCCCCTCAGGAGCAGTGGGCAGAGCTGACCTACTGAGTAGGGGTTTAAATTAAAACTGCTCACCCCAGAGATTCACAGGTTGCACTCCTGCACCGCTTCCCAGTTTAGAAGCTGGCCATCATTCTCAGGAGCTGCCATTTCCATCATATTTGAGACTTTTCTTAAGCATTTCAAGTCTAAACACAGTAGTATGGTTTTACGATAATAGTGGTTAATCCTGGTAATTAGTTTACAAAGCAAACTGCAAATCTGGTGGTTAGAGACCCTTACTCTCCTTCTGCATTAGCTGTTCCCAGGCAGCACTGAATGCAGGTACTTGTGCCCTGCACTGTCCTTGGTGATTGTTGATTGACTTGATTGCCTCTGAGATGGATAGGCGGCTGGTATATCACAAATACCGTAGCCCTAATGACTAGTGCTCCTTACAGATCCCAGCACTTGCATCTAATCCTGCCCTGCCCTGCTCTGCATTTGTTAATTTCTTCCCCCATCACTGTCTGTGTGGGATCTTGATCATCATATGTTTATTGGTAATAGCAATTGCTGCCTGAGTTTACTGCAAAAGAAGCAAATGGTCACCTATGATTACTTTGTACTGTCAGAACCAGGTACAGTCCTGTTAAAACGTCCTGCTATGAGTCAAGGACCTCTGCTCATTCTTCCCTCTTTGTACAAAGCCATAAAAGCTATTCATACATTTGCCTCAATCTAGTTACTAGCATGTGCCGTTGCTTCATACTGATTTTTATACTGTACATGTATTACTCATCCTGGGCACATTATTGTAGTGTGCTAGGAGGAATATTAATAACTTTTTACATCAGATGAGGAATCATCTGACTCTTGCGAAGGAATGTCCCCTCAAATCTGCAGAGGCTTCAAAATTATCACCATGTTAGAGGTGGTGAATTAAACATTAGATGTAGTAATTTTAATGTAAAGCAAGTGGGGGGGGGGGGGGGGTTTGACTGACTCTTGAATCCTTTATTTCAAAGATGCTGCGATAATTGCATGATTTCCGAAGAGCAAGTTTGTATTTAAAGTCTTGCATTCCCCCCCCCCCTTCTCTTTCCTAAAAACTTACCCCAACTTTCTCTGAGAAAATGGAGAAAGCGATTGGAATGATTCATTCTGTTATGAAATGTTTGTGAATTTGGTGCTTTTGACGCGTAACTGCCGCCTAGTAGAGGCAGCCATATTTTATTCATGGCAAGCCTCCTATGTAGCTATGGTCGCGTGATCTATCAAAAAAATAAATATTACCAAGCAACTATAGCGCAAAGCTTTTCCCATGGAAATTTGTGCAGGGAGTCCCTGTTTGTGAAGCTTCTGACACTGTCCCTATTTTGAGTGACTTCTAATTTTGTGAGAATTTATGGGAAAGCTTGATTAGAGTAATGAGGGTTACAGTTGAATAAGCTGTACTTAACACAAGCAAATACAGGACCTTCTATCTGAGTGTTGGGTGGGACACTTAAGCTGGGTATAGACTGTGATCGAAGCACTGGAGAAATCTGGGATGGCATATGTGTGTCCCAGATTCCTATCATATGTGTTTTAAAAATCCCAGGAAAAGTCTGTTATGCGAAACAGACCAGAAGTGTCGGCTTTTGGTAAAAGCTGGATAATGGGTCCTAGGGGTGTGGATATGAGAAGAGAAGGGAGGGCTCCATCCACAGGCCATTCCAGGTGTTGGGCCTTTCAGTCTGAGAGCAAGCTGATTAGTAGTTGGAAGTGGCTCAGATAAGCTGTGTTAGGTTTTGGTTCAGTGTCTCTCTCACCCTGGGGAGAACAGACACTGAGATTTGTTCAGAGACACTGTGATATTTGAAAGTGTTTGTGGTAAAGCAGTAGGCCAGGGGTTCCCAAGCACTGTCCTCAAGGCACACTAACAGTCCAGGTTTTAAGGATAGCCATAGTTGAGCACAGGTGACTTAATTAGTACCTTAGGTATTTTGATTTAATCATCTGTTTAAGCATGGCTATCACTAAAACCAGGACTGTTAGTGTCCCCTGAGGACCGTGGTTGGGAAACACTGCAGTAGGCCCAGCCACTTGTAGAGAGGGAATAACCTGTCTAGTTTTTGCCCAGACGGGCTAGGATTTATTTTTGTTTTTGTTTGTTTTGTGATTTACATTGCACACTAAAACTGGTTCCGACCAGCTTGCATGAAAACCCTGGACTGGTGTGCTGTTTCCTGGCTGCTGTGTGTAAGGAGGTGTCCATCTACCCCAGGAGAGGGACCCCATACCCCGACTATCACAACACCTATACAATCATCGGGTTGTTCATCCAATATCGAGAGAACGGCCGTTGGATTGTATAGGTGTGTACGCTGTTCCAATGCAGGAGTGTTAGCCAATTTAAACCGCTTTTAATGGTCGGGATCGAGAGGTAGCATCTTATGTACGGTTTAATTTTTATCGGTTTGGCCTCCCGATCCCGGAGAAGCCCGTACACACTGTGCTATGTCTGCACAGTGTGTGCATGGCTCACAGGCAGCTGGCAGGTGATCACACTGGGGACAGACTGCATGGCTGATCGGGACAGTCTTGCCCGATCGGCCTGCCATCGAAGTGTATACCCAGCTTCACTGTCATATCCATCTCCATATAGGCATACCAACATCTAATACAGGTCTAGTAATAGTTTAAGCATCTGCATAGGCCCAATGAGCAAGCACTGGCAGAAGTTGCTCCACCTGTTTACCTTAAGTGGCACTGCAGATGCTGGATTTTGGTGCCGTTTCCCAAGTAATGTTTTGACACCCATGTTCCCCCAATAAGACCAGTAATACTTTGTTTAATCTAATTTTATATTGTGGTCCTGGATATACAGAAAATATTGACCTCCTTTTTATATTCTCTTTATAACACTGGAAGTGTCCCAGTGCGTGTTGAAGACTTCACTGAAATTGCTTGTTAATACTTTAGTGGTCTCTGTGACCTCTTAAATGGACAATAACTGGGCCTCCTACTTTGTGTGTAATTATTGCGTCCTGTTTGTACAGTTATACAATAGACTGGCATGGTGCCAAGAAATCTGTATATTGGCGTTCTGAGGAGGATAAAGGGATGTAGCAATTTATGTATTCCCAGAGCCATTGTGATAAGGGTGGGGGGCTGCAGCCTGGGTAATCTTCCATATTCCTCCCAGATCCATGTAATCACTATGAGAGGGCATAAATCACATTGCTGCTAGAGAAAAAACTGCTGTGGTGCGAAGCATAAAGGAATACTACAAAATAGGGAAATATGTAAGTGCCAATATCTAGGTGCTCAATAATAATACAGGGGTAAATATGTACTAAATAACATAATCAAATATGGATAAGATATATAATGTTAAACCGTGGATAGCTGCTGACGTAATAGAAAGATGGGCTCTGTAAAGGGTTAAACGCATACAGATGAGGTGAATAATAAGTAACGTTTCAGGTGGTAGTGTAGATACTCAGAATGTGTATCATACATACAACAGTGTATAATAAAACCTGGTGTGTACATGTGTGTGTGTAATATATATATATATATATATATATATAATGTGTGTGTGTATATATATATTTATTACATATACATACACATATATTTATTACATACACATATATTACATATACATACAGTCAGGTGCATAAATATTGGGACATTGACAGAATTTTCATATTATGGCCTCTATTCACCATCACAATGGCTTTGAAATGAAACAAACAAGATGTGCGTTAACTGCAGACTTTCAGATTTAATTTAAGGGTAATTGCATCCAAATCAGGTGAACGGTGTAGGAATTACAACTGTTTCTATATGTGCATCCCACTTATTAAGGGGCCAAAAGTAATGGGACTATCAACTCAAAAGCGATTTCATGGACAGGTGTGGGCTATTCCCTCATTATTTCATTATCAATTACGCAGGTAAAAGGTCTGGAGTTGATTCTAGGTGTGACATTTGCATTTGGAATCAGTTGCTGTCGACTCTCAATATGAGATCCAAAGAGCTGTCACGATCAGTGAAGCAAGCCATAATTAGGCTAAAAATCAAAACAAACCCATCAGAGAGATAGCAAAAACATTAGGTGTGGCCACATCAACTGTTTTGAAGATTCTTAAAAATAAAGAATGCGCCGGAGAGCTCAGCAACACCAAAAGACCCGGAAGACCACGGAAAACAACTGTGGTGGATGACTCCAGGAGGTAGGTGTATATGTGTCAAAGTCAACAATCAAGAGAAGACTTCACAAGAGTGAATATAGAGGGTTCACCACAAGATGTAAACCACTGGTGAGCCACAAAAACAGGAAGACCAGATTAGAGTTTGCCAAACAACATCTAAAAAAAGCCATTACAGTTCTGGAACAACATCCTATGGACAGATGAGACAAAGATCAACTTGTACCAGAGTGATGGGAAGAGAAGAGTATGGAGAAGGAAAGGTACTGCTCATGATCCAAAACATACCACCTCATCAGTGAAGCATGGTGGTGGTAGTGTGATGGTGTGGGCATGTGTGGCTGCCAATGGAACTGGTCCCCTTGCATTTATAGATGATGTGACTGCTGACAAAAGCAGCAGAATGAATTCTGAATTGTTTCGGGCAATATTCTATGCTCATATTCAGTCAAACGCTTCAGAACTCATTGGACGGCACTTCACAGTGCAGATGGACAATGACCCGAAGCATACTGCAAAAGCAACCAAAGTTTTTTTTTAAGGCTAAAAAGTGGAATGTTATGCAATGGCCAAATCAATCCCCTGACCTGAATCCGATTGAGCATGCATTTCACTTGATGAAGACAAAACTGAAGGGAAAATGCCCCAAGAACAAGCAGGAACTGAAGACATTTGCAGTAGAGGCCTGGCAGAGCATCACCAGGGATGAAACCCAGCGTCTGGTGATGTCTATGCGTTCCAGACTTCAGGCTGTAATTGCCTGCAAAGGATTTGCAACAAAGTATTAAAGTGAAAGTTAGATTTAGGATTGTTTAGTTTGTCCCATTACTTTTGGCCCCTTAAAAAGTGGGAGGCACATATAGAAACCGTTGTAATTCCTACACCGTTCACCTGATTTGGATGTAATTACCCTCAAATTAAATCTGAAAGTCTGCAGGTAAAGCACATCTTGTTTCATTGCAAAGCCATTATGGTGAATAGAGGCCAAAATATGAAAATTCTGTCAATGTCCCAATATTCATGCACCTGACTGTGTATGTATGTATGTATGTATGTATGTATTTATATATTTATACTCCATCAATGAATAAACACGTGTCATCGTAAAATGTAGATTTTATATATAAAATGTAAGTGTACAATATTAATTAAAAATGTATAGCATTAACAATACTATATATATGCAGATTGCTCTTAATGTCTTTTGTTTAAATTGGGGAAAAAGCCTTCACAATCGGATAACTGAAGTGACTAAATGGATCGCACAGGGGAGATGTGCTGAGAGATCTCCGCATTCAAAAGAGTAATTTTCAATATAATAGAAAGTCTTAGCTGGATAGTGTGTCTCCTGGGATGTAGTCAGAATTCCGACACAAAGTCCAGTATGGGACTAAAGATGGGCGTCTAAATACCGACGCCCATCTTTAGCCCCACGCCGAAATCCTGATGCCCGACATACTGAATGTAGGTTAGCCGGGCGTCACGACCTGTTAGCTATGGCGGTGTGGGTTTGGGGGGGTTTAAGGTTAGACCCCCCCTCTCCCCCCCGGGAGGATTATGTTTATGGTGCGTGGAGGGGGGGGGGGTTAGGGATACACCGTACCTCTTGGAAGAACTGACAGGAACGGCAGAGAAACTGGTGAAGGCTTTTTAAACAACTTGTATCCTGTGACTGCAAAAGAGACACCTTGTATCCATTTGGGGCCAGATGTACTAAGCTCTGAAAAGTGATTAAACTGGAGAGTGATAAACCACCAGCCAATCTGCTCCCAACTGTAATTTTTCAATCACAGCCTGTAACATGACAGGAGCTGAGTGGCTGGTCGTTTATCACTTTTCAGAGCTTAGTACATCTCCCCTTTATCTGTTAGGGTTATCTTGCTACAATCTGCTGTTACCTGACTGCGGCACGTCTCCAGCTTAGAGCAGAAGCTGTCAGGCTTCAGAAGAGGGTGCTGATGCTACTAACTTGCCTGAAGATGTACAGCCAAACAGGTGGGGTCATCAGATGCATGCAGCCGGTTACCCTGTGCTCTCTACCAGTGCTGCTAAGGCTGACCGCTGGTTTCCCTGGGGTAGATGGAAGAAGCGGTATCAGCGCATGTTATTTTACTGAGACACATGTTTATATTGAGAATGAAAATAAATATATATATATATATATATATATATATATATATATATATATATATATTTTTTTATTTTTTATTATCTCTATCAGGTTATATTGTACACTATGGGCCGTATTCAATTACGCTGCGATAACCTGTATACGCCCAAACTTTTTTCACCGATGTCATTTTCTCCTATTCCACTTATCCCCGTATTCAATTCCAGACACTTTTCGCAAGTGCGGAAAGTCAATGCATAGAAACCTCCAATAAGTTTTCACCTATGAATAGTTGTTGAAAAAAACAGCAAAATTGGGGTTTTGGGTACAAATGAAAAAACACCCAGCACCCATGGGACAGCCCCCCCTAAGGTTAACTGCAGGACACCCCCCAAACAGTACTTTTTTGTTTTGGGGGTGAAAAAAAAATCCAAAGTTAGGGGACAAACTTAAAAACTAGCAAAATAGACTCCAGGGAGGTCCCCAAGTATGCCCCAGGTGTTTTTTTGATTGCAGGTGTTTGCGGCAGGTGGATTTTTCATGTTTTTTTTAAAACTTCACATTAGCAACTTCATTTTCATGTACCCCAAATTTGATGGGACTCGTTATATTAAAAAAAAAAACCCTTCAATATGCGATTATTCACCACTTCTTTAAAAACGCTATGTAGCTCCGATTGAGACCGTTTAAAACCCCAACTACCTACAGCTGGGCTATTCGGGGGGTATCCAGAGTGATTCCCCATGTCAGCATCTTTTGGGGGGTGTCAGGCTGATTTCCCCAAATCTGACAGAACTTTTTGCTGATTCCAGTTTCGCCAGGTCCCGTCTTCATAGATTTGGAATTGAATACGGGGATAAGCAGGGACGAGCGCGATACTTATTCGCACCCAAAACCTCAGATGATGTCGAAGTCCGGCAACGGACTTTTTTCGCTTCTAATTGAATATGGCCCTATGTATGTATGATGGCTTCTATCCAGGATGTTTATCACATTCTGAGTATCTGTGCTAACACCTGCTACTTAGTATTCACTTCAGCTGTATACATAATCAAAATGTTTACTGTGTGTTATATAAAAAGTGTTTATTTGCTATTGGCTTCATAAGAAAAAAACGTTTCTTGTTGTATTTTTGCTCCTATGATCCTCCTGTTTGGGTGTTGGGTGATTTATCAGTAAGTGAGATCTCCCCATCTGTGATATTGGGGGATACTTGACTGCAAAATGGTAATTTTACTGAATTGTTTAGAAACTGAAGTCTACATAGTTTGAGTAATTTATACCCCTTTCACATC
Source organism: Taudactylus pleione (assembly GCA_031769625.1). NCBI lineage: Eukaryota > Metazoa > Chordata > Amphibia > Anura > Myobatrachidae > Taudactylus > Taudactylus pleione. Next base: position 57,622 of record JAUIMM010000461.1, on the reverse strand, counting down.
TCAAACCGGGCTCTGATCCGGAACTTTGAACACTGGTCCAACCTGGCTGCGACCCCGGTTAGACCCCTTTCTCTCTGCACCTTCGACCCGAGTTATTCCAGGGTTGGCACTATTCACACTGAACACGGGTCATCCCTGTAAAACACGAAGTTATTAAAAATTGACTTTTTCAGGATCACAAAGATAAGATGACAAAAGGGAACACAAGGGAGGGGTGGGGACTGCTCCCAGCATTGCAGGAATCCTGGCTGATGGGTTACCAATGTGTAGCCCTGAGTTCATGAGTGTTGTGCTTTACTGCTATTTTATTCCGCCGGTGAGAGCATGATGCGGCTTCTGGCAGCATAGTGTACAGGTCACTTCTTCATCACTCCAATTAGTCATCACTGTAATGACAGTAGTGGTAGTATTAACCCCTTTCAGACTACCGGAATGCTGCCTCTGCTGTTGTCCTGTGTGTGTGTGTGTGTGTGTGTGTGTGTGTGCTGCCTGTGTGTGTGGCTGCTGCCATCAAGTGAGACCCCGGAACATCCAATCCAATGGTGTTTGCTGAGTCCCGGGGTGGATAACCCGGGTAGGGCCCGTTCACACTGCACTTCAACACTGCTTGTTCCCGTGTTTAACCCTGCTCAATTGCAGGCTTGAAATGCCAGGTTGCTGGACCCGGGAATTTTTCTGGTGACTCGTTCACACTGCACCTCGACCCAGCAATATCACGGGTTATTTTTGCGATGTGAAAGGCGTATAGACAGTTAGCCCTTTTTAAAACCGTATTACCAGCTGGAGCTAATGGGTTCCCTTCACTCCGTCCCCTCTTGTTAGAGCCTTGGGGAATGCGGCTGCGTAGATCCAAACTTCATCTCCCAGCCTTGGCAGAGAGAGCGATAGAATTCTCACACGTAAACAGGTTTATTCTCCCAGACCTCCCTCTACTGTCATTAGGAAATCTGCATAGTCCTGGATGCTTAACATAGGCCTATGTGGGCCCCAGTGTATGACGCTGCCCACACACTGCCCTTTATGTAAAAGCAAGTTTGCAAAGCTGTCAGTCATCTGTCTGTCTTTGTCAGTGGTGTGTGTGTGTAATATATATATATATATATATATATATATATATATATATATATATATATATGAAAAAAATTTTTATATTTACTACTCTTACATATACATTCCATGGCCGTTTGATTATGTACACCTTTCTAGTACTGAGCAGGATCCCCCTTTGTCCCCAAACAGGCTGAATTGTTTGTGTCATGGATTTGACAATATGCTGGAAACACTACTTAGAGATTGTGGTCCATGCTGACACGATAGCATCACGCAGTTGCTGCACTTTGATGCTGCGAATACTCTGTTCCACCGCATTCCAAAGGTGCGCTATTGGATAAAGCTTTGGTGGCTGGGGAGGCCATTGGAGTACATTTGAATTCCTTGCCATGGCGTGTTAATCTGAAAGTACTCATTTAAAATCTGAGTAGACTGGGGATGCTCCTGGTCAGCAACAATACTCGGGCACGCTGTGGCATTTTAAACCATGCTCCATTAGAATTATTGGGTCAAGTGTTTGTCAAGAACTTTGCTGCAAGGCCGGACGGAATCCTGTTTTATGCCACATTCTGACACTTGAATTTGTACCTTGCAGCAGAGCTCGTCATGCCAGTGTTTGTTTTTTCTTTCAGTCTTTAACTGTCTAATTTTGGTGAGCCTGTGCTCACTCTTTGTATTAGCTGTCAGGAGTGTTCTAGCCCACACACTGCAATGTTCGTCATGCTGTGTGTGTTTAGAAATTCTGTATACCCGTGTTGTCAGGCATGGATATTTACGTTACTTTAGCCTTTCTGTCAATGAACCAGTCGGATCTATTTGGGCCTCTCAGTGCTTCCTCAATTAGAATGTATTGCCTATACATCCAGTGCATAATGTTTAACTGGTATAAGTAGATCTATTGAAATAGTCGTCAAATGCTGGGTAGTGTATTAGACACTATTGATACATATGATATATAAATTAAATTTTACCATAGGTCAGGTGCGATCTAAAATGTAATTTGTTAAGACTTAATGGATATGGTTAAATGAATAATCGAAAGACTTCTATTACCGGTACACTACATAGATGGGTACTTTCAACATAAGACATCAAACCTAAATGTCCAGGTGGTGGGAAGAATTAAAATCCAATACAGTGGCGCTGTTCATGGTATATCGCTTATTCTTCCTGCGGGGGTGTAATAGTTGCCCAGGCGGAGTGCGGTACGCTCCCTGTTAAACGTGTGCTTGGTGGCAGTTTTGCTCCAATATCTGGTTGTTCTTGTTCCTGAAGTTATGGTGGATTGTGCGGCTTGAATATTGCTCCACACTCAAGATGGAGAGACTTCAGGTGTTGTCAGCCTATGGGGTTGAAGAGGGTTTGCCTGCACACTGTTACACGCTTGAAGGAGGCACTATAGTGCTTAGTGAGCCATTGTGCTACTTGTGTGCGCTTCCTACGCGTTTCGCCCTTGCATGTGCTTCATCAGGGAATAATGGCTGACATCCCCCAAGTAGCTAAACATTGAAGGACTGACAACCAGCACACCAGTGGCTGCTACATGCTGTTGCTCCCTTTCTTAATATTTGTGCTTTCATAGGGTCTGATTCACGACAGATTGCAATAGTGTGCTAATCCACTGCGATCGCAATACCGTCGCAGCACAAGGACTCCCACGTTACCTTACACACATCCATAATGTTTAGGAAGACTGCAAAGCCATCGGTAACATCTAGTACCATCGCATCCTCATGCACACTTGCACAAGCTCTGACAACCTTACTCGGGAATTGCTAACCTCGTCGCACGCACAAGCTGTGTACGGCATCGCATTGGGTAATTTATGCATGCCCCTGCAGCGGCATTCGCGTTTCTCCGACCACCCCCCAAACGATACTTCCTGTCAATCACTCTGTGATGGGTCTGCGTAGCCTCTGCGATCGCAGTAGAGTATTTGCGCACTGCGATGCATGCGCAGAATGCAACAATTGGCAGATTGCGTGCGTAAGCGGACTTGCACAGTTATGCTAGTTGCTGCGGGGAAGGCATGTCTGTTAAAAATAGCTTTTAGCTGAAATGATCTCTTTTAAATGGTACTGATTCCCTCTTCCTGGGGATGGTTTTTGTATCGGGGTTGGGGGGAGGGGGGCTGTCCTGCCCCAGTCTTGGTTTCTTCAGCCCACTGACTGATGACCGTGCTGCCGGCTATCACCTCTGCTTTCCTTTGTCACTTTTTTCCAGGATCACTGTTGGCTATGTGCACTCAGTGGTGAATATCCTCACACACTCCTCCATGGGGCATCTTTCTCCTAGGTTCTGGCTTCAGCAGACGGGCAGATCACTCTTTGTGCAGAGAGAATCATCTACTTCAGGAGCCGGATCTTTGAAGGCACTTTAGTGGGTGGGTTGCTATGTTTTGAAAAGGGTCACCTTGGTATTGGAGTGAGGGCTGTGGATTTGCAGAGAGGCTCCGTACTGGCTCACATCGTGCATGTCAGCTCCTTTGTTTCGGGGCTGTGTCTGAGTTCAGGAATTCATTGAACGATCTTCGAATTTTCTCTCGATGACTTGAAAGTGCCTTTTAGTAAGTAGGTTACTATTATTTTGGGAGGGACAAAGGGAAGCACCCTAGGAGTATTGAGCTTTTGAGGTGCCAAGGGAAAGTGTTTGTTTTTGTTTTTTTTTTCTTTTCTTTGTTTTTTCTTTTTGCTGCTGTTGGTGACCTGACATTCAACCCCTTATAATGAACTACTAACCTCACACCCCTTTTAGTCACACAAAAGTAAGCACCTGATATCAGTTTAGACCTTTTCATGAATGCTCGGTGCTACGGTTTAGTAAGCTCCCTATTTACAACCTGCTTAGTCTGGTACACCTATCCATCTCCATTCCTCTCACCCCTCCAGGCTCACATTAATCCACCCTCTTCCATCTCTACTCTTCCTCCCTTTTATTACTTCACACACTGACCACCCTTACTCACTGCTGTAACATGTAATGCTGTGCTTCCTGTACCCTCCTCTGTCCTCTCTAGATCACCCCCCAATTCCATGTGTCCATCTTGTTTCTCTGCCATCTCCACTTGGATGTCCCAATGCTGCTGGCTAAGCTCAACTGGTCCAAAACGGCACTGATCAGATTCATGGTTAACAACTTCTTCACCTCTGTCTCCGGTTCCCAAGTCCACTTCCTTTGTATCATCCTCAACTTTGCTCACCATGGCCCTGCGCCCATCCAGTACATTAGTGCCTAGACCTCTCCTTCCCTGAGGCGTCAGCTGAGTATGCCCCTTTTATTTTATTTATTATTTTTTAAACTTGGGACATTACCAAAACCCTTAGCCATTCTCCTGCAACCTCCTGCCTGTTGGTCATCTTCTCCTCACTCAATCTAACCCCTCTACAATCTGTTCTAAAGGCTGCAGTGTGACTTATACCCCTTTTACACCAGAGCAAAAACCTGGGTTTTTGCTGGGTCTACCCGGGTCGTAGCTCAGTGTAAAAGGGACCCTGAAAAATAACCTGGGTCAAGTGACCCTGCAATCCAGCCCAGGTAGCTACCAGGGTTGGACCCAGGTAATGGTGCAGTGTAAACGGTGCAACCCGGGTTATCTGATCTGGATCATGCCTAAAATTAGCAGATTGGTGGTTGTGGAGCATTCACCTCCCACTTTTTATGACCTCACAGGTTTAGCAGGGCAGACCTGAGTTCAGTGTGAACAGGGCTGACCTGGGAGTAACCCAGATCAAAGGTGCAGTGTAAATGGGTCTGACCAGGGTTGGAACCACGTCCAAAAACCCAGGTCGGACCTGGGTTTTTGGTGGAAAAGAGGTATTATTGTTAATAATCTCTCCATGCCACATGCGATGCACTGGTTCCCTATGACTTTGAGTTCAGTTCATACACCTCTGACCTTGCCGTAAGATATTCTCCCGTGAGATATACCCCTTGCTACTTCCGACTTCCTCCTATCCCATCAGACTAGTCTCTGTGTGTCTCTGCCTGTCTGTGTGTCTCTGCCTGTCTGTGTGTCTCTGCCTGTCTGTGTGTCTCTGCCTGTCTGTGTGTCTCTGCCTGTCTGTGTGTCTCTGCCTGTCTGTGTGTCTCTGCCTGTCTGTGTTTCCCCTCATATCCTTATTGCCCTCTCCCAACAGGCTGTAAGCTCATTCTGTTTTTTTGCGACTCTTGAATGCAGTGTACTTGGTCTTTAATTTGTGCACTTTACACAGGATAGTCTACACTTCTGGGGCTGTCCCTGGAAGTTAGAAGCTGGTCATATTTGTATATTTATTTTTGTTATAATGAATGTTAATAATAATGACAAAAAATTAATTAACGTCCTCCTTAGCCACTGTGCACACTTATTTAAAAAAATAAGAATTTTAAACAACTACAAACGCATTTGTCAGGCATCTCAGTATTTTATGACTGTAATAACTTTAATAACTATGACTAGAAATGCTCTAAAGGGAATCTGCATACCCCAGTCCCTACAGCTGTATGGGAAACTGTCGCCTCTCCCAAAAATAGCTATTAGCACTGTGAGACTATTCTACTGCCTGCACAGAAGGTCTTCTGTCAGGATTATAATCTGTGTCCTTTTTATTTATTATTTAGCATGTAGTGATATATATTGTAGAATTCCCCCTATGACATTAATAAGCAATTTATCCAGGATATGTTTTTATTTTCTTGACGCATGGGTGTAAGTCTGGTGGCACAGGGGTTAGTTTGGATGGATAAATTACTAGCTTTTGTATTGCACAATGTGGCAATACTGTGCCAGATACCTATGGCTGAGATACTATGACGTATTTCCATGCCGGTAATTCCCAACTCACATCCAGTATGTCAGAACAGTGTTTTGCAATTCTCGGGAGTGGACAGGGAGTTGATTTACAGAAAGTATGAGAATCTTTATTTGTAGACTTAAAATTGATGACTCGGGGTGGTAGGGGGGTACAATCAGATCACCTTATTCAGTCGGTCCCTTCCCAGTGGAGCTTACAATCCATTTTCTCTATCACAGGCACTCTAGTGGGCCTAATGGCAGGTCCAGAGAAAAGCACGTACCCCCTATCCTGAATATGCACCTGAGCCTAACAGATACATTTTAGCTAGAAGCCACTGAAACTTTGAGACCATGGAAGAACACTCTGTAATAATGAAAAACTTTGTTGCATTTCTGTGTCCGAAAGCCTCAGTGCTGTGGAGCAACACTACTACTAATTGTTCCTCACTGTGTATTAAGCACACTTTCTATTGCGCTATATTGGAGCTTTTTATTTACCCAGTTGCTAATGTGGTGAAAGCGGTACAAAGCCACGCACGCTGCTTCCACAGTTCATACACCACAAGTACAGATAGTGACTGCAGACCATCCCAAAGGAGGTCTTTTTTTTCGTTTTGGGTTTAGTGACAGGTGATTTTATCTATGGCAGCTGCATGCTGCTGAAATGACTCTGCATTGTTAGGCTTGCCATACTATCCCTTTAAACTGGGACACACCTGAATTACACAGGTTCCGTGGCTGGCTGACTTCAAGCCTACATCTCACCTGGTTTTAATCGGCCATAGAACCTGTGTGATTCATGAGTGTCCAAGTAAGCAAGCTTATGCATTGTGCTATAAGGAATAGTAGTCTGATGTAGTCCTGCGGAGGCTATGGATCAGCCTGTGTCCAGCCATTGGTTTTAGTGGTACGTACTGCCACGCTGGAGGACTTGTAGGGTTTTTACACACGTATCTTAAAATATCTGCCCCATAAGCGCTCTAACACATGTGGCCAAGCTCTAGCGCTCGGTAAATCTGGCGATTTTAGCCAGTCTCCTGATGGGTCAGGGCTGGATATCCCCTTCCTCCAGGGTCCTCCTGAATGGAAAGCTCAGAGGCGGGGCCTGAATCAGCCCAGTACTACAGTTTTTAGTTTGGGTGGAACTTGGCTTTAACGCACTGAAAGGGTCAAGAAAATGTAGATATTTTCCCCGATTACTACTAGAAGCTTCACATTGTAAATCATCTTGGGACCAGCTAGTTCAGAAAGGATCCAGCTATGTGCATCACCGGGCACGGAGATTGGGTAATATTTTCATATTTCAGTAATTATATAAAGACCTATTGCTGCTGGGGCAGTGTATCAAGGAAGTGTCACGTGCAGTGTCTGCAGGTCCTTCATACACTATTGCCATCCTGTTAACGGAGTTCAATATGTAGTATTTGCACTCTAGAAGTTAATATTTACGGATTGAAATAGTAGTGCATGTCTGTAAGACTTGACCAGTAATACTGTTTCCAGGGACACACAGAAAAAAGCTTGCAGACCCGAAACACTTTTTTTTTTTTTTTTTTTTTTTGGCCCTGGAAATATACGTTCTCATTTTATATACACTGTAGGGACATATCTGTACAATTGGAAACCACCCCTGGAAATTAGGGTTGGTTTGCAGGTATGTGATTTTAACTGTTGGCATCAACATACTGTCCAGACTATGGGGGTCATTCAGACCCGCTCGTGAGCGGCAGTACGCTCGCAAGCGGGTCGATGTTCCCCCACTGCGCATGTGCACGACTGAGGGAGCTCCGTCGTGCGCATGTGCGAGACCCGGCGAGCGACTGGCTCTCCATCGCTCCGGGTCTCGCACCAAAGGGGGCGTGCTGTCGATGTTGTTTGACAGCACGCCCCCTTTGGTGGGCGTGCCGGGGGCGTGCCTGCCAGACGGAGGCGTTCCCATGGGAACGCCTACCGTCTCAAGCCGGCCCCACTGACATCACTAGCGATGTCAGTGAGAGTGATTTTGGCTCTGATAGTCAAAATCACTCCAGGGCTTGCGGCAGCGAGACCCTACCGCAGGGTCTCCGTCGCAAGCCCGATGGTCGCGATGGTCAAGACCATCGCGACCATCATCATGGACGCTCGCTATAGCTGTGGGTGGTAACCCACAGCTATGCGAGCGTCCATGAGGACGCTCCAAAAAAAGGTAGGAGGGCCCTGATTCAGAGCGAGCGCTCTGGTCAGAGCGTTCAGCTCTGAATCGGGCCCTATGTACGAGCGTGTTCCTCAACCTCAGCCCTCACGTTTTGCCAACAAGTCATAAATTATAGATTTCTATCTGTAGGATAATTACCACCCAGCAATCTAGAGTAACACTCCCCTGCATGATTAAAGACATCCACAAAACATGACCTGTTGGTTGTACTTAAGGACTGGAGTTGAGAACTCCTGGTTTATGGTTGGTAAGCATGCGAGCAGCGCCCTCTTACCTCTTTACCTGTCTGTTATTACCCAGTCTTGTTTTATTACCATTTTGTTCCCAATTGTAATATGCTAGCGCTATATAGAAGGAAATGTTAATAATTATTTCTACATGGCAGACAGCTCTTCCTTCAGTCATGACAGAGAGTTAGGACAAGCCTAGAGACATGATGTGGAAGCTGTTCTCTTCTCTCTCCTCACTTGCTAGAGGTCCTGAGACATCCTAGTTATTTCTAGGTTTTGGCATGTTACTAAAAAACGAATTTCATGTCAATATAACTTCGGGCAGGGCTTGTTGCCTTTTGATAAGAGCCATATATTAAGCACATGAAAAGGGTCTTTGAAATGGTTCTCTTACATGGGCAAGAGTCTACGTTTCGGGGTGTATTATGCATATTAAACTTAATGGTTCCTATTGCCACTTTTACATTTGGGGGGGGGGGGTGTTTTATGGCTATCATTGGGGGGCGGAGTTTTTTTGCAGCTTCCGTTGCTATTTATAATTCTTTGCGCAAAAGGCAGCCTCCAGCCTGTGGAGGTTATCACTGTGAGAAGTTATTTAATTGTTCAGCAAGAAATTGCTCTGTCAATGCTCATGATAAAAGTGCTAAGGGAATGTACAGTAGATACATAAACAAGCAAACTGTCTATTAATACTGCTAGAGTCCTGTAAAGTAATAGGAACCCTAACTAAGCAAGAAGCCTGGTTCTGTTCGATCTTTCCCCCCCCCCCCCCCCAATGCAGTCCTTTCTTCAGCCTACACCTATAGGTAATAGGAAGTATGTTGTAATATCAGTTACCAAAAAAACCCACAGCCATAAAGTGTTACTTTAAAGAGCAGGTTAGAGACTTGTAAATTAGTATTCTGTAGAATCCATCTGTATTAATAACTGGAAAGTCCCCTTGACAAGTTAGTGTGGCCCGTTAACCCCTCGGCTCCATGCTCTCTGGATTTTAAAGTTTTTGTGAATAAATCCCCATTATAAATGATTCTTCAGATGTCTCTCAAAGGTGTGACGTTTTGTGAAGGGTAGATGCAACCTAATATACCAATTGCAAGTCTCCCTCAGGATCCCGAGCCATGACCCGACTCCCTTATGACGGATGTTCATGAGTCATGAAGTTTTGCTTGTTGGTGTCAGTTTTTTGGGAAGGGGGGGGGTAAAGCGACATCATTGGGAGTGACTGGCATAAGCGTCAAATTAGAGCATGCTATATTGGGGACTCCATATTTAGTAGAGTCATGTGAAAGTGGTTCTGCGTGTTTAGTGTGCAGCTGCCTCTGACTGTTCCCCTTCTCTCTGCAGATTCTGGAAGAGCACAGGTCTGTGCAGGTCTGCGATTCCATCCCCCCCTCCCTTTCCTGGAGCTTGTCTTCTGGCAGGAAGGTATGTGACACGAGTACGGTCTCTTATATGTGCAGGGAATTGGGTGCTCCGATGGGGCGTCCTGTGCGTTCAGGACCTGGGTGCTGTTTTGGTGAGTCCAATGCAGGTAGATTTTGTTCTGTGATCATCTAGGTGTAGATTGTATCCTGTGTGTTAGGCCTGTTTGTGGATGTGGAATCTTGTTGTACTGAATATTGATCTGTTGCACGATCAATGTTTTCTGTATTCCTAACAGCGTAAAGTTGGCAGGTGTAGAACATGAACAATGACATGTCTGCAGGTCACAGTCCCTGCTTTGTAAATGGAGGCCATTCATTTTTATTTTATAAACAGCATGAAGTTGTGTTTCTGCTCCCCCCCCCCCCCCCCCCCCACGGACTCTGTGTACTTAATGCTCTATAAAACTACTTTACATTAATTAAGACTTCTATATTACGGGGACCTCTGTCTGTGGGGCTTGCTGCAACATACAGCAGAGCATGGGTGAAGGACAGTGATCCCAACCTTGTCATACACCTGAGACGCTGATTTGGAAGTCACATCGGTAGGAAGATAGTGTATCAGGGGTTTATATCACTTTTTTTTTCCTTTGGGGGAAGCTTTATTTTAATATTCTTAATGAATATTCCTTTTCATCACTGTCTGCCCACAACTTGGGTAAAAACATAAGCATTGGAGGTAAGACTCTTAGGCTTTGGTTCCTTTAGGCTGTATTAGATGCTTGCACAAATATTAGTAGCTCTAAGCTGAGGAGTCCTAGGTTATGTGTTCTATGCATCATAATTACTAGGAAATTGGTCTTAAATATTTCAACTGGTCTTCTAAAAAGTACTTCTAATAAAGAAAATATAAATATTGGCCCTCATTCAGAGCCGCTCGTTAGCGGCAGTACGCTCGTTCCGAGCGATGTTTGCACATCTGCGCATGCGTACGGTTTTTAGTACGCATGCGCGAACCAGTCAGTGCGGCCAAAAATCGTTTGTACGCTATATAGCGAGTGCCTGCTATTTTGAGTGACAGAATGAGGCGTATGTGGGTGGTAACAGGGGAAGGTGCTTGAAAACGGGGAGTGGAGATCCGAACGCAGGCGTGCTTAAAGGTCAAAACGGGCGTATTATGGGTGTGCATAATTAATACAGCAGCGTCATTGACCACGTCACTGGGTTATTTTATAGCCAGAACTGCTCGCAAATTTGTGGTAGCAAACACCAACCACAAGAATAGCGAGCAGTTCATACGCTGGTCGATGTACATGATTAATCTAATAAATAGCGGACATGACGTATGGTGCGAGCGGCCAGGGGGCGTTTTTAACAAATAAACGAGCGTATGTTTTGCTCGCTCGTTCAGACCTAGAGGCGTGAACAGACTGCAATTTGCGAACGGATCATTTGAATAGCCACCCCTTGTTTTTGAACGAACGACCGCAAATAGCGAACGGCTCTGAATCAGGCCCATAGATCATTATCAACGCTCACCCCTCAAGGTAGGAAAGGGAATAGTCCGCACTTACTGAGAAGTTGCAAAATAAAGATGGTTTATTGAAGAGTTCAGGAGGTTATGAAGTACACAAAATGTCCGTTTCAGTCACATACAGTAAAGGGGGTCCCTGATGAAAATCACAGTATGTGATTGAGATGGACAGCGGGAAACTTCATAGTGTCCTGAATTGTTTTCAATAAACAATCATTATTTTACTCAGTGCGGATTCTTCGTCCTACCAGGACATGTGACTGTGGATTTATTAAGGCTTGTGCACAGCTATCTTCCAATTATGTGTGCTGCTTGCTTACCGACCAATGTATGCATGTAATGGAGCAACAGGAGAGAAGCGCCAATCCAATATCAATTGCATAAACACTCGGGTTTATTTGCAGAACCAGCAATGCTTCGGACCACAAAGGTCATTTTTATAGCTAGCTATTTTTGTATAGCTTTACAAGGACCTTTTGAGGTTCTGAAACCTCTTAATTTCTGCAACTAAACCAGAGTTTTTATGCAATGATGACACTGGAGGTGCCGGTCCTTTTTACTATAGCTACATTACACTAATTTTGGTCCTGGCACACTCTCCTATAGGGTCTAACTTTTGCTGGAGTGCCCACTTTGTCCAAGTGTATGAATGTAGGTTTCTCAATCTATAGAGCCATGATGGTGTCGTATGTGACACAGGGATCTCAGGAGAGGGAGGTTCATGTTAGAAACCTAGATGTCCTAAACAAATGGACATTAGTTTCATGCTAATTGAGTTTACTGGTGATTATTTCGTATATGAGGTTGTATTTGATCTTGCAGGGTGCAGCCTTGCCTCTGCATGCCTGGAGAATTTTTTTTGTGAGGGGGTGGACGGGGTCCCTCTCCCAGCTGGCAGCAGGTGCTGATATTTTAGGCCTGCGTTCAATGTTTATTTTGGGAGTGAGAACAGTTTCCGTTCTTGGATTGTCTGAGCTTTCAATAACCAGACACGCTGGGAAGGGGTATACCGAATCCTCATATTTGTGAGTCTGAGTCCAGTACAGTCGCTGCGATCTGACACCCGGATCTGCCCTTGGGGTTCTGGACAACCCTTATCTGCAAGGTGATATCCATCCACTGGGACCGATGTTTACACAAAGATCTATCTGGGTAGATCATATAGAAAGGGACGACTAATGCCATAAAACATTGTTGTCTCCAAATCTGTAGTGTAATTTCCTAACTCAAGGTTTGAATCAATCTCTTGCTTAAATTTTATCATGCAGTAAGAGCTGAGGACCAGAGGGTAGTGGGCTCCCATTTGTTTTTAACCAAAAACCACGACACTACTTTACCGTGATATTCGTTTCATCTATAAAAGAGCTCCCATACAGACACAGGGAGCTGTCCAAACTAAGGGCTTCATATATCAACGAAGTATAACCCCTTTAGTGATCTTTTAGATCAGGGGTTCCCAACCACGGTCCTCAAGGCACACTAACAGTCCAGGTTTTGGGGATAGCCATACTTCAGCACAAGTGACTTAATTAGTACCACAGTTATATTGATTTATCCTTCTGTGCTCAATCATGGATATCACTAAAACCAGGACTGTTAGTGTGCCTTGAGGACCGAGGTTGGGAATCACTGTTTTAGATGGCGAGAGCGATGCAGTTCCCATTGCAGTCAATGGGGACCCGCTGCTGCCATTCCAGCTCTGCCGGGTCCCTGTGTCATGCACATGCGCATTTCACAAGACCCCCCCCCCCCCCCATCGCTGGCAGCATTAGACGGCCGGCAGCCCAGCAGAGGACCTCGCAGACTAGGAGGACTTCGCTCGACCTCGCTTGAGGGGTTAGTATTGGTAAATACTAGTGGATTTTTCGGTTGTATCACAGTGATACTAAATTAAAAATTGCGCTGGTGTTTACCTTCGTTTATAAATGGGGCCCATATTCTCCTATCCCCTACCTTTGACAACTAAGATTCCCATGTATTCTGAACCAACACATCTCATTCTTGTTGGTGTAACTCCACCAAGTTCTCTTCAGTGCTTTAAGGGTTTCCAAACTTCACAAGGGCCATACACACACTTAATGTCAAAATAAAATAAAAAAAAATAAAATGTAGTCATCCCCACACCACTCATCTCTAAGTGCTCAAACAATTTACCACTTACCACATCCTCAGACTACAGAGGCAGGCGGTGGTGCACATGGTGTAGAATACACACTGTGCTTTCTCCTCTTTCTGTGATTGGATGTGCTACGTGACCACCTTGCAGTGCATAGAGGTCATGTGATGAGCAAACAGTGCAACGCTAGCCCCTTTTGTGTCGCCCCTGTCTTTCTGACACTCCCCTTTTAGATTGTAAGCTCTCAGGAGCAGTTCCCTCATATGCTTTACCTTCCATCACTTACACCATCTCATCATCACTGCCTACAACTGCACCCAACCTTTTTTGTACTGCTGACCCACTACTTATTTGGGTATTAGGACTGCTGATGCAGCACTGTTTTTATAAACCTTTTCCATGTACTGCAATGTTTTGTACTATACGGAAGTGCCCTCACGCACCTAACCTTAATACACCAGTGGTGTAGCGTCTTTCGCTCTAAAACGAGTCTTGGTCACAATAGAATGCGACAAACTACTTAACAGGACGAGACCAAGCACAACGGGAACTTGGCATGGAAAAAAGCCGTGGCCACTGCATCGTAGCGCTTGGTATACAGAGTCGGACTCCTTCACACACAGATGTTGCATATCAAATTAATTGGTGCAGTCTTGTGAAGCTGTTTCGATGCATTTTTGGGCAAAAGACGCAAACTGAGGAGCACTGTTTGCTGCGACTGCAGCAATAGTGTAGGAGGACACATCTGTGAGTAGTGTTTATTTTCTTTTGTTCATGCGGTTTCTGTTTATGTACTTTTGTAAGGCGCTACAGGCGCCTTGTGGCACCATATGAATAAAGGAGGATTATGATGATAAAAGCCAAACTCTAGACAATGAATCAAAGGAAACCTCACAAAAAGATAACGTAAATATAGGTGGGTGAAGAGAAGACAACAAAAAAAATCAATAATTATAAAAATAAAGGAATAGAAGTAAAAGGTAGACACAGGAACATAACAGAACCCTTTTTTCATTTTGTTAGTGTGTACGTTTTGGTTTTATTTAAAAATGTGCTGACCCAGCTGCTTCATGCTAGGGATTTCTTCCTCCTCCGGCAGTATTTTTGAGTCCATACTGGTACAAAGTGTCTATCGAATGTTATACATGTGGAAATCACTCCATTTAATAATGGACCTGATTCGGAGGTGTAAGCAAAGCTGATGGTTTGATTAACTTTCCGATGGAGGAAGGGGGTTGCGCACGCCCAATTCTGCGCATGTTCAGAACAATTGCTGTGATCTCGCGCACAGTGTCCCTATATCAGTCATGCTACAGCCGTGTGGGGATGGGGCGGAGCTGCAGAAAACAGGGGGGGTGCCTGCCTTGTTTTCGGGGAGTGCTGAGGCCAGTGTCTGCATCTTCTGACTCGGATTTACTGGCCTTGCAAGCGCAGTGAAGGTGGCCGTTCTGAGTAAACTTAGGCTAGCTCAGTTAGCCGATGCTGCAAACATGGCGACTGATGGTTCCGAAGTTGATCCGATCCTGCATCTCGTCGGAACTGATATGGCGGCAGGAGGCTTCTTTTTCCCTAAGACGCCTCCTGCGACATTGGCATATTTTTTCACACTATTGTATTCTTATAATGCAGAGATCATACCTATTGCCTACAACAGAGGATCCCAAACTCCACCTTTTTAACAGTTCAGGTTTTAATTATATCCATGCTTGAGCACAGGTGACTTTCTTAGTACCTCAGTCAATTTGATTTAAATATCTGGGGTCAAGCATGGGTATCTTTAACCTGGACTGTAATGGCGGCGTTTGGAGATCTCTGGCCTACACGGTGGATACAGCCATTTTGTGAGCGGAACTACTTACAGTGAGAATAAAGTCTTTTGAGTGCACTAGGAGCCAGTGACCTCCACTAGACCCAAAGTGTCTCTGATCGCTCTGGTTTCTAGTAAACTGATAGGCTGCACTTCATGAAGGTTTGTTCAGATCCCAAAATGGCTGCCTCAACTGCAGTACACCAAGTTCCATGTGACCCTACTCTTACAAATTTGGTACTTCTCTTCTCTCTTGAAGGTTATGCCCAATTGGAGACCACACATTAACTGATTTTCCTGTTTGATGTTTTATTTACAGTGCCAGTCTAATCTGCAAACATTCTGTGCTGCAAGAAATCCGCGGGGATGACCGACGAGGGAGAGGGGCCTGTTGGCGGCAGCTTCTGGGAAGTGAGTACTAAAGAGTCTGTAATCCTCTACCTCCCCCCAGCAACAAACCTTTCCATGAATAGACGTAGGTCACAATGTCTAAATTCCCCTTAGAACGAATAAAGCTGGAGGTCAAATAGGTTATATGGAGTTGGTGTAATATGGCTGCCTGTATAGCAGGCCTGGCCAACCTGTGGCTCTCCAGCTGTTGTGAAACTACAAGTCCCAGCATGCCCTGCCACAGTTTTGCTATTGGGGAATGCTAAACCTGTTGCAGGGCATGCTGGGACTTGTGAAACTACAACAACTGAGCGCCACAGGTTGGCCAGGCCTGCTGTATAGTATGGAACATACATTATAGAGTGTGGTTCTCATGTATGTTTTCATTAATGGTTTTTGTATGTGTTCCCATTTATGGAAGTGACTTAATTAAATGTAAATTAGTTTTTGTTTGTGCTTAAACTTGTAGCTATTAGACTATAATTATGTCTTTGATTCTGTTTTATATATTAGTAAGATGATGAATCTCTGGTACATTTAAATATTTACTGTAATGTGAGCTTCACGTGTCTGACAGGCAGTTGTCCTGTAATTGACATGTAATTTGTTTCGTGTGTGTGTGTTTTTTAGGTATTTAACACTCATTTTCTTTGCTGCCCTGATGAAAGAGGATAAATATGTTTTCTCTGAAATGTTGACCACATCTGGTTACCTGTTGTGAGGTTTCTTTATGTCCTGCGTGGCGTCTCCCCTGTGTACATGAATTGAATTGTTCAGGTACCAGGACTGGCTGTTGCTGTATGGGAGTGCCGGACATATTATGCATACATACATATACTATATTAATGTACTTATAAAAATGCTGCACAGGGATTGAAATAATATCACTTGCCTTAAATATCTAATCATGTATCTGCTTGAATCTTTGCATACAAGTCAGTGTAAGCTTCATCTCCCTGGTAAAGTGCCAGGTGTGTTGCAGTTAGTGCACGCGGTAACCCCACTAAAAGCACTGGTTAATTGGTGTGTCGTCTTGCACCCTCCAGGAGTGTGTGAGCAGAAATGGGCATAATGGACTAGTCGCGGAATTAATGCGGGAGTAATTTCCTATATGTTTTTGTTTTTAATGAACTAATGCTAAAAATACATAAATATAAAAACACAAAGGTTCCTATTGTCTCCCTCTGTGTACATAGCAGTCAGTGAGATATTTAAGACTTTATCCACTTAAAATAACTTTTAACAGCTACATGTGGACAACCCCGGACTGTTGTACGAGGAGCCCCAGCATGTAACCCTGCGGAGCTAACTTATAATAAAGTATTACACATCCACATCTCTCCAATCTAGGCTGGCCACTACCGCCGTACGGTGAAGCGGATCGAGGATGGAAACCGGCTGTGTAACGATCTGGTGACCTGTTTCCGGGAGAGAGCTAAAATTGAGAAGAGCTATGCCCAGCAGCTGACAGACTGGAGCCGCAAATGGAGGGGTAGTTTGGAGAAGGGTGAGTGGCTGCTTACAGTATAGAATATCTTACACTCACCATGGTGCACTGTGACCCGGTACCTGCGTGTGTCTGATATTAAATCCATCCATGTTTCAAAGAATTATCTGATCAAAATTGATTTGCGTCCTTGTCCAGCGGGTTTGCAAATCCGTTCTGCCGGCGGCTATCTCTGCAATGTGTTTGGCCATCTCCTAACCGCTTTAACACAAGACTAATGTAAGCCGGCATTTGGCCATGGTACTAAATGGTGGATTGCGTCCGGTTTGGGCACTGACTTTATGACTAGATTGAAAAACGTATCCTGCTGAGGGGTCAGATGGATCTGTGATAGACCAGCTGTACGGTCTGTCTGCAGAGGTGTTGCCTATATAATTATTCTTTACCAGTCTCCTCCCTTATCATGCGGTACTAGCTATTGTGCGCACCTCGCCATGCGTACTGAATTGCATGCAGAAAAGCAACACCGGGGATATACCTCCCCAAATTTGTCAGTAGTTTGTGTCCAAGTCAGGCGACTTTTATCCAGAAACCTATTATGCAGCGAGGGAAAAATTAATATGCAAGTGCTACGTGTGCTCAATTATACCCAAACCCTGTAAGCGAATTGTGAAAGCGTCTTCGTTGGTGTAATGTGATCTGTGGAGCTCACCCCAGGCTAGTATACGTATTACGCAAGCCATACTTGCAGAACTGAAAGTATTAGGCCAATGAATGTTAATTGTTGGTTATTAATGTAATGGCCCTAAAAAAAATAAAGCAACATGTTTGAACAATGTTAATGTGTAGAGCTTATATGTCCACATGAGGATTGACCGTAAAAGAAAGTAAATACCGTTGTTGCACTGTAGCTTGCCTCCGCGCTATTCAAGGGGGGCAATTCAATTAAATAAGAGTGCCTGGAGCTATTCAGTTGTCCCCATCGCGCTCTGTACTTAAGTCGAGAGAGTTTACGGAGCCTAATGCCAGGTATTTGATCGCGGCAAACTGCCTTCTCAGTCTTAAGTTCCGGCCTCAGTGCTGTTGGAGCATGCGCTAAGCCCTTTGCTAGTATCGCGGCAATAGTTTCGTCAGATTTGTGCTTGCACCTCATGAAGGCGCAAGCAGAAATCCTTTATTCACGGGTTAACAGTGCGGCCTATTGAAGAGCTCCCGGAGCTCCTTCCCGGCACTCTTCAACATTGCATTTAATTGAATAACCCCCAAAGCATCCAAAAAGCTGTGTGCTTAATGCAAGTAAACCTTCTTTTTTTTTTTTTTTTTTTTTTAAACCTCCGACAGTTATGTATTACTGAGCTGAAAAATATACCTTAGGTAGCTGATGTGTTTTTAGGTGATGTTTCGTCCTTTTGTAGATGGTTGCCGTATTGGGAGGGAGGTGATGCTCTTGAACAAGCAGATGAGTGCTGGCCTTGGTGGCTTGCTCGGCAGGAACTGTGTGGATTTGCAGATAGTTGCTTGCGGACTGTGAAGTCTCACCACGCTGCCATGCAGTTCTCTGGTGGTCAAGGGTTTTGCCTTCATTTAGAAGCCTAGTGGAACAATGAAGGTTGCATGTATACGTTGGTCAAAGGTGCAAAACAATCATCGTTTACTTTCATTGCGTTCCTTGCACTAGACAAATGAAGGGTGATTGTGAGTTTATGGATTTGCACCTCTCAAATTATCTTGGTCTATAGCCAGCAGTGTTGGAAAGTTGAGGACTTAAAACAAAATGGGGGGGAGATTGCCAAGTCAATGCACAAATACATTATGGGTGACCGTTACATTGTTTCATGCACTTGTCACCAGTTTACATTAGGAGACCGATGTTATGTGAAGTTGGGTTACTTAAAGATTGTTATATTTAGTTTGCTTAGATGGTTTTTAAATACGAAGGAGCATTTATTAGTGTGTTAAAAGTTGTTGTTCCCGGTTTAAATGGAGACCGTGCATTGAAAAGTGGTAATACAGGATAGCTTGTTTTGCCAAGGTAAAATGAAACCAAGCACAACCTTACAAGCTATGTATCTATGGAGGAGGAAACTAGTCACCCGGTGGGCATCTTGCCATAGTAGTATATTGACTATCAATTTAACAGCGAAGCATCATTAGTACCTAGCTGCTGCTTAGCTTTACCTTGGTCAGTGTCCTGATCTCTCTCCTCTCGCAGGTCCTCAGTACGGCACCCTGGAGAAAGCGTGGCACGCATTCCTAACGGCCGCCGATACGCTAAGTGAGATTCATACCGAGCTGCGGAACCAGCTTTGGGATGAAGACAGTGGGAAGGTGCGGGACTGGCAGAAGGAAGCCTTTCACAAGCAGATGATTGGAGGCTATCGGGAGACTAAGGAAGCCGAGGAGGGATTTAGCAAGGCTCAGAAACCCTGGGTGAAAAAGCTCAAAGATGTAAGTGTGTCTCTCAGAGGTTACCAAGAACTATGGGGGTTTCTGTGGCTGTCTCATTGGATGAGCCACCAAGTCCATAAGGGCAAGCTTATGTTTTATTTTATTCAGATGAAATGCCCCATAAATGCCAAGTATAACACCAAATAACATCAATGCTGCTAGGGGAGCATCATATCTAGATTTGGGGGTTTAGCAGGTTACTAAATTAATAAGCTGGTGGGGTTTAATCCTAAAATCATAACACTAATTCTAGCACTGAAGTCATGAATTGGACGTGTTAAACAAGCTCCCCTGCTATATACTTATTTAGAACTGATTAATGTTACTGTATAAAATTGGCATTGGCTAGCATCGCTAATATAATTGTTAAATGAAAACTAATACCTCTATCCTAAGCACAACATATTAAATTATTAACTCCCAACTATTTTTTTTTTTCTTATCCGTAATGGTTTTCAGATGCATTTACAAAAGTGTACTTCTTTTTTTTTTTTTTTTTTTTTTAAGAAGATTGTCTGTGAGGTCCACCTATTGATCGTGGGTTTTTTATTAATTGGGAAACAAGTTTCAAATTTAAATATTTCTAACTCTAAAGTGTTTGTTTAAAAAGGAGCAGGAAGTTCTGAGAACCGTTGACAGTGTATAAATCAGCTAAATCCACTATATTGTGCCAGGGTTATCTTCCTCTATGGATGTATATTGGAATAAGACTAATGTGTTAGAGAAGCATATAGTTATTGAGCAAATGTGCAGTAAGTTGTGTAAAGAAAGTGTAGACCATGCGTAGTACTGGGGTTACTGATGATGCTTAATGTATTGTGGGGACACCTTGAAAATGTGTGTGTGTGTGTGTGTGTGTGTGTGTGTGTGTGTTTGTAAAAAGTTGGACAAAAATACTTGCAACTTCTGTCTGCAAGTTCAGAAACCCATTTTCCATCAATACAGCACCCAACATGCATGTCCCACATAATTACTCCCATGTTTCTGCTTTTTAGAGAAAGTTTGCAATAGCTCTTCAGTCCCAGGCTACTAAAAATATGTTCATATACCACCAGCAGTCAATTAGGTAGGCAAAGCACTTACTACCAAACAGTAAGTATATAAAGTCTTTGCACGCCCATGTTTTAGTCTTTGCATGGATTAGGGTCAAGTCGACTGCACTGAACATGGCAGGACAACAGCAGCTGAGTAGAACAGGCTCGGTATGCATTGCGTTATGTGGGCATTTATGAAACATTAGCAGGGTAACCTGGCATACTATAGCCCTGTCTCGTGTGTTCTCTTTTCAGGTGGAGGCTGCCAAAAAACGATACCACGTGGCGCGGAAGGATGAGCGGGCAGCGCAGGTACGAGAGGATCACTCAAAGGCCGATGCTTCCGTTTCACAGGAGCAGATTCGTAAACTGCAGGAGCGTGTGGAAAGGTGCAGCCAGGAATGTGAAAAGGTCAGAAGATGGTGTTTTACGTTAGACCTAATTTTCTAGGTTAACTATACTGTCACATATAGTTACAGAACCTATTTGTAACCCAGAAGTGAGAATACGGTGCAAAACTGTTTCACCCACTTGGTAGCAGTCAGTGGCCTGTCTTCAATGCACTGTACAGATCTGGTGCTATTCGTAAGCTCTGATAGCAACTCTGCCAGAAGAAAATAGGCATCCAAAAATATTGTTCTTGCCTCAGAAATAGAATGAATAGCACTAAGCTTTGAGTTGAGCTTTTACCAGCACTGAGTCTTGTAGGAAAAATATTAGAAAGCGTTGTTGTTGTTTTTTTTTTTTAATTCTTTACTTAGAAAGCTCACAGAAAAAAAACATGGAAAAACACAAATATAATAAACAGTACAAATGAGTCTTTTTTTTTTTTTTATAGCGATAAGTATGAGGGGGGTCAGTAAAGGGGGTGGAAGGGTGTGGGGGGGCGGGGGGGTTTAACAGGACTTCCAAAGGAAGCAAGAGATCACAGATGGTACCAAATGCAAGACAAGAGGCGTTAAAGGGAGGAAAAACGAAATTGTTATGTTCTGATGACCATTTCGGTCAAAATCATATTCATGACCTCAAAGACCCGGCATAATAATAATTGTTTTATTTAAACCTATAAGTAAGAGCAATAACTGCAATATTTGGAGTTGAAGAGAGAGAACACGTGTGCATAAAAGATGATGAACAATGATGCAATAGTGCACATCTGAAACAGTAGGCAAAGTACAGATAATTCTGAAAGGATTACAATTCTAGACTGATTATAAATTAAATTGAACGTTGAGTCCTAGGAGGATAGGGAAATAAAATCTAGCATGTACATCCCTGGGATATGATTGGTATGGATTTTAATGCGGTCCTTAATCATGAGTGCATCCAGTGTCTCTTAAGGGGAATATCCAATTGCAGGAGAAATGTAAGAAAATCCCGTAGCACAAGATTTTTTTCCCGCAGCTACGAGGTTTTTCCTATTCAATTGCCAGATATAAAATCAGTTGCATTAATTTGTATATGAATTTCCGCGACTATTTTCTTGAAGCCCCAGAGCAGATAAAAAAATATTTTAAGCTAAAAATTTTCAAAGGCCCCTTCAAAACCCATTGGACACTCCCACAATGACCAAATAGGCAATTGGAAATGTTCAATTATCCTAATTGGTTTAATAATTACCATGTCATTATTGATTGAATATAATCTCCTCAAATTACCCCAAATTAATAATTTTTGTTTACATTTGGTGTGCAAAAATTATTAAAGTATTTGTTGAAATGAAATAAAGTTAATTTTTATTCTGTAATTGACCTAAAATTTACCCCAACATTTTTTTTCACTATTTTTCATTTTATTAGTTTGCAATAAGTTTGCTTTTTCTCTTTTTACTTGAAAAAAAAAAATAAAAAAAAATGCACAAATCAGCCATTTAATGCATATACACTGTTTCTTTGGGACAGCTGTTCCCCATTGTTTTCATTTTAATTTCCCACTGGCTTTGGTACCCCCAAAAAAATATATATTATATTTCCCTGTTTTATACTGGGAGAGTGCATATCCGCGGTTATAAAAAAAATAACAAAAATAAAAAAAAAAATTGGCGATGTGTATTTTTTTTTTTTTTAGGGAAAACCTCGCCTGCAATGTGATATGCCCCAAAGAATTATTTACATTATTGCAGCTTGCCTGTGTTTGGTGTGTAAACATTAGCAAATGTGATGTCTTGGGGATAGATGGATATCTATCTATCTAAATAGTGGACAGAATAAACTGCGGCACTCCAAGACTGGTTGCATAAAAATCAAATTGTATTAAATATATAGAAACCAATGTTTCAAAGCCTCTGGGCTTTTTTAGCAAGCTTCAAAACTTTTAGCAAGGTTCCAAATATATGTGTGTGTGAGAGATATATATATATATATATATATATATATATATATATATATATATATTCTCTATATCTCTTATTAAGTGTGTGTGCAGGTTTGTAAAAAGTTGGACAAAAATACTTGCAGATAGATATTGAGATATATATATATATTTCTACTTCAGGGTCCATAGGGTATCCACAGGATACCTTGGGGTATAGGTGTGACATCAGTCGCAGGGCACCAAAGAGTTAAGCTTTCAGCCTCCCAGGATGCACTAGGTCCCCCTCCTATACCCCGCCCCCGGGCCAAGGCACCTCAGTTTAGTTTGGTGCCCGGCCGGAGTCGGGTGCACCTGTTGGAGTGGGGGCTAGAAGAGCCCCTGAAGCTTTTTCTTCATGCAGCTGTGGCTGCACATCTGGATGAACAGCATGGACAGTCAGTCCTGACGTCCATGCTGTCTTCCCTACACCCCGCCGGTACCAGAACGCCGGTACTGATCCGGGGATGCTGGTGGGCGTCTGGGGTCACAGCTAGCGGTGACCCCAGATGCTCCGGACCATGGCCGGATTCAAGGGGGACAGAGGTAAGCAGCGGGGTCCCGCGGTGGGTCCCCGCTGATCACATGGTCCTAAGTCCCCAGGCAGGGGGCTCCCTGGGGACTGGCTGCAGCGTGGAGCCAGGCGACCAACCTGCGCTTCCACTACCCCCTGGGACAGCGGACCGCAGCAGAGCGGTAGCGCTGCGGCGTCCCAGGGGTTAAATGCATGCCAGGGGAGCGCGCCTTCCCTGTCTCACAGCCGGCGCCTCCCCCGCTGCACACAGCCCTCTCTGCACTGTGCTGACTGGTCCTGTGTCAGCGCTCCTCCCCCAGGCCAGCTTCTCTCTGCTCCTCGGCGGCCATCTTCTCTGCAACGCATGGTGAACGCTGCTGGAAGTCTGGAAGGAAGCATCGTGGTCTGGGTCCCCCCGCATACCTCTCCTCCGCTGTGGCTCAGGTCTGTGTATGCAGCGCTGTGTCCTACCAGGCCCTGTGTCTGTGTAGTTGAGTGATCAGCGCTGTTAGTGCAGGAATTGTTATTTCTCTGCATTGTATGTGACTGTGCTAGCGCTGCCTGTAACTATTCTTCTCTAAACTGTCAGCTTTATTACTGTCCCTGTTCTTTCTGCTAAAGCCCTTGCGGTGCGGTGCTGCAGGGTGGTCTCTCGCCTATTTAATACTTAATTGGTGAGAGAGGTCACATACGTGGTGCCATCATGTCTGAAAGTGATTTTCCCCTCCGGCTACAGTGTACCACGTGCAAAGTACCGTTAGCGGAGGGGGAGGGTAGCGCGGAGGGCCTTTGCCGGCAGTGTTTGTCCATGGCGCGGCCTATTACGGTTACAGCACCGGTACAGGAGCCGCCCTGGGCTTGTTTCGCTCAGGCGTTAACAGCTTTAGTGGGCCAGTTAGCTCCGCAGCCCGCGTTTACTCCGATGGGTTTGTCCCAGCAGTCTGTGGTGTCGTCACCCATGCAGGGGTTCCCACGACAATTGGTGGTACCCCACAGTCTCCCTATTTCCCCGCTCCCGGGTTCTCAGGAGCCAGCGTGGGTTAACTCCCTGACGAGTTCTTTACAGCACTTGTCGGATGTGTTGCAAGGGGAGTCTGTGATGCGGCCTCATAAAAGGCCGGTGGCGTCTCTGTCCGCTCCTTATGAGGATGACGAAGGGACGTCTGATGATGGGGAGATTCTGGATCCTTACGATCAGGAACCTTTCCATACTAAGGACGCTGATGCTAAGTCCAAAGTATATATTCCTGGACTTATTCGGGCGGTCCGCACAGCCTTGGTGATTGAGGACGAAGTTCCCCCAGCGGCTAAATCTAAGTATGCCTTTTTCAAAGATGTGAAGGGCGATGCCACAGTCTTTCCTCTTTCGGGTCAGTTGGTGGACCATTTAGAGGAGGCGTGGAAACAACCTGGCAAAAGATACCAGCCGCAGAGACGCCTGGCGGTGGCTTATCCGTTCGCGGATAATTATTTTGCTAAGTGTGAATCCCCTCCACAGGTGGATTCTCACGTGACCCGTCTTGTCCGTAGTGCCACATTGCCGATGCCATCCATGTCCTCCCTTAAGGATGCTACGGACCGCAAGGTAGAAATCTGCCTGAAGTCCGCTTATTCCCTTGCAGGGGGGGCAGCACGGCCGGCTATGGCCATTTGCTGGGTTGCCAGAGCGATGGAGCGCTGGGCGGATTCATTAGAGGCTTCTTTTGAATCCGACTGTCCGGCCGAACAAGCGGAGTTGATTGGCAATCTCCGTGATTCGGCCACCTACATCAACGAGGCGGCTCTAGACATTAGTACTCTGGTGTCTAGAATTTCTTCAGCAGCGGTAGCTGCTCGTCGCACCTTGTGGCTGCGATCCTGGAAGGCGGACGCAGATCCAAGAAAGGTCTGGAAGCGTTGCCGTTTACCGGAGAAGTTCTCTTCGGTCCGGATCTGGATAAGATTGTGGCCACGCTGGCGGCAGCCAAATCTGCTTGTCTCCCGTCGGCCACTGCTCCTTCTGGTTCTGGACCATCGTCCTTTCGGTCATCTAGGGCCCAGGGCAGGCCCAAACCACAGTCGTTTCCTCGACAGGCTGGCCCTAAGAAATCGGTCAAGCCCCGGAAACAGGCATGGAGTACCAGACGTCCGGCCCCCAAGCCAGATGACAAGCCTGCGGCCTGACGGTCCGGGTCTCCCCTTGGGGGATCCCAGGGTGGGAGGCCGCCTGCTGCAGTTCTCCCGGTGTTGGTCGTTCACTACGACAGACACTTGGGTTCTGGAGGTGGTCTCTCACGGGTACGCCCTCTCCTTCCGGCACAGACCCCCGGCTCGATTCTTCACCACGGGTCTACCATCAGACCGGAACAAGGCTACGGAGCTGCGGAAAGTATTGCACACTATGCTCCAGGCTGGAGTTATAGTGCCTGTTCCATTCTCCCAGAGGGGCCAGGGTTTCTATTCAAATCTATTTTTGGTACAGAAACCCAATGGGTCATATCGTCCGATTCTCAACCTCAAAGCACTCAACAAGTCTTTGCGGGTCCCGAAGTTTCGGATGGAGACCCTACGGTCCATCATTCTGGCGCTGGAACCTGGGGACTACATGGTGTCATTGGACATACAGGACGCTATGGCGGTCATGGCGGCTTCTTTGCGGCTGCAAGGAGTCCGCATGTTGCCGTACTTGGACGACCTGTTATTGGTGGCAGGATCTCCAGAGCTCCTGTTACACCACTTGGACCTGACCATTGCACTGCTGCAACGGCACGGCTGGCTAGTCAACTGGCAGAAGTCCACTCTAATCCCGTCTCGGAGGATTCTGCATCTTGGAGCCTTATTGGACTCGGGACAGCAAAGGATCTTCGTGACGGAGGACAAGATCTCTGCTTTACAGTCAAGGGTGCGCAGTTGTCTGCACAGCCGCCGGGTGTCCTTACACTCGGCGATGAGGTTACTGGGCTCCATGGTGTCGGTGTTCGACATGGTGGAATACGCCCAGTTTCACTCTAGACCTCTGCAGCACCTGATCCTGTCCAAGTGGAACGGCTGCCTCAGTCTCTGAAGTTCCAGACGATTGTGCTCACCCCGGAGGTTCGCCTGTCCCTTGCGTGGTGGTTAAAGACTACCCACCTCAACAAGGGACGTCCGTTCTGGGTTCCAAATTCGGTCCTGTTGACAACGGACGCCAGTCTTCGGGGCTGGGGAGCAGTTTCGGGTCCACACTTGTTCCAGGGCAGGTGGACACCGACAGAAGCGGAGCTTCCAATAAATATCTTGGAACTCCGTGCGGTCTTCAATGCTCTCCTGCAGGCACAGCGGTTTCTCCAGGGTCACCCGGTGCAGGTCCAGTCGGACAATGCTACCACCGTGGCCTACATAAACAGGCAAGGAGGAACTCGCAGTCGGGCGGCTCTCGTAGAGATCTCTCGGATCCTGGTTTGGGCGGAGCGCAATCTTCCGGCCATATCAGCGGTCTTCATCCCGGGAGTGCTAAATTGGGAGGCGGACTTTCTAAGTCGCCAGGACGTTCATCCAGGGGAATGGTCCCTGCACCCGGACGTTTTTCAACTACTGGTGGACAGGTGGGGTCTTCCAGAAATCGACCTCATGGCGTCCCGGCACAACAACAAGTTGCCGGTGTACGGGTCTCGCACAAGAGACGAAGGGGCGTCTCTGGTGGATGCTCTGTCCGTCCGGTGGACGTTCAGGTTCGCATACCTGTTCCCTCCGGTCTCCCTTCCACGGGTAATCCGGAAATTCAAACAGGAAGGAGGGACGCTCCTGTTGATAGCTCCCGCGTGGCCCAGACGGCACTGGTTCTCAGACCTTCAGGGTCTGTCCGTGGACAGTCCTCTGCGGTTGCCGCTACGACCGGACCTTCTGTCTCAGGGTCCTTGTCTTCACCCGGACCTGACTCGGCTGTCTTTGGCGGCGTGGCTGTTGAGACGGCCATGCTGAGGTCCTGGGGGTTTGCCAGCTCTGTGGTGCGTACCATGTTACGAGCTCGGAAACCGTCTTCCGCGAGGATATACCATCGCGTGTGGCATACGTTCTTCCAGTGGTGTCGACCGAGAGGTTATGCACCGCGGGAGTTTCGTCTGTCTCGGATTCTCGCCTTCCTGCAAGCGGGACTAGATCATGGGCTTCGCCTTGCTTCTTTGAAGGTACAGGTTTCGGCCCTATCTGTCTGGTTTCACCGTAGGATTGCTACAATCCCGGATGTGCGCACCTTTATGCAAGGTGTTCTCCGTATTCAGCCGCCCTTTGTTCCACCTGTGGCGCCTTGGGATTTGGCTGTGGTCCTGAGGGCTCTCCAAGGACCGCCGTTTGAACCACTGGGCTCAGTGGATATTAAATGGCTAACAGCTAAGACTGTTTTCCTTCTGGCCGTTGCTTCAGCCAGACGTGTTTCTGAGTTAGGGGCTCTTTCTTGTAGACCCCCTTTCTTGGTTTTTCATGGGAACAGGGCAGTGCTCCGCACTCGGCCCGAGTTTCTTCCCAAAGTTGTTTCCCAGTTTCATGTTAACGAGGAAATAGTTGTTCCGGCCTTTAACTCACCGGGTCTTTCCGTGGGTGAGGCCTCTTTGGATGTTGTGCGGGCCTTAAGGACTTATGTTGACCGCACTTCTTTGTTTAGGAAGTCGGACGCTTTGTTGTCCTCTATGGCTTCTGTAAAAAGGGTTGGCCTGCTTCAAAGCAAACTTTGGCAGCCTGGATCCGTATGGCTATTTCTGAAGCTTATCTTCATGAAGGCCTACCGGTCCCTCCTTCTCTGAAGGCTCATTCCACTAGGTCTGTGGGTCCTTCGTGGGCAGCTCGACGTGGTGCCTCGGCAGTTCAGATCTGCAAGGCTGCTACGTGGTCTTCTGTCCATACCTTCGTGAGGTATTACAGGTTTGACACCTTCGCCTCTCAGGATGCTTCCTTCGGGCGGCGGATTCTCCTTTCTGCACAGGAGCGTCCCCACCCTTAAAGGATACTGCTTTGGGACATCCCCAAGGTATCCTGTGGATACCCTATGGACCCTGAAGTAGAAAATATGAGATATGGTAAGAACTTACCCTTGTTATCTCTATTTCTACGAAGTCCATAGGGTTCCACAGGACTCCCGCCCTGTCGCACCTGTGCTGCAGATGGGCTTTGCTCTGGTCACCGG
The DNA here is from genome assembly GCA_031769625.1 of Taudactylus pleione. Lineage (NCBI taxonomy): Eukaryota > Metazoa > Chordata > Amphibia > Anura > Myobatrachidae > Taudactylus > Taudactylus pleione. Next base: position 29,234 of record JAUIMM010000461.1, on the reverse strand, counting down.
TTTTCCGTCTCCCTCTGGTGAGAATGTGATTCTTGTATGTGTCCAGATCTTTGTTCTCTCTCTTCCTTCTCCTCCTCCGGCCTATGGCTTGGTAACTAACTGAGGTGCCTTGGCCCGGGGGCGGGGTATAGGAGGGGGACCTAGTGCATCCTGGGAGGCTGAAAGCTTAACTCTTTGGTGCCCTGCGACTGACGTCACACCTATACCCCAAGGTATCCTGTGGAACCCTATGGACTTCGTAGAAATAGAGATAACAAGGGTAAGTTCTTACCATATCTCATATTATTTTTTATTTTTTTTTATTTATATATTCTCTGCCATTCACAATCAAATTATGCCCATTTTGAGTCAGTGACAATAGTGCATTATACAAAGGGCAGTTTGTTATAGAGCAGAATGGTTACTTCATTGTGTGTTTGAGCTAGAACAATAGAGTACAGTGGGAAAAACTTTTAATGACCCATGCTCCAAAAGTGGATCTCCTTTAGTAGTATTGTCAGCTTTGAGACTACAGATTGTATTTAAAAGGCCTCAAATACCCTACTATTCCACACAGTTGCGATAATTACTGACATTATTGGTTAATAGGGAGGATCACAAAAAGAACACTATATCCCTTGACTTGCTTGGGCTAAAAGGGGAGAGGAGAAGGGGTAGGCGAGATAGGTAATAAGAGTTTAGTCTGAGATCTGGGTGTCCTTTTCTCAAGGAGCACAGAAGTAGGGCTCTGAGATTAGAACATTCATGTCCAAAGAGGTGTGACTAGAGGCACCAGCAACACTTCAAAGCTGGAATTGGGAATGGTCATTCGTAGAGGTCGTGTTTGTGGGGGAGGGGAAGAGAATAGTAGTTCTGGGTCTCCCGGGTGTGTGCATAAGATTAGACATATGGTCCTTGCAGGGTGGGAAGGAGTATGGGTATAGTGAACACAACAGTATAGACTGGATACGATCATATAGAGCTCAGACAGAATGACATTATTTTTGTAATTGATGTAACTGATGTATATTATATCTTGGTAATGGAACACATAAATGACTTCTAATAGCTTCATCATTTGCAGTACAGGACATGTAATCATTACTTTCCAGTTAAATAATTATTTACAGCCCATCAAGAATCCAAAATGTTGCTCCTGAAGTTTGTTTTACTAATACTTAAAAGGTCAGGAAGGGGGAAATGCTTCCTTCTCCCACTCCAGTCACTTTCTGTATGGGGTGGACCCTATGGCGATGCAGTTGTTGGCTGGTAGTGGAATCTGGTAGAAGCCCTGTGTTGTGTATGGTAGTTTGTGTTGCAAATCTGTCTGGCCTGAATTCTTTTTCATTTAATTGTATTTTTGTCAAAAAATTTTCTTTATATGAAATTGTAGATGCATATAGCTGTCCATACAACGTAGCACTTACCTGTGTTTGGTCTCTGTCAGGACAAAGGTGTATATGAGAAGGCTCTGGATGAACTGAACCGCTACAACCCTCGCTATATGGAGGACATGGAGCAGCAGTTTGAAAGCTGCCAGGAGGCGGAGCAGAAGCGACTGGCCTTTTTTAAGGAGATGTTGCTGGACATTCACAAACACCTGGACCTCTCCAGCAAAGACAGGTAACCGCAGACCCCCCCAACTGTGCACATTGTACCTGTGAATTCCATATTCGTGTATTGCAAGCCACAGGGGTCTTTAAGGGTAAAGGGTATGTGCATGCCTTTGCCACACGCTGCAGGAGCGAATGATCACTGGCCTCTTACATATGTAATGAGATGGCAGAACGCAGCTCTGCAATTCTTAGTTCTGCGTGTAGAAGTCCTGTAAGATTACAAATACACTCGGCCAATAGCGGCTCTCCACTAAGGTCACATGCCCTGTACTGGCGGAATTTAGCTCTCTCATGTGTGTGCCCTTTCTCTCCTCCAGCTTCCATGCTTTGTACAGAGACCTGAACCATGGTATCCAGGCAGCTGATGACCAACAGGATCTGAAATGGTGGAGGAATACCCATGGACCAGGCATGGCCATGAACTGGCCTCAATTTGAGGTAACAATGGGAGGGGGGGAGTGATAAAAAAAAAATGTCCATGCGTATTGCGCACAAGCTATATTATGTCATCTAGGTTTCCATGATGTGTAATATAGCAATATGCTTGTGGGAAGGATCCTGCTGAATTGCACGATTGTAGAAATCTCTGTGGACCTATGGTCTTGCACAGTAAAGGCAGCCATTGTGTGAATTACACCTGTCTGAAATGATAGATCACATTCTTGTGCGGCTTCTGGTTTATCTTACAAGATAGATGCCTCATCTATATGATGGTAACCTATCCGCTGTACGATGCACGAGTAGCTCATGCCTCATAGGGTTTTTTGGTACCTGTATCTTCCCAGAGGATGGAGCCCTAATGTGAAAAAAAAATAAAACATCAGGTAAGCGTTATGAAGGTAAAATAGTTCACTGTTCTGATAAGAACTCTGAAAAGTTTCTCCTGTTAAAGTTGCCGTTTGCTTTCCACCGCTGTGACTCCTGGAGTTCAGCAGACTCTTTAAATGTTTGAGTCTTAAATAGGGTCTGGATTGGCTGCTTGAGCGCCCTCATCCTGCCTTGTGAAACCTAACATGTAGAACCTCCCTGTACCATGTGTTGGGAGGAGTCCTTGCATACTGAAGATGTTCAGTGATGCTGTGGCACTGTGAATCATTTACAGTATAGAGGTCGCAGAGTGATTTCTTAATTGGTCATCCAATACGGCCACCAGAGCCACAATTTTCTTTCAAGGCAGGCACGGTCTAGTTATCTACTTGTAGGGTTGCCAAGATTTTCATATGGACCCAGGTGCTAGAAGGTGTGGCCACTAGAGGGAGCGTGGCTCAGCCTCCCTTGCACTACCAATCTCCCACAGAGGCCCAGATAATCTGCCAAACCCCCCTCTACACCTCTACTCCTTGGCAGGTTCTTCTTTACCCCTATCCATGCTACATTTCTCAAATTGAGACTCAAGTGTTTTGTTTTTTATGGGTGGGGCAAGAAGGAAGTTTCAACATTAATAGTTGCTTAAGTAGTCCAAAATTATACTGGTCAGGTTACGTTGTTAGGTGGTGGTTTCCCCCTGTTGATCTACAGAGGAAAAACAAACAAACATCTAAGATTCGTAATATCCGTCTAGCTGGAAACTGCAGAGATCTCCTTCCTGATCTCAAAAATAGCTTATTCAATTCTCGTGGGATAAACATCCTAGATTCCTTCCGTAAACTCAGACTGAACTCTTTATTGAAAAGAGCTTCTATAAACAAATGCTTAGAAATCATTAATTCAGGGGAAATCTTCCATGCAGGTTAAGATTATTTTTATTTAAGTTTAATTAAGATGTTATCCGTACTTTTTATACACTTCATTGCACCCTTATTTGTTAAATACTTAGTTGGTATTGACAAGTTATGTGCGTGCTCATTCCACTGTAGAAGCCAACTTTTAGGCTAAACCTGGCTTCATGATTGCCCCCAGTGGCTTCTATTCTACGGTCACTTAATATGAAATAGGAGCTTATTCAGCATATCCAATTAACAGTTGTGTATTGGGGAAGAGATGATTTGCAGAGGTGAGGTATGTTAGCTCCACAGGTCGAGAATGTCGACCTGGTGGAAATGTCGATACGCAGCATGTTAACAGCGAGTCATCACGTCTACACGGATTAACGTCCCCGGTGGCCCAGCGGTCATTTACCAGGTCCCAGCAGCAGTGGCGTCTCCAGCGTAGTCTTCTGAGTCCTGGAGTGCATGTGACCAGCAGGTCCAGCGCAGACGTCTGACAAGCTGTTGTTCCAGTGAGTATTTTCCCCCTAGTGCCTAACCCTAACTTCGGGCAGTCGCCCTAACCTGTTTTCTAAGTGGTCTGTGAATGGCGTACTATTGCTGTTTTATGGCCATGTTGGTTATATGAACCCCACAATATAAAATCCCACCAAGTGAGAAGTGTTTGATATATATATATATAAGTCATGAAGGAGCGGCGGCACTCAGCAATAACAAGCACAATATTGTGCTTGTTATTGCTGAGTGCCGCCGCTCCTTCATGACTTTATTTTGATACCATTGCGGAGGGCACCTTCTTTATATTTGGCTACTCTATATATATATATATATATATATATATATATATATATATATATATATATATATATATATATATATATATATATATATATATATATATATATATATATATATATATATATATAATATATAGTAGCCAAATATAAAGAAGGTGCCCTCCGCAATGGTATCAAAATAAAGTCATGAAGGAGCGGCGGCCTGTGCTACTCTCTCTCTATATATCTATATATAAAAAATTTTTTACCTGAATGCGCAGAAAGTGACACCTTTTAAATGCCGAGAAATTTGGCAGCAGGTGTATGGTGGTGTGTAATGTTCAATAATGGACAAACAAGCGTGGTGGGAGGTTTTTTATCATCCACCCTATAGTCCAGGCCTTGCTCTAGGTGATTTTCACCTTTTCACTAACCTCAGAGTTCCTGGGCGAAAAATTTTTTGTAGTGATGAGAAGTTGATGGTTGTGGTGAACAACTGGTTCTATTGGCTGGAGGCAGCCGAGTACAACAAAGGGATTCTAAAGCTTGTGGACTGCAGTTGAGTATATGAAATGTAGCACAAGATGCAATGAACCGGCAAGGGGGAACCTCTAGGATAAGGTAGAACTGACATTTTCTAGATATCAGCATGTGAGGGTTCCCATCGGTGTTCATATTTCACCAGACTTTAAAGGAGATCTCTACTTAGGTCCAAACACTCCAAAGGTTGTCAGATTGGCTTCCATTGTTCCACAGCTATGTGTCAATCTTGAGCAGTTGTTGGCTTACTTGCCCCTTTGCTCTGCAGGGCTCTGTAAACAGGGCAGTTCTAACAGCAACACTTATGACCACCTTTCTTGCTGCTACCCAGGAGATGAACCCCAGTAGTGTTTCCAAGCAAGCAGAAACTGCGAAGACCACAAAACCCAACTTATTTATGCTAGCTCCTAGAGTACGGCTACATTGAAAACTATGGGTTTTAATTTACTAAGCCTTGGATGAAGATACAGTGAACGAAGATAGGGTACCAACCAATCAGCTCCTTACTGCCATGTCACAGGCAATGTTTAAAAAACGACAGAAGCTGATTGGCTGGTACATTATCACCGTTCGCTTTACCTCCATCCAAAGCTTAGTAAATAGACCCCTATGTATTAAGCAATATATCATGATTGGTACATACTAGGGACGTAAATGGGGATAGGTGAGCGGTGCTGCTGCCTATGGCGTAGGGGGGCAGCTCTGTCACTGCCTTATGTTTATGTGATGGAACGATCTGCATGGGTGCATGTGATACATACTCCAGAATGTATTGTCACCCGAATCAGTCTTATTTCCGCATGTGATCGGTTTGGGTTCTTCTTGTTGGGGGTACAGGAGGTTTTCTACAGAGGCTGATGAAAGCTCTTTCTGATTACAGGAGTGGTCTCCAGAGACACAGAGGCCAATCAGCAAGAAGGAGCGGAGCAGTAAAATTGTTGAGGAAGTGACCCTCACCGGTATTGTGCCAGCAAAGGATGGCGTTTCTGCAGGCAGCCCCACCCAACAGCTGAACAAAGGGTGAGTGACTATTGCCTTCAAGCCCTACTTTCCTCTACCATTTTCTAGACTGTTATAGCAAAGGTTTAGAAATACTTGAGCCTGGATGATGCATGCAAGCTCACCCATCATGCTGAAAAGAACACTCATGACACATTTTGCATTGGGGCCTTAAAAAGCTACAGGGGTCTATTTACTTAGCAGTGTTAGGAGAAGTGAAAAGTGATAAGGTACCAGCCAATCAGCTCTTAACTGTCATCTCACAGGCTGTGTTTGAAAAATGACAGTTAGGAGCTGATTGGCTGGTACCTTATCACTTTTCACTTCTCCTAACACTGCTTAGTCTAGACCCCACAGTCCCATACTGTCCAGCTGCTCCTTCCTCATCCCTACCATCCTCCCTACTCCTCATCCTCCCCTCACCTCAGGATGAACAGCAATCCCATATACACAACATATGGCGGTAGGATTAAACCTTAATTGAATGTATACATCTTAATCCTAAAAGCGTAGGGTCTGATAGCAGTTCCCGGTGCCTTTTTGCCCTTGGAACATGGGTACAGTGTGAAACAGGTCATGTAAGCAAAATGATGCATTGCTTTGAATTGCAAAGTGTATTTAATTTTTAATTCCTTTTTGTTACTCCCTATTTGCGAAACGGTTTCTCCTAGAATGTATATATGGGTTATGTACTCCCTCCAAGATGACTTCTAATGCCTGTATCAATTTTATATCAGGTTATTTTTTAAAATTTTCTTAATAATCCCTTATAACGTAAGCAACGACATCACAATTTACTGCTATAAATGCTCTCACTGCAGTATATTATATGGCTGCTTAAAGTCACTTAGGGCTTGTGACCATATAATAGGCTATGGCTGAGTAGCGAGTGCTTTTCTACAGGTCACAGAAATCCGAGAGAACGTCTGGTATCTCTGCGTGTTCAGATCACTTGTGTGTTAGAATTTTTGTATGGAAATACTTTTGTTGCAGTAGTCCGGGTGACGAATCGTATGGGATGTGAGCGGAAATTCCCACCGTTAAAACAATCTTAATTACAGCAGACCGTTTTGTGCCTCTGGTCACATGTCAGGTCACATGATTCACAGTGAATCTTGTTGTGCGGGAATATTTACAAAGCTATGTGTGCGTAGTGTTTCCATTTTGTGCTCTGAGGCAAGACACTGCTGTGCTGTCCTCTCTGCAACTGGTATAGCAGCTCTTCCATTACGTTCAAGGGAGATCATAATAAACCCACACAGCCTGATCCAAACACGCGGCTGAAAAACACTATGCAAATATTGGAACGCTCTGCTGTGCTAAAGGGCATAAACGCCACTAAATGCAAAGTAACTAGAAGGGTTGGAAACCTATTTTAACATGATGCAAGAATTGACAATGGGACGGTTGAGTTTAACATGTTCCGAGAAGGACTGCAGAGCTTCTTTGTCGGCTCACAATCTGTTTGACGTCCCCCTCCCAGGTTTTCCTACGCAGATGAAGACCAGGATTTCTATGCCACTCTGACGGATAACCCACGTTCAGAGTCAGTACAGCTCCCACATTAAGCTCCTCCACAGATGATGGTGCCTTGTCTAAGCTCCTCCTATCCTATCCCCATTTACTTTTGACTGTCTTTAGTTTATACCGGTGATGGGGCCTTTAAGAGCCTGATCCTCTCTAATTGGAGGAAGAATTGTGCTAATGAGCTTCCTCTAATAGAAGGCATGTCTCGTTCTCCTTTCCTCTCGTCAATCTAAATTCGGGTGTTAGTTGGTGGTTATAGGTTCACCAGAACTTAGCCGGTGATCATATATTTTAGGGCGTGTGTATACTGGTGTTTCGGTGAATCTTATAAATATGGAGGTTTAGGAAGTTAAATAAACCTGTCTTGTTCTTGCAGTACTGGGAAGGATGATGCGTCAGAGTGGTCAGAAGATGAAAGTCCTAGAAAGTCACTGGACAGTAATGGCCGGGAGGTGTCACAGGTAGAGGGCGTGCGTGTGCGAGCTCTGTATGATTACTGTGGACAGGAAGCTGACGAGCTGAGCTTTTCGGCAGGTACAAACCACTAACCTTCCCTTAACCACCTTTCCATTCTCCCATCCACAGGCACGTTTTCCATTCCCATATACCCTCCATCCCTCACCAGGCCTATAGTGCATGAATCTGGCAAAAAAGGCAGAGCACGCAGGCTGGCATGTGTGTATGATGCACGCATCTTGCTACCTTCCTATCCAGCCATCCATGCGTTTACCCATCCACCATTAACACAACACTAATTCCAGCATGAGACTGGCACAGGTCACGCTTTGGAGAATCGTACACAAACTGGCGGGTTGGATGAGCAAGGGGGCATCCAGTATTTACCCAGCCGTTTGTGTCCCAATGCGGCGCAGATCTGTTTAATTATTTATGGTTCAGCCAAGGACGTTCCTGAAAACTGGTGTACTAGATAACCGGGACCAGGTGTGGTCACTCATAGCAACCAGCCTCTTTCATTTTGTACAAGAGTTTTCAATTACATTTTTTTTTTTTTCTCCCTCTTTTCAGAAACGTCCTGAAGCTGCCACTTTTGTGCTAAATTATTTCCGCAGCTTTACTTACAAAAAAGAATTTCTTGGCCGCAGAATAAATTATACATATTTTTAGTGTTCATTCTAGCACCCCCGCACCTCCATTTTTCTGCCTGGGGTGTCGCTTTCTGCTCTGGTGCTTCTAGCACAATTTGGTCTGTATTTCGGCAGTTTGGTGCTTCTAGCACACTTAGCTGATGTAACAGAGCAGAGAGCGACATCCCAGGCAGGAAAGAGGAACTGCACAGGTTGTGTCAGGGTGCTAGAATGAAAATTTTTTTTTTTTTTTTTTATAATTTATACATTGTCGTTTAGATCCTATTGCAGAGTGTATCTAACTGGTACCTGTTACTGCAGTGTTTCTATCTGCAGGAGGCCCTGCCCCGCCTCCACATGATGGTTTTATTTTAAGGGAAAACTGTTTTTTACTTGTCACAATTAAGGTGGGTGAATTGATGCAACTCGTGGTGGCTGCTGCTTTAACAGCACCGCGGGGTGATCAAATCTGTGTATTTTTATCTATGGGTTTTAATAACTGTTCCTTCTCAAATTGTTAACCAGCCTCATAGAGGTAGTAGTCTTGGACTATTTTGTGCTATAGAGATAGTAACGCAAAGCAGCACAAGTATATGAGTATAACCTCATTCAGAGGCAGTCGTTAGTTGCAAGCGGTCGCACTGAATCAAGGCGGCCGTTTGCATCCTGAACGTCCGCCTCCTTGTTGATCGCTAAGCTGTGGGTTAACACCCACAGCTCTAGCGACCGACATGGGTGATGGTTGCGATGGTCAAGACCATCGGGGCTTACGATGGGTCTGGGCACTCGTAGGCCCCAGGGAGCTTCCTGCTCTGTTCGAGCAGGAGGCTCCCCACTGACAGCAATGATGTCAGTGGGTCCGCCCCCAAACGGCACGCGTTCTGGCAGGAACGCTTCCGTTTGGGCAGGCACGCCCCCTGCCCGCCTCCCAAACAGGACGAGCTGTCACTCACCATCGACAGCTCGCCCCGTCTGCTGCGAGACCCCTAGCGACGGAGCGTCCGTCGCTAGCCGGGTCTCGCGCATGCGCACGACAGAGCCGGCTCCGTCGTGCGCATGCCCAGTGGGGCAACATCGAGTCGGTTGCGAGCGATCAGCACTTGCGACCGACTCTGAATGATCCCCTGTGTCTTTATAGAGGGAAAGTGGACACAAAAAAGTGGCTGACAGAACTGAAGTTCCTGTCTCTGGGATTTGGAGATAGTGTGTGGTAGTTTTCCTAAGCCTTGTAGAGAAGAGAAAGTACCAACCAATCAGCTCCTAACTCATTTTTCAAACACAGGCTATAAGATGACTGGAGCTGTTTTGTTTGGTACTTTCTCTTTTCAAAGCTTAGTACATCTCCCCTTGTTTGTTTAAATTAATGGGTAAAGAACACTCATTTATTTTTATTGGTGGTTTTCCTCATCCAGTGGAGGCCAGCCCCGGCTTCCCAAGCGCTGTAGCTCATTAACAAATTGGGCTGGTGGCATGTTGCCGGGCTATAAATTTTCTAGATAAAGTGCAGTGTCTGCAGTCTTGGTGGAGGGAACTGTAAATTACTTAGATAGCTACTAATCAGCTGTGTATGTAATTGTTTTATTTTTTCCCTGCAAGTCAATTGACAGCAACACTTGCTCTCACCATAGGTACTACAGATTTGTTCCATTTACTCTTACCATCCAGGTCTTAAGGATTTCCATACTTCAGCACAGATCGTTAATGCAACATGACCGATGTGCTAAAATGCTCCTCGTGCCTACCCACCGTTGTGGAAGCCATTTTGTGAGCGGAAACTGTTATTTAGCGATGTCATGAGTAGCTAATTGATTTGGCTGCGTTGTCATGAATTTTGCTCGGCAATCAAAATTTCTGCAAACCGTAGACTTTGAATTGCACAGACTCATATTAAAGAGCGTGAAAAAAATGAGTTCAGGTACCTTGCGCTAAGAAGCTAAAACTAATCTTTAAGTTTACTGAATAAAGCTTCCAGACCAGCTGTGTCATTAAGCATATTAGGATTTCTTATTCGCTTATAGTGACCTCAATGTAACTCCTTCCCAGATGTAACCAGGCAGCTAAATTATTCATATTTTGGAGACTCGCGTTATAAGGTTCCTCATGATTCACACCCCCAGAGCGATCAGATTAAAGAGATTGGATCTCGGTGCGGTATATAACCTCCTATACTACAGTGCATCTTTTTAAAGTTTGATATATGTTGAATGATTTAATGACTTTGGAGCATACGGTATAGCCCTACCTTGGTAAAAAAAAAAAGGTAAGTGAATTGTTCAGTTGCAAAACAGACAAGCTTGTTCTAGTCGCCTGCACACCGTAGCTTTTCACTGTCATTTTTATATAATGTAATTGATAAATGATACCTAGAACCCGATTGGTTGATGAGAAACTTCTCCACTTGTCGTCCTTCGATTTGGTACATCTACCCCCCCAGTACGGTCACTGCTTTCAAGTAGATTGACAGTATTATTAATTGTTCAGACCACAAAGCTACCACTCTGCGGTCTGAACAATTAATCAGCCTGTCAATCTACTTGAAAGCAGTGACTGTACTGCTGAGGGAGATGTACCAAATCTAAGGACAACAAGGTTAGAAGCTTCCCCATCAATCTGATTCTAGGGGCCATATCCAATTAGCCGCAGAAAATTACCGCGGCCAATTAGCCCCGTAGTCGGCATGACGACGGCACTTATCGGGGGGGCGGGGGTTTGGGACCTGATGTGTCCCGAAAAATCCAAGATAAGTGCTGTTTTTTCGCCCAGAAAAAGGCGAGAACATATAGGGCCGCGAGCTTATTGCGGCTCCTACGTGTTAACGGGCGAACTATCCTATTCGCCCAAATGAATAGGATAGGGATGAAAAAAATATTGGCGAAAATCGGGGATTATCAGCAAAAAATCCCCGTTTTTCGCCAATCGCAGGGATCAATTAGTGTTCGGGACTAACTGGATATGGCTCTAGGTATCATTTATCAATTACATTCTATAAAATGATGGAGAAATTTCCCATAGCTACCAGCTTTTCTCTATTAGTCTTTTAAAAGGATTGATCTCCCCCCTGAGGCATAAAACGCATAGTGCCTCAGGAGTTCAGCCTGTCAAATGTAGCGCAACGGACATCCGTTTCAGAACATGCAAGCTATCAGATAGCTGCCTCCACTTTGTACGTGACCAGGAACTTTTTTATTTTTATTTTTTTTACTTCGCTATCTGAACTAGAGTTTTTTGGGTTTGAAATCTATTTTAAAGTTGACCTAAACCCAAAGGCTAGAACATTAGAACTATCCATGTAGGAGGCTTATTCGCCCATTTAAATAACTGTTTAGTTCTTGGTTCACACCAGTCCTGGCTTTTGCCGTGGTTAAACCTTTTCAGTGGCACACATCCCTGCTAATTATGCAGATCATGCATTTGTCTAAAATTACTTTGGACACGGTATGGACTTTTTCTTAAATATGTCAGCTTTCATTGATTTATTTTAGCTTTTCAGAGGTAAGTGTGTACATATTGACCTTCTCTGCATGATGTCTCAGGCCTTTTATATACTGGGTTTAGTTCTTGAACGTCTTATAATAACGTAATGCCTTGTGGTTCATTTTTGCTTTTGTCCCATTGCTTCTCCATGCTTTGCTCCCTTAGGAGAAGAGCTCATAAGACTTGGGTCAGAAGACGAACAGGGCTGGTGCAGGGGATGTCTCACGTCCGGGAAAACTGGACTTTACCCAGCAAACTACGTGGAGGATGTGTCCTGAGAGTCGACCAAGCCTTGTTTCCTCCAAGCCACGTGCTTGAGTGTCCTAGTTCTTCGTTAGGACAGGAGCAAATTACGAACATTGGATCCTCCTTTGTGCATCCATTGCTGCTTTTACGTATTTTAGACATGCAGTTAAATTTTTTTTTTTTTTCTTTATAAAAATGACCCAGGATATATTACGCCCGACTGCTCTCTGCAGCACAATGAGGTTTAATCGAAGAACAAAGGGTGTGAATACTAACATTTTTGTTGGGTACAAAAGAATTTGTTGGAAACGCACAAAAATACACCAGAAACAGTGCTTCCCCAGTCACTACACCAACGTTACGGCTGTCCCCTGTGATTAATCGTTCAAAGTTTTTATGGACATCGTAATTATCACATATGTTATATGTTAAACACAAACTAATTAAGGCCTATTCTGCCAGCCTGAACCTCTTGTCCCTCTAGCCAGGGACGTAAAGTTGATATGACTGCTGTCAAGTTACAATTTGCAGCCAGTTAACAACTTGAAGAAAATGAGTTAACCTTATTTTATGCTTACTGACCACGTTTGCACACAAACACTTATCACCCTCTTATAGTGGATGAAGGTGTTTTTTTAGAAAGTATATGAACACCGAGCTGTCCAAGGGAATTGGTTTCATATTGTCCAGCGTTGTCTCCAGGCTTGGCACCAGGGTGGTTACAGAGGTCCCTAATAGTGTATGGGTTATTTTTTTTAAAGATTTTCAGCTGGGCAAGGATTGGGATGTTTTTGTTTTGACATTTCGAGGTTTGAGGGTTTATTCAAGGTGATGCTCTTAGAGAATATGACCCTCGGTCGCCTGCTCATTCAGTGCTAGAACATTTGACCTTTTAGTAGACCTTCAGAGTTCAGGAATCCAGCCGGTTCAGCATGAGACTTGTAAAGCGCTTTGGACAAGTAAACGAGTAGGGGGTTGAATTTTGTGCCATCTCATCATGCAAGTGACCTTATTGTGAAAGATGTATTTTGTATTTAAATAATAAAAACCACATTTTTGTTTTTATCCAGTTTTTTTTTTTTTATTTTCTCGTGTGTCTCTGGAGCTCTGTTCATCTACTGGTAATTAACTTACAATAATTGACCACTCCTGTGTAAAACAATAAAGCTAAGTTATAGCCCATAGGGGCTGATGCACAGTTGAACATACGCCAGTTTGCGGAGCATAATTTGTGCAGTTGCATTCCGCGCACGCTCCGGAGCCAGGAGTACACTAGTGGGGGCGCTACAGCGTTGCGCATATTTCACTTGCATCTCGACTAACAACTGAGACGTAACTGACCTGAAATGAGGTTGCCTCCCATCGGTAAAGCCCAATGATGGAGTGTCAGTGCAAACGTGGGCTATGGGTATACAAGTGTAAATATGCCTGTTTCCAGTGTAACTTCCACTGATGCTGGTGGAACTGCACCTTGGTGAGCAGCAAATCAAGCATACAGTTCGGAGGCAGACGCACTGAGATGTGTGCAACGCTGTATACGATCAAATATACGCATGCACGCACCGTGGGAGCATGTACGGACAGCTTGCACTCAATTCTACATCATGCCCATAATTATAGTAAGTACAGACTACGGTATGACGCAGAGGGGAAATACTTTAGAAGCCAACATCCAAAGCAGGGAGATAAACCTATATGTAACACTGTACATGGTTTAAAGTGCACTGCAATGGAAAAATGCAATTGATTTCACAAAGAAACACAAGGTAATCCTATTACAATGGGTAAAAGAAATTTCACAAAGGTGTTTTATTTGGTCTTCGATTTTATAATGGCATACACAAGGGTATTCAACATGCTGCTATCAGATTACGTGTGCCAGCATGCCCTGTCATAGTTTTAGCATGCCCTTATAGCATACTTTCAGGGCATGCAGGGATGTGTAGTTCCACAGCAACTGGAGAGTGGCATGTTGAATACGCCTGGTATACAGAGGACCAGTAGTAAATCGTGCAGAACAAGACATGTTTCATCTCCCTCCTCACTAACAGCATACATTAATGGAAGCAGCTAGATCGCTTTCCGTATATTGACCCTGACGTCATCAGCCAGTGTCCAACGTCCTTCCCTACCATTCAAGTGGGCATAGAGGGGGAATATAATCATGTGGCGAGCCACCAATCCCAAAGCGTGGCGAGCGAAGAGTCCGCGAGGGGCCAACTTCCTTTTTTTGTGGACTGTGTGGGCAGGAAACTGCACTTCTGCCCACAGTTCACGTCACTTCCAGGTACAGTGTCTGAAGGGGAAATATAACTTTCCCACACATTAATGTGTTAATATCCTTCTTCACCAGACTCCTGGCAGGTATATAAGGCCACTCCTCCCTGCTTCCAGTGTCGTCCTCTCCTGTCCTCTGTCTAGTGTCAGGCAAGTGTTTTGTTGGACAGAGGGGCTACTATGGGAAGCGGGAAGAGTCAGCAGCTTCACTCTGTGTCCTGGTGGCTACATAGGCCAAAAACAAGGGGGGGGGGGGGGGGTTGTCTCCTTGTGGCAAGAACTCTGAAGCAGACTACATTTTTTGGTGGCCATTGCCGCAAAGAGCCCTATATATTTTTAGGAAGAACATCCCATGGTGCGCACTTAAGCATCAGAGTGCTGGGGTGTCTGAGACAATTTTAACATGGGAAATGCAGCCCTGGCAGATTGTACATTTTTATTTATTTTTTTTATATATTTTTTTTTTTTTTAGAACTGTTTTTATTTGAATTTCAAATAAATTAAATGAGAATCCCAAAAAACGGCTGTTTCATTATAAATGACTAAACTGTTCTTATACAATCTTACTGCAACATGCATAATAACAGATCAAAGGCATTCAGTGATAGAGAAAAATGACAGTATAAGCATGACCAATAACCTACTCCTAACAATGCCCAAGTAAAATATCAGGCCGCCTCAATTTGACTAAGTTACAGAACATAGAAATAACAGTATATCTAAAAATCACAGAAAATTAACCAAATAAAATAATTATAGTATATAAAATAAGAAAGGATTAAACTATAATCTTAAATAAATTTAAATAAAATTAAAAAGAGGGTCACACATATGGTAGGGAAAGACAACACCCCTTCTTCTACACAGAATAAGAAGTAATCATGTATCCAGTTGCCGATACAGATGCCACGAAGTTTCAAATGGATTCCGAATATGTGATTGTGTATCCATGTCCAACGTTTCTAAATAATAACCCCATTGTTTGTAGAGACACTGGACACCTTGTTCTGTTAAAAAGAGTAGCCTGCCCGTCAACATAAATTACATGAATAAGCATATTTTTAACTTCTGTTAAGGAAGGGAAAGACCGTTTAGGCCAATATTTCAGCACTAGCTTTTTTGCCACCGTAATAATAACAGTTAGGGGAAAAAAAAGTTGATCTTCCAGTTCGAAGATCCAACTCCCATACCTCACAATTCGCAAATAAATATGCTATTGAGTTTTTAAAAAGTTGAAGGGAAAATGACTGTTTTGGAATAAGCTTGTTAATTTAATTAACCAGCTATCTTTCCACATTGCCAGAAATTAAGAAAAAAAAAGTAGCGTCTCATAGAGCACACTTTGGGCATTTGCCTGACTCATCTGGTGCTTTTTTGTTTTTTAACAATTTTTTTTCGTGTATTATAAGAAACTTCAACTAAAGTGGGAAGTGGCCAACTGCACACTTCCAAATGAAGTTAAGGCCCCCATCCATCAGCGATGGATTGCCGCTATACTGCAACCCGGCATCGCAGAAATCCAACGTGTTGGATTTCACAGATATGATGATCAGGATCAAAAAATTATCGTACTTGTCAAATCGGTGAAATTTAGCATGTAAAATTTCAGCGATCCTGCGACGGATCGCTGAACATCGATGGTCTCCGGTTGGCATTTCCCATCTGATCGCAGGATCCTCGATCAGATGTATGGGGGCCTTTAGTTAAGGACTTAATTCCATTGCTGACAACTAGGCTGCCCGTTCCCAATAGGGAGAGGAAGAGCTTTACAAGAAAAAGTATGTGAAATTTCGACAACTGTAAACTTGGTGTTCCTTCATGGGAAAATCAGTACTGGACATTCAGGCTCTTCCCTGTAAACTCTAGATGGGTGAGGGGCAAACCTAAAAAAAAGAGAAATGAATTGTATGAAAGCTATCCATAGGTGTTAGTGACCATTATTACGAAACTACCATTTGTATATTTTCACAACAGTGAATCAGAAATTGCTCCCGAACATGCGTTAGTGTCCACCTCTGAATCAAGCCCTTAATGAGGCAAAAATGAGCGTTTCATGAACTGGGCTCTGTATATACTGGGGTACGGAAGTTTTGGTTTTTTTTTTTTTCCCCCGAAGTTTTCAGTCAAAGTTAAAGGAGCGATCAGGAAGGGCAAGCATACATTTTGTTTTGCCTGAGGGTCCTGGGATATTCTCCTGGTCTAGAATAGTTTGAGACCTAGAGGGAAATTTACTAAAGGATGGTTTGTCACACTACACATTGCTGTCTGATATTTTACATGTAAAGGGGGAAAAAAAAAAAAATCACTATTTATCAAGCTGTGGTTTTGCAAACCGCCGGATTACCCACCTGAATAAAAAAAATAGGTGTTTGTGACGGGATGTAGTTTTGAGACCAACATCTGAATCCTGGCAAGGGATTCAAGATAGGCTTTGAAACACCGACGCCTATCTTAAACCCAATGCCGGAACGCCAGCCCGAACTAAGGTAAGTCTGGGGTGCCCTTAGTGTTAGCTGTGGGGGGAGGGGATTAGGGAGTCTAGCGGGGTTAGGTTGGGGGGGGGGAGGGAGATTGACTAGGCACCCCCCCCACCACCAGGAGGGTTAGGTCTAGGGAGTGGTAAGAGGGGGTTAGGCACCACTAAGGGATGGTTGGGGGGGAGCGGGAGAGGGGAGGGTTAGGGTACTTACCTGCCCCGCTCGGGATCTTCATCCTGTTGGGCATCCGCTTTTGGGATTTCAATCCCATTCCCTTGTGGCAGATAAAATTTGTTTTATGAGCTAAATGTACAATCAGAAGATGAGGAGTCCCAATACTTTTATTATGTGGCCAAAAATTCTGTATTACCGTGAAATAAAACGTTAATCTTATGTGGGCAACGTGAGTATGTAATGAATAAATTGGCATATCATATTAATGAGTAATTAGATTACTAGACAAATATTTATTGTATTAAGTTGCCAATATGAAACGAATGTCAATAGGACCAATACAAATTATATATATGATAGAGGAAATAGATATGGTCATTTATAATTGTGCCCACATAACAAAATTATTTTACCCATCATATATAAATTTTTAGAGTCCATCATACCAATCATCTAATATTTGCAACTTTAATACAATAAATATTGGTCTAGTAATCTAATTACTCATTAATTTGACCTCCAGATATATTCCTTAAATAATATTGCCCTCATAAAATAATTAAGGTTTTTTGCCACCTTATTCAATATAGAATGGTTGCCTACATAGGGGCGTTTCACCCATGCCATGTAACGCAGGGTCTGTTCTAGCCTTTGCGGAGCTCAGGGTGAACGCTTCCTTTGGCGCCCTGAGCTCAAAGGGTTCGGCCTGATCAGGAGCATAGCCATGGGTGCAAAAATAAGTAAAAGACAAAATACACACTTGATTGTGGATAAAATATATATTGAGTTAAAACTAAGCAATGGTTATAAAATGGGGGCAATGACCATATGGTACAATATATAACGGTAGAAAACACTGATATCTGTGTTTATACACATTTTTATTTCCTATTATGATTTTATTATGTTTTAGTGTGGAGTTAAAAAAATAAATAAATAAATAACATTTCTAGAAACAAAGACCAACCCAATTTCTGCACCCACGTAACAATTTTTGCAGTTCTAAGACTAACTTTGAAGCCCTTTTTTTTTTTTTGGGTCTAAGTCATAGGAAATGGAAATTTGGCAGAACTGGTATGACAAAATTTTCATCACATTTGGAGTGTGTTAGGTTTCTTACTTTTGTGCTTGATTTGGCATGAAATGACCCAATAATAGACTTAATGTGGCCAGGGGCGTCAGAACGGTTTTAGGTTTGGGGGTGCGTGAAGATATCATTTTGGCACCCCTAAATCGGCTCTCTGCCAGCAGTCACTTGGATGGGGAGGAGAAGGAGGTGGCACCACGGTGAGGAAGAGGCCAGGAGTTCCAGGGATGGAGGCAGTGGTGCTGCAATGGAGGGCGGAGCAGCCTGGGACTGCAGACAGCATCTTTATTCATTTTAAAGGTGAGGCTGGCCGCCAGGACCACCGGGGAGTAGGAGAGGCCAGGCTGTATATTATACTACATTTAAAAGGCTGCAACAGCACTGTGCAGCCTTTCATCTGCCTGCACATGGTGGTGATGGCCCTATGTCAGTTTGGGGATGGGCCATGGGTGGATGTGAAAGAAGAGGTTGGAAGAGAGTCTCGGGTGTGAATAAGGTCTTGGATATCACAATAGAATATAATTATCCTGAGGCATTACCACCCATTGAGAGGCAGAATTGCTGCAGTTACACCAACACAGATGTGAAGTGGAAGACAGCGGGAAGGCCTGTGGGTACCATAGACCAGTGAAAGAACAGATGTTGCATTTTTTATTTGGTAATTGTAGCGAGCTGTCCCCTTGCACCCTGATTCCGTCGTCTCTGAATGTGCCATCACTGATTCCCAGATGACTTTCCAACATTTTTGTGATGATTAAGTAAAAATGGATGGTGTTTTGGACATATATGGGCAGTTTGATAATTGCCCTCCACACCGCTAAATAGTAAATCCAGCGGTTTGGAGGTCAAAACCACCAGTGGTTTCAATTCAAACCAATCTGTAGTCAAACATTTACTTATTTTGACCTTTTTATTTCCCTGATGGACCTACATAGCATGTTCAGAAATGCCTTCAGCCACTGCTTGCCTAATATGGCTTATACTGCTTTTACACCAAAGTCCCAGGTCTAAACCGGGATTTGGAATATGTTTCCAACCTGAATCAGACCTGGGCCAAACGCTTACCTACTGCGGCGCCAACCCGGGGTATGGCTGGGTCGGCAATGCTCACACCGGAGCTAGGTCTGCAGTGAACCCGCTCTTTTGGTGTCGCAGTGGACGCTTGGAGATGATGTAATCTTCAAGTGCCACTGAAGCCACCCAATCGGATAACATGCGGCAAGATCCGGGTCATATTGACTCGGGTCACGCCGTTTACACTGCAGGGTGATATGGGAACGACCCGGGGCCAAACCTGCAAGCTGTAGAGACCATATTAGCCACCTGTGTATATGTTAAGCTCATTTTTTCTATTAGATACATGGTTGTTTGTCCTGCTTATCTATAATGATGACCTATTGTTATTTTTCACCTTTATATTTGAGTCTATACCACTAAATGATAAACTCCTCAGAATAATAACCAAGTCTGGTAAATTATATTTTTGTTTTGTTTTTATTAGTTTAGAGTTCCAGCTTCTTTGTCAAATTACTGAGAAATGCTCCAACCTTGAGAACTGCCATAGCGATCGTAGAGCCATGCCTACTGGTTCAGTGTAATTTCCTCTATGGAATGTTCTTAGGAATAAAATGTTTGCTGCTGATTAAAACTATTAAGTGGAAAGATAAAAAGTAGTTGTTCCCTGGGCATGCGGTTTTAGTTCTGGTAAAACAGGGACGACGTATAGAAGGTGAGTTGGGAATCAGAAAGGGGTCACGTGTTGTAGGAGCACAGGGCCTGATTCAGAGGCGCTCGCTCTGAATCAGGGCGTTCCTATTTTTATTTTTTTTGACCGGCCCCCTGGCCACTTGCACAGTTGTGGGTGACCACCTACAGCATGTGTGTGCGGCCTGGCGATGGTCGCGATTATCGCGACCATCGGGCTTGCGAGGAGACCTGGTGGTAGGGTCTCAGGTCTCGCAAGCCAAAGTGGGCTTCCTGCTCTACTAGAGCAGGAAGTCCACTACTGCCATCACTAGGGCCATCAGTAGGGCCGCCCACAAACGGCAGGCGTTCCTTCGGGAACGCCTCAGTTTATGTAGCCACCCCTCCTCCCAGCCTACAAAACGGGGCGAGCTGTCGATCAACATCGACAGCCACCGAGTCTTGTAGCGAGCCCTGGAGCGAGTGATTTCTCACTCGATCCGGGGCTCGCGCGTGCGCATTGACCCGCTTGTGAGCGCTATGCACTCGCGAGCTGGTCTGAATCAGGCCCATAGTCCAAGGTGTTCGCACATGCAATACCAGGACTATGTTCTGGGGTAAAAAAAAAGGCTAAATGTTGTGGTCAGCACGTAAGTGGGGTGATGCTCCCCTCCCATACCTGAACCCCCCCCTATGCCTTGTAGTAGACTTATGGTGCATAAAGACCGGACGATTAATAACGATATCATTGTTCGATCTCCCGGGTGTGCTGGATGATCGATATCAATCATCCAGCACACAACCAACTCGCCAACGACTATAGCAATCAACGAACCCAGGTCCCTATAATAACCTGGTCGATATCGACCAGGATGGCCTGCATGCACTGGCAATGGTTGATATCGACCATACGCGCCCGTGCATCGCAGGTTGTTAGGCACCGAAAAATGCACGATTTGGTCAATATAGTTATCGGTCATATCGTCCATTTTTATCGTAGCGTGTGTACACACTATTAAGGGTGTTATGCAACCATTTCTGAGGTCACGGACCCAGTGCTATTTAAGAGGTTTGCTGCTAAATTTAAAGCGGCAGTCGGTTATTTGCCTTTATAATTGATTGCTGCTTTAAAATTAGCTGCAAACTCAATTCCAACCGGTTGTGACATCTCTGATCCTGTTATGTAACCCACTGTCTCCCCCCCCCCCCCTGGTAATTGGACCTGATTCAGAGTTGTATGCTAATGTAATCGCAGCTACGATCTCGTATGTAGCAGATCGGCAAAAATATGCAAATGTAATAGATGACGGGAAATGCAGTGAGACGCCTACTGATACCATCGCAAATTCAAGCAACTGTGTACAAATATGCAGCCGCCATCACAAATCATTCGATAGTCGGCCATCTATGTGCAAAATGGCCGCCTGAACTGAGATGTTGGAACCACTTTATCGGAGAACGGGATCATAGAGACAGGTTAAAACATACCCTGGAAATGTTTGTGTGGAGTTGGGGAGGTGGCTGACAGTGGGTGTGTTATGCGAGTTCCAGGCACAATTGCAGAACCGCTGCCTCAGAAGTTAGTTCAGAGGAACAGTTTAACTGGAATCTGCGCATCCCAGGACTCACTCGAGGAGTCGATGTGCATGCGATGTTGGCTCGGGGGTGGTGTGTTCTCAACCCCCTCCCAGAAACTCTCCACACAACACAGATAGGGAAAGTGGGTGTAGCAACATTTACCCAGTCCGTCATACCCTATTTCAGATGGGAACTCTGCGAACAGACATTACCATATTTTTGCAAATGGATTGCGAGTGCAGTTGAGAATGCAATAACGTACAACGCTAAATAACGCCCAGAGTATGGTGTAAAGTATTCATGGATGTAAGTAAAGGTTAGGCCTGTGGATGACTGCACAAATGTTCTTGGAAAACTGGGGAATACTGGTGCCATAAATATAATATTTTGAATGAAATCTCCATTGGAGAAGTATTTAGTCATATTTGGAACAGAATATGGAGTACTGGGAATAACCAGGACTGTAAGAGATGATCTACATTAGTGATAGGCAGATAGTTTATTAGAAAGGTACAGATCGGTATCGGTCAGGGCTGAATCCTCATTAACATATGGACACAAGCAAAAAAAAAAACAGGGTGGTCATCTAGAAGGTCAATTTTAGCACCAGAAGAAGACTGACTCCATATCCTCAAATAAGAGATTACTGAAGACCCTGTGTTCTTTGCCTGTATGCATTTCCATTAAGGAGTTTACAGTATGTTTTGTCAGAGGCCCTGATTCAGAGCGTTTGTTGGTTTTTTTTTTTTAGAACGGCCTCCTGGCCGCTCGCATAGCTGTGGGTGACCACCCACAGCTACAGCGAGCGGCCATGATGATGGTCGCGATGGTCAAGACCATAGGGCTTACGATGAGACCCTTGTGGTAGGGTCTCGTGGCCGCAAGCCCCAGAGAGATTTTGGCTCTTAACAGAACGCCTCCGTTTGGGCAGCCACCCCCCCGGCCCACCCACCAAAGGGGGCGTGCTGTTGCTCAACATCGACAGCACGTCCCCAGTCAGGGCTGAATCCTCATTAACATATGGACACAAGCAAAAAAAATAAAAACAGGGTGGTCAGCTAGAAGGTCAATTTTAGCACCAGAAGAAGACTGACTCCATATCCTCAAATAAGAGATTACTGAAGACCCCGTGTTCTTTGCCTGTATGCATTTCCATAAAGGAGTTTACAGTATGTTTTGTCAGAGGCCCTGATTCAGAGCGTTTTTTGGGGGGGTTTTTAGAACGGCCTCCTGGCCGCTCGCATAGCTGTGGGTGACCACCCACAGCTACAGCGAGCGGCCATGATGATGGTCGCGATGGTCAAGACCATAGGGCTTACGATGAGACCCTTGTGGTAGGGTCTCGTGGCCGCAAGCCCCAGAGAGATTTTGGCTCTTAACAGAACGCCTCCGTTTGGGCAGCCACCCCCGCGGCCCACCCACCAAAGGGGGCGTGCTGTTGCTCAACATCGACAGCACGTCCCCTTTGGTGCGAGACCCGGAGCGACGCATTTCCCGTCGCTATCCGGGTCTCGCGCATGTGCACGACGGAGCTGGCTCCATCGTGCGCATGCGCTCTGGGCCACCATCGACCCGGTTGCGAGCGCTCAGCGTTTGCGACCGGGTCTGAATCAGGCCCAGAGTTCTTTCCGACAGGCTGTTGCCATTTATATCAATCATCTAGGAATGACAGTATGTCCAAACCAAGAAGTCTGCCCTCTTGTCATGGGCAGATGACAAACTCTGGCAGAGTCCTGAACAGGTCATGTAGCTAGAACCAGGAACTTCAATGCATGTGTCTGGGAAAGGGGGTGCTGGACAGTCAAATATTCAACATAGTCAGGGAAAACGTGGGAGCTCCCGGTGTTAGGTACATAGCGGTGTCAGAAAACTACAAAGTAAAAATCATTTTACCAGATCTGCAGACAGCAAGGCAGAGATCAGTCTGGGTTGTGTTTCCTCCCATATCCATGATTACCTAAAAGGGGATAAGTTTATCCCTTCTGGCCACACAGAGAGGGCTTAACTCAAGCAGCTATGATATCGCCCCAATACGCCCAGATATTCTACATCCACGTCAAATAGATCACCCAAGTCTAGACTTATAGGGATGGATGGTTTGGCTAATGAGCAGAGACTACTGAAATGTCGGAGGTCCTCAAAAAAGAGGTGTTCCATACTACTAAAGTCTAGGACATACAGTGCATCCGGAAATTATTCACAACGCTTCACTTTTTCCACATTTTGTTATGTTACAGCCTTATTCCAAAATTGAATAAATTCATTTTTGTCCTCAAAATTCTACACACAATACCTCATAATGACACTTTTTTGAGATTTCTGCAAATTTAATTAAAAAAAAAACACTAAGAACTCACATGTACATAAGTGTTCACGGCCTTTGCCATGAAGCTCAAAATTGAGCTCGGGTGCATCCTGTTTCCACTGATCATCCTTGAGATGTTTGTACAGCTTAATTGGAGTCCACCTGTGGTAAATTCAGTTGATTGGACATGATTTTGAAAGGCATAAACCTGTCTATATAAGGTCCCACACTTGACAGTGCATGTCAGAGCACAAACCAAGCATGAAGTCCAAGGAATTGGCTGTAGACCTCCGAGACAGGATTGTCTCGAGGCACAAATCTGGGGAAGGGTACAGAAAAATATCTGCTGCTTTGAAGGTCCCAATGAGCACAGTGGCCTCCATCATCCATAAATAGAAGAAGTTCGGAACCACCAGGACTCTTCCTAGAGTTGGCTGGCCGTCTAAACTGAGCGTTCGGGGGAGAAGGGCCCTAGTCAGGGAGGTGACCAAGAACCCGATGGTCACTCTGTCAGAGCTACAGCATTCCTCTGTGGAGAGAGAACCTTCCAGAAGGACAACCATCTCTGCAGCAATCCACCAATCAGGCCTGTATGGTAGAGTGGCCAGACGGAAGCCACTCCTTAGTAAAAAGCACATGGCAGCCCGCCTGGAATTTGCCAAAATGCACCTGAAGGACTCTCTGACCATGAAAGACAAAGATTGAACTCTTTTGCGTGAATGCCAGGCGTTATGTTTGGAGAAAACCAGGCACCACTCATCGCCAAGCCAATACCATCCCTACATTGAAGCATGGTGGTGGCAGCATCATGCTGTGGGCATGCTTTTCAGCGGCAGGAGCTGCGAGACAAGTCAGGATAGAGGGAAAGATGAATGCAGCAATGTACAGAGACATCCTGGATGAAAACCTTCTCCAGAGCGCTCTTGACCTCAGACTGGGGCGACAGTTCATCTTTCAGCAGGACAACGACCCTAAGCACACAGCCAAGATATCACAGAAGTGGCTTCAGGGCAACTATGTGAATGTCCTTGAGTGGCCCAGCCAGAGCCCAGACTTGAATCCAATTGAACATCTCTGGAGAGATCTGAAAATGGCTGTGCACCGACGCTTCCCATCCAGCCTGATGGAGCTCGAGAGGTGCTGCAAAGAGGAATGGGCGAAACTGCCCAAAGATAGGTGTGCCAAGCTTGTGGCATCATATTCAAATAGACTTGAAGCTGTAATTGCTGCCAAAGGTGTAACAACAAAGTATTGAGCAAAGCTTGTGAATACTTATGTACATGTGATTTCTTAGTTGTTGTTTTTTTTTCAATTAAATTTGCAAAAATTGCAAAAAAAACTTTTTACACATTGTCATTATGGGGTATTGTGTGTAGAATTTTGAGGACGAAAATGAATTTATTCCATTTTGGAATAAGGCTGTTACATAACAAAATGTGAAAATAGTGAAGCGTTGTGAATACTTTCACTTGCAGCAGGAACGGGAAGGAGATGAGGGCAATGGGGGAGAGGACTCTGGAGAGGTTAGTATGGGATAGAGGGGGAAGGGAGACAATTATTTTGATAAAGAGGAACCTCAGGCCTATGCCAGAGCCACATAAATAATGGAAAGGACTTGTTATGCTTCAAAGAGGTCATGAACCCCAAACACCCAGGTATAGGGGAGGGTGATTGTGAAGGATACTGGTTATATATTCCAATTCGTACATCACCCATATTCTCCTATAAGGGCTGAGAAGGTAGGTGGGTCAGGTTTTTTTTTTTCAATTAAAGAGGAGGTACCATTGAGAGTATTGTTAATAAGTGTGTTTTGGGGTTGGTGCCCCTATGTCAATTTGGGGATGGGCCATGGGTGGATGTGAAAGAAGAGGTTGGAAGAGAGTCTCGGGTGTGAATAAGGTCTTGGACATCACAATAGAATATAATTACCCTGAGGCATTACCACCCATTGTGCTGCAGTTACACCAACACAGATTTGAAGTGGAAGACAGCGGGAAGGCCTGTGGGTACCATAGACCAGTGAAAGAACAGATGTTACATATTTTTATATGGTAATTGTGCAGATAAAAGATTTTGTAACATCCTCTTGTTCATTGCTCTACAGCTGGAGCTTCCCTTATTTCCTCATCCCAGTATGTAGTTTTTTATAACATTGATGGTCATCTGTCGATGTCCCATCCCCAGGCAGCCGTGTTAAGCACATCAGTGGTAGGTTCATTAACTACCACCTTAGGGGTCAATCCACTTAGCCGCAATGAACCCATGGGTGGGAGTCATCGTGGCAACAGCCGCATTTTGCGGCAGCCAGTACTCGCACAAAACTGCACAGCCTCGTAGGGCTGCGTACAAAATTGAGCGGATTCGACCTGAAGGACAGCTGTGAGATGCGGTGCACTTGCCCCCTTACAGTGTGTTTCTATTACTGAATGAGTCGTACAAGCAGAGAACAAAGATGCATTGAGCTGTATGTAAATAACTCAGGCACTATGGCTTCAGGATTGGTGATGAACTGATGGTACAATGCAAGGGGTGAGGCGAGGTGAAAACTCTGTAGAATGGGATCATTGCCAAAATCCTTTTAAAGTATACCCCCCTCCTCTCCTGTAACCCCGATTTGGCCTGTGAGTCCGATGCAGAAGAGAAAAAGTAACTTACAGATGGTATAGGGGAGACCAGCGTGATTATTTCGGGACGATTACTTTTGTTTGACTTTTAGATGTGTGTAATAAGCTCTAAATTCATGAGTATGAACAAATAAAAAAATACATTTATATATTGTGGTTTTTTTTGGCAGTTTTATGAAAAAGTGGGTTGCAACAGGAATATTAGTAGTAAAAAAAACCCCAAAAAACAAACCACATTCTTGATTTGTGAGTTCACAGTTCTAGTTCCTAGAAAACACAAACACCTATTGGAGTGGCTGGAACAGCTCCCCCTGGCGGCTGACAAAGGGATTGTGACATTCACAATGACACAGGTATAAGCGGTGTTTATAAAGCGACTTTTCCTTCGGCCATAACGCTCCTTTAGATGTACTCATTGAATTCATGCATAAGTTTACTGGGCGTCATCGCAAATGACCAGGCGTATTTCACATCCAGCGCTAATACCGGAAATCCGCCATCTTACTACACCCAGGCTTAACGCTCAGATGCACCAGACGCCTAGTTACATAACGGCAGATGCTGCGCTGATATGGGGAAACCGTGTCAGGGGTAAAAGCGTCGAAACACAACATTTTTCCCCGATATGTAATAGAGACGCCTAGGCTACTTGGGAGTAGCAAGATGGCGTCTGACTGGCCGCGGCGGCTGGTGACGTCCGGCGCTGGGATTGGTCCGGCCGGCTAGCGGCTCCGTGCAATGTGTTCCGTTCTGCAATTGGTGGGGCATGCGGCAGGAGGGTCGCACGTCGCAGTGGTTAATGGGAGGAGGAGGAGGGAGAAAACATGGCAGCCGAGCCGACTAAGGCGGAGATCCAAGTCGTATTCAGGCGGCTGCGGGCCACTGCCACCAACAAGGTGAGTCCTGGCCGGGGAGCAGGGGCCTCGTTATCTGTCAGTGTCCTTTATACTCCACCCTGTCTGCTAGGGAACTACAAGTACAAGCATTCCCTGTCAGAGCCGTTCAAGGCATGCTGGGTCTTGTAGTTCCAAAGCACCAGCCCAGCAAACTGCTAGCCATATCTATTGGTGAGGGTGTAACCAGGGGGTCTGTGCATGGGCTAATGGCTGTGTAAGGTAATATACAGTGTCAGGGAGGTTAAAGTCACAGGAGGGTGCTGCCTGGTGGGTCTGCCCTGCTCACATCACCCCACTGTGTGGTCCATAGTCCCTGCTATCATTTACACTGTATACACTGGATGATTGCATACCCTTCCTTATAACAGTGCAGTGATCAGCTCACTACTTGCCCATAACAACAATGCCATTCTCACCGGTGTATAATAATTGCCTGGGCCGCTGTCACAGCACTTCTGTTGAAATAATTAACTCCAGTCTTTGGTGCCTTCATTACACCCTTTTAAGCAATGTAAAAACAGTTTTTGAATGTTTTTGCCTTTCCGAAAAAAAAAAGGGGAAGATGTCTCAAACCTTAGAGAGCTATAAAGTGGAGAAGTTGCCCCTAGTAACCCATCGGTTACTAACTGTCAGTTATCTATCACAGTCTATAAAATGACAGAAGCTGATCGGTTGCTAATGGGCAACTACTCCACTTTATCTCTCTCTAAGGTCAGATACATCTCTCCCTTTGTCGCTATAGGTTACCCCGTACACCGTGTGTCTGACACTTTGGGGCACTGTGCTTGTCCCATGTATGACCACCTAGGTTAAGGGAACCCTGTTGCATTTGCGGCACTATCATTGGACTTTGGGGGAGGGTTAGGTTTAGGCTGCGGCAAGAGAGTAAGGTTAAGGGTTAGGGTACAAACTGTAGGTGTCAGTATCTTAACCCTGTTGTGATGCCGGCGTCGGGATTCTGACCGCCGGGATCCTGAGTGCCAGGGTCCCGTACCCAACCCATTTTCATCTGCTGACTTTTCATACATACATACAGGGTGACCATAATTAAACTTCCCCTATTCAGAGCGGTCTTTAGCTCAATTAAACAACCACAATGGGGGGTATTCAATTAGGCTGCGAAAAGTCGAAATCGGCGATAATTGATGTCACTTTCCCAAGTTTCAATTATCCCTGTATTCAAAGACTTTTCGCCGGTTCCAAAAGTCTTTGGAAAAAAAACGGGGATAAGTTTTCACCAGCCTTTAGCTTGTGAAAAAAAAGTGCAGAATTGGGGTTTAGGGGTGCAGGCTGTAAAAAAAAAATAGCCTGCACCCCTGGGAATAGCCCATAAAAACGAACTGTGTCAAAAAAAGTAAAAAATAAAAATAGGGACACCCCAAAAAAATTATTTTAAATTTGGGGTAAAAAAAAGAAATAATTGGGGAACAGTGTTTAAAAATAGCCAAATAGGTTCGGGGCTGTTCTACAAGTATGCGGCAGGTGTTTTCTACAATAGGCTATAAGCGGCAGGTGCATTTTTGCAGAATTAAAAAAAAAAGTTTAGGGACTTAAAAATCTGCTAGTACCCATTTTCAAGTACCCCAAATTTGATGTGACCACTTAAAACATCGAAAACATAAACCTAAGTGCTCTTCTGCAACACTTGTTCTACTGTCGGGGAAAAAACACCTGCCGTGGCTATTTAAAAATGCAGAACACATTCTGCAGGGCTAAACGGGGGTACCCATAGTGAACCCCCATGTCTGGACATCTTTAGGGGGGTCCTAGGAACAAAACCCGAAAATTCCCGAATTTTTAGCGATACCTTTCCGCTGGCTCCCCTTTTCGCAGCTTCCTAATTGAATACAGGGATAAAGCGGGCCTGCGCCCGATACTTATCCCGGAAAATCAGCGATGTGGAGCGAAAAGTCCAGCACGGACTTTACGCTCCCTAATTGAATACGGACCAATGTCACCAAATTGGTAGGGTTGCTGCATTCTGCTGAAAAAAAAAATGAGTGCAAAAAGTCCCCGATAGGAGGAATATGGAGCTATACAATGTGAAACCTAATGTTCAGAATCACTGTTCAAAACTAAATTGATATTAACGGCGTAAATTTACTAAAGTGGGAGTTTTTAGAAGTGAGTTTTAGAAGAGATGTTGCCCATAGCAACCAATCAGATTCTAGCTATTATCTTCTAG